>SRMA01025597.1:466482-1131482 GCA_007224835.1 Danionella cerebrum
AGATATCTCTAAATGTATTCACGCCTAGTCAAAATATATTTAGTACTCGTCACAAAAGAGTTATTCCTATCTTAAAATGTATTTACGGATAGTCAGGTCAAATGTTTAAGTGATAAAACGGCTTGCCATATTTAAACGATTTTCGCCTTATCCTTATTGAACACACTTTTCTGCATTTGAGGTCATGCCAGCTCAGTCACTTACGGTGTAAGCAGACACAGCGTCCATTGTTGTGGTTTCTATTTTTTACACAATTATACACTATTTTAAAGATTATATATTTAAAGATGTTAAATATATTATATACAAAACAATTTTGATGCAGTAGCAAAGAAACCAGTTCTGTTCTCCAGCATTTAATCGTTTACTTGCTGCACAGGCTGCTTTCACTTGACAAAAAACCAAAAGTGTGTGTGAAAGAAGTAGCAGAGCTGGCTGAGAATTTGGAGTATTATGTGCTTCATTTTGGGGTTTGGGGTCTGCTCACTAGAAATAACATGACTGCTGAATGAGGTTAATAATAAAAAAAATGTTAATAGTATTTTAATATTTTATTTTGAAATTCATTCATTCTCATTCCCGCTTATTCCCTTTCGGGGTCACTGCCGGTGCCTATCTCCCGGCACACATTGGGCAAGAGGCGGGGGTACACCCAGGACAGTTCGCCAGTCCATCACAGGGCAACATTCACACATGCACACCTAAGGGGAATTTAGATTATTCAATTAACCTAACCGCATGTTTTTGGGGATTGTGGGGGAAACTGGAGGAAACCCACGCAAGCACAGGGAGAACATGCAAACTCCTTCCAGGAAGGTCACCAGCAAGCCTCAAACCGACAACCTTCTACCTGGAAGGCCAGAGTGCTACCCACTGCCCCACTGTGCCACCTTTATTTTGAAATATTTTTAAATAATAGAGATATGTAAATATGAGGCTGAATTAAGCCTCTTGAAGCTTGATAATTCAGACTTGCCTCCGAGTGAACGCGCATTGGATCACGTGATTACACACAGCCAATGAGACTTTATTTTGCTTATGAGCCGGGCAAACATAACATTTTATTATTGCATATTATTCAAAGAAAGATAACTACACTAATATAAGTATAAAATAGTTCAATCGCAACAGACCAGTGAACATTTGAATAATTTACGAGTATACGATTATTATTCAAACTTTACTTTATTAGATTTTTATTTGCATGCATATTCCGTAGAATGATTTATGCATCATTCTAAAAAGAAGGTAAAAATGTTGTTTGCATTTACTTGGTGCTACTTTTTAGTTCTCAATATGCAGAGAGCAATTAAATTATCAAAGCAAGTGTATTGTAGTAATTAATCCCTATATTATGTATTATTGACCACATCCAAATTTTAAGAACATTTTATAAGAGATATAACATCCTGAAATTGGCGTTTTTGGTGGGAAAGAAATGCAGTTAGTGAAAGTGTATGTTGGCCACATTTTGGGGGGCACCACAATACATTTCCGCTTAGGGCACCCTGCATCTGTCTCTATACTTCCCTAGTGGTCAAGCAGTCTCCATCTAACTCAAATTCAAATAATGTGAAAGCAGAAAGTGATAAGTACCCAAATGCTCTAAACAGACTGCTCTGCCCAAAATGTACTATTTTGTATCAGGATCTATGTTTTGAATTGCACATAAGAATCAATTTTGGAAAGACTGTCTACATCAAGTTAACAAATGGTGTCAGTTGTGTTTCTTTCAACAATTGACATTTTTCTTTTATTATTTCTGTCGATACCCTTAACTCGAGTGAAACATTTCATGTACAAATGAGAGCGTTATCACCAGTTCTTAATAACAGAGAGTAGAGCATGCTCCAATGATCATAAAGCCTTCCTAGAGCTAAGCCACACCCCCTTCTCTTTCTCTATCCCTCTGTCCGCTTCCCACCCTCTCAGTGTTTTGTTGAGATCCTCATGGAGAAGTTCAAGGCTGCTCTAGTTCTTGGAGCCATCGGTGATGCACTTGGAAACCGCAAGGGATTCTGGGAAACTGCAACAACTGACGGAAAACCTGTTAGAGAGTGCAGGGGACTTTGGGAAAAATGCACCTCAGGTATCAGGATTCAGCAGGAGCTGGAAGCCCATGGTGGACTGGGTGCCATGAAGCCGGAACACTGGCCCCTCAGTGAGAGACTGATGATGATGATGAACACCAGCGAGGCTCTGGTGACTGGTGAGAACCACACACTTCCTCACTTATTAGTGTATGAAAAACTCGTCCACAGCCAGTTAGCATTTAGATTTCAGGAGTAAACGTTGGTAGACATCTCCAATCAATGATTAAGCGCGGTTGCTGATCGCTCAGGCATGTTGTCTGCTTCTGTAAATCCAGCAGTGGAACTGCTCTGAGCTCAGAATAGACAGAGTGTGTCTCTAATGCTCAGAGAATGTGAGTAATGGTGGAAATATTGGTGGAGGCTTTCATCTCTGACTCATGCTCTGATAAGGGGCCCAGAATAGAGCCCTGGGGCACACACTAATCTCCAGGAGCTAGAAAACAATTGTGATCTTTAGCCTGCTCTGAGCTCAGTAGCCATGCTTCACTCATAAAACTTTGTTTATACAATGGTTCTCAGTTAAAGAACAGAAAGAAGCACATCATATATAACAGCCGTCATTTTAGGAATGTGTCATGATGTTTTCGTAAAGGGAGTAACTCTAGTTGTTAAATGTACTTTGGTCATTTTAAATGTACAACTAAACTATTGTCTGTTTAATGATTAGGTGTTAAAACAATGTGATAATCAAACCAATCAGGTAGAAGATGTCAAGAGAAGAGCAGAAAATGGAACGATTAGGAAACCTATGGTTGGTGGAGGAGGAGGAGGAACCCTTCATTGTAACTCAACAGAACTAATGCATGATTACCACATTTCAATTAATGAGTGTTTGGAGCTACTGAGATATTTAATCTACGAGCTGAGGTGCATATGCTTCTTTGAGAGATGGTGCTTCTAGTCACTTCTGAAACTTCTTTGCCTTGACTTTTTGGTGTATTTAAAATTTACCAAGATTTTGCAAGATTTAGTGTTTCCCCCTAGTGGATGGATAATATAAGTTGCTCTAATACAAATCAAACTCCTAGCCTTCCTAGCATTCATTTTTTTCAATGATGAATATATAAATAGTTGCAAAAAATGGTTAAAATGTTGTGATATATAAAATCGTGTGTTTCGATTACACCGCTTTAAGTACTGTTCGCAAATTAGCGTTAATCAACTGAAATGAACTGAACTTTTTGGGGTTCCATGTGGTTTCTCTCTGCTCCAGATTACTGGTGTCTGGAGGACCTGTACCGGGAGCTGGTCCGTCTGTACGTTCAGTCCATGATGTCTTTGCAGGGCCGAGTGACGGAGCTCAAACCTGACAATTACCTCCTAGCCTGGCACACACCCTTCAATCAGAGAGGTACAGAAGATTAGGGTTCTTGTAATCACTTCCTTTAGCTGCAGAGATTTCTCCGTCACCCTCTGACCTTTAGTTAGACTTTGACAGAGTGCCTCTATGTAATTGCACAGGTTCTGGTAACGGTGCAGCGACACGAGCAGTATGTATAGGGATGCGCTACTGGCAACCGGAACGTCTAGAGTCTCTGGTGGCGGTCAGCATCGAGGCTGGACGCATGACCCACAATCACCCCACAGGTGCCTTCGGGAGTGCTGCATATAACGAGAACCACTTAAGATGTTTGACTAATATTTGCAGTAGCTCAATGAGCCTCTCTCTCAATCTCTGTTTTCATCTCTAGGGTTCCTTGGCTCTCTCTGCACGGCTCTCTTCTCCTCTCTGGCCATTCAAGGGAAGCCTGTTGTCAGCTGGGGCCGAGAGCTCCTCGCTGTCCTCCCAAGAGCTCAGGAGTACTGCAGGAGGACCATCAGACACATGGCCGGTGAGCACAGCAAATACATTTTATCCTGAAAGAGGCTGAAAAAAATCTGATGACGAGTGTTTCTCTGTCTGCCCAGAGTATCAGGAGACATGGTTCTACTTTGAAGCAAAGTGGCAGATTTATCTGGAGGAGCGAGGGATAGCGGACGGGCAGAGTGAACCACACATCTCTCAGAGATATGACCCTGAGGAGACTGACAAGGTCTAACACTCCACCCATCATCAGAATCAAGCTCGGCAGCATATATATCCCAAATATATAAAACACACAGATGCTAGATGATGAAACTAAAACAGTAATCAATATGGTTATTGATATTATATTGATCATTGATTGAAATGTTCAGATGTACAAGCGCTGGAGCTCTGAGGGATGTGCAGGACATCGAGGTCATGATGCTCCAATGATTGCCTATGACTCCCTGCTGTCAGCTCATGCTGACTGGGACCAACTGAGCAAGAGGGCCATGTTCCATGGAGGTAGAGACAGTGTTGTGCGTGTGTGTAAGAGAGATGCTCTGGTTTGGTTCCTACTGGCCTCATTCTATCTAAATCTCTTATAGGGGATACTGGTGCAACTGGGCTGATCGCTGCCTCACTCTTCGGGCTGCTCTATGGCTATGGTTCGGTTCCGGTTCACCTCTGTCAAGACCTTCCATGGAGAGAGAAACTGGAGGATCTGGGAGAAAGATTGCATCGAGCTGCGGCTACAGAGAAGTAACACATGCTGAACAAAAAGATTCAAAGGGACAGTTCATTCAGAAATATAGAGACTCTCTCAGTTGCTTGTGAGAGATATGGAAGGAATGTGAATCCGCATTTCTCTTAAATAAATAAACACATGCATTTATCTAATGGAGAGAAAATCTGAGATTCCCTTCATCGGTGAGGAATCTTTCTCAAGGTGACCTGACCCAAACATTACATTTCTCTCATCAGTTTTCAAAGGAAGAATTAAAAAAAGTGATGAACGTGATGATAATTTTTTATTTTCGATTGAACTGTCCCTATAATTTCCAGCACATTGAACTTTTAAAGGATTTTGTTCTTACAAAGGTTTGGCTATTAACAGTGTAGTGGGTGTGGTTCATGATGGAGGGGGTGGTTTAAAAGTTAGCATGTGAATCATGCTGTTGCTGAACAATTAAAGCTTTAACAACTACTTATGCTGAAGTGCTCTGTTAATAATGAAAACAACTGAGCTATGTGCATCAAGTTTGTGAGCAACATAGAAACCTTTATCAGATCTGGCTGAAAGAGAATTGTCAGAAGAAACACTACATTAACTAAAGTACAGTAGTCTGTTTCCATCCTGTCCGTTTTGGCCCATATGACCATTCAGAAGCATTTGTGATACTAATTCTGGAGTTGGAGTCTTCCTCTATATCATCCCGAAGGTGTTCTATCAGAACAGTAACTGAAAAACAACCCCACACCATAATCCCTCACTGTTGCAGTCAAAACGAGTTGTTCTTGTTCTCCCAAAACCAGGCTCTTCTTTAAAATCACAAAATTCAGATGTGGGATTGGTCACCGATATTCGGTTGTCTGTAGGGAATGACTGTAAAAAGTTCATCATGCCCCTCAGCATCTACTCTGCTACATGGTCACTTTATTGCTGAGGTGCGGTTGATCCAAATCTAATTACTTTACACTCTTAGAAAAAAGGTAAACTGTTCTTCAAGAAGCCCTGTTGTACCTTTCTAAGGCCCTGTCCACAGGTACACATTTATTTTGAAAATGGGGATTTTTCTGCACGTTTACACTGCTGTCTACATGTAAAAGCTGTATTGTCACGCCCTGTACTTGGCGTCACTTTTCAGTGTCTTCTTTGTTTACAAAGACCAAGTCTAATGGCTGACGAAATTAGGCGTCTGATTGGCTGATATTACTGCATTTTGTAATCTGTTGGCTTGGTATTGTCTTTTGCAACATTTAATGTTGACAGTTTATTTTGAAAACATGTGGATGCAATTTTGTACACAGTGTGAGAAAAAAACTGTTTTCAAATAAACCTATCTGTGTGGACAAATTACTGTTTTTACCTTATAAAGGTGCTACTGAAATAAGGTACACATCTGCTAATTTGATGTGTTAGGACAGTGACTGAACGGTCTCGGAGTAGGTTCTATGCTCATGACAAGGCACAGCAACATGGTGAAGATTTGTTCAACTCTCTAAAATCTGAAATGAGGACCTGAATTTCAGTCAGTTCACTTTTTGATGGTGAACATTAACAGATTGCGACGATAATTGAGGTTGAGTTGGAAGTTGAACTAATATGTAAAATAGATAACGTATGAATATAATTTTGTGTTTCGTGAAACATTTTGTAAGCTACTGTTTTTCCATGGACATTTGTGTAATCCAAAATACAGCCCCTCACCCCGTGTCGTGCTTAGATTATTCTATACTCATATCCATACGTGTTTGTAGCTGTATTAAAAGTTCCACTTATTCTAAGACCATTTCATTTTCATGGTAAATATTGGATCCTTTAAGGCACAAGATGTTAAGGTACCAGTATGTACCATGGTTTGAAAGCCCATCTTTGAAAGATACCACCACAGCCACTGTACCTTTAACTGTACTGACAGATGATTTCACAACTAAATGTTGATCGTTGGTTATGTGCAGAGCTAGACTGGGATAAAAAAAGGGCCCAGGCATTTTTGCTCAGACCCACCAGTAACAAGTACACCATTCTTGCAGTCCTGTTAAGAGATTATTACTTCAGCCCAGTGTCAGTATGGAACATGAACCAATGGGCCGCTGTCCCTGCTTTATGGGCCGGTCTTGGTCAAAAAAAATATTATATTATTTTGACCAGCCCCCAAGTGTGTCGGATTACCAGTCCAGCCCTGGTTATGTGTTTCCTCTCTGGAGTTCACGGGGCACCTGAGAACATCATTCTTTTCTAATAGGGTTACTAAATGTTTCCTCCCTGAATATCTCAGTTCAGTGATTTTTAATCGGGGAGACAATAGCTCTGGTAATAGTGTTCATGTGATGATAGTGGTTTATTGTCTTAATGTTTTTTATGATTGCAAAAGAGAGCACAGTTAAATCAGCGTTGAAATAATATTGCAGTTCATCATTTTTACTTTAAACACTTCACCTGAACTTAAATGACATTGAACTGAATCCAAATATTAAAGTGAAGCTCTCTTGCTCACACATATCAGTTTATATTTATAAAAGAAGAGAGTAAAGCTGAATCCTTTGAGAGTGAAATGCAGACCTGCACCCAATGAACCCTTTCTTCCGCAGATCTCAGAGACACCAAGCACATACCTCCAAACCCTCCACTCTGGATCATAAAGCTATAAAACAGATGATCCTGGATCGAGCAACACATCCAGCAATCAGAGAGACTCTGGAAAGCCTGCTTACTTATCAAATCAGAGAACCTTCATCACCTGATTTAGCAACAAAGACTTCAATCAAGAGGCTTCAAGGACGAATCACAGCATTTCAGATTCTCAGATCCAGGTTTCTGAAGAGCACCTCCCAGACAGGTGTTAGTCGCAGGAGAGAAGTGGGCTCTCTACACCTCAGAGAGCGACAAGTTAGAGAGATGAGCCACTTCAGAGATAAATCAAGATCAGGCGCAAAAAGGAAAGGTTCACAGGTTCAGGAAATGCTGGAAAGGTTTACAGCTCTGGAGAAAAGAAATGTGAAGCAACAGAAGCAGAGGAACACAGATAGAAAGAGCTCCTTCTGGAGAGGAATCAAGAGTTTAGAGGAGAAAAGAACATCACAGACGGATTTGATATCCAAGATTCAGAAACGGAGGGGATCCACTGATTTATCAGAGCTACCCCAGAGGAAATCAAATGATTTCCAAAAAATCAAACCAAATGAATCACAGTGTGTCCTCAAAAGACTACCAGATGATTCACCTATCAAAAAACTGACTGATTCCAAAGAATCAACTGACTCACAAGAACTATATGTGATCAAATCATCTGAATCACAAAACTTCCTCACAAAAGATTCAAAAGAAGGTCTTGGGAGTAAATCAAACAAAACACATACAAACAATTTCACAAGTGAAACAACAGATTTGCACAAATTACTCACCAGAGAATCAACTAATTCAATTAAAAAGGTGACAAAAAGGTCAAACGATTCGACAATGTGTAATGAACTCAAACCTAAATCTAATGATTCATTCGAGTCAATCATGAGAACATCAAATGAGTCAAAAGAGCCATTGATGAGAAGTTCAAATGGTGTAAAGGATCCATTAATGGAGTGCTCAATTGATTCAAAGAATTCAATGGGCAATTTAAATCTTTTAAAAAATTCAGTCATGAAAACCTCAAATGATTCAATGGAGCTAGTTAAAGGAAATTCAGATGAATCATCAGCGAGACATTCAAATGATTCAAAAGACTTCTTCTTGGAAAATGCAAATGATTCAAAAGTGTCATTCCTTCCAAATGAGTCATTACTTAGAAATTCTACTGATTCAACAAAGTCATTTGTGAGAAATTTAACTGATTCACAAGAGTCATTATTGCAACATTCAGATGATTCAATTGAGTCAGTTGTGACAAATTTAAGTGGTTCTAAAGATTCAGTCATGAGCAATTCAACTGATTCACCAGAAGTGTTCACAAACAAATCAACCGATTCACCAGAAGTGTTCTTGGGTAAATCAACTCATCCACAATGCCTCAGGAGAAACCCAAGTGACTCACCTGTCATCCCAAAAACGCCAAATAAATCATGGACTTCAGAAAATCATCAGCAGCTTTCGTCTCAACCTCAGGACAACCATAATGGTCCTCTGAAAGCTGATAACCTCAATAAAGAATCAAACTCCCCAGCAAACACCCAAGAGTCAGGTTCTGAGGAACATAGAGATAAATGTAACCACAGTGAATTATCTGATGAACAGGAATTAACTCAAAACACTCAGGAGGGTTCATCTACAGATGCCCTGAATATTGAGAAGAGCAGTGAACGAGCCAGGTACAGGAGTATCTGTTACAGCGAGGCTTCGGTTCGATCATCGCACATCCCTAAAATCATCAGATTCACAGACACCTTCAACTTCTGAAGACCCAAATTTCCCTGCATTAAGCATCTCTGATTGGACATGGAGCAGGAGACAAAATGTTGATACCTGCGTTATGCTCTGGAGGATCTCTGAAGCCCCCAGAGCTCCAGAAAGAATTCAGAGGAACATATGCTGCTCCAGACCAGCTATTTTTAACCTTAAACGAGATTCATCTACTCAGACGTTTAAGTAATACATTACTGACTTCTGAGCTCTGTCCAATTTTATTTAATTCACTGTTAAAAACTTACCTGCATTGTTAATGATGATGATGTGTATGTGTGTGTGTGAGAGAGAGAGAGAGAGAGAGAGAGAGAGATTAATCTGACCAGGATCAGTAGTCCGCTTTGACCTGCCACCTGCAGCTTTGCAATCAGCCCTGAAAATAAACTGTTTTGTTTGAACCAGGAGGACTTGGCTGAGGGCTGTATATCGGATCCAAATGACCAGAATGTGTTAAACTAACATTAATATAATGTTGATTTATTTTTTAAAATTCTGATTACGTGGAGCCTATGTTCACAATAAAAAACAGTGAATTCAAATGACTTTTTTTTTTCAGAGTGGGCATCTAATCCTGCCTTCAGCCGGACAGGGATCAGGATTAAACAGATCTGGAGCCACAAGACCTCTGCATGCGGAGACAGGCCGTTCATCATGCGAGACCTTTCAAACTGCACTGCAATGAAAAAATATGTTATACGAAACCCGATTTAAGAAATTTTTATTTTGTAGACTCCGGATGATAACTACGTATTTTTGCAGCGGACGCTTCATTCGGAACACTTAATTTTCCAACGACGTCATTGTTTATAGATTCCTCAAAGAAAAGTCAGGCTAGTCATTAAACTTGTGGAAACTCACACGCGCTCTGTTCGGTAAGTTTATCGAGTGTAGCTCTGAGACGTGTGGTGCTCCCCGGAACACATGCGCGCAGAGGAGGGACTTCATATGCAAAATAAGGTTTTGTAGCAACTGTCCCTCCTCCTCGCTTGATTGACAGGATATCCTACAGGCCGTAGGCGTGACATTTGAGCATATATTTGATTGACATGCCTCTGATTGGACCATCCACCTTGCCTGCGCGTAGAAGGCGTGGTCTATTATCTTGATTGACGTGTGCCCTTGAGCTCCCGGAGGGGCAACTCGCCCGCGTGACGCTGATCCGCTTGGCGCTTGTGTCCCGCGGGAGCCGTAGCCATTATAATACCTGGGAAAGTTTGAGAGGGAAGCGTCGCGGAAGTAAACATCGTCGATGTGCGGAGTGGTGCGTGGATGGAGACGCGGTGCCCTCTCGAATGACCATGGAGCAGCCGGGACGGACGTGGAGCTCCAACGCGCCGCAGCGACGCGTCAACGAGCCGAGCACCGCGAGGGAGCGAGTGGATAGGTGCCGCTACTTTGCACACACAGTCAACATTACTCTACAGAACGAAGAGCACACTTCGTGATGGGAGCGAAGCGCCCTGCAGATTATTATTTTGTTGTAATTAAACTTTGCTACAAAGCAGTGTATAATTGGTTTAACCCTACCTCTTTTTTGCATATTACACCATTCACTGAATAATGAAAGAAAAACAATGCATGTCTTTTACAGCAATATTTATACATGTTACTAAAAATAGCAAGTGTTTTTGATGGCATGCTTTCAGTGTGGATGCGTATGGCTTTGAGCGCTCAGAAGAGTTTGACTATGAATCCTACGAGGAGCTGATGTCAGAGTACCTGATGGTGCTGACGCGACGCTCCATCAAGTGGTCGAAGATGCTTCGCGGCAAACAAAGCATCGACAGGAGCATGACAGGTGCGTTTTCTCATTAATTTTAATGAAATTTGCTTAAATAGTCAACTAATGTAAGCAAAGTATGGATGTAGTGAAGCAAGAACCTGGGTAAAGTGTGAAAGTGACATTAGGACCAAATATGGAGTGACTTATACAAGGAATTTGTGCTCTTTATTTCACCTATCCAAGAGCACACAAACAAATTTCATGTGGATTTTTTATTGGCTTTAGGTGTACTAACTGGCGAACTAAGAAAATGTGTTCATTAAAACACCCACGGTATGTTGAGTGACACCCACGGTATGTTGAGTGACACTCAACGCACACCATATAAACCGATTGTGGCTTCAGATTAAAAAAATTGCAAAATTCTGCTATAATAATACAACTGGCCTGTTGTCTCTTTGCTGCAGTTAAGCGGTACATTCGAAAAGGTGTCCCAGGTGAGCACAGGCCGCTGGTCTGGAGCGTCTGCAGCGGAGCTCAGGAGCAAATGGAGAAGCACCCAGGTTACTACCACTCGCTCCTGGAGAAACCGCACGAGCCCAAACTGGAGGAAAGCATTCGAACCGGTCAGATACTCAGACAACAGATTAAACTGACAGACAGCTCAATTAATCTTAAGCTGCAACCAGTATTCCCATTACTACATTAGACTGCTTTATTGGAAATTTAAATAGACACCCCACTTCTTCTTTGTATCACTTAGAGATGCAGTGTTTTAACCATTTTGGAATGGTTAAAGTGAATATTTAATGAGGTCATTTCAGATTTTATGTTGACAAGAGAAACGACTGGCCGAAACGGAAACTGCTGTAACTTAAAACTTTGCTCATGGCTCATCCTCTTCACTTCATCTCTTTTGTTTTAACACAACTAGTCAAACATATCTGGAAATCAAAGATAGAACTAGGTCTATTGGGTTGAGGAGCTTGGTTTGTGTTTAAGTTGGTGGAGTTAACAGTGTTTGGGCGATCATCAAACATACACAATGAGTGTGTGCTTGATGCTAACTCTCTCCCATTGCTCCTCAGATCTGCACAGGACCTTCCCAGACAACGTTTACTTCCGGAAGTCATCAGAACCATGTTTGCAGGACTCTCTATACAATGTGCTGCTGGCGTACGGGAAACACAACAGAGCTGTGGGGTACTGTCAGGTATGGTCACATGACCCTCACCTATTGTTATGAGAGTGCTGCTGCTGCAGTTTTAGTTCAACTCTGCTAGTCGTATTTCTAAGGATGCTGCCTATGATTAGCCTCAACAAGCTTTGACCTATGACCTCACCAATGCAGATTTGACTGGATATTTACAATGCAAATTACCAGCTGCAGAGTCAGATGAACACATTCAACTCAGATCCCAGAACTTTCCCAGACTCCTCAGTATCTCACTCTGTTCTCTCGTTCATCTCTTCATCTCTCCTACTTCTCATCTCGGTCACCCTCTCATCTTTTCCATCCCATCTTTCTCTCTCAACATCTCATTTGTTTCTTTCCCAAACCCCTATCTCCACTCTCTCCTGCATCTCTTTCGTCCTCCCTGGCAACGTGTTTCTCTCCTCTCCTCACTTTCTTTCCCGTGCCCTACCCTTCTTCATCTGTCTATCTTCTCTGCCACTCCTCTACCTCTTACCCTCCATCTCCTCTTCTGCCTGAGAATAAACACTGGGACACTGGGTGTGCATGTGTGCTTGTGTTCAGGGAATGAACTTCCTGGCTGGCCTCCTGCTACTTGTGTGTAAGGAGGAGGAGGTGGTGTTCTGGCTGATGGAGGCACTTCTTGGTCGGATCTTGCCTGGTGAGTGATGGTGTCTCTCACTGTGTTCCTCATATTACTACAAGTTCTAATCCTCCTCTCATAATAATGTATCCTCCCCCCTCTCTCTCCTCAGATTACTACACTGGTTCCATGTTGGGGCTGAAGGTGGACTCAGAGGTTCTTGCTGAGCTAGTCCGGCTTCGGGTTCCAGCAGTGTGGACTTTGCTGCAGAATCAGGGTGTTCTCTGGACTCTAGTGGTGTCACGCTGGTTCATCTGCCTCTACATCGACATCCTGCCCATTGAGGTCTAGCATACTTCGTCAGTTCTTCCAGCATCACTCAGTAGATTTATCCTGATCATGTGATCGTTTCAGACGGTGCTGCGGATCTGGGACTGCCTCTTCTACGAGGGCTCAAAGATCCTCTTCCGGGTGGCTCTGACACTGATACGACACCATCAGGATCTGATTTTACAGGCTCAAAACCTGCCAGACATCTGTAACCATTTCAAGCAGATCACTAGAGGAGCCTATGTGGAGGACTGCCATCACTTCATGAAGGTGCGTCCCCTCCAGTCGTGAGGTAACCCCTCAAAGATTTAGGGTTAATTTGGGACTCTAGGTCCTGTGCTTGACCTCTACTGGTGTTTCAGAAGATGCCAATGAGAAATGTGAAGCGCTTATTAAGTCATGATCTTTAGCTCAAGTGTTTTATCAAAATCATTTATTTCCGGAAGTATCTTTCAGCTTTGAAACTTTACAAAAAACTCTAAAGGCAACATTGGTTCATGTACGGTTTTTGGAACAGAAGAGGTCACTAGCGTGCGATATTTCACTTGAATCACAATCAGAGCAGCTCTGGAGCGAAGGCAGTGGCAGTCACCTTAACGCTCCTGTTTTTCAGAGGATCTTTCAAGAACCTGGACGTCTTTCCAGAGCCGCGGTGTCAAAGCTTCGTGAAAACTGCCGCGCTCGGATCACGGCAGAAGAATCATCAAACATTCCCTAATCCAGCATGAACTGAGAGATTATTTTCTTACTTTTATAGACTGCACTTGTGAGATGATCGTGATCATTGCTGATGCTGGATGCTAGCTCTGTTTCAGACCAGTACACTGTGACTCTAAACTTGCTGACTGCTAAGGGCTCAACTGCTCTTCAGAGCTGCTCTAGGAGATAGCCGCTGGATTGAAATCACGAATGTCTTAACGTTCATCTCTTTAGCTGCGGAGTACAATAGCTCAGAATGTCTGTCTTCAAATGGTTTCCATTAGAGCTGAATCATCTACTGAAAGGGTTCAAGCTGTTAATAATAAAAAGAACTTTGACAACAGTGTTCTGAGTGATTGTGGTCACCCTAAAAGATCAAGAAACAGGAGAAGATTGAGAATAAATGAGCAGCTGGAGAAAATGCCTAGAATTCGTTATTTTTTTATTCTTTATCATATTAGGTTAACCAACCACTAAAGACACTTATTGCTATTAGTGTTGTCATTGTAGTTGTAACAGAAGTTTTATGACAGTAGTAGGCGTAGTACAAGTTACATTAGCAAGAATGTAAACAGCAAAAACACATAAAGTTAGCTTTACCAAGTTTAATATTAATAATAATGCCTTCAAAAAAATTTTTTTCAGAAAATGTAATGGTAACATAAAGAAAGTTTCTGTTTTTAAGAGTAAAACCAGTGGTTTGAATATAAACGGCTTCACCCAAACACCCAACTTCATGTTTTCTCAAGAAAGGTTCAAGAAATCCACCAAAAAAATATATATAATTTTATGACCACAATTGTAAATGCTGACAAATCAAACATTGAACAAATGCTTTCGTCTTTAAGGAAACAGTTCTCCTATAATCAATTGCTCTCTCATTGTATCTGAGCGTTCATCAGATAATCTTTTTTCAGTTATAATCAGTTAAAGTTTGAGGTGAGGTGACTTTTAACTGCTGGACAGTGAAACACTATCAGCTGTTTAAACTCAGGATTCGTTCCTGTTCAGGTTTCATCCTCCAGTCTAACATTAATAATTCAGATCTAAGCTCCAGCCTCATTTCATGATCAAAACAGTCACACTCTACCCTCGTCATGGACCCTGACCACATATTTCCACGGCTAGTTTATTTTTTGTGGCTCATTATACCCTTCATCCCGATCAATGTTCTACCTTCTATTAGATGCATCCCCAAACCATGAATTACCAGAATTCCAGAGGTCCCCAGTGTGTTGACTGCTTCCAGTTTAATTCTGTGAAGAATACCCAAATGGCTGATATTACCCACAATCCTCTCCAATGAATATTGAGTTATAAGCACTTTAATAATACCAGAGTGTTCTCTGTGTCCGTGTATTGATTGACCTTAAATGGATTGTTTAGCATTAATAAAGCCAGGCTTCACATGAAATTTCTTGGCTGGAATGACCCGAAACTTCATTATAGGGAAAATTCAAGTTAAATTGGGATCCTGCAACGGAGAGGACACCACAGCCACCAAACAAGAGTGAAAAGGTATGCTTCTACTCTGTGTCCTCTAAAGAGCTCAGGAGCTTCACGCTGGGAGCAATGGTGCATCCTCACCGAGATTTAAAAAATTTCAAACATCAAACTTCTCATTAATCATGTAGAGCACCATAGTTCAGCAGACTGTTTATTTCCAGTTTAGCACGACCAGAAACTATACAGCATACGTATAAAAATGTATCTAGGCATATAGCCTAGACAGGACACAGGGGTGATGAAGAGCTGATAGATGAAGGACAATAAGTTCTTGATGAGAAAAAGAGTTGACTGTAGAGTTGAAGAGCACGAGCTCCAAGCTCTGGGTTTGTTTATCTGAGGTTCAACACTTTTCAGTTCATTCTGCCAATCAGAGAGTAGACCCTCAAGGACAAGGACGATCAGATTGTCTGGTATCCAGGGTGCGTTCTCTTCCTCCCGATCAGATAAGCGATCAGGACAATAAGCACCAGACCGGCCAGCGCTGCACCCACTACGATCGGCACCAGTAGGTTCTCCTTATCCAGTAAACATTCTTCAGCTAGAAGAGAGAAAGGGAAAAAAGTATCACACAAAAATGAGGAGTTCAGGGTTAAAACATCTGAATTAAACCAAGAAACCGAAATGAGTGTAGATCCGAAATGAAGCTTGCATTGAGAAATTCTCATTCCCCCATTGATTTTGTTGATAATAATGAGCGAAAAAGGTTTTGGTGCTTATGCAGCATATTCCCGAGACCTGGGACATGTCATATATTTTTAAAAACATTAGTAAACAAATTTATGACATTACCATACTTATGTTTATCCAGCAAAGTGTGATAAATTAACTATAAAATGGAAATCATATGGCATACAGGAATTTTTTTTTCACAATTTTAAAACCTAAATGACTGTGGTTGCTATGACAGCCATCTTTGTTAAACAACAAAATGCGCCGGTCTACGCAATGCATAATGAATATGAATAATTTTTTAGGACCTAGAAATACGAATTTAAATAAATGTAAGAACTTTTAAGGCCTAAAATTTGGGGTTTTAAATTTTACTTTTTAAGACCCTGCTGATATACTGATTTTTAAACCATCTATTCAGAACCAGGAGCTGTACCTGTACTGAACTGGTTCCCAGAGACGCCGAAGGGTTGGATCTGCAGGTTGAAGGTATTAATGGTGAAGACTGGAGTCACCTGTAGCGACTGCTGAGTGCTGCACATATAGGATCGACCCAGAGAGCCCTGCAGCAGGCTGAGGGAGCCACTTCCTGACTCAAACACATCTACAAGAAACACGGCAACTCAAGCATTTGTGGCATACAGGAGACACCACTTCATGTTCATCTGAACAAAAGCATACCTTTCCTCCACTGCAATCATCTCACCATGAAACAAATCACTTTAATATTTTACTCGACTGCTCAGAGGTTTGTTAGTAACCTGTAGATTTTCAATAATGACTATTATTAAATTAGCAGAAAGCTAAAACCCTAACCCGAGATAAAGTCAGAGGCAAAAATTATGGTGAGAAGGAGAAAACTCTCTTACCGCTCATGCCAGGCCAGAGAGCAGAGACGTTGGCAGCACTTAGGAAGAACTTCCGTGAGGTAGAGTTCTGTAGGAATGAACAGAGGGGAGTTTCAGAGGAAGGAATCCTCACAGGGCTCTCTCTCACTCAGAGACACGGACCAAAGAGAAGCTGAGGCTGAGGTTGGTCCGACTCTCCTCATCAGACAGCTCCAGGGTGCTCATTGAGTCCCCGCAGGAGCCTGTGGGTGTGGTTCTATTGGGCTGGAGGTTGACCAGTGCAGACACGCTCTGAGGAGAAGCAGACACACAGGAGGCTTGATGTACAGATTTATATATACAGAATGTTCCAGAGACCCAGAAAGAGGGACGTGTAATCACCTGGTTTTGGGATAAGTGTGTGATGTTGATCTGCAGCCCCATGAGAGCGAGCATACACACACTCCCATTGGTGTTAGTAACGCTGTAGTTCCCACGCTCTGGAGGCGGTAATGGAGATGTAGGAAGAGGTGAAGGAGGAGCCGTGGTGGAAGAGGAGAGGTCTGCGCTACACACACTCTCTGCAACACGCAAATAATGAAATTAATTTAAAACTAAACCCATTTACTAATTAAAAAGAATCCGACATTCTACACAATTCTACAAAAGAATTGTGTACCATCTGCGCTGATCTCGCCGACTGTCATGAACGCTTGCAGCCTCATCTGAGAGAAGGTGACGTTCACCACATCGCTCAGCTCCAACAGCACCGAGCTCAAACACACATATGAGCTGTTCACACTTGCCAAGATCCCAGACACATTCGCCACTACAGTCAGCAGCCCTGCCCATAAACAATCATTGACCAATCACTGACCAGCTCTGTCTCCCGCTCTCCCTCTCTGTGTGTAGTGCTCTCACCTGTGCTGGAGGACTGAGGAAATGAAATGACGTCACTCAAGTTGAACTGCAAACTCAGCTGATTCAATTCATAAACTTGCTCATCCCTACTGAAGGACATTGAGAGGGAATGATTGGCCCCAAAATGAAGCTGAAGAAGATCAGATGCTCCACAGAACCCAGAAGAGGTGGATGAGGAGGGGAGAGAGATCCCTGCTAGAGCCTGGGAGAGAGAAATAGAAATTTAGATGAATGGAGAAAAGGAGAGAACAGTGAGTGGTGTGTGTACCGTTCTGTTGGTGGTGGTGGTGTAGGCAATGTTGAAGGTGGCTTCTAGCTCTCCTTTTACACAGGTGGAGTTTCCATCCATGACCTGGAATGACACGGACTGAGCCACTGACATACACCCTGCAACACACACCATCCTCATTACAATCACCATCATAATAATCACCATCCTCCACCAATCCCGAATTATCATCAGCTGTATCATATTCACCACCGCAGTTATCATAATAATCACAATTATCATAACCATCATCGCCAGCAGCATCATTGTCACCACCTATTATCAGCGGCATCATTACCACCATCATAAAAATAAAAATCATTGTCACCATCATCACCGTTCTCACAATTACAAACAGTTCTCCTCTTTGACTAAAGCATGCTCTCTCACCGTCTGTCCCATACCACCACCTACTCAGTAAAAGGTCACTCATTTAAGAATTAACCAATCATCTCCTGTTCATTATTTAATTTCCTCTCCTCCCAATCAGCTATTCCCCAATACGGCACACATTTAAATTCTGAACACCAGTGAATTCAATTGTTAAAGAACAAATACCATTGATGGAGATGGACAGTGCAGACAAAAGCAATACTATAATAATGGTCAATAGCAAATAAATGCTTTTTATCGGTTTGCCTGCTTTGCCTGGAGTAAACTCTAGTTCTTTGCACATGGTGTTATGAAGAAAACAGGAGAGATGAAATCTAAGCAGGACTCGTTGGTCATCTAGGGACCTCTGGAGACTATTTTATGGTTTGGGAGGTGGTGCTGGTATTACGATGCAGAGACATCTAATGATTTACCTTTAAATACAAGATTCCTGAGGCCCAACACATAAGTTTTAGACTTTGTAAAACAGTATTGGGCTTTTTAGTTTCATTTTCGTAGGACACTCACCAAAACCAGCACATGAGGGAACCCTACTCAGATCCTAAAACTTTTAAGAGGAAGTGATGGAAAGCCAAACTTGACTGTGCGAGCAAGAGATGGTGAAATCATGGACTCTCTCACCACAATGCTTCCCTTTAGAAGAACAGCTCTGATTATTAAAACCCTGTTTAAACTGAAAATCATACTGAAATAAGTCCTGGAAATACATCAAACTGCGTCTGTATTTCACATGATCTGCTCAGAGGGGTTGCAGTCGGCTGTGTTTGTGGAGTCACATGAGGAAAGCTCTGACAGTGATCACCCCAGAAGAGCTGCAGGACGTGTCTTCTGCAGGGGGAAAGAGAAAATCTCTCCATCTTCGCGTCTCTCAGCTGTGCATCATTGAGATTCATGTCACTCCAAACTGGGGTTAATTTTTCATAGAGTGAATACTACTAGTGCTCAATAAATACTAGCGTCCATCTCTAAAAGTCGCGGGAAAACGACAACGTGGAACTGTAATATAACTGACAAAAGTAATATAACAGTTCGTTCAAAAACACATCTTGACTTTTTAAAAGTCACGAGTACAAACTTGATGTTGCGAAAAACTGACGTACCCATCAGGAGCGCACAGAGACCACCTGCCGCGAGCCTCATCTTCAGTACACACTTCGTCATGGAAACCTCCCTATATTAGCTACAGATGTACTGCTTATATATTCATTACAAACTGCTCAAACTCATGAAAGACAATTGTGACGCATTATCGGCGTATTTTGTGTCATGAGGCTGGATGTTTCTGTCATGTGATCTGGATGAGAGGAACCTTTGGCTCCGCCCTCTCGGGTCACGTGAGCAGCTTGTTGGAAACGAACACTGGCGCGCATATCCTAATGTCGTTCTAAGAATATTTACATTGACATTTAAACTAAAATGTTGGTGTCTCTCCTCGCTCAATGTGACGTTTATATTATTTAATGCATAAAAAAATACAGCTCTAAAAAGGAATAACAATTCATTAGACGAAATTATTTGGTATGTTGTGTTTCTCGGGAAATAATTATTTTTTACATGTCTACACTAAACCTTCATTTCAAAATTTTACATTTATGGTAAAAGTGCAACTATCTTTTAAATTACTGGTTACATTTCTGCTCTGGCTGTTTTCGCTTGAGGAAAGTCGACCAATCAGCGTCAATCTTTAGTGTTTTGCTTCCGGTCCGTTCGGAAGTCGTTTCTGGTTAAACTATGGACGTTTCTAGCATGTTCTTTGCATTATTGGCATTATAATAAGCGGTTTCTATTCTGTTAGGGTTGTCATCTGAGATATACTAATATATTTGATCTCATATCCCACGATGTTCGGCTGTTTGGTCGCTGGCAGACTGGTGAGATTCTTATTTTATTTCAATATAAAATAGCTTTACTGGTGCCTGACTCTCAAAAGTACGTAATATAATTTTTTTTTCAGTTCGCTTTTAATTACATGCACATCCTGTATGCATTTAAAATTAGTTTTTTTAGAAAATATTTACAAAGATGCTATGCATGTACGTACAGTATGTAGAAAAAAGCATGTTTATAAATAGGAATATTATATATTAATAACACAATTATGTGGTAATTATGAGGAATAACTAATGTTAAAATAATACATTATACACAATGTATACTATACAGTACGCAATAAAAATGGCTTTGAAAATTATGAAAAAAGTAAGCACCTGTCAATCAGACCATTACTTAATTTTTTTTTTTTTTATTTTTGATTATGATGGCCTCAGTTCTCCACTCTTCTATTGGTGTTTCAGGTTCAGACAGAGGCGCAGCAGGTCTCCCCTGATAAGTTCATCTTCTCTCTCCCAGACTACGATAGTGTGAATCATCTGGTGGTGTTCCTCCTGGGGACTGTGCCCTTCCCGATGAACACCGGAGGGGCAGTGTACTTCTGCTGTGGCGGGGTTGATGGTGGTGGAGGCTGGCAGCTCTTGGGGTTCATCTCCAATGACAAGCCCAGTGCTATTTTCAGGATCTCTGGCCTTAAACCGGGTTAGAGGAAAACAAAACTCACCATCACTGAAGCATAGTTTTCTACTCAGCATCTGTAATATTAACAAAGCGACCACTGAGGAATGTTCACTGGTTCTTTTGATGTGCTGATGTTCCCTCAGTCTGAGGAGAGAACCCAAGCCTTGAGTGGAGATTCTATTCCTCTGCTGTTGGAGTGAGCCAGTGTTTGTGAATGTGCTGCAGGAAACAGTGGGTGTAACCCGTTCTCCATGATGGGCTCCTCTTCTGTGGCTCAAGTGGGAGTGTCAATCGAATCTCTGGATCTTCTGGCTCAGCAGACACCAGTTTCCAGCTCCGCAGTGAGCACACTCGACTCCTTTACTCAGGTATCGCTGTTGTTACTCAAGGTAACGTTCACCTGCACGACAAACCTCTGGATTGATCTCCTGGCTTTGTGTGTTCTAGTTCACTCAGAAGATGCTGGAGAGCTTGTTCAACTTCACCTCCTCCTTTGCTCTGTCACAGGCTCAGATGAGCCCCAACCCAAGTGAGATCTATGTCCCAGCAAGCGCCATACACAAGTGGTGAGATACCGGCCAGCACACAACCATAACACAGTCTGAACCTAACCTCAGCTCAGCTTATCTTGTACACAGCTCAACCAGCGCACAGCCAAAACCTAACCTGACTTAACCAGAATACAGCTTGACCCAATATTATTGAACTTAAATCTGCGAGTAATGTCATAAATAATCTGTATTTCTGAAGCTTCAGTTTTGCAAATGAAGACACAGAGACACATGCTCCATGATCTTAACCAGAGGACAGTCAGAATTTAGCCAGGTCTCCAACAACAAAATCCAAACTTTACCTCGGCTAAACCTGAATCCAGCCAGATCTGAACACGACCTGTTATATGTATGCTGATTAATGCTGTATGAATGGTCAATACTGAGGCAGATGGTTCTCCTTCACAGGTATGAGAACTTTCAACGGCGGCTGATGCAGAACCCAAACTTCTGGAAGACGTAATGAAGCACCAGAGCTTGAGGCATAAATTATTTATAGGCTGGACGGAGATGTTGAGTTTGCTGGAGCTTCTCACTTTGATCTGATGCAAATGTTTTATATGATGTGCTGATGCCAAATAAAGTGTTGATATCGTTCATCACTGGTGTCATCTACTCTGATCTCAGTTCAGTGTTTGTGGTAAAGCCATCACTTGTGCAAGAGCTTCACTGATCAGATCCAAGATCATAACATATCATATTGTTTCAGGAGCTAAAGAACCAGAGCTCAACCAAAAGAACTGGAGCACAGCCCCTTCTTAAGCTAAAACAGAATCCTCACAGTAAACTTTTAAGAGGAAGTGATGGAAAGCCCAACTTGACTGTGCGAGCAAGAGATGGTGAAATCACGGACTCTCTCACCACAATGCTTCCCTTTAGAAGGACAGCTCTGATTATTAAAACCCTGTTTAAACTAATAATTAAACTGAAATATTTCCTGGAAATACATCAAACGTCTGTCTTTCGAATGATCTGCTCAGAGGGGTTGGAGTCGGCTGTGTTTCCGAATTCACATGAGGAAAGTTAGTGATAGTGATCACCCCAGAAGAGCTGCAGGACGTGTCAGTACTCTCATGAGTCAGTACTTTCATTTGTTGAACAGAGGGTGATGGATATTTGCAGATTGGACCTGTGTCGTACATCTACTGCAGCCAAGGCTTGAACCATTTACCAAATTGCCACACTGAGGTTCTACAGCAGAGCACAATAAAACCCTTTGTGAGGTTGTCAAAAATAGTTTCTGACATAAACACCACACTGAGATTTATTGATCCAGATGTTACACAATTATTCTTCTGGTAACAGTCGTTTACATACAAAAAAAACAACCTAAAATTCCATAACATTTATAAAAAGGCAGAATTGATAAATCCAGATATTAAGTCATGTATAGACAAGAGGAGGAACGCTGTAATAAATATATTGAGACTGAAAAAAAAACATATTTACACAGGTACCAACCTCAAAACCCAGAAAACAGAGTCCTCTGATTAGAATCATCCCTAATCTGGAGCAGCATTCTTCAAACACGTCTTTATGGATCCAGGTCTTGAAGCACAAGGCCAACGAGTTTGGAGTATGGGCATATCTTCAGAACCCACGCCTGTTTCCTTAGCAGATTTTCATAACTGGTCATGAACTGATGCTAAATAAAAGAACACATAATAACTACCGTTTCATGTAAGAATGTGATTTGTTTCATCACTGAATCCTTTTTGCTGCTCTACAAGAGATCCACCTGAGCTTCCTTCATCAGCAGACCGCTGTTATCAGAAGAGATTTCTGTTCACATTGGTAATCTCTTCTCAACATTTTCAAGTGATCTCAGACTGTCACATAAGTAAAATATCAGTAAAACATTGATTCTTTATCAGGTTCCTCTTTCAAACATGAGGGGAAGCGATGCTTTCAGTTTGCTCTTGCAGAATCAGATGACGATACTGGTTCCACTGCGAGAGCTCTTGTCCTGCAAGAAAACACAGTAGGTTACTCATAGATATTCTCCATCTCTCTCTTTCATCCTCACTGTTAAAATTTCAGACTCACAGAGAAGCGCTCCGGTCTCTTGGGCTTCCTCCCAGGCTCGTATTCAGTGTAGCCGTGGCTGTAGCTGGATGGCTGATCTGAGCTCCACGATCCTCTTCTCCCAGGCCCCGAGGCTGGAGGGCTCTGGTACTGCTGGTTTTGGATTCTAGAAGGCCCCCGACGGGAATCATCCATCAGGTCATCCCTAGAGTGGGACCGGGAGCGTGGAGGCCTGTATCCTCCAGAACGGCTCCGGGAATCCAGAACATCCTCTTGGCTGTAGCTACGCTGCATAGGTCCCTGCGGCCCCCGTTGTGGAGCCCTGTATGCCCAAGAGCCGCCAGAGTTCCGTCCTGGGGCCCGGTTGATGGGTGCATCGTCTAGAGCAGACAACATGCTGGGAGGCCCCGGAGAGAAGGGCACCATTGGGGGCCCAAGAGGGGCACCAAGCTGCTGAGGCTGGAGGTGCTGAGGGGGTTGGAGGTGCTGAGGGGGCTGGGGAGGACCCATGAGAGGGCTTGTGGCATCTAGACCCCTCATTTGACTCTCCAAGTAATCCAGCATATGGTTGGGGCCATGGGCGCTGGGAGGGGGAGGCATGCCAAGGGGAACATGAGGTGGGGGTAGGGGGACTGGAGTCATCGGGCCCTTACCCGAGGCAGAACCTGAGAGGCCAAGCAGAAAAAGATGCTACAGTCAGAGAATTGTCCTTCTCCAGATGTTTTGCAAGTGTAGTGGATTCCTAAGGCCAGATAATGCAGACAACCCCAGAACAGACTTCAGATCCAGAAACCCCAAAGTGTTCCTGTGAAATATACACACTACCTCCAAGGACCTCGTGACTGATCGCTAGTCCAGATTACAATGCTTTATGGTCCCCATGGACCTATAAACTAGATTCAACCCCGAAACCCTAGCCGTGCTAGGCACAGGAGGTCAAAGGACAACTGTTTATGGCATCCCTCCTAAAGATATGCCTTCATGAATCTCAAACGAACCCATTAAACTCTACAACAAGCCCACCAGATCAGCCACACAAACTCAGGATCATTTAAATGAACAACTAATAAACAGTGAATCAAACAATACAAAATGACTCACAACCACATGGCTTCATGTACACAGATATACATTGGACTTTGTTATAATTTCTTAAGAGTTGTATGAGCTGAATCATGTAGGAACCGTTTAAATGTAACCTCTTCACATCAAGTTACAGGAATATTCATAGGCATGTATGGATGTGTGTGTGAATGATGGTTTTCCCACTTTATTCTGATGAAGTTTTGCTTTTGATCAGTTATTTAATGTGAGAATAACTACAGAATAATGTATCTATTCGAGCTTTCCTTTGTTCATGTTGGTGGGACTTTCAGTTTGCCCTAGACTGTTGTTGATTGGACAGAACCTCCCTCAAGGAGGAACTTTCAGGAACTGCCATCTGATTGGACAGGACCGCCTCAAGGAGGAACTTTCAGAAAGACACGCGATTGGTCTGAACCGCCCTTCAAAATATGTGTACCAGAATTCAAACCTCAGTTGAAAGAGTTAAGAAGTGAAAAGAAAGAGAAAAAGAAAGAACAGTCTAGAAACGCAAGGAACTCCAGAAACAGAAGAAGAACAAAGCCTTCCTGACAACGCTTCCAGCAACAAAGACAATGGAGGACACACGAGTCGCCTCCACCAAAGCTTTTCTTAGGCAAAGAAGAAGTTTTGCGTAGTTTCTCAAAGTTCTAAAGACTTTCAACCAGAGCGACACTTTTACTCGTTTTCATTCCTTTCCGTTAACGTTCAATGTTGTAAGCGACCGACTTTCTTCATCGAACAATCTCTTCACAAAGGACATCTGAAGCAAGACACGGGACATCAAATCACTTTCAGCGCAAGTAACATTCTTCCAGATTCGGTTACTTTACTGGTGCATTGTTCTAGTCTAATTAGCTTTGTCTAATAACTCAATGCAAAGTTGAAATTAATGCCTGATTGATGGTTCTTAAGTCAGCTCCTTGCTAAATGTCTGAAACCCAGAATACACTCAATCTCTCTCTAACATCTATACAATCATTCCTTCTTTCTGTGTGAGTGTGTGTGTGTGTGTGTGTGTGTGTGTGTGTGTGTGTGCTAGCTACTTGTTAGAATAGTATTTGTCTGTCTTAGATATTTTCCAATAAATATTTACTTTTAATGTTTGCAAGTTGTTGCATTATTCTGTAGATCTTTGCTACCGTGCTCTTAGGATTGATTTTACTGTATTTATAGTACAGTTGGTGGAGATTATTAACATTCAAACTTTCTAAATTATCTAAAACCTTTAGATAATTCCATTTGAGTTAAACTGATGAGTTTTCCTTAATATACAGTAACTACGTTACGTATTTTGGACAACAGTCACGTGTGTTCAAATGATTCCGATGCACTGTCCGAGACACTGAGTCGACTCATTTGAATCACAGATTATATCCTCAGGTATAATCAATTCCCTTATAGCTATTGCGCCATATATTCCCATATATTATTGGTGGAGGATGCGCGCGTAAACCTTTTATAGATATATTCCACTTCATATTGGTAACCAAATGCGCGCATAAACTTTTATAGCTACATATTTCGCTTCACAAGGTACAGTTCAGTTTAGCATGGTTTTAACGGCGTTATGGCTGTGGAACCGACACCATTTCTGGAATTTGTTAAAGAACCGACAAAGATCACTCTGAACTGAGAGCATTCCCTTGATTGGCCAAGCAAGCATGACATACTTGAGTCGTCATTGTTTGTGTCATTGAACCGCGACGTAATGCAGACTCCTTTTTACTGCAAACGCAACAGTCCTTCAGCGAGTTTTTTTGTTTTCCACGATATCTCCTGAGCTCACGTTGCTCTCTTTATTATGTCATGGAAGGGTGGCTGCAAAAATACTCTGACGATTGCTATTAGAAAACACTCCCTTTGAGGCGACACTAAAGCCTATGTAAAACCAAGCAGACCAAACTGAGCTGTGCCGGCCTGTACCATGCCATGCCGTGGACAAGCGCCATTAAATAACTATTATCAGAACACAGGTAACTGTGTGGGTTCTAACCGGCATACAGCAGCGGGTTCATTTGGTAGCTGGAACTGTGGTTGCTCATTGGAGCATAGACCGGCTGTGGGTTTGACCAGGACATCATGGCCTTCTGAGCCTCCTTCATCAGCCGGTGCTGCATGACCGCTGCACACAGACAAACCATCAGGAATAGGTGGAAACAGTTACTCTCTGGGACACTTTTACAGAGTGGATGAAGGCGCATTTAACCTTTCTCTGGGCAGCAGCAGGTCTGGGGGCAGCATGGGCAGCGGACATAGCAGCAGCACTTCTGAGGGCAGCACTGGCAGCAGCAGATACACAGCAGAAGAAGTAGCATCAGAATGCCCAGGAGGATCAGCAGCACAGTCAGCCAGTCTGTAGAACACACAACACACTTCATGGGTACAGCATCATGGGTATTGCTACTTCTCTTCCAAACTGCAATTGCTTTTCATGTGATTAGTCTCCAGAGTTAAGTTTCAGTGAACATACGGTAGACAATGAGCTTCATCTCCTGATCTGAATCTCCCACGGTATCTCCTGGAGCATCCACGGAGCAGAAGTACATGCCATTATCCCACCACATCACCTCTTGGATCACCAGATCAGCCTCTGAGGAACACACAGAGATGAGGTCAGAGGTGCCCTCCATGCCCAGGGTGCACAAAGCACAGATACTCACTGTTCTGGATGTAGATCTTGCGGTCTCTGTACTCGGGGCCCAGGATGGCTTCTCCTGAGCCCAGTTTCTGAGCCACCGTTCGAACCGATCGCTGAGAGTCTAAACAGTCATTGGCAGGATCTCGACCCATCTGCAGGGATGACTGGTACGCTGAAACACAGGCACACTCGTCAGAGTGACAACGAAGCGGGAATACAGATCCTGCCCACTCTATGTCCAACTCACCAACAGAATAGTAGTCCAGCACAGGATCTTTGCAGAAAGACTTAAACTTCCAAGTCACCAGAACATTCTGCAGCTGTGCAGATGTGGAATAATCGCAGCGCAGTGTCACCGTAGAAAAGAGCATGGTACGGCGCTCAAGCTCAGATAGAGTCACCTGGATACACACACCTGAGAGAGACAGACAGGCAGAGATTGAGAAAGGGGAAGGCACAAACACACAGCCTAGTTACAAACACGTCTACTCTGGGGTTTTGATTTTTTTTATTATCAATTACAATTATCTAATCTACATAAACGCTGATTTCAGATAAACCCTTAACTTTGTTGCTTTGGGCATCGTCCCGCTGGAATTCCCATCCACTACCATTCAAAGGTTTGATGGTTGATCATTGATGCAGATCCTTTCACCTTGGCAGGAAAATGCCTCCAGTTCTGCATTTGATGGTGGGGATTTCATGACTTCATAGGCCGTGTTCTTCCTTCCCCAAATGTGGAGAGTTGAGTTTGATGGCTAAACTGAGTTGAGCAGCTGGATTTTGATGTCATTTCTTCAAAATCATTCCGATTTTCATCAAATTTGAGGTGAGCTCAACATAAGCTTTCTTGAGCAGATAACTTCAGTCTGTCACAGTGTACCATTTGTTTTCTTGGTGACTAGTCCCAGCTGCGTGAGATCCTCCATGTAGTTCCCAACTTGTTCCTCACTGTTCTCAAAATCTCCATTTGTGTGGAGCCCCAGATTGAACGGAGATCAGCACTTATTTCTTATTCCATCATTTGTCTCAAAAACTGCAGTCATGACAGTAGGTGCACCTACTGTTTAGATAACCATAAAATTAGAAATTAATAAATTAACTACTTAAATGGTTAAAAAACTTCAAAACATGGAAGACATATACGAGCACTGCTATTAAAGGTAAATAATGACGTCAGAGAGAGAGGTGGGGGGGGGCAGTCCAACCTGTCAGACTGGAAATGACAAAGAGCAGGAAATTCCGTGCCATTCCAGTTTCAGTGTCACATTGAGAAATATCCTCACATTATTGATTCCGAACGACAAATAACACAACTAAAACAAAATATAAAGTTGACATTCTGATATCAATTAGGGTGATGCAGATACTACGGAATCAGATCAAAACCTTTTTATAATGATCATCTTTCCCAAATCCTAATTCAATTTAAAGTTCTTTCTCTCTCTCACTACTGTGTATATTCGGTGTATAATAAACCGAGTAAAACCTCTAGAGTTCACTTGTTTGCTAGCAGCCCGTGATCACGTGATCGATACTGGGGCGTCTGGGGGGAATCTTCTACCTGGATTTTTCAATCATATCCGAATCAGAACATCATATCATTTTATCTTTCACCCTCACTTTAAGTATTTCTGAGAAACTCACCCGAGCCCAGGAGCCCCAGAAGCAGCGCGCACTCGAGGATCCACTTCATGATGCTCCTCTTCTGATGGAGCTCCGCAAGCGGGACCGAAGCACCGTGTGTCCGGTGGAGCTAGTATGAGGAGTGGCTCCGGTAAATTCCCGTAAGTTCCGCTAATTTACAACTTTGTGTATTTGTATGTTTCCCTCGCTGCCCTCTTCCTCTCGTTGACTTTCGTTAACTCGTTTCATCGCCGATGCTCCGCCCACTTACAGGTGTATTTGATGCGTCTGTGAACAGGTGTCGCTACGCGCTCTCGATGCTGCACTTTATTCATTGGAATAAAATGTTCTTTTAACAACATTTTAATTGCAAAGAAAAGTTAATTTACTAATAATTATTTTAAAAATCGAACATATAAAAAGGTGAAATAGCCAAACTAAACATCTTCAAGTTTAATATTGCAAAAAAACATGAGCCTAATGGTCTAAGCAGAGTCTCCAGCAGAGGGAATCAGTGGAACATCTCGAACAACCATATGTCTGTCTGCCTCTGAGATGATACTCCCATCTCTGGACTGATGTCATCTCCTGAACAATAAACAGAGAGCATCATGACAAACAATGAATATATTGAACATAGTTTCAGTTTCACCACCCAGACACCCAGCACTACTGAACAGTTTACATTTCAATGTCAACAAAACCCTGTGTTTTTCAGTAAAATGTATTAAAATTAATCTGATGATATAATTCCCCAAAACTGCATTTTGTTACATTACATAAACATTCTTCCACATTTTTAGAATTAAGCTACATTTAAACACAAAATATCCATGTTATATTCTATGTTAATTCGCTATTACTATACAGCTCAGCATAAAATCATGTGATTAGTTACAGATTCAAACCCTGGAGTATCTCTAGGTTATGAATAAGGCAGCGGCAGGCAATTCGTTTCCAGTTTGTTCTATAGGGACGTATCTTAAGTCTACCTCCAATGTAGTCACCGTTACAGGAACAGTTAATACTACAGATTTTTTAAACAAGAAGCACTGACAGACAACGTAAAACATTACACAGTGTGACTGGCACACACACCTTGACAATCTACATGTAGCGTTATCTAATAACATGACAAAACCATATAAGATGTAAATAAAATACATCAGACTCACCAAAGTTACTATTTTTTACATAGGAAGATTTCAATCACCCACCGTCGTATAGAGTTAGTCCCTTATTTCAGAATGTCCTCTTTGTGGCCATTGTAGGATCACAAATGTAACATATTTTGTAAGCTTTGCTTTTCCTACATAACTATTTAACACCAACCTAAAGTTATGGGTTTAACTTTGTATTTGGTATTTAAGATTCATCACAGAGTGATTGTGATGAACAGAGAATTGCTTATTAAGAAAGACAAACCCATTTTAACATAATTCAAGCTAATGTACGTATGTTATCTGATCATACTTTGAATTGACCACTTCTTGTGGTCCCTTGTGGGCAGCCCCCAAATACAGCTGGTGTATAAGTGCAAAGAAAGAATTTTTTTTTGTTGTTGAAGGATTTTGGATGACTGCAGCTTTGGACATTAAACTTGTTCTGTTACCCCAAAATCTCCTGGTCTTCGATTCCAAGTTCCCTACAAATAGATCACTCAAGGCACACATGCAATACAGGCACAACATTAAAAAGCCCTCTCACTTGTTAAAAAAACTAAGGACAGACAGAACTGTATGCTCAATCCAAATAAGGAATTGTGGATGTAAAATTAATGAATGACTAAAAACCGTAAGTTAAATGTATTATTATTGGCAGATTATAGCAGACGTGCTAAACCCTAATCAGAGGATGGGGAAATCCAGATGATTTTGCAGACCTTCTATCTGGCCTTAAGAAGAGAAGGCTATTTGAAATCTAACTGTCTAAAAAAACTGAGCCACTGTGATGGGGATGGGTGGATAGGTAGGTTGGTATATAGACAGACAGATGGATAAAGAAAGAGAGAGTTGGCTTGTGGATAAACACAGACCAGTGATATAATGAGCTCAGCATCCCCCTAACAGAAAGTGCAACCACATACAATGGTGAGCCTCATAACGGCTTCAGAGCTGACACTCCAATCAGGAGAGTCAGCAGAGCTAAGCACAAAGGATAAAGTGGTTTTCTGATTGAAACTGATGACTCCTTTCTCACTGAGCAGAGCATGGGTGAGTAACAGTAAAGTTGTGTCTTCGGCTCCCAGTGAAAGCAAAATCTGAAGACTGGCAGACCAACCACAATTGCTTCAGAAATAAAGCTCTTCATCATGATGATTTCAGATGGCAATTGTCTCTCTGCTCTGAAGATCCATCTGTTTCAAAAGAGACAGAAGAGTTTGACTGATCAATAAGTGATTGATAGAGCACTCAACTGATCAGGAACTATACCGGATGATATAATCCAGCAAATGAAAAACAAATGAAACATTAATTGTTTGTTATAGTGAGGTTTGTGTGTTGGAACTGAGACACTGTTCTGTGTAGTGCTGGGGACTTGGATGTTGATGCATATCATTGATCACTTAGAGCTGTTTTACGTCAGCGACATTAGTCCTTTTCAACATTTAGAAGGAGTCAGATCTGCATCTTTCCAAGACCATTGGCTGATAAATCAGTCACAAATCACCATGAAATATAACCGGCTGTTTCAGTTTAACTGTTCATTCAATACGAAGACATCTTTGTTATTTTTGTACATTAATTGGATGTTTATTGTTTCTCTGAGGTGTGTCGTTAGTAAGAGATGAACTAAAGGCAGAGTTTGGGAGTTGAGGTTTATTTAGTGAGTTAATTAGCCAGTCTGGAATCACACAGATTTGGTTTGTTTATCTTCGATTACCTGCATACAGTCTGTGTTCGAGACGAGGGGCCAATCGTACACTGATTGACAAATCGAGGTCAGAATCAATCTGTGCACTTTCATCCATAAACCTCTACAAGAGACGAAAGATAGTAGGAAAGATGGCAAGGAAGGAAAGAGGAAGAACCTGATCTAGTGCTTTTTTTGTTTGACTGTTTAATGTTTTCTGGTCACTCTCCATCACTCACCACTCTCTTGGTGCGGCCAGGCTCAGAAAAAACACTCCGGTCAGAGCCAGACGAGAGCTTTCCGGACCTTGCTGACTCTTCCGAAGTGTTTCTGTCCTCTGCTGGGGGTGTTCTGCAACCAGTCTCCTCTCTCCAACTCTTGATGGGGTTCAGAAGGCTGCTGGGATGTGCTCGGCTCTCTCTGGGTAAAATACAAAAACAGCGAGGTTTCAGAAAGCTGTGTGTTGATTTGGAAGAACTAAATATTAATTTCAGTGTATATACTCTGGAATTCTGGAGCTCTTTCTAGAGGTTTCTCTGTCTTCTCCCTCGGGTCCTGATCTGGCTCTTTTCTCCAGGGCCTTGCGCAGGACAGACGGATCTAACCCTGGGTCTGTTGAGATCTGTGGATCACAAGTGTTAAAGGGATGCAGTTGCAGTCACTTTTAGTGTCGGCGTAAATAGAGCATTCTAGAGCTGTACCGAAGTATTCTGGGGTTTCTCAGGGAGAGCTGGAGGAGCCGGAGGATGTCTCAGTTCCGAGTTCACTGGAGAAGAGCGCTGGGAGGAGTATAAGGGATATTTATCTCTCTCTAGCTCTCGCGCTCTTTGACGGTCTCTCTCTCTCTCGCTCACTCTGTGGTCATCTTCCCGCTGGTGAACTTTGCTGTTGTGTTCACACTGAAACCTCCTGTAAGGCCAGGTAATACGTAAAAGAGGATTCTAAAGAATATAGACAGTAGCTAGCAGGGATAACAGGATCAAGATGGATAAGAAGTTCTCTTTCCTCTGATTTCCTTTGTAGGGCTCTTCTCTGTTTCCTCTCCTCTGTGAATACGCTCGAGCGAAGTCCTCCAGCTCCTCCAGAGATCTGTCCTGGCCTTGTTGTCTTCCACACTCTATTTTTCTGTAGAGCTCTTCCCTGTCATTTACTCTGTGGGACCCTTCCCTCTGGGTCCCTCTGCACTGATCTTCACTCACATTTACCCTGCAGAGCTCATCCCTATCTTTGCCCCTGAAGGGTCCTTCCTTATCATTCCCTCTGTTAGAGTCTTCTCTCTGGCTTACGTTGAAATGCTCTTCCCTGTCGTTTCCTCTGTAGTGTCCTTCCCTATCACTACCTCTATAAAAGTCTTGTCTCTGGCTTACTCTGTAGTGCTCTTGCTCTTCATTGCCTCTAAAGTGCCCTTCCCTCTCGTTCCCTCTGAAGTGCTCTTCCCTTTTGTTCCCTCTGAAGTGCCCTTCCTTCTCGTTCCCTCTAAAGTGCCCTTCCCTCTCGTTTCCTCTGTAGTGTCCTTCCCTGTCATTCCCTCTATAATAATCTTCCCTCTTGTTACATTTGTAGTGCTCTTCTCTTTCTTTCCCTCTGAAGTGCTCTTCCTCCTCATTCCCTTGGTAATGATCTACAATCTGGGTCCCTCTGTAGTACTCTTCCCTGTCCCTCCTTGGTGTCTGTGTGTTGCTGAACCCCTCAAAAGATCCACTGCGTTCCCGATCGATAAAAACTCTCCTCTGGAGCAGCTCTGAACATGGTTTCCATCTGAGCACAAGAGGAATCATTGCTAATAAACAATTATATGACAACTGTAATCATGGCGACAGTATTCTAGAAACATGTTGGTGGTAATACAAAAACATGAAGATCGTAATCTGAGAATATTTCCACTCTAATCCAGAAACATGCACACTATACACACACAACATCCGGTAACCCAGAAACTTACAGGGTGTAATCCAAGTTGACGTAAATCCAGAAACACATACAGACTTTAATCTAGAAACACCGTAAACCCGATATATACAGACTGTAATCTAGAAAATGGTGAATGCTATCTAGAAACAGGGCAACAGTAATCTAGAAATCACCGTTAATATAACATGCAGATTGTAAACTAGAATTATGTTAACTTTAACACATGGAAAAACAAAAACCTAATAAAGAAACTGTGTAATCCAGAAACACATGGCGTGAACATGCTGGAGGAGTGAGTGCGTACTGCAGAGGAAGCTTCTTGTTTAATTATCGATTATGTTAATCAAGTATCCATTTAACAATGGTGCATTTATTTTTATTTTTTTTAATTATTGTGTGATTCTCACTATCCAACATGTTTAAATTGAAGTGTTGAAAATAAACTGGAGATTTAACTATAGAATTACACTGGGACAACCGCAGACTTAAAACTGACCTGCGTTCCGGTCTGGATCCGGTGAGCTATTGATTTGGATAAACCCTGATGTAGATATCAACACGCTACATTCTTGTGAAATTTTGACTCTAAAATGCAAACGAGTTCATTTAATCTCAATATTTTCTGACATGTTGTAATCTCTCTTAGAGGTGAGTACATGTTCACCTTGGATCATCGTTCCTGCACTGCTGCGGCTGCTGGTGCAAGTCGTCCCTCTGATGATTGAGGCTCAGAAGTGTCTTCATCAGAGCTGTTTGTTCTCCCTGATATTCTAGACTCTGGTTTGTGCGTTGTGGTTCCTTTTGTTTGTGGAAGCGTTGAAGACACTGTTGAAAACCCGCTTGAGTTTCAGCATCATGCAAGGAGCTGAGATCTGACACACTGCAGCCTGAAATACACTCCATATTAGGTTTTAAATATGGAGTGTAAGAGCGAGGGAGAATCTGTTCCCTTACTGTCCCCTCTGCTGCTGCTGAGAGTGTGTGTGGGGCTGAACTGCGCCAGCTGCTTTTCCACATAATCGAGCATCTTCACTGAACTGTCTGTCTGTGATGGTGAGCATGTGTCCATCACTGGCTGCAGAGGGAACACATTGCACTCTACAAAGAGCAAAAGTCATTTACATTATTAAGGTAAATATAACTAGACAAAAAGTTGCTGCTGTGGTTCACATACCTGTTGAGCCATTCTCCTGATTTGTGTTTGGCAGAGAAGGAGGTGTGATAGGCACCATGGTAGGCATGCCAGGTACAAAGAAAGGAGGGAAGACTGGCACTGGAGTGGCTACTGAGGTCCTGATGCCCTTCCCAGCCTCATACACTGACGACAAACACAGGATCTTAACAAAACACACAGAGCAGAGATGTGTCTGTGAGAGAAAAGGAGAGACTTACGATGTCGTGGGCAGCAGCAGGTCTCCGGGCAGCAGCAGCATCTGACGTAACAGCAGCAGCAGTGAGGACAACACTGACACCAGCAAACACAGACCAGCAAGAGCAGAACTAGAGCACCCAGAAACACAGCACAAACAAACACCCATTCTAACACACACAAACACACACACGCACACACACACACACACACACAAAAATTAACATTATGTTGGAGTAAAACAAAAGAACTGTTAACACACTTGCCTTGGAGAGAGTCCAGCATTGTGACGTCATTTCCCTTCTGATGTTACCCATGAATGCTTATTCATTATTTTAAATCTATGTTTTTAGATTTTGTATATTTTTCTAAACAAGTTTTCTATTCTCAAAACATGACAGCAATAATCTTTGAACATGCTTTTCCTGAAACAGTGTTTAAGTCAAGATTTGTTTTCAAATTCCAATAAGAACTCATTCACTGTATTCCTTGCTTTAATTTCAATTTAAAAACATGTCGCTTAAAACATTTAATAATTAATCATGTCAACATTTTTCAACTTTAATGTAATACCATGTTTTCAAATATTGTCAAACTGGATCTTGAAACATTCATCTTGAAACATAACCTCATTAAGGTGGAAAGATCTTGGACAATCTTGAAACATGTCAACATTAATCATGAAACATGTCAAAGCAACATCTCAAAACATCTAAATTATTCTTGAAGCATATCAACAATAATCTTGATACATTTCAACATTAATCTTGAAGCATCTCAACAAATATCTTGAAACATCAAATTTATTCTTGAAACGTGCACTTTTTTTATACATGCCAACATTTTGTAATATGTCAAAATTAATCTTGCCATATTATGCCATTCATCTTTAAAAATTATGCAGTGTATCTTGAAGCATCAAATTGATATTAATAATATTTTTAAGATGATTAGCTCTAGCTCTACTAGAAATATGATCTCCAATCTTGTCATCTTTAATCTCCAAACATCTCGACATCTCATTTCAAAGCCGTTGTAGTTATACATTTTTTTGTCGTGTAGTTTTCACATTGTCTCTGTGAGAGTTATTGAGAGTTATTTTCACTATCCCTTGTTTCGTTGGATACGTTTTTCTAGGTAACAATGTTACTTCATTACCGTTTAACACTGTGAAATTCTTACAAGGCAACGTGAAGGATCAATAAATAATTTTATCCAAACACAAAAATAAGATTCAAACAGAAGTAGAGGAAGAAAGAAACAGACAAAGAGATATTGTACCTGGAACAATATCCTCATTAAAACCAGGAAGAAGAAGATGAGAAAAAGCTGTCTGACCTGGAGAGAGAGACAGGACAAATAGAAAGTGGAATAATACGAGATGGAGACATGGAGAGAGAGTCAGAAAGCACAAAGAAAAGAACATCTGAAACAATGCCAGATCACAGAAAAAGTGGGTGTGTCTAAGTTTGTATTTTCTGTATGAGTACAGATCACACGTTGAGATGAGAGAGAGACAGGTCAAAAGTCAACGTAAATCAAACTTCTACATCCTCTTTCATCTGGATCACAGACAGGGAGAGAAAAAAGAGAGACAGAGGCTGTGTCTGTGTGAGGGGGCACTCAGGGAATAAAACTTTTGGGGAAATTCAGGAGCTGTTTCAGTTTAACTGTCCAAATATAGCTTTTAAACCATGTTTCAAGTCCATGTATTTTTAGAGTTGCTGTTTGACATCTTGTCAGGATAATGCTTTTCGAGACTGTAGTTCTTTCCCTCATTAAAGTTGGTTAGTTCTCATTTCCTGTCTGCATGTGCTCATTTCCTGTGAGACTCACCCAGCACCAGCAGCTCTACGTGAGCCTCATTCTCTCCCTCTACATCATCAGAGATCACAACCTTACAGAAGTACACCCCGCTGTCTCCCCACTGCAGCTCCCCAATGCGAAGGTCGGCCTCTGCACACACAAGAGTCATTTTTAGCTTGTGTGTGGTGTGTAAGATGAAGAAGGGATGCACTCATTCCTCAGTTTGTACCATGAGCAGCACTTCCTGAGAGCACCAAAACACAAACATCAGATCTGACATTGATCTCATGTTTATATGCTTCAGGAGAGAGTGTGTTAGAGTGTGTATTCTATGCATGTGTATGTGTGTGTGTGTGTGTCTGGTGTTTGTGTGGCTCCCTGGAGCAGCTCAGGAATGCACCACTTGTTTTTCTCTCGGTAACAGCAGCGGTATTTCAGCTCAGGCGCTGAATGAATGAATGAATTAATGTTCTCATAAATCCTCTGCTTCTTTTCAAACTCTACAGTCTGTGACAGACAGACCCATCCCCCACACGATACACTAGCTCCTACAATTCTACAATCTCATCCAACTTAACACATACAATCACTTGTGAATTGTTTTAAACAGTTTCACATGAATCAAATCTATTTTCACATGTGAAATCTCATCTACAGTCTTTGTTGGAGTCACAGTAAAATCCTAAGAGTTGAATTAACTCTACTCGGAGTATATTTGGACCCACTCTATATAGAGTTAAACCGACTCTGAGAAAGAGTAATTCAATAATCTATTTTCTTCATGTTTTTCCAAATCTGCATGGAAAATGCAAACTAAATATTAACTATTCAGAGAGGGACCAAGTCCACTCCAGAAAGAGTAAAAACAGACAAAAATAGACTGTTTAGTTCAAATAGACTCATTTAAATAACTCTCCTTCAGAGTTGGTTTAACTCTATATAGAGTGGGACTAAATACACTCTGAGTAGAGTTAATTTAACTCAGGATTTTACTGTGCAATTGGAATTACATCTATGATAAGTTGTAGAATCTCAGCTGCAATCAGAGGTGAAATAATGTCTATAATAAAGTTTGCAATCACATCCGAAATAACAAATGTAGAATCTACACATCTATATAACATTTGGACTAAAATCTATAATCACGTCAGGAACATTACATCTACAGCCATCTGTTGAGTAATATCTATACCTACACTTCAATGTGAAATCGCAAATGTACGTATATTTAAAAATGTAATGTCTATAATGATTGTATTTGTATATAATTAATCTATAATGAAATCATTAATCACATGTGGAATCACATTTACAATAACATGTGAAACCAGGAAGAAAATGCATGAGAGTTGATAGCTGGTGCTGATGCTGTTGAATACTACATATTTCTCTCATAGTTGTGACGCATAAATTGAGTACAAATTGGTCCCCAGCACAAAGAGGTACAGATAGGGTAGATAAACTTTAACAGGTGGACATCTGCTCTGAGCTAAAACGTAGTGAATTTAGTCATTAGAATACACCGGCCATAGCTATGTATTGTCTTTTCAGATTGACAGTTTTTAATACACCATCTTCTGGCAATAAGTAAACTCAACGTTCTTTTGAATTCAAACTGACAATCAGTCAAACTCTTTTGAATTTCACAGCAAAACAAATGTACCACCAATATCAGAACCCAATAAAACACCGCACTAAACATTTTGAGTAACAGCATTTAAAATTTAAATTTAAAATAACACCCAACAAAACTAATAGACCCAATATCAAATACATAACAGCATCTTTAAAACTGCAGTGAAGACGTCACCCTAACTCTTTACCAATCAAAAGATCTACAGCAATCTTCAAAATTATAATCACAGCTTTTCAAGTAAATTCTATTGCTTTTAAAAAGTTCCTTAAGTCTCTGTCATGCATTGACATGGACTTGTAGTCTTTGGATCGTATGCTCTAAACTTCTCCACTTTAGAGAGGTGAAATCTGAGGAAAAGGTGCAAAAGTTAAACACTAAAAGCAAGTAAAGTGTTTACATCCCCACATCCCCCTTGTAACGGTTTATGTGCATCTTTAGGAGAGTGGCTTCACTTGATGTGAGGCTCTACCAAACTTAATAGCACACCAGTCTTCAAAAAGCTGTGTGATTTGATGCATGTTTGACAAAGTGCAAATTGATTGATTGTTTTGTGGCATTCCACAAACATCGAATGTCTATAATAAAACCCACAATAACATCTAGGATAACATTCATAGTCAGATGTGGAATAAAACCAGCAATCACATGTCAAATGAGGCTGTGAGTGACTCACTGTTGGTGATGGTGATGTCCCGTCCCCTGTAGTGCTCAGCGAGTGTGAGGGCAGACCCCTGCCTGGAGGCTACAATCCGAATGGTCCGTTCCGAGTCACCACAGTCCTGATGTTCTGAGGATTGTGTGTTCCGGAGTGAGTGTGTGTTCTTCAGCAAGTGCGTATTACGGGGTATATTCTCCCTTGTGTTTGGGAAGCTGAGAGCATGGCGAGTCCGGTCATGGCAGAAAGATTTATACCACCACTGCACCACAGGAGCATGTGTGGACTCACTACTGAACTCACACTGCAGAACCACAGTTTGATAGAGCAGAGCGAAGCGCCTACCCTCACCAGCCCAAACCCGGAGAGCCTCACACACACACACCCCTGGAGACACATCAAAAACAGTCAAAGCATGAGTGAAAGACACTAGGACTCCACTTCCATCTCAGTCATGTATTCCTCCCATGGGCTGTCATCAAAGATCAATAGCAGTGATTGGTTCTTATCACACAATAACACGAGGAAGGTGAAGATGAGACAAGCAGAACACATTCAAGAGCTGTTCAGTAGATCAGATTGGCAAACACAGAACCACAAAATAGAAGATATTGTGAAGATTAACATAAACATGTAAACTTTATGTCAGTTTTTATGTAATTTCTAGGTTTTTTGTGAAAAAAAAAAAGTATCGGGACGCTCTGAGAGTGAATTCCAATGTATTTCTTTAAGAGTTAATTAGAGATACACCATGAGACTCTGACCTGAAAGAGCGAGCAGAGACACCGAGCACCTGAGGAGAGAGAACGCGTGAAACAAATCCCCCGCTCTCCCCGTCATGTTCCTCCGGTTCCACTGATTCGAACTCGGGAATTACGAGAGCGCGATATACACGAGGTCTCTCTCTCTCTCTCTCTCTCTCTCTCTCTTTCTCTCCCTCTCTCTCTGTGTTAAGTGTGATGTGAAGAGAAGTGCAGAAATCCCGAGACATTGAGACATTCAACATGTTTACGGGTGGCGCCATCCAGTGGTAAGGGATGGGTACTCCATGGAACACCAGTTGCATCTTATCAGCCAGCGTCCATTCTGCCTTTACTAAACTTTACTAAACATTAAACAAATTTTTAACAATCAATACAACTATATAAAGTTCCCAGCCTTTGGAAAAGATTGCAATTGTTCCAATAGTGAAAAAGTGTAGTGCTGTTTCCACGTAATGCTTCGAAGTTGGTTGGTTACGAAGGAATTTAAAAGGATGTTAACTCTAATTCAACCAAGGCTTGATCCAACATTTTGCACACTGCTGGAGGGTACAACTTGTCTCATTCTAAACATGCTTTTGAGACACCTGCGAGAGAGAAGTCACTGGAGTGGTAGACTGGAGTATATGTAGATACTAAGCGCCCAGAGGAATCACAACAAGGTGTAAAGGGGATCCAAGACGGTAGGAATTGATGGTGGAGGGTCAGGGCGTGTGAACTGTAGGACTGACAAAGGGGAAAGGGGAAGAGAAGATGAGGTCTGACTGTGATGCACTGTTAAAATTGTCACTTAGATAAACATTTTCCAACTACTTTTTGTTAGTTTAGTTTAGTTCAGAAGATGCAGTTGGAATTGGTCCGGGACAATGCGTTCTCTTGCTGAAGTCACATGATTAGCAGCAATAACCAGATGAGAACATCTGTGAAACTGATGAAACCTATGCTGGAGTACATTTTACATTAACCCCTTATTGTTTTGGTATCCAAACGAGTCCTCCCCAGTCTCCACCTCTGTTTTCACTCCTCATCATCACTGCTGTTTGTTGTTCACGGTCTCGTGCAGGTTACGGTAACTTAAGCGCGCTCCCGCATCAGGTCAGTGGCGCGTGCGTGCGTGTGCGTGTGTGTTCAGATGCGAGCCTGAGCCTTCTCGATCAGATCGGTGGTTTGCTGATCAGTAGTGTTGATAAAGTTCGCCTGAGGGTGTTCTCCGGAGACTTTTCCAGACTGACAACATGCAGCCGCCGCAGAACAGCGCGGGTAGCTCGGACCCCGCGGGTGAGTCTGTCGGGTTTATCAGCAAAGCTCGAGCTTTAGACTAATGCAGAGAGTAACTACTGAATCCTCCAGTCGTAGAAAGCGCTTAAATTTTAATTCTTTGTGGCAGCATTTTAACAAATATTTTAACAATTCATTTTGATTGTTGGACATATGGACTTTTCAACATTAACGGTGTCAATGCTGTGAATATAAACACTGCCCCAGTGTTAAATGTAACACCCCAGTTGAATTAACACCCCAATCAGTGTTAAATCTTAAATATATTTTTTTCCCACTCATCACACTGCTGTGGTGTTTATATATACAGCATTGACACCAATAGTGTTAATTTAATACTGTCAGTTGGTAGAATTTATTATACCGTTATACCAAAAAAATTGTTTAAACATTTATATGACATTTATATTAATGATAATATGTCCGTGATGATATGTGTAATAACAGGGTTTGAAAGTGCATTTGTTAAAATACAATTCACATATTTAATTCTGCCTTTGTAATCGCTAAGATACTTAGGAAATATATGCAGCTAAATACTTGCAGAATAACAATATTTAAGCATCACCGTAGGTTATTTTTTTTAGATAATATTCAAAAAATATTCCAATCAGTAATTTAATTGATCCAGCCAAATCATGTCTTATCTTACTTAGCACTATTGTCATAAATAATTAAGACTTAGTCTTCACATAGCAAAAACATTTATTTTTGTATATTTTTGCACAGATTTAATTGCAGAACATTCAGAATAATAAATGTTTTCACTCATAAGATGTACCAGTGGTGAGGTATTGAGGATAGTGTTGGTGATGATAATGATTTAATGTGAGTAAGATTTATTGTAATGATTGTGGTTATGACAATGATGACGGTGATGTTTTTGCAGAGGAGCATATAAAGAGGCGACGCTCGGCACTGGCTCTCTCACTCTCACTCTTCGCCCTCTCAGTTCTAGTTCTGGTGCTGGGCCTGCTCTCAGCCACTCGGACAGATAATGTGGCTGTGTCTGGATACTACCCCGGCATCATTGTGAGTGACACTCTGTCGAATCTTAAATAAAACACCTTACCTTGATTCTTCATCCTGTTCAGAACCAGAACTCCAGTGAAGTACTCAACTTCAGTACTCAAACACCAGAGATTCCACATCTCCACTTACATCACTGGTATAGATATCATGATTTTAAACTCAGGATGTGAAAATGTTCCAATATAACAGAACCCTAATATTCCAAAATCTTTGATCTTCTCATAAAAAAACATATATAATGTTATATTGCATATAACAATATAACATTAGAGACATCTTAATTTTATTGTGATTTATCTTGTACAGTATGGCAGTGTCATTGAAATGTTGACGGATAATAATTTACAGAGCATAACTGTTTTGGTTTTTAGTAGATAATGGTACTTGTTTAATAGATAGTAAATTATTTATATTGTTTACACACTAAAAACCATCAGTCGTTATCATAAACCTGGTTCATTACTACAGTAAAATCGCTGGCTCCATTACATAGTGCATGCTTTCTTTATTTTATGCAATGTTTGCAGTAGTTTGTTGACAGGGTTTGTTTTCTCTTATATTCCCAGCTGAGCTTCGGTTCGTTTCTGGGGGTTGTTGGTTTGAATCTGGTGGAAAACCGCCGGCCAATGGTGAGTACAAGCCTTCTCTTGATTAACTGTTTTTTTATTACTCTATGTTCTTATTATTTTGCTGTTATGTTTTCACAGTAAAACGCAGTCCCAGATAATGTGAGCTTTATTTTTTCTCCTGATTTCCTCCGAATATTCCCGTCCGTATCTTCTCTGATCAGAAAAATCAATAACGTTGTCTCTCTGAGAGTAGCATTAGAGCTAGGGCTGGGTATTTTTGTCCCTCTCAAGCAGATTTCACACCACTTTTATCCATCAACCACTGTTTTCAGTGGGAACATGAGGCTCAGATCAATGGGCATGATTGGACATGAGCTCAGTAAGGCGGACTGTGATTGGCTGATGGATCTGGTGGCACCGTAGGAGAATTAGATTTGCATTGACTGAAGTCTTGGAAGGACCATGCAGGGTCATAAATCATCTAAAAAAATAACCAACCCAAACTGCAGTAAACAAGCAAGGAGGAAGGTGCCTCGATCACCCCCATTGAGCATGGCTTGCAAAACTTTGTACGACAGCGTCACTTTTGTAATCCATTAACACTAACAGTTTTTTTTATGATTGTCAATAGTTAACTAAACATTGGACAAAATTTATCATTACATTTTTTGTTTAATCAAACCTGCTAAGTTTTTTTGACATGGGAACTTCTTTAATTAGAAGGAAACATTTTGGGCAGAGCATTATATAGAGGCTTTGCCCGCAAACACTTCTGAGCATGTGTAGACTCCTGCTCTCCATCACTCAAATGGCCCAATAGCAGGGCTCCATATGTCTTACAGTCCATGGATCCATTTCTTGACTAAAGGGCTATTGTGTTTGTTTTTAGATACTAAGATATTGTAAATTCTAGCTAAAAGTCTAGATATGTGACCTGCATAGTTCATGATGTTGCTATACAGTTGTCATGTTGTTTTATTTTGTTGTTAGTTTTGATAAGAGTTATAGATTTCGTTTGGTTGCTAATTTGTTTCTTTTCCTTAATAAAATATTGCTATGTGATTGTAACCCGGTGGTGCTGTCATGTGGTTTTAAGCAGTCTGAATTGGTTGCTAGGGTGTTGCTTTGTAGTTGAAAATGTGTTCCTATTGATTCTAAGTGTGATATTATGTTGTATTTACCTGTTCCATTTTATTGCTAGGGTCCTGCTATATGCTGGTAATCTTTGCCCTAGGTTGTCAGGGAGCAGCTATGTGTTTATAATCCAACCCTTTTGGTTGCTATGTCAATCTCTTCTTTTTGATAGTGTGTTACTATGTGGATTAAATATGTTCCATGTGATTCCATTTCATTCCGTTGGTGTTTGCAATTCAGTCATGTAGTGGTAATCCGATCCTGTCGGTTGCTATGTGATTTTCGTTTAATCTTTTTGGTTAACAGTGTGTTGCTATGTGGATGAAATATGTTCCTTTTGATTCCATATCCAATCCAATGCACTTTACTTATATTGCACATTTTATAAACAGATAGTTTCCAAAGTGCTGCACCGAAACAATAATTAGAAGAAATAAAATATAAGTTTAAAATAAGTATGTTTGCCTTTTGGCGACCAAGGTTTTGCTATGTGCTTCCAATTGCTTTCATTTGGTTGTCAGGGTGTTGATATGTGGTTACAATTTGTTCCACCTGGTTACTAGAATATTGCAATAGTTGTTTTTTATTGCAATAGTAAATAATGTTAACTAATAAGCCAAACCCATATAAAGCTATTTTTATTTAAGATAAATTCCTTGACCTATGTTGCCCATCCCAAACACTTCGGACCCAACAGCGTGAAATTAGTTCATTTAGTGAATTCACGTCCATAATTTCTAAGTTGGATTATAGTCTCTTATGTTCTACCCTAATGCAATTTTGCCTTCTGTGATTGTTCCAGTCAGGTTCAGATTTAGATGAATGTCCCAATATTTCATGTGGCTGTGGTTTGTGAGCCAGTGATCCCCTGGTCTCAGTGTCACACAGCCCTGTACATAATGAATGAGCCCGACAGGATCCGCTACAACCCAATTGAACGAGGATGATGATGGTAATAACCTTAGAGCTGAATCATCATCACCTTCACACCTCTCAGGTTATTACAGTCGTAACTCTGCAGCGTTCCACCACTGGACTCAGCCAGCAAGGATCAGGGGTCATGCCAATGTGCTTTTGCGAGTGAGCATAAGAGATGCCCCAAAAATACAATACTTTTTGTATTAAACCAGACCGAACCATACACAAACCAGAGCCCACAATTCAGTCCACTGTGGTATTCTGATAAAATGTGCTTGATCACATCATTAATGTGTAAAGTTAGGCTTGAAGTGAGGGTTTGAGGATTACTCTGGTGATGTGTGATCTGCAGTAGTGTTTGTGTTTTAATAGTTAATCAATCCGTGAGGGTGGTAAGTTAGAGCTGCTCAGTGTTGGTAACCAGACACTGTGTGAGAGAGAGAGAGAGAGAGAGAGAGAACATTGGTGTTGAATTTCTAAAGACCGACACAGAGCTGATCACATGCATCTTTAAACTGTTTCAGTGTTTATTCAATGTACTGTTCTTCCTCGAATCAAAGAGCTTCAGCCACTCAAAGCATTATTGTACCGCCTTTAAGGTTACTTCTGCATTGATTAAACAGAGCTTGAGTTTTCCCCATGCCCTCTGATAGCGCTATGCTCTTATAATAAATCACAATCCTAAAATGTATTTTTTTTTTATATGGAAGCACGTCTTGAACCTTTTTAACAATTTATCAAGCTATTCACAATTTGTTGGGCACAAAAACCATCAATATAAGGCCACACCGATTACTTGTGCTTGGCTCGTAAATCTCCCATAATGCACTGCAGCGGTAGACCGGAAACTCTTTTCTTCTACATTAGTGTAAAGTGAGATCAGAGGCTGGATTCATGTCAGCAGAAAGGCACTTGAATAAAGAAGGGATGGAAGTCAAGTGTAATTCACAAATCATTATAAACTCGCCAATTTATTATAAATGCCATGAATAAAAAGCAAAGATAAATAAAAATTAAAAACATCCATGTGTTAAATGCTTTCTACACTTTTACTGAGACTTTAGAAAACACATAGCAGATCAAGAAACACTTTTATCGTTTCTACAAAACACTGCTGTAGATCATCTAAGAACAAATCATTTACCCACTACACTTTCAAAAACCGGAAGAGCCCAGGACCCAATGGAACGCTTGAGGGGGATCTGCTGGATCCACACTGGATCTGCTGAGTGTGCCTGGGCCGAAACACAATGAAACCATCAGATTTTTCCTCTTATAAATGTCAAACAGCTTCTCAGTCATGTTTTAGGACGATAAAATTAAAAAAAGCGGTGGAGCTATTCTCAGCTGCAGACTCTGTGAAAGGCTGCTTATTTACAAATATTTTAATTACATTTTTGATTTCAGTTTAATATTCAGTTTGGAGTTTGATTCATATTTTTAAGATTTTACATCATTTTAGATTGAGAACAAAACAAAATTCTGTCACGTGCATCTTTAAACTCTTAGGGTGGGTCCTAAAAACATAATTTATGTTTCAGTTGTTTAAAACATAATTATCAAAATGGATTTTAGTGCCTTCCAGATTTTAATTTGAATGTCTGCAAAAGTTGGCCTTGATATTTAAAAAATTTTAAATTTAGTTGGTGGTTAAGAAGTGCTCATCCCTTTTCGGACAGATAAAACACATCGGGTTCTAATTATTTTTTTTTTTTCAGTTATTTCTTTGTGTGTTCTCATTTTTTCCTCTTCATCTGCTGTGTGTCAGCTGGTGGCCTCCATCATCTTCATCAGTCTGGGGGTGGTCTCCTGCTTCCTGTGCTCCATCATCGATGGCATCATTGCAGCAGAATTTATTGTGAGTCTCCTTTTTGCTGTTTCTTTGTTTTTGTGATCAATGATGATCGAGGTGAAACGATGCACACTTCTCATGTCAAAATACATGTCATAATATTACGTTGACCCTACACTATGCATCACAATATCTATTAAAATGTTAAAAAAACAAAATTAAACCTTTTACTCACATAATTTACTGAAACTAATTCAATGTTTCGACTCAAAAGTTACACCGTAAAGCTAAGAACGGCAGAGTCTAGTTTAAAGTGCATCATCCAGGCCTCTAGGGGCAGCAACAAAATTTGTAAGTGGAATAAACCCAAGATGACTATCATTCTCTGAGTATATTGCGTCACAAAATATTGTTTCACCCCTAGATGATGATGTTGCTGTCTTTGTGCAGGATAGAAGGCCGTTGCTGGAAGGCCGCTGTCAGTTCTTCTCAAGTTCTACCTCTAACTACTATGAGAACTACTACACTGAGGTCAGAAAGTGACATCACACACTTGATGTACTTCAGGGTAGATTAATGTTTGAGATGGGGATAAACCTGATGACTGGTGACCATTTAACAGAGTTTTAACCAATTAGCAAGTAGTTGACAATCATATGAGTTTCAGTTTCAATGTCCTGTGTATGGTCAGGTGGAGTGTCATGGTAGCGGCTGTAAACTGAAGGTGAGGAGCAACACCTGCTACTGCTGCGACCTCTTCCACTGTGACAGGTAAGTGTCCACACAGAGAGCCAGATTGCCATTAACTGTGCAGCAGCATCCGGATGGGTCTTTCTCATTTTCTCTCTATTAGTATGGAGTACAACTCAGTCTACTATCAGTTCTCAGGAGTGAGCGGCTGCAATGACGTGCTCACCCTCTATCGCATGATCTGGGCCTGTGTGACACTCAATGTGCTCGGTGTGTTCCTGGGAATCATCAACGCTGCCGTCCTCGGAGCCTTCAAAGACCTGGTGAGAGTGAAACTTGTATCAACTTTATAAAGATATTCTAATTTAATTAAATACTGTGTTAACCAATCACCTCGGCTTATTTGAATGAATTAAGAAGAATAATTAATTTCACATAGCTCACTAGTTTTGAATTTTTTTGGTTTGAATTGTGACTCCAAATTGGTGCCATCTAATGGGGAAAAGAATGATTGACCCTTGGAAGTACAAGACCTCTGATATGGCTTGTGCTTTTCAAAGTTCTTGCACAAAAGAACACAGTAGCACAAAAGATGCTTGTAACAGTGCATAAGATTTAGGGGATGATAAAATGATACGTGATAAAATGAAAATGTATTGTTCTTGAACTTTATTTTTTGTACAATTTCATGTTTTTGTGTAATGTAATGAAAAGAAAAAAAAGCTGGAGTTGTTCTAAAAATATTAGCAATCATCCCTTTAATAAACTATTGTGTAATTTATTAGACCAAGTTAAAAGTAGTCAAAAATGCCCCAGATTTTAGGTTATTAGACTTGGGTTAATAAATAATTATTAAAAGTGAAACAGATAAAGGTTTGAAATATTTCTCTGGATTTTTAGATATTTAGATTGTATAGAGAAAGACAGTTTTGTCTACTTAGATTTTTAAAATGTGACGTTGCTATGGAAACATGAACCTGATGGATGTGTTCAGAGACATTCATTGTTTTTCTCATCTGAATGCTTAGGCTCCTGCAACACTCAGTCATGTGAACCCAGCTCCGTCTCAAGCTCCACCTCCTCACATCCTCTATAACCCCACCCAGCACCTCATCACATACAGTGGCTTCTGTCCCGGTGGACAAACCCTGCCCTCTTACACCAACTACCCTCTGCCTCTGCAGGTGAGGCCTTCTAGCCCATCCTGATCAGTGCTAAATTGGGATTTCTCCATTCTGTTTGTGTAGTAATCAGCTTTATGTGTAGAGTTTTACTCAATACAGAAGTTTATTGAGTGTAAACTAACACTCATTTTCTAAACTTTTTTGGGGGAAACATAAACTTGGGGAAAGTTTAAAATATCATTGGCATTGATGTAGTTTTGAATCAGCCGTTAAGACGTATCAGAGCAGGTGACATCTATCTTCTTGAAGACTTGAGATGATTTGGTTGATGTTGGAGATCTTTGCATCCCAGAAGGACATCATTAGGTTTTATCAGCAGGAAACTGCGGATGCTTCTCTGACTCCAAAAAAACACTTCATGAGCAGAAACAGAAGAGTTTAGCTGAATCTCTCTTCTTGCAGCCGATGAATGCTTATCCAGTGGTGGGTCCAGGTGGTCCTGAGATCTGCTCCTCTCCATCAGATGAGATGCCCATGGCTGCTCAGACTGGATCAAGCTCTAACCCCAATGGACCAACATCACCACTGCCCTCTGTTGTGGACCCAGGGGCGGTGACAATAACACCTAACGCTCCATCGCTCTACCCTCACTCTCTTGGACCCTTCGAGAAGCCCCCACCGTACGCCTGCTGAAGCATCCTCAGCTCTGATTCTCTTATCCTCATGTCGCCAACACAGGCTTGTCTTCGTGCTCTTGTCTTATTATCCCAGAAATGCTTCTGCACATCGATAAACACCCAGACACCAAGCATTGTTGTAATAATAATAATAATAATAATAATAATAACATACTTTATTTCAGCATTTTACTTTTAACAGAACACAAACACTTTGAACAAATTAAAAACAGCTTCAGCATTAAAATAAAAGCTCAGCTGAGGACCTGAAATGTCTCCAGCTGAAACAGAAGAAACCAGAATCTGAGCACCTGGAGATGGCTGGTCCTCAACTAAAACGTTGTACAGCAAAGTATTTACACTTACAGTATTGTACAGTGCACTCTCAGCAGCTGATTTGTGATTGGTTAATGGAAGCAAAGGCTGGCGGATGCCTGTGGAGCCGCAGGATTCGACTGATCCTAAACATTTCATTTATCTGATTCAATCTAAATGATTAGAACTGGAGTAAAAAGAAGCACTTGACTAGAAATGTTCAGAGAGGAAAAACAGAAACATCTTTCAACAATATCCAACGACTATTGATCAGCAGCAGATCTAGCAGAAAATGAAAGATACTCCACATATAAACTGCTCCTCCTCCATCAAAACATGATGTGTATGTAGTTAAAATAATAGAAAATGTCTTAAACTCAATAACAAACCCTGAACACTGATAAAGTCCCTGTTATTGATTACGTCGGAGGTTTAAGCTTCAGGTTTCGGTTCAATGCTACATTGGTAAGATAATGATTTCAAACATACGTTAATAAATCAGAGAAATGGCTTCTCGATTTGACAATAATATAACAAAATAACTTCCTATTCCGCAGTCTTTAATGAATAAAAATACTCGTCAATATTTAGTGTTAAACGTTAACTCTTTTTATAGAAACAGGATCATTCTCAACTATTCAAGAGTTGAGTCGAGTTTCAACATCTTGGAATCTATTCAGGTGTCTCCCGTTCTGGTAATGTCACTGTTAGCTTAGCTTAGCATAGATAACTGAATCTGATTAGATCAGAAGCATCTTTAGTTATTTTCCCATTGTTTATGTCTAGGTACTGCTCCCACACTCTGGTAGAATAATTAGTAAGCTTTGCTGCTGTGACAGCACTCGATTATGACCAGCTAAAATTGGTGCCGAGCTACTTAAACATAGCACTTCAGCCGGTGTAAATCAACAAGATGTTAATTGGACTCACATGGTTGTGCATCAACAGTGTTTAACTCACATAGTGTTACATTTAGCATTAAGGCACTGATTATCTAGATCCACACCAGTAGTGACTTTTAATTTGAAAAGCCAGAAAGTGTTGCTGAACTGGTAGAGCAGAATGGAGCAAAGAGGCTCATCACTAATAGGAGATACCAGTTTCTAAGTGGAAGTCATGGTAGAAGTCACCTCATTGGAAATATTTTCAGGCTATCACTGCACCCGCTGCACTCATTTTAAACCAGCACAACTCTATGATTGTTACAACAGTATTTTCTAAAACTGTAATCATTCTCAATGGAAATGCTAATCAGAATCGATGCTGTACTTTATGCTAAGCTATGCTAACAGTGTCTAATAATGGCTGAAATAGAATCTCATTGTATTGACTCTGGAGCAGTTGAGAATGAGCCAAAAAAATGGAGTGTTCCTTTAAGATAGTTCCTGAAATGAACAATAAAATCAGTACTATTTTAATTCCAGTCATCAACCACTTCATCAGTTCAGTGTCTAGCTTCTCGATGGCGGTGTGGTGAGCGCAGGGTGCGTTGAGCGGTGAAGGATATCTCTCAGCAGATGGGATGTTACTGCTGGGCACTTATCAGAGGGCAGGAGTGCGAGTGGATGTCGTTGTGTTTGTGCTGAGCTTCATCTACATCCAGCAGCTGACCATTGACCCTCACGTCCATGCAGCCCGTGTAGAAGGCAGAGACCGGGGTGGACACCAGCAGAACGTCTGCCACAGTTAAAACACAGTGAAATGTGAGACATTAACAATACTAGGGTTGCACATCTTTCAGGGATCAACGATTCGATTTGCATCTAGATACACAGGTTTCCATTTAATCCAGAAACTATATCTTTTTATTATTGACTGGTTAGATTTCAATAGATTTGATTCACAAAAAGAATTCACATTGTGCAGGTATTTTATAAAATAAGCCCATTGTTTGACCGTGTCCGTGGAATATTTTAGTGTTAAAAACATGCAAAAGACCACATTCTCAAGCAGTGGCTTTATGGCAAAATAAATAAAAAATGTAAGTAAAATACTGGCTGTCAATGGGTTTTTTTTTTTTAACCCCAAAGTAAAGTTTGGCTAAATCAGTGCAAAGGTAACTGAGCATAATGTTTTTTACAAGAGGAAGGTGTTAAACACTAAGTAACAAAGGTAGAAATGTAAACGAGAACTCATCTTGTTCTTCTGTTCTTCCGTTTTTCTGATTTTAAGTATTTATAGTTTACTTATAGTTAGTAGTTGGGTGAAGCTAGTTATTGTCTAACAACTGTGTTTTCTCTTTTAAAACGATAACAACAGAAACCCTGCTCAAAAGTTTACATACCCTGGTGATTATGGCCCTGACAAGATTTGAGTAGCTGATAAAAGTAACTATTCTTATCTGTAATCAATGCAAACAGCTCAATGCAATCAAGGTTTAAATCAATCAAACAACAGTCTAGTCTTCAGTATCTAGTTGTACACAGATATGAGGCTAATGTAGGGTGGAAATGAGACAAATGTAGTTACCCGGGATGCCTCCTATAAAGGTGCTACAGGACTCTGTCAGATTCAGGGCCACTGCTTCAACTGGTGCCATCTGACCATCCACTACCAACATGGAGAAGTTACCGGATACGGTGACGTTCACTGTGTGCATGTTAGAGTCACAGAGATTCACAGGAACACTGGCCACAACCACATCCCCAAATGACAGAAGAACATGCTGCGGGAACAACAGAGCCATCATTACACCCTCACCATGAAATATCAATCAGTGCAACGGTAAATGAATATCAGGCAATACTTTTACGACCCTTAGCATTATATCGACGGTCAGACTCCAGAAAAGCCTAGAGTTAGTCAAATCCCCACTGCCACACACCTCACTCCACTCCATGGTGGATGGATGATGGTCTGAGAGAGAAATGGAGAACGGGACTCTGTCCTGATGAACCAAAGCGAAAAGAACGCCGATGCAGGAGGCTGGGAGGAGAGTCAGATGGACAGAAAGCATCTCACCGTCCCCTGTGACAGACAAGGTTTTATTAAACTTGAACGTAATAAAATTGTAATGAAACGTTTATGATACTAATGACGATAATAAATGGATTTCCTCATTACTGGATGACTTTGTGTGTCTCCAGCAGTTCACCTTTTAACTTTGTGGGTCAGTAATTTTCAGTATTTAGGGCAGTGAGAAAGAAAAGCTCAAGGCTGCTCCACTGGAGTCACATGATCAGATTCAGCTGCAGAGGAGTGGTTTAGCTGACTTCTCACCGTAGCTGTGGTTGAAGAGTGCGAAGCCGTGTCCAGGGAAGAAGCTGCTGTGGTCCACCTGCATGAAACACTGCATGCGTTCATTGCTGCGAATCGTCTCCTGAATGGAGGAGTCCTCCCCGCTCAACCAGCGCCAGTCCTTCATGCAGCCATCCAGGCGGGGGTTAACCTGGCAGACATACAACATATTCCAAATCAAATCCCTTTAATAAACCAGGAAACAGTATGTCGGGACGGTGGTGAACGCACCCTGCTGACTAGACCGTCATCTTTGAAGGGGACGCCGCCCACCGTTAGATTCAGCTCATGCATGCCTTTATTGAGTGCGAAGAGATCTCCGTTCACTGCAATCTTCATCACCGCCTCCCTGTCAATCTTGATCACCAGGCTCCGCCCCTGTTCCTCTACAGATATCTGGACCAGCGCAGACAACACACACAGATGCAAACTCAGAGCAACAAAAGGAATATTGCAAAAAATAATACATTTAAATATTAGAAACTTTAAATCAATATTTTAACAGTTTAAGCACCTTGATCGCCACCTTAAACACCACCTCACCTAATCAATGGGGAAAATAAAAATAACTTTTTTGCAATGTTATTTGAAGTCAATTTTATTTATCTCGGTAATCATCAATACAGTTAAGAAATTATAATGTTTCATTTGGTTCTTCCCAAAAAACCTACAGGAATAAATGACCTTTCTCCTGAGCCAAGATTTGGTATTTCAGTGACGCCTTTTTTGACATCACAGACAAATATGTATCAGAGTAGTTATCCATGTTAAATGCGAAAGAAAATCCACAAATCTTTCTTGTGGACATGAAACCACGCAATCAATTGTCAGTCAGGAGCTTGCTTAGTAAAATTTGTTCAGTTCTGACGTTGTCCATATCCTCTATTTATTTTTTTCTATGCACTGCATTTTTTTCTAATAATAGGAAAACTCTTTCATTTGGAACAAAAGTGGTTGAAGCATCAGATTTTACCCCTGACCTTGTGCCACTGCCCATCGTTGACCTGGGGGCCGCTACTGGTGACCCGACTGACAATGCCGTATTTGAGCTGCAACTCAAGCTTCCCATGATGCACAGCAAGAACGATCCAAGAGCTATCGAGGTGCCCACCAGCAAAGAAGAGCACACCCTCTGCATCAAAGGTCCTGAGGTCAAACTCCGCTGTGAAGCTGAAGAGGAGTAGGACACAATGTACAATTGGACACTGACCATGCTCTTCAGTATAGGGCTTGAGATTTGGACAGAGAAACTGAAACACCGTTCAGTACAGTGCTGGAGGTTTGAGCAGAAAACTGAAACACCGTTCAGTATAGCGCTGGAGGTTTGGACAGAGAAACTGAAACACTGTTCACTGAAGCACTGGAGGTTTGGACAGAGAATCTGAAACTAAGTTGAAAAGGTAGAACAAGTTCAATGCTCACCCGGTGTGCACACGTCGTCTGAATCTCAGCCTCACCACAGGAATCCCACTAAACATCCGACCCAGGAACAGTGATCTTGGGTTCCTTCGGAGGTCCAGGGAGCGGGATAGAGTGATTTGCTATACAGAAAGAGAGAGAGGTTAGTGTCTATAATGCAGGTGAGGCCAATGAGAAGCGTATCTGACTATATGCACCTCACAGCTCCGCTGGTCTTCTTTGCTCAGTTTCTTTCCCAGCCGTCCATCGCAGTAGCAGCGGTAGCTTCCTGGTGTGTTCACACACTCCTCCTCACACACCCCCGTCTCACACTCATCCACATCTGAAACACCACAATCAGATGGAGTTTGAGAGAGAAACATGTGGACTGCGATTAAAGTTCTCTACTGAACAGTTTCAGTTTCACTGTCAAGCTCCTGGGTACATATCAGTTTTATTTTACAGATGCCATCACGGCCATCTAGTGGTTAAAATGAGGGCTAACCCTTGGAGGTACAATAACTGTGATATGACCTGTGTTTTTCAAAGTTCTGGCAGAAAACAAAGCTGGGGTTTGTCTTGTGCCACAAACAAAACAAAATTATATCAAGCATTGGCACATAAAGAGAATTTATTAAAGTAAATAGTAAAGTAGAAAAAATGCCCCAGACTTCTGTAACAATCAGTAACAATCTCATCATAGCAGTGACTGACCTACACAACTCATGGAGATGTTATTGTAGACAAAGCCGTCCTCACACACACACTCCACGCCACCGACAATATTTGAGCAGTGAGCAGAACCACACACGCCCGGAGTCTCCACACACTCGTCCACGTCTGAGGAGAGAAAATATCTCAAATAATTTCATTTCATTTCATTTCATTCAACCGGAAGAAACAAAGTATAAAAAATGACATGAAAAAGATTTGGATTACTCATCTATATGATTGTGTAAATTTATATATAATTCATTGTTAATTTCAAATCGTAGCTTCATTAACATATGCAAATCGCCAACTTGCCAATGCAAATGTGACTTAAATTTTATGCTATTAAATTACTATATGCAAATTCTCATCCATGCTTCATCAACATACTTTGTTTTAGAAAGGTGTTAAAAATGGTGGAAACAAAGAATGCTTTCAAAAATACAAACATATAGTTATAATCAGCCCAGAGCACCTGTTGCCATTTTTCTGCACCACAGTGCCAATGTTTATGTGCATTCTTGAGTCACTTGGCCTTGTTCTTGCATTGTAGGTATGGCTGCAACTCTTACATGAAGAAAATTTCTGGGCAGACTTCTCCAGACAAAAGATAGTTGTATCTGAATCTCACGGGTTCTGCCAGTTCTGACCTGATAGCAATGTTGGGCATCTTTCAATTTCAAAGGGTAATTAGCTGGGTGTGTCTTGTCTACTGTCCTCATTTTTACCAGTTTCATTTTGGTTCTTCAAAAGAGCTTGAACAGCAAGTAGATCATACGAATCTACTTTGAAATAGTTGTCCGGAAGAAATCTTATTCATGCACTATCCTGTGTCTTCTTGCTGTGGCCAAGACTTTATCAACCTCTCTTCAGTGGCAGAGTTTGATGCATTTTAAGCCTCCTCCACAACTGTTTCTGTTTCAGTTCATAACTGGGTTTCAAACTAAATGTGTATCTGATTACAACAAAATCCCTGGTGTGCAAGTGTATCCCTTAATGCTGGATTGAGGGGGAAAAAATAAATATTCATTTCATTTTTCGATTGTTCGCTCAAATTGTTTTTTTGTATATTTTCACAATAAACGATCATTATTTATGTTTCCAAAATCATTATTTGTTTACAGCACTTTCACACCTTTACACAACATTACTAACAAAAAAAAACAACATACTAATACTTGCGCATCAACGCAAGTTGTGGCTTCTCTCACTAATTAACATATTCAAATCACAATAATGTCTTCCTTTTCTCCATCGTTCTGTAGGTTTCTAAATGCTTATAACAGTGATGGCTAAACCTGTTCATTACTGTAATTGTTTAAAAGTCTCATAAAAGCAATCAGAACAATAACTGGAGGTTAGTCTATCCCACATTCTGACAAAAAGTCACTTGATTTAACATATGGAACAACATAAACCCATTTACTCGTTGCTAATCAAATCCATTAGCGTAACTGGACCAATCAGACACATCCACTCACCTGTACAGTGGTGGTGACCCGAGAGTGTGTACCCATCCTGGCATGAGCAGTGGAAGCTTCCCTCTGTGTTCACACACTGATGAGCACAGCCTCCGTTCTCGCTGCTGCACTCGTCCACATCTGATCACACATCATTATTGGCACAGAGTTTTATTCTGCGTCCACTTAATCCAGCTCCACCAGAAGGAGGGAGATAAACAAGTGTCTCAGAGTTTCCCTAGTGGAGTGAATCATCAGAAACATGAATGTGTCTCTGTGAGCTTTCACCTCTCTCACACTGGTCTCCACTCCAGCCCGTGAAGCAATGGCAGTGGAACTCGCCCTTTCTGTCCTCACATCGTACCATCCCCTGTGGGTTACAAGGGTTTGGGGAACACTGATCTGGAATATCTGAGGAAATAAAAACAGTTTCTTTCTTAATTAAACTTTAAAGAGTGTTTATAAATGCAGACTTGGGAAATGGGCAGGTTTTTGCTTCATGTCGCAGTATGAGGTTCTCTGATGCATCTGCTTATGGAAGCATTCCTCTGACTGGAACCAATCAGAGTGCACCGGGAGGCTGAGTGGTGAAAGGTGTAAAGCAGCAGCAGCAGCATCACAAACCCCTCACATATTTCTTGTTCACAGAGGGAGGATGACTGAGGTAAAATCATTTAATAAAGAACGAATTGGACTGATGCCAAGTCAAATAGTGTACATTCATTTCTTGATAAACTGCTTGTGAGGGAGAATTTGTGATGCAAGAGGCTTTGGTGGCTCACTGTGGACACAAGTGATCAGGTCCTGTTTCTTCTTCTCTGAATCCCCAAACTTCTCCAAGCACACTGCAGAATCCAAGACGCACATCAGACACAACTTCTGCTACATTATTCTTAACAAACTGTCACAACTTCCTGGTTTGTACAAGACTCACCTTGATACTTTGGGTAGAAATAATCCTAAAAGAGAAAAGAGAGTATGATCAATGGACTGATCAGCAGAAAAGGTACACGTCAGAAAGTTCCTACTGGAGCTGTACTGAGGACTCTTTGAGGAGAGAGAGTCCTGTTCTGACACGCTCAGCAGAAGTTCTGTCTTAGATACAGAGTCTTATCACCAGAGATGGAATGAACACACACACACACACACACACACACACACACACACACACATGCTGTTCTCCACAGGGGGTGTGTCCATGTGTTTGATTGACAACAGAGTCTGGAATGTGTTTTTGATCTTGGTCGTCTGACGGATGATCTGGTTTAATCCTGTTGTTGCTAATGTAAATGCGGATCAAGCGTGTTGATGTTAATGTTTCGGGGAAGCTGGAAAGATTATGATGACATCATCGCTCTGTAATGCTTTCTAATAATAACTCATGCATGAGCAGGTTAGGGTTTTATTTTCAGTACCAGTTAGTCTTGAGGTCAGAATGAAGGGGAATGAAGCAGCTCATTTCCACTGACTGAGTACATTATTGTCATGCAGTGCAGTGTGTGTCCCGCTTCTCTTGACGCTGCAGTTCCTCACTGCAGTGTTTGAGGGTGAGTCAGCAGAGCCATGCAACCTTCAGCAAGATCTGGTATCTTATGCCTATTTTTATTAATACCTTAAAATAGATGAACTTCAGAACTTTACATAAAATGTACAATTTGATGCTGTACAACACAGGGGTTACTACGGAACCCCCCTAAACATGGAATTGCCACTACACATCTATGATTTTTATGACAAACTCTTAAGGAGTTTCTCTGACAAATTTAAACTAAATGCATTTATTCAACTGAACTTCATTCAGATCAGCATCAGAAAACAAGATAAGAATAGTTCCATTCTGATCAGAACCAGAAAAGATAATCAGAATTGTTCCATTCTGATAAGAGTAAAAAACAAGATCAGAATAGTTCCATTCTACTCAGAAAAGAAAACATGATCTGAATCGTTCCATTCTGATCAGAACCAGAAAAACAAGGTCAGAATCGCTCCAATCTGATCAGAACCAGAAAACAAGATCAGAATAGTTCCATTCTACTCAGAAAAGAAAACATGATCTGAATTGTTCCATTCTGATCAGAACCAGAAAAACAAGGTCAGAATCGTTCTATTCTGCTCAGAACCAGAAAACAAGATCATAATTGTTCAATTCTGATCAGTACTAGAAAACATGACCAGAATCGTTCCAATCTGATCAGTATCAGAAAACATCACCAGAATCGTTTCATTCTGATCAGAACCAGAAAACAAGATCATAATTGTTCAATTCTGATCAGTACCAGAAAACATGACCAGAATCGTTTCATTCTGATCAGTACCAGAAAACATGACCAGAATCGTTCCAATCTGATCAGTACCAGAAAACATGGCCAGAATCGTTCCAATCTGACCAGAACCAGAAAACAAGATCAGAATCGTTCCATTCTGTTCAGAATGGGAAAACATGATTAGAATAGCTCCATTCTGATCAGAACCAGAAAACATTTTTGCATTGGTCCCATTCTGATTAGCACCAGAAAACATGGTCAGATTATCCGTGTTCTGATCAGAATAGGAACACATAATTAGATTAGCTCCATCCTGACCAGAAACCGAATGCATGGTCAGAACACATCGATTCTGATCAGAACCAAAAAACAAGGTCAGTTTAGCCCCTTTCAATCAGAACCAGAATAGAACAAGACAATTAATGAATTAAACAGATGATTTAACATAACCTGAGAGTAAACTCTCCGTTTTTAGACTTAACCAATGAAAAGTTACAAAAACGAGCAATTGTACAATGTCTTTGGACTTGAAGCTCTTCAGTTAGTTTCCTCCATCTGTAATTGTTAAACATACTTTAACAGGTATCCCTGTGTGCCACATCTGCTTACTGTCTCTGGGTCGTTCTCGAACACCTCCCGAGCTTCCTCTTTGCTGCAGAGCTCCTCCACACACTCCCTCTCTAGGTGACCCTTCTTGGTCTCCTCAAACACATGATTGGCCCTTCGTGATCTTCGCAGGAACTCACTTGCCTCGCGACGACTCAATGACTCTGTCAACCACGAAAACAGTATCAGAAGTCTTCACCTGGGATTTCACAGCATGGTGGCTTAGTGGTCAGAAGTGCTTCCTCACAATTTTTCAGTTTCAATTCTGACAGGTATTTGGGTTTTCACAGTGTTTTTGTCAAAAATTAACCAAACATACACCGTTATTTATTAGGGTAGATTAGATTTGAGATTATGTAAGATGTTTTAATCATTGGGGTGGAGTAGTTAGTGGTTGGCGCTGGCACCTTTCATGGAAAAGGCTCGTTGCTAGGAGCTTAATGCTATTGATATTTCCTAATGACATAAGCATACACAAATAAGGTGAATTCACTATTGATATTTCTAATATTCGTATTATTTTAACTCATATTTCGCTCATAGAACATGACACGTTTTAAAACCGTGCATCTTGAAGTTTCCAGCGCCGCGCTATTTATGTTCGTTTACAGTTTACACTGAGCTCTAAAGTCTTTCACAGAGCGATAACAATCACAGAAACATCTCCTCACAGAGGAAACCAGAGACTGACATTTTTATTTAAAAAAAATCCCTTTCTCCACAGCACTCGTATGGAGTTTAGCGTTCGCGTGTCCGGTACGGTGGCTTTGAAAGCTCAAGCGCGTTCCAAAACGCTACGGAGGAGACAAACGCGGGACTTTAACCGACACCGACTGTTGTTTCCCACATGGGGCTGGGATTCTGGGCCAGTGTGTGATGAACGAGAGTTTGTGCTCGTGGTTCAATGGGAGCCGAGCGCCCGCGAGCCCTTTAGAAGACATACGCTCGGTACCGGCTCGGTTTGACTTCAGGTTATGAACGAGAGTGTACTCACGGGAAGAAGAGGAGCAGATGAAGAGCAGGAGGAAACCAAGGCTCGAGACCCGAACACATTCCTTCATGTTCTTAGCGATCCTGCGACGAACACAAGCACGCGCCTGCAGATCCAAACTCTCTCTCTCTCTCTCTCTCTCTCTCTCTCTCTCTCTCTCTCTCTCTCTCTCTCTCTCTCTCTCCTCCCTCTCCTTTTCTCTCTCTCTCTCTCACTCTCTCTCTCCTCCCTCTCCTTTTCTCTCTCTCTCTCTCTCTCACTCTCTCTCCTCTCTCTCTCTCTCTCTCTCTCTCTCTCTCTCTCTCTCTCTCTCTCTCTCTCTCTCTCTCTCTCTCTCTCTCTCTCTCTCTCTCTCTCTCCTAGTCTTCTTGCAGCCCCCCCCCTCTCTAAAGTCGAAGCAAAAGTCTCCACATCTCCCTCTCTAAGTACGTCCTTTGCTCACTCTTCCACCCTTCACTTCACTTCCACCTTTCACAAAAGTATGAGGCACAGGGTGTGAACAGATGTAAAATGTGCTCTTATCAATACGATTGATTCAGATCCTTTATGATGCAGATAATCCCTGCAAATCATGAGACCTCTTTTAACTTTAATCTCTCTCTCTCTCTCTCTCTCTCTCTCTCTCGTTCGGCTAAGCGCAGTGCTGGTGAAAGTAGCTCCTCTGCAGAAGGACTGCAGTAGAAACTCCAGCTGCCCTCAGGAAGAGCTGTCAGTCACCCATCATTCAGATGTAAATACATTCCTCAAATCACTAGAACAGAGCACATTATCAAACACAGCTACTGTCAAGACTCTACTGCAAGTCCTTCGGGAAGCACAGAGCGGCACACAACACTGCAGTGTGCAGACAGGACAGTGAAACTGAAACACCAGCATCCACAGCTGTTCCACTTCAGATCAGTGTTGAGGTTAATGTGGCTTTCCTTTGCCCTCAAGATCGGCACATTTCAGTTTCACCTTCCAAAACTTGTATAAACCGTTTGCAGAGAGAGAGAAAGAGATACTGTTTCAAGGTCAGATCATGGTTTCCCTTCTCGTCACTGATTCATTCCTATAGCTCAGCAGATTCTGCCACAAATGCATCAGAGATAAAGCAGGTGACGGATTCATTCTTTCATCTTCATACCCACTTGTTTCCTTTCGGGGTCATGGGGGTCTGCTGGTGCCAGATCTTCGGGCGAGACACCCTAGCCAGTCCATCGCAGGCCAACACACACTTTAACACCCAAGGAGAATTTTATTCTTAAATCTAAAAAGTTGTATAAAGCATTAATAAAATAAAAAATTAATTAACAATGCATGTTTTTGGAAGTGTGGGGGAAACCAGAGTACGTTACTGGAAGAAACCCATGCAATTATGGGGAGAACATGGAAACTCACTGGCGAGCCTTGAACCAGCAACCTTCTAACTGGAAGGCCACAGTGCTACCCACTGTGCCGCCCAGGTGACAAATTATTAAAATTGTTTTAGGTTAATTGATAATTACTTAGCGTTATGTGAGTTAATGTGCATTCATCAAGAATACATTACATTCATACGTGATTAAAGATTTTAATGATTGATTAATTTCTGAAAACTTTGATGTATCATGAAGTAATAATTAATGATTAGATGAATATAATAAGTGTAGCGATATCAATATCATGTCCACAATATGAGCCCTCACAATATGAACAAGTATTACAAACACGTACCTGCCATCAAAACTATTTCAATGTATAATTTGAACATAAAACTGCGACTGAGACTAATGCTAAGAACACCAGGATCTAGTTTGATGTTTAATACTCAGAGCTTGCAACAGAAGAAGGTGTTTCTTATTTTTTTTGTGAGGGTGCTCTTTTTATACCTTTTTACATTCATTTTCTCTAAAAACAAAAATACTTCTCAGTCTTTTTAGCAATGTATTGTAGTTCCGAGATCTCCCAGGATGTCCACTAAAATATATTGTTATATTAACAATGACATGATGTGACCCACCTATTGTTAAATTTTTAATTTTTAAATTTAATATTTAGGGTTCAAAAGCGTATTTGTTTTGAATTTTTAGTTTCAAACGAACTTCACAAGAGTTGACACTAATTTGCAAGGTAATTTAATTTAAAATTAAAACGCAATTGTCTTTCAGTTTCATTTTACAGACCCAAAATCATTGCCATCTAGTGGTGAAAATAAGAGATAACCCTTGGAAGTACAATACCTGTGTTCTGGCATAAAAAAGCACAATGGAAGTGCTTGGAACAGTGTCTAAGGTTGAGGAAAGGATTGCCCTTTAGTTTAATAGATTTTTCTCACTGTCTGTTTTTTAGGGATTAATTATTTTGACACTTATGTTTTTAGTCATAAAACAGTAAAGCTATTCATTCTCATTTCTTGAGATTTTGGGGAATTGTATTTTTTGTATAATTTCTAGTTTGTTGTGGAAGTATTGTGTAATGTAATGAAAAAATAATATTTTTAACGATAATTAGAGCAAATTGTAAAGTAGTAAAAACACTCAAAAGTTAACTTATTATTTAGTATAAATTAAAGAATTAATATATATATTTAGAAATGATTCATAAAAGTGTTCATTCATTTGACCTATTAATTAATATTCATATCAAAATAACTTTTAAATCACGCATCTGCTTAAAAGAACCCTTGTTACCAAGTTATGCTTCACTGTGCCAGATAACAGAATGAAGACTCACTTTTATTATCAGCAAATGCTTGTTTAGGTCAAACTTTCCCTCACAGGGTGTTTTTCCTTGTCCATGATGACAAATTCAGCATGTTTTTCAGGACTCTTCAAGACAGAAAAACATTGAAAGAATGAAAACAGAACAGCTGCAGAGGAAGAATGTGACCTCACATCTGATCCAAGGAAACTATCAGAGCCAAAACATTCAAAACAAAACAATGTGAAACTGAAACACTGTTCCGTATAGTGCTGGAGATTTGGACAGTGAAACTGAAATACTTTTCAGTAGAGAGCTACACGTTTGGACAGTGAAACTGCAACACTTTTGAGTATTGAAGTGCATGTTTGGACAGTGAAACTGAAACACTGTTCAGTAGAGAGCTACATATTTGGACAGTGTGGAGAGATTCCCTCGAGTATGTTTCATCTCAAAGTTTAAAATAGTCAGGATCTATATAAATTTTATCTCATAAAATATATATTCTTACCACCTCTGTTGTAGTGTAGAAGTTTAATGTCCACAAGTGAGAGACAGTTTTAAGAAAAGTTTATTGAAATAAAACCAAAGGTAAAGGTACAAGACAAATTCAGAACTTGCTTTCTGGTCGCAATAACGACTGCTGGTGTGTGACAAATTGGTTCCATTGGAAGAGCAAAGAACAACACATTCTAGGTATTGTTTATTCGTACACACTTAGCCTGATTGCACAATCAAGTTGCATCATTTTGACTCACCCAGACATAATTTGCAGAAATTAATGGTAAAGCATCTCTGGCTTGAGTTCCTCAAACAGCTTGTTTCTCTTTAGTTCAGGCTCATGTGTTCCACACATAGTAAGGTTTCTTTTCCATTTAGAAAAGTAAAAGAGGGTTTGATGGTATGTTTTATTTGTCCTACAATAACACTGTTCAGCAGAGAGCTAAAGGTTTGGACAGTGAAACTGAAACACTGTTTAATATAGTGCTGATGGTCATGAATCCAGATCGGAATCCAAAGAAAAGAAAAATCAGTTTCTTTATTAAAACATTGTTAACTGTGATATTTACAAGACGCTAGCTTAACAAGTTAAACCCAGTGGGTATCTGCGGCGTAAAGAATAAACATTGGTTGTGGCACACGTGGCAGAAAAGCTCTTCTGATGCAACGCTTTATCTTTCAACTCTAAAATCTGTACAGAATCTCTCATGCATAATAACCCAGACTCCGAATGTCTTCTGGGAGAGCTGCGATGTCACTTCCTGTCTATTCTTCATCTGGAGGATCCGGGGGAGAGAAAGGGGGACAGGAGTGAGATTTGATGCTGTTGTCTTTGCTGACTGCTTCATCGAAATCCAGAGGGCGTCCGTTCACAGTGATCTGCAGACAGCCGTGGTAGAACGCAGAGACTGGGGTAACTGAGAAAGGGAGATTTTCTGAGGAGAGAGAAATAAAGGAATCCATCTCAAGTACCGCATTCCAACTCCACCCGAAACACCCATCCTTTGTTCCAGCTGCTTCCTGTTAATCTGCAAAACCTTGTTTAAAAAAACCACTAACCTGGCAGCCCCCCGACGTAGGTTTGCACATCTCCCTGCAGTGCTGCATCCAGAGAGTGCAGGGCTCGCCTCAGAGTCTGAGGGGCGCTGTAGGAGACACTTGAGGAGTTAGCCGAGATCTGTAGCGCATCTGGAGAGACTTTGAGTTGCACCAGGAGGCGATCAGGGAAACACAGCAGAAGAGACTGCAGAGAGGCCACAGATACACCATCCACCAGCACCAGCAGCTCCTGGAACATCCGGACACATTTGATGGATAATCACGGGATAACATTCAGCTCAAAGCGTCTGTTTCAGCAACTCTTACTGCATCGTCCGATCCTCGTGTCACAACAGCGACAGCCAGCGGGACGGTGTTGTTGGACACCAGCGCAAAGAGGATGCCAGTACTGCTGGAGGGCCGCAGACTCATCTCCAGCTCCAGACTCCAGCGTCCCGCTTGACTGTAGTCAATGCTGAAAAGCGCCAGGCCGGCTCCGCTGAAGAAGGCTCCAGGCTCCACGAATAGGAAGCAATGCTTGCTCTGCTTCTCCTCGATCACCTCTTTCACTCCAGAAGCTCCCTGGTTCATCAGGTTCCAGCCGCGGATGCAGCCGTCCAGACGGGGGTTGATCTGATATGGACACAAATGAGAGAGCTATAGACAAGAAAAATTCACCACACCTCAAAATAAAAGTTCATTGAGTGCACATCTGACAAATATCCTCCAGGAAATAGCCATCAGATGATGGGTACACTGTGTTCATAAAGGGATGGGCATGGCCGGCAACAATACTCAGACTCAGGTAGGCTTTGGCAATGTTCAATTGAGCCCAAAGTGTGCCAAAAAAAATATCCTCACACCATTACACCACCACCACCAGCCTGAACCATTAATTCAAGGCAGGATAAATCCATGTTTTCATGTTGTTGATGCCAAATTTTGAAGCAGAAATCCAGACTCATCACATCACTTCTATTGTCCGAGTTTGGTGACCCGAATGGTAGCTTCAGTTTCCTGAACTTTGCTGGATGTTTTATAGATGTTTTAAATGCTAATGTTTAGAGATGTTTTTGATGCAAGACTCTGAGATGCTGATTTCCACTGGGAAAACAGGAATCAGCTTTAAATTATTATTACTTGAAATACAATATTACAGACCCTTTCTTTTGATATGAATGAAGCTGAGATTATCTTCGCTCTGATTGTGATTCTTATTTCATTCTGATTATTGTCAGGTGAGTAGCTGCACGGGACTTTTATTCTGTATATAGCACATTTTGTTAATTTACTAGGCAATAATTTAAATGATTTAGGTTGCACTTATTTTTATTTTATTATTTTTTAATCACACAAAGTGTTGCAAGTAGCAATCGCTTTTTAGTACTTTTTTGTTCTTTGTAAATATATCTTCTTATATATTTTTATTTATTTTCTATTAGTTTACTCTGTAAACTTTTCCTCTACTATTGTATTGCAATTTTTTTAATGGTGAATTGTTTATCGGCACTATTGTTATTTTATATGTTTTTATTTTAGAATTAGCTTACTGTTATTATGCTTTATTTTTCTCTTTTTCTCTTTCTTGTCATTGATTTTCTTGTTGTTTTCTTCTCCTTTGTTTGAACAGCTTCAAAGTTCTCCCACAAATGAACAAACCCAGTATTCTTCCTTCTGCTGGAACCTTATTAAACCATCAGGCTTCTTCTGGGTGAACAGTTCCCCAGGATCCTGAATGATCTCTTACTTCTCTATTCCCTGAGGGCCACTAACAGTTTACTGATTGCCATCACACATTAGCTGGTGTCTGTTTCGAGGTGTGCTGGGCACTCACAGCTTTGACAAGGTTCTGGTTGTTATTGGGCAGCCCAGCGATGTAGAGCTTGGTCTCCAGCTTGTCGTTGACTGGAGAGAAGAGTCGCTCAGGGCTGCTGATGCTCATCACAGCCTCTTTACTGATCTTCACACTGATGCTGCCCTCCAGCTCCTCCACTGAGATCTGCACACACAGCAGGTCATCAACACTCATCCACCAGTGCTCATTGCCATCATTCCAGCGGCTGAGGAGGGCGCACCACATGCCAGTGGCCATCGTTGATGGCACGTCCTCCACTGGTCATTTTGACAGCGTGCTCGTTTCGGAACTGGACTTCAATGCGTCCGGCCCTCAGCCCCAGCAGAAACCAGCAGTCACTGGAGGATTGGGCAAACAGGACCACACCTTCAGGGTCAAATGTGCGCAGGTCGAACTCTGCAGAGAATCTACCAACCCAGAAGTAGGTAAATGTAGCCCTCTGTGACTTTCAGGATGTGCTAAATCATCTTTTATTTTCTGTCCCCTCACCTGGTGTGTGGTTGCAGGCGGAAACGCAGGTAGATTACAGGGGCGCCACTAAACTGCTCGCCCAGATACAACATCTCCCGGTGGGTGTACGAATGCAGTTGCAGACATTCAGGGATCTTCTCGCAGGCCCGGGCATCCTGTGCCAGCTGCAGCCCCAGGCGCCCATCACAGAAGCACTGGAAGCTGCCCTCCACATTCACACATTCGCCTTCACACACAGCCGGCTGCTGCAGGCACTCGTCTATGTCTGAGCAAAGAGATAAAGAGGGTTTGACACTTTCATGCAAACATTTGTTCTCCAGGAGTTTTACCTTCACAGCTAAATGTGCTCTTGTTGTAGGCATATCCTGTGGAGCACCGGCACTCGTATGTCCCTGGAGCGTTCACACACCTGGATGGCAGCACACACTCGCTGGGGTACAGCACGCACTCATCGATGTCTGTGGAACACACAGAGACACATCACTCCGACTCATTCCCAAATCAACACCTCTTCCTCCTCTGATGGGCTCTGGGATAAGAAAAGTCATGTGACATGGAGCTCACAGTTGGACTGAACTCTGTTCCCCTGAAAGATCAGAGACTCTGAGACAGATTCTCAAAGAAAATTCTTCTTTTCAGCTCAAAGAAAAGCTCACCGATGCAGTGAACACGGTCCTGCAGATAGAATCCCTTCTCACAGCTGCACACGAAGCTCCCAGGCAGATTAGAACATGTCTGGGAACAGCCAGCTGGGAAATCAGGGTCTAAACACTCATCGATGTCTGTGGAGACACACACAGACAAATACACAGCTTGAAACATGAAAATTAAACATTAGAGTGTTTTACTAGAATTAAGATGTTCTAATCAATTGAGGATTGAGGTTACTGTTGCTAGGGATGGTTGCTAAGGCAGAGGGGAGTAAACACATCTTGAGTAAACGGACCTTGCTCACAGCGCTGGCCTCTCCAGCCAGCTTTACACACACAGGTGAACTTCCCCTGGCCATCCACACAGCGCTCATAGCCTTCCTTAGAACAGGGCAACGGCAGGCACTGGTTACTGATCTCTGTAACATGAAAAAGACAAGGTAAACCAGTGGGAACCTGCAGAAAAAAAACAAACACAGCAAAAAAAGGCATTACAAATTTTTCAAAATAAATTCTAATCGATGAGGAAAAAGCACAAAAAAAGCACAAAAAAAAAAACACTGTGAAAGCAATTTCTGTAAAAAACATGATCAATCATAGACATGTTAACAGATAAACAAAACAGTAACAAAAAGCAAGGTTAAAAATAAAACAATAGACAATAAATAAGACCAGAAAAAAAATGTAAAATATTTATACATTTCCAAAAAATGAACAAAAACATTATTAACCAGCAAAGACATAGCAAAGTAAGCCCTCAGAAAATTTGGATAAAATTAAGTAAACAGGCGGTGAAAGCTTAAAGAACTATACAAAATACCAACGGGAAATAAATGAGAGCATAACAACAGCAAGCCACCAAATAACTAATGACAAACAAGTTAGAAATCGATAAAAACAAAAAAACTTCCAGTGATTTAAAATAAATTTAACATGCAGCACAATACAAGAAATGAGACAGTAAACAGCAAAAGTAAATTCCAGAGAAAACACAGAACAAATCTCCTCGTAGATGACCTTGAACGCAGGTTCGTAGATCTTGAGGAATCCCCAGCTCTGAGCTTGGGTTACCGATGCCCACACGGTGAGAGCCCAAACACACTGTAAACACAAAGCACTACAGTGTGAGAAACACATAAACTGTGAACCCCAGCTGTGCCTAACCCCTGAAAGCACAGTGTTTGTCTGAGCAAATTGTAAGACCTCGCCTAATCTTAACAATCTGTGGGTAAGCCATCACAAGAACATTTGGAAAAGATTCACTTTAACTGTACAAACGTTTTCTGAATTTAAGGAATTTTAATCATTTTTCAGAAGAGCGTCACAATATTTTGACTGGAAATTTTGATGTAGCAGGTGTCACTTCACCCTGATTCCTGTCTATAATCACAGGTGCCACTTTCCGAGTCACAAATTTAGATCTGACTCAATCTCTGCAGAAAAATAGCTCCAAGGCCTGAGCTTTTGTTTAGTTAATCAGAATTACTTACCGATATATTTGGGATAGAAATATTCCTGAAAGAAAGGAGAAATATTAATCAGTGACCGCTTTCTGATGAACATTATAAGTATGATCATGTTACTGCAGGAACATGAAAATCTCTATACTATAGTATCCCATCACTCTCTGACCGTTTCCAGGTTGTTCTCGAAAATCTCTCGCGCCTCCTCTTTGTTGCACAGCTCCTCGATGCACTCACGCTCCAGGTTTCCTTTCTTGCTCTCCTCAAAGAGTGTGTTAGCACGTCTGCGCCGCTGCAGGAACTCCGACGCTTTCCTCTGAGACAGAACTGTCCAGAAAGTCACATTTATTCACCACTCTCTCTCTCTTGTTCTCTGGAATTTAACCAATCTTTCTAGGCTGTTTACTGTAAGAATAACATTTTTATTTACACATAAAAAATGTCAAAGATTTGCTCAATTTCGTAGAATTTGTATAGAGCAAGAGGAGGTGCAATCACATTAGGCACAGCGGCCATTTTGTTTGTATTCATAGTTTCCACCAGGAGTGAGGCTTGAATTGTTTTGGGATTAAATGTTTACTAAATACTAAAAATACTAAATAAACAACGTATACTAATAAAATAGAATACCAAATCCCTAGAAAATTGGTTGATAGGAGTCGCTGTTTAATAAGTAACCACGGCAACAGTAGCGTTATGCTACAAATATGGCAGACATGATGATGTCACTCCTTCCACTCTATAAGGGGGAAATAATTCTGCCATTGTCCACAGGGGGGCGATCACAGCACTTTTACTTCACTCAGCCAACCAGGCGAGAAACACTTGGCTACAACCCATCAGTGGCAATGTTTCATGAGGTATCTAGATATACACATATATGCCCTGAGCAGCAGGACGCAACCATTTTGTTTGCATTTTTTGAAAATGATCTCAGGCAGAAGAGACCTGTCCTGAAACAGGGTGGGCTTGTGGCCCTTCAACATGGGTATCAATGGGATTCTGACACCAGCCTCAAGTGGCCAGTCGTTGAACTACAATTTTTTTACACATAGGGAGGGAAAGGAGGTTTCTTCCATTAGTTGCCAATTACATTCACTTTCTTAAATTTTAGCTACACATAATTCTACAACTTGAAATATAACTATTAATCTATAATGGAAACACATCTGACTAGAATCACCACAGTCAAAGTTAGTGACACAAAGACTACACAGCAATCTAATCACATTTCTCATCTATTTGACCTGCCACATTCAGTTATACAGATTTAGTTTGGGTTCCTGGAAGCCTTGACGTTGAAATACAGATAATTTCTGAATATTTGTCTTTTCATGAGTCCCTTCTGACAGACTTTGTCATGCTCTTTTATTTCCTTTAATTATGTTAAAGTCAGGTGGCGTCACAGTAACATTACTAACATTGAACTAACAGTGTAAACAGAAAAAAAACTTTGAAAATTAGAAACTTTCGAAAATCGTATTTGTCGTTAACTCATGAATACGTTTTTTTATTCAATAATAACTTGAAGAATAAACTTGAACAAAGTTCTTGTTTTTGGTACCGTTAGTTTCACAAACTGGTGTCGTAGTTAATGAGTACATTCTCGTTAAAGAAGCGTATTTAATAAACCTCCCTCTCGTTGAGGGCAGCCTGACTTAATATTTGATGATATTCTGTTTATTTTTTACAATTATAATCCAGTTTGCCTCACCGCGGAGTGATCCGCAGAACTCAACGGACAGCAGCAGCAGCGCGAGGCCGATCAAAGAGCTCCTCCGCGCCGCCGTCAGCCTCCACATCCTCCCGCTGGTCGCTCTGCTCCCGGTTCCTCCCGCACTTCCGGTTGAAAAAATAAATATAATAAACTTCTTCCTGTTTACTCTGATTCTGCGCTTTAGCTCTGCGTCTACAAGAGAGTCCGCATCATCAAGTGGTTAACCCTAGGTAAACTAGTCCCTCGTACGGTTTAGTGTCGGGTCAGTGCGCTCCGCCGCGGATGGACACTAATAATGAAAGGGAGTTATGTAACAGGAATTAAACTGCATTCATGGTTCGGAGTAACTCCATCAACACTCTAAACAGCTTTTTAAACAATGAGTCACAAACTAGATTAGAACATGTGAACTTGTGCTTGTTTCTTGTGAGATGATGAATGAACCAACAAGGGGATGGAGGATGCAGGACCTGGAGTATAGGGTTATTGTTGTTGCAAAGATTTGCATACCTGTACATCTTGATTTGCAAATAAATTTTGATAAGTAAATGGAGATCCTACGTAAGTACGAGAAAGTAAAACCAACAGTTATTTACTAATAGACACCAGTGTATGGCAAGCAGATTTAGCACTAAATCCATCAGTTTTACTAGTATCCAAAGAATTGACACTGATAACTTAAGAATAAGCACGAGTACTTAATGTTTAATATATTAGTAACTAAAAAAAGTACTAGTAACATTTAAATATACTTTTACAAGTAATATTTACGTTTCAGAGCACTTGGTGAAATATTGCCATTTTCAATAAATTAATAACATATTTGAGATTTAATTAAATGTTATTGAAATCTATTGATTTTGCCTCTTTTGGCATTTTCTGTCCTCCACATTTAGAATATTAGGGCAAGTGTAAAAACAATGTAAAACAAAATAAATAAAATACTTTAATGAATACTGAAAAACCTAAATTCTTCAAAGATTAATGGGGCATTTTTTATTCTAATGCACAATTCAAATTGTAAACGTAGAAACATCAATATTTAGTTACGAACTTGGAGTTGTTGAGGAACCAAAGAAATAAATAGTAAACAAAAATTGTTTAAATTCGTTCAATAATAAAATATTTTAAATATCAGTTTAAAGTTTGATTTTGGTTGAACGCTGACAATGACCTTTGAAACGAGAAAAGAAACAAACAACCGTTCCTTTAGCGGATATTTTTGCATTCTTTAAATATATCCCAAAAGGCAGAATTTCTTAATTATTTCACAAAAAACGAATGCTTCCATCAACAACTTCAATAAAGCCCCTACTACTGGTGCCATGCCTGAACCGTTGGTCAGTGGCTCTGGAATCAAGGAGGCAGCAGGGACACTCCTTCAGGAGCAGATGGAATAGACTCTAAGTAGAAATTTACAGAGAGCGAACACAGTTCTGAGAGGAACTATTTGAAAGGAGTATTAATCTGGTTTGTTTAATTGTGTCAAACATGTTCACGAACCAAATGGATCACAAGAGCTGCACTGTGAAATTGGCAGCTTTTACATTTCTAAATAATAAACAAGCTTTAAAAATGGAAGGCTTGCAACACTTTCAAGAAAAAAAAAACTCGTACACATGTTTTCGGTTTGCTATTGCCTTCATTTCAAGAAGAGAACAATGAGTGAGGTGCGTTTCCTTCTCAGAGCACTTGGCCCTTCTTCAAGATCCCCGCTGAACACCAGCGTGCGCTCATTATTGCATTTCATCTCAGCTCGTGGATGAATCTGATTTTCTCACAAACATTAGCCACGTTCATCAGTGATATAAAAATAAATATTCATTCAGGGAGGGACACCATGGTTGTTTGTAGACACACAAAGGATGAACAGTGAAACCGAAACAGCTGGGTTTAGATCGCAGCACTTCCACGTGTGTGTGACCAATTCATATATTTACACAATGAACTTCAGTGGCGAGTTTCAGTTTTACTGTCCACCTCTCACAGACAGGTGGATCACAAAATATGAGAAACAAAAACGGCTCACATTTTGCCTAAATATATAAAATAAAGCATCAGGGTAATTTTACACAAGGATAAAACAGATAAAGTAGACACAGAGAACCCTATCTTTATCTCTCTCTCTGTTCAGTCATTGAAGAGCTTTGATTTGCTCTGCTGATGGTTTGACCTGCTGCTGGTGGAACCATAGACTGTAAAAAAAAACATAGATGAATATTGGGCCATTTTAAACCAAAATGAGGAGGATCAGGACACTGACATAGCAAGCAAAAGGAAGCTGTACATGCTCAAGAATTAACCAATAGAGGAGATGCTCCACCCTGAAGCTCCAGCTTATAGAGTAGCATCCAGCTGCAATGCCGGATCTCAACAGTTAGGAACTGCACATTTAAGCTCCAAGTGCTGTTGATTTAAGATCCAAACAACGTCTTCTAGTGTTTAAACATCTACCATCCCCAACTCTAACCAGTGAACGTGAGAGGTGCAAAGTGGGAGCGATGCGAGGTGCGGAGTGGGTTTATTTTGCATGGAGGTAGGAGTGAAAAGTCAGAGCATTTTGTTTTCCAACTCGCTCAAAAACCACTCTGAGTTTAAGGAGGGACTGCTGGACAACACCTACCCCTTGTGGCTTGTCACAATATTCATTAAAACATGATGGTTTTCGGTTTTCTAAATCAATTAAATCATTTGGCTATCCATTTACCTAAATATTTCTGGGCGATTACAGATGGGGAAGTGGTTGAGTATGGAGCGATCATGGAGAGGGAAAAAAAGCTATGTTTAAGCAGAATGAAAACGAAAGGACTACAGTGAGAAGAGCGATATAATATTGGCTTATACACACTCCCGGACAGGAAAACACACACTTTTGACTTGGCGCTGTTATATTGCTCCATTGCCGTAAGATCCCTGAGGGCCGTTAGTTTTATAAAAATCATTGAATTAATAAAATCCGTTAAGAAACCACTAAGTGAAATGACATCATTTCAGAGGAAAAATGTTAACGGTTGGTTTGTTTCCCATTCTCTAAGATGGGGTGGGGGATTGTTTCCATCAGCAGCTGGGAACCCTGTCTTAGCAATAGGCTGAGAGTCAAGTTCCGGTAGTGTAGTGCTTAGCAAGCTCGACACAAATACTGCACGGTTTAAGTCAGAGCTTGCAGATCATTCCCAGCCTCTTCGCTTTCTCTCTCTGGATTCACTTCCAGTCTGTCTTCACTAAAAAAGGTGAAAAAGACATTAAAAATAATAATGAAAAAGAATGAAAAGCTTGAGTTCCATTACTTTTACTCATCTTTACCCCTTAGCCCTTGAATCCGAGGGCTTAGAGGAATGGATGAAAATACATGGTTATGAAGTGGGACACCCCTCTGAAGCCGTGTATGTCAGCTAAATGGTTCTGAAGGATCAGCAAATGCTACACTCCTGGTAGTTTGAATTTAAAGCACAATCCAACGATAATTTGATGTGATTTCACATGAGTCTATTGTGCAACTTGAAGGAGCAAAACAAAGGTGAAGTGTTTAGAGTTTAATTGGAACTCAGCCATGGAAGGATGCCTTATGGGTCACTGAAAGTAAGTCAGCGGTTGACCTATAGACTGTAGATAAAAATGTGGGCACGTGGCAGCTGCTTGCCTTTATGAGAGTACAGTGGTACCCCGAGATACGAATGCTTCGAGTTCCGAAATGTTAGAGAACCCGAAAGGTCTCGCGGGAAATTTTTTGCTTCAAAATGCGAAGAAAAATTTGAGATACGAACAATTGCAAGCTTTTCTGCTGTATTTTCCACTTGTTTGTCTCACGTCGCGCTTCCGCGTCCTTGCGCTCCTTTCTCCCTTTGAAGAAAGTGTGCTTTAAGGGGCTGATACGTCTTAAAACACTTTATATCAGTTTTAATTCAAGCGAAACATTATGTATAGATTACCAATAATGTGCTAAAACAAATGTTAGTCAAGGTGTTATTGAAGAAATCCACAGAAACACAGAAATCCAGTGACGCGATCTCAGAAGCGCTCTCTCCATCCCTTCTCACACGCTCGGTATTCTTTACGCTTGTGTTTGAAACCGTGTTGGTGTCAGTAATTCGTGAAATATCTCGAGAAAGTTAACTTTCAAACGTAGTGCTGTAATGTCTTCCGCCACCTGTTCCACCTCCTCCGACACATCGCCTCACTCTCAAGGTAAGGTTTCACATTTGTGTACATATTACGTATTTTGAGTATGTTTTATAGTCATTTATTACATTAACAATGTGTAGATTTAAGGATTGAAGAAACGTTACTTGATTTTTCTTCTTTTTTCATCTACTTATACTGTAGTTTCTGATTTTTCGAGATACGAACGTCACCCTGAAACGGATTAGTTTCGTATCTCAGGGTACCACTGTACCAGGATGCAGACGACAGCAGGATACATTGAAAAACGACAGCAGAATACATTCACGAACACAGTCTTTGTGCACAATGTTGATGCTTAATTTGGGACTTCTGAGATTTAGCTTACACTCAATCTGACATTAGCTAGGGTGGAAGTGAGGGTTAGGGGTTTGTTGGTTCATTAGAGTGGAGGGGATGTGTTTTCTGTTGGAGAGTGGATTTCTGAGCTGACGATAAGATTTGATAGCTGACGTGAGCTGCAGGGGGCCGCACTTGCTCAAAAGAGATTGTTATGGGAGTGGTGAGATACTCTACAGAGATAGACAGATGCTTATTTGACTTCAAGATGGAGAATGAGCAGGAAATGTTCATTAAAATATAAATATTATAATGTTGTTCATATCACACGTCTAAACAGAGTATTATGGGAAGGACTGGGGAGATGATTGACCATTGGCACACTCATGCACCCTCACTCCAGTTTAGCAACTGGAGCTGGAAACGTCTGGAAATAAAAAAAACACACCCTCACCAAATATCAGGAATAAACTCTCTCTCTCTCTCTCTCTCTCATACACACATGCACACAAATTCCCACAATGCACCACTTTCTCAGTTACAAGATCATTAAAATCAAATGGCAGACATACAACCAGACCATGTGACTCTAGCAGGTCAATCATGATCTTATGAGCGGCTGAAATCCTTTAGTGCCAGAAAAGCTGGATGTTACAGGATGTGCTTTTATGTGCACATAAGTTTTTTACACACAAAAACTTTGAGTTCGCTCATAAAACCACTAGCAAATGTTCAGGACAACTGGAGAACAATCTTGTTGCTTCGATTATATCCCACAACCAATGTTTATGAACAGCCTCAGAAGCACCTTTGGTCCTCAACCGTTGGATGTCAGGTGGTGTCCTAGCTTAAAAACACCAAAAAGTGCTCCCCAGAAGAAGCCTACAATGTTTAAAGTGCCGTTCAGAAGATGATGAGTGATTAATGTACAGACACACTTCAGCTTTTGTCTGGCTCTGCCTCCCTGTCAATCAAACCTCAGTGTCCTCTGATTGACAGGTCGCTGCCGCTGCTGTTGAGAGCAGAGAGGGATTGTGGTCAGATGGAGTAGGTGGAGCTTTCTGACTGCTGGCGGATATAGCACTGGAAGCTTTGATCTCCAATCGGATGCTCCCTGAAAACACAGTCATGTAACGAATTTAAAACTATTTTCTGTCAGAGAAGCAAATCAGATTAAAGCATTCAGAACTGGTGTAATCTAACCTGAATTGAAACCAGTTACTTTAAATCTGTTAATGCAATATATACACACGACTGAAATATGCAGTTTTGTTTTGAAAGTGTTTTAGTTTTACTGTCAAAACCTCCAACGCAATACTGAACAGTTTTTCAGTTTCACCGTCCAAACCTCCAGCACTATACTGAACAGTGTTTCAGTTTCACCGTCCAAACATCCAGCACAATAATGAACAGTGTTTCAGTTTCATCGTCCAAACCTCCAACGCAATACTGAACAGTTTTTCAGTTTCACCGTCCAAACCTCCAGCACTATACTGAACAGTGTTTCAGTTTCACCGTCCAAACATCCAGCACAATAATGAACATGGTTTCAGTTTCTACACTGTGCAAATCCTTCATTTGATATATTGATTTCATACATTTATCTTCACTTTTCCTGTTTCCTGTGTCTCATTATTATTCTGAACAACTGATGTTTTAAACATAAAAAGGTGAACTCAAAATGAACTGGTATCAGCGTTCTCAAGCTGTTAACACAGTCGGGCCGGAGGAGAATAGAGAACAGAATAGAAGAGTACTCACTGGCTGCCATATTTTGTTTTCCTGAACTTGTCTCTCTTGTACTGTGTGTGCTGCTGCTCAAGGGTCTGTATGGCTGCGATCACTAGACGCAAGGTTTTGTATGTTTCCTGCGGGTCGTCGATCACAAACGTGTTGTACTCTTCCTGCTCCGGCCCATCATACACGCTCTTACTGCCACACGCCTCTGAGGAAACACAAAAATGAGGAACTGAGGACTGCCGTAGTACATCCGCGCAGACAACACAGGTACCTTAGCAACTGCATAGCAACATGTCTTTTGTTAGAACCCCTGAGCAACTTAAGGTCACTTTAAGTGTCTGAGCTTAGCATGAACCATGTGATCAACATGACTCAGTAGTTAGCAAGATTAGTTAGCATCACTGGCTCACCCTGCATCTTGACCAGTTTAGACATGTAAGTGCTGAAGAGCGAGTAAATCCTCTCTGTCTCTCGATCTCCATCCACATCCAGTTGAATGTTGGCAGGAAGTCCTCTGAAACACAGGAAAAATAACATCACTGAATGTTTCAAACACCAGGTGAAAAGAATGTACAAAGAAAACGGAGGAAAAAAGATGATTTCCTCACCCCGTGCAGGGTGTGCATCCAGGGGCACTGTCAGCAGAGAGCTTGCAGCAGAGCCAGTGTCCATTCAGAAAGGCGGAGGGATGGTAGGTGCTGAGGCGCTTGCGGTTACACTGACTAACTTTGGTCAGGATGTCGATCCAGTCGCGAGCCTCCACGCAGTTATTGGCCTGGATGTAGAGCGCCCTCTCTGGCTGAATCACCTGGAACATCTGTGGGAAAAAAAGTTTTGTTATCACATTTAATGTTTTGGAATTTTAATCTTTATGACACCAATCAAAACTAAAAAAAAAAAAAAAAAAAAGAGATTGTGTTTTGTGTCATCGTATCAGTAATCTTACATTCTTCATTTTGAAGGACTCTTCTTCCAGTCTCTCCACTGCCAGGATGTTCTCAATGGGGATGCTGCACAGAGCACCTTCACCTGTACACACAGATGAGAAAAGGCAGTTGATGGATGGAAGAATAAGTGAACTCTAGACCGGACCAAAAATGTACCAAAAAAACGGTCAGAGTGGAGCCTTTCTCAAGGAAATACGGTTTCAAGTGATGAGAACGTTATCGAAACTGTCTATTTACAGATCCAAACTAAAAACAAATGAAGACGACAAAATATAGCCACTGTACTTGGTATGGGATGCCATGTGTCTGTTTATCATGGCCGCTCCAAATATATTATAAATATTGTTAAAACAGCTGGGAAATAAATGGTAAAATAAAAATGTACCCATACATTGTTTACTTCTGTCTGGGCGCTCAATCAAAAAGGAAACACATACAACGACGTATGTGACCAATGAGTGGCCAGTATGATGTCACATGGCTGTATTTTCAACTAGCTCGGATCTGAGCAATCAGTGTGGTGGACTACAGACAGGAAGTGCCATTATTTAAATGAAACGCAATTACAGACTGCAATTTTCAGGTACTATGTACAAAAACAAATTGTTTTCTCTGTGTAGTTCTCCTGAGTGATCACTCTCTGTGATGACCTTCTTCTCAGGAAAGCAAAGCAGACCAGAGTCTGGAACCCCTGCACAGCCCTGAAGCCTCACCTTTTGTTTTGTGGTAGGTGAACTCGTGGTTGGTAAGACGAAACCATCTCTTCTTAAAGTTCTTCAGACCGAAGCGGTTTCGTCCTTGGGCACGTTTAATCATGAATCTGTGGAGAGCATGGCATAAATTGATCAAAAACTCAACACAATAATATCAGTTCTAACCTACTTCATACTAATAATAAACATGATCTGACACCGGAGCTTCTATCTTCGATTTAATAATTACAGAAGTGTCCTTCAGCAGCATCTCATGGTGTTCATGATGCCGGAAGGCCCATTTAGTTCTAACCTCAAGAACGTACACATGATCCAGCTTCAGTGCTTCCAAACATGTTTCAAATCTTAAAGTAAATGTACAGGGCTGTGGTGTAGTAGGTACTTCCTAAAGGAAAATCCATTTGAAGTGCCTTCTATAACGAGGGATGAAGACAGACTGAGACCTCCTGAGCTCTCTCTCTCTCTCTTTGGTGGTGAACGGGGAGCACGGCAAGGACTGGGGTTTGAAACACTGGGTAAAACAGGTTTGATCTAAATCCACAGCCATCTAGCCCAATCCCTATTGGTCACAGGTTGATGAGGGTTCAGGAGTCACGGTGGTGTCTTACCTGCCAGAACCAGTTCCATCAAACCTCTTTATAATGAGTTTAACACTTCTGCGGTGTGCGGAGAGACAGAGACACATGCAGCTTTACAAACACATGCAAAGACACACAGAGACAGAGGCGGCGCTAGAGCATGTCTCACCCTTCCTTCAGCATGATGGGCGTCTCAATGCTCTTCTGATGCCAGCGAGCCGATGATGAGATCAGGTCTAGAAACTGAAGCAACACACACACACACGAACATATCAGATAGGTTTCTCATAGGGATGGGGAGAAAGAGATAGACGGGCGTGGGCTACTCACATTCTTGACGGCATCTGCATACTTCTGCTCGTTAAAATATTCATAGAAAGCTGCCATGTACGACTCCTTGAAGTTGGCCTATGAGAAAGGAGTCTTTTTCATCAACCCCTAAGCGCTCTCTCTTTATTTTATTGTAACGTTTATTATAAATACAGTGTAGACTCACTGATTTGGACTTGGCCAAACTCCCCAGGGTCTGGATGGTTTTAGAAATCAGCGTTAGCGTACGAGAGGTGCACGGATCCTGCACAAGATATGAATATGACCATATTTAACAGCAACTACTGCCTTGTTCTCTTAACAGCTTTCTTACATAAATAAATACATAAAATACAGATTATAAAACAATATTTTGCACAATTTGACATTTTCTCAGCTAACAATGGAACAGTTCTTGAAAAGTAAATCTACTTCCTAAAAAAACAAAAAAAGTTCAATTTTCTGTTCTTATTAACTTTACTGTGTTTAACCTCTTGTCTGTTTTCTAGGTTATGGCTGGTGATCAGCCCGTCTGGCATCTCCATAACTAAGAGGGCCAAATGGAGATGAAGGGACTAGCCCTAGGTTTACCGGGCTTGATTCCCCCTCTGAGGCAATTGCCACACTGGCCATTCCTTTTGGGGTGTTATAGCATCAGTGAGGATCAGACACAGGAGTCCCTGGATTACCCCCCCCAAAAAAAAGACTATTCCTGACTTCTAACACCAAGTTCAGCACAAGGAATCTCCAGAAGAAGAGTAGAGCATTGGTGTTTACCGGGTGATGTGGCCGCAGGTGGAAGAGGTTCGGGGAGAGAATTGCGGGAGCAAAGAAACGCAGGAAGATGAAGCTGCTGACAGCCGTGTATCGTACATCAGCATCCACTGCAAAAACACAAGCAAATCATGATCACTTGACAGTGCAGGATACACCTGAAAGATGGTCCCTGGTCTGTCTGAATACTACATTCTGATTGGCTGGGAAGTATTGGTTCATTTCGAATAATTCCACAGGTTCAGTTTGTTGATTATATATTACCCAGGAGAAGCTACATCCTGTGTTTCATGAGGACTCCAGCACCAGTGATGTTCATCTATAGGAAACCCGATGGCGAATATCTACTACCCATCACTGACCATACATTTCCCTTCAGAAACTAATCTTAATCACCTTGGAAGCGTGAGGCAGCAGACTCTCTAAGAGAGAAGAAGATGTCACACATGACGGTTGGGCAGCTGACACCAGAGGTGGTGATGACACTGAAGATCCGGTCCACATACTGATGTAGGTTTTCCTGAGGAGGACGAGAGAGCAGAACTATTTGAACACCATATTAGGAATCACTGAACAAACAGATGTTTCCTTGAGATCTGTTTCTATGTTGACCTCTGAGGGAACTTCACTCACTCGGTTTGTGTCCAGGTTTTCTGACTCCTTGAGCTTGACCGGGTCGATCTCACAAGGCTTGTGTTCAGTGCAGATCTGTATGAAAGACAACAAGAACTAAGGCTCTGACTCTGGACTGAGGCGCTGTCAGGTGGTTGTGAAGGAGCTATTCAGGTAGAAAACACTGCGTTGGAATTCTATGCTGTAGTACGTGTTACGTTTTCTTTATATTGTTAATTTTATTGTTTATTTAAAGCATCCATTTTTGAAGAAGTGTATTGTTTAATTTAGTAAAAGTTTTATCAAGCACCGATTTTTTTTATCTTTTCATGGTATCTGTACAAAAATTACCAATTTGCTAAGTCATCAGAACCAAACCAAATACCGCAGTGAAAAACCATCATACATACAGAACCAGCTTTGTGTAACATTGCATTCCTACCTACGTCGCTTCCTCTTAGTTCAATGCAATTAAATCTTTAAAATAACAAAGAATCTCAATTTTTGTAAAGCTGCAGTTGTTTGGCTTAGTTTACCACCAGTCCCTTAAAGAATGGATTCATGACAAACTGCAAAAGTCTGCTTTTCTGAACCAGTTTTCCATTGAGAAGAATAGTGGCTTGATGTCATACTCCGAGTGATGAATACAGTATACATAAATACACAAATGATAAAAGGAACTTAGCTTAAAAAAAATGAACTAATCTTAACTTCGATCAGATTTTCACAACTTTTTACGGCTAAATATGTCCTAGAGCTAGACGTTTTCTAAGGATTTGAAGATAAAGCAAGCCAACATATGAATTCCCTGATAAAGTGTGATATAACCATTTTATTCTGTGTCTACAGTTTATGAACTTTCAGCAGAGCTTCACCTCATCAATAATGGGCTTGAGCGTGACACGCAGATAATGCATCCCTGCCAGCTTCATGGTTTCGTCGATGCATTTGGACGTCAGTGAGTTCCCTCTGAAGATTGTGTTCGGGTCCCTGCAAACACAGACCAGTGATTTATACAGGATTGGTTGATTTAAAATTTGTCATTCATCTAGCACTAACATGTTATAGGGGTTCAACATGGCCCAAGGTTAAACATTTGCGGCACACAAGAGATGGGTTTTTAACTGGGTTCAGTAGCCATCACATCTGAGTATCCATCCAGCACATCTTTAGCACCTCAATCATTAATTGCATCTTTTATCATGCGATCTAGCCATATTAATTTACAGCATAAGTGACAAACAGTGAACAGTGAGTAAGCCGCGTGATCCCATTCCCTTAGAATTGTGTCCAATGACAAGAAAAGTGTGAAAAGGTTTTGATTAAGTGACGAAAAGGTGGGAAGCTTTTCATGATTCCACTGCTTTCTACACAAGCTTCATTGTATGTCATTTCCAATCACTAGGGGGCGGATCCAAAAAACTTTCTTATGGTGTGAGCCTGGTCTCAACTTGGGAACTATTTTTCTCGTCAAACTTTTTTACTGTAATATTTTTCCGTCTCATGATAGTTCAAAGCATTCTCGGTGACACTCACTGTGTGCGGCTGATCTCAGCATGAGCGATGGCGCTGATGAAAGGCACAATGTTCCCGTAGTGCAAAAAGAGTCGCACCAGAGGAACGGCAGCTTCCTGCTTCTCTCGACACACTTCACCCAGGATATGAGCCGCTGAGGCAGAGACGGGCTACAGGAAAGCACACACAGATTAATAGACAGAAATTAATCAGTTACGACACTTTATGTTAAGAACAGGAAGCTAACGATACAGTTCATAGACCTAGAACAAAATAAGTTAACATGTCCAGTCCTAATATAGAGTGAATTTAGTGCATACATTATTAGGTTTTGTGAAAATTGTACCTGTTTGGGGTCAAAATCTGAATTTTGATTTTAAATCACTGAACAGCAAAAACTATTAGCTTTTAAATCACTGAAAAGCCTAAAATAACAAATCAATGATAAGCAAAGTCCACACGTGATTCATTAACAAGGGTACTGGTACCTAGTCATGTTTCTCATTTTAAAAAATGTACATCATTACAATATCGGTCTATAATAAACTTTTAAAATAAACTTTTTTTGCACATATGATTTATTGATTAATCTCAGATGGGAGAACCTTACAGAACCAGATCGACAAATGCACGGGAATGAATGCACAAAGGTGAAACAATAGTTTTGGTACTTGAAAATGTGAAATTTAAAATTTGGTTTCAATGGATTCAGAAACACTTTTGAGCATGTACAATTTTTTTATTTATTTTTTTTTCACAAAAGCTAACTTAAATTTGTTAAACATTTCTGCACTAAATTTGCACTAGATCACGCAGGTTCATTAATAGCTGTGTTTGAAGACCTCTAAGTTTGCAGACTGAAGCAGCAGGTCTCTCAGAGGATTGTAGTGCTCCGTCTGGAAAACATGGTCTTCTGTGTAAACGATGTTTAGCCGTAATGACCCCAGCTCATCCGCCTTTACTGATTTATTGCTGTTATCTCTGGGCTGAAGAAAGTACCTGAAAAAGAGAAATGTCAGAGATGAAGGCCACGTAAGCAGCACTCTCTCAGGAAGCAAGTGAAACCGCAGTTTATCAGCTAGGCACTAGAGGCTGCTGTCAGGTTGAACTGCTCAGGTTTAGAGGCTGGTACCAACAGCTTTGAATCGCAGGATGGAATTTCACCTTTATCTGTGAGCTCTGAATTACGTCTCATTCCTAAAAGTGTTAATTGAACGATGGCGTTAGACAACTTCAACATCTGATTTTCTGAGGGAAGTGGCTGACTTTTAGCTTTAAGGTCTTTACAAATTGAAAGCAAATATTTCATATACAAATTAAACACAGTTACGGTAATTAATTAATATAAACATCAAACTCCTCCTGCTCTATAAGTTTCCTGTCTCTCACATCCTTATCATACTCAAGATCCTCAGCAATTCTCCTCCACAGATTCTCCTTCAGCTCCTTGTAGTACTTGTCTTTTTTTGTAATAGAATACACCGTTGGCATCTATAAAACTGAATAATCATTCTGCCAGAAGGTTTACAAGTTGCCATAGCCTAGCACCATTGGTTGGACGTGTGACGGCTAGAAAAATTGAGGAGCGAAAAAACTATTTTACGATTTTCACACCACAAAATTAAATTGTTGCTATTTGGTAAAATCACAGCTGATATGTAAAGGCCTTTAACGTCCATCCTGAGTTGGTCTATGGGGTCATGTGACTTCTAACCCAAGGTTTCTGCAGCTAACAGCTGCAACGCGCAGGTGTTGCATGCACTTGATATGCATGCAGTACTCTAAATCTTTGTCTTAGCATTAGAACTCTGGACCTGCTGAAACCCATTTAGAACTTTGGGATGAACCCATTCTTTCCTGTGCTTGTACCATGCATCGTGAACACCGGATTGTCCCAGCACCTTCAGCAATACTCGCACTTCTCCAAGAAACTCATCCCCAAACTTCAGATTGCTGGCGTTCCACAAATCCACCCTAAAACATATTAATAGCACTTTAATAGCAGTTCCATCAACCAGTTTTTATATATTTACAAGCACAAAAAACCTGAATAAAATTTCACTCTTTAAACCAAGGGTCTCAAACAGCCCTGCAGAGTTTATTTCCAACCCTGCTGAGAAAGACCCACACCTGAAGTTTACAAACAGCCTAGCGGCACTAACGAGCTGCATCAGGTGTGGTTAGCTTAGGTTGGAGCTAAACTGCTTTTGAGTTTGAGACCCCTGCTTTAAACATATTAAAACAGATTTAAAAAGTGGTTTAGACATTGGAACATACAGCTTTTACCTGAAGCAGGCTCTTAAAGGAAAGCGAAAAAAGCTGGGAAACACTCACTTGAGTGCGAGCTTGTCCACATCATCTTCTTCCACATCAAACTGTCTTTTGGTATAACTCAGGGGTTTGGTCACCTGCAGGAAAAAGAATGGTCTGATTCTATTTATCCATACATTTTCATGCGCTTTTTCTTTTATCAGTTTGTTTGGTTCAGTAGTCTAAGCATGAAAGCTCAGTTCCCGTGGACACTTCTTCCAGGTCTACCATTGGAATATCAAAATATCCAGGGACATCTCTCCAGCATGTCCTGAATCTTTCTGAGGCCTCTTAGAACACATTAAAATGCACAGACCCCTCTCTTAGAAGGCCATGGCACATCAAAACAGGTATCTCAGGCTTGACAACTGGATACCAGGTGATGTGCAAGTCATTCATTAATGAGCTGATATCATGACAACTTTGCTTCGAGAGTTTAGCTCTCACCTCAAAGAAGAAAATCTCATCAAACTGAGGATTGTTGTTTTTCCTCTTGACCTTTGTCTTCTTGGCTTCAGACCTGCGAGACATGTCATTGTTTACTGCTTATACGACAAGCCTCTTTCATTGCTCACATCTTGATCCGGCTGAAGAAGTTCCTTTGTCATTTAAAACCAGCAACCAACAGTTTTTTTTCGAGTGGTTCAAGATGATTCTATTTTCCATAAAAAAAAAAACTAGGTGGGATCATGTGATTGACAGCTATGATGGACAGCTACACTAAACAGAGCGAACTTACCACTGTCATCACATTGTGAGAAAGATTAGTTACGATACCAATGATCAAATGATCAGTTACGCTATCAAATCGGACACAATTTCTTGTTTATAATTACAAAATAAGTTGCGTAAGTGGGTCAGACTCGAGGCTCAGTGCAGCTCGGAAATGCCTCATATTAGCTCAATGGCAGTAGGTCATGTCATCTATATTTTTTAGTCTGAGAGCAAGGCATTATGGGATATAAGATACTGCCGAATCGATAATTTATTGCAAATAATGCATGAGCTCAGCATGCTCTGCTCCTGCGGGGCCTATTTGTGTATGTGTATTTAAAAAGTTGTGTTTTTAATGTAAATTAATAACTCTGGTAAACACTTTTTACAGATTTATAATAACTATAGATATTTTAAAACCAGGAAAAACTCTTTAAAATGTTTCTTTAAATCTAGAAGTTGTGTTTAGTATCAGTGCTTTTACCTGGAGAGCCCCAGTAGAGATACAGCTGCGTACGGATCACACTGACCATTGACAATAGGCAAGTCCTGACACTCTAAAACCCTGCGCAGAGAAAACCCACAGAATGCACTCATTCATTAGAAACAATGGTAACTGAAGCTGTGCTCAAGAATGCTGGCTCACTGGCTTTTCTAAAATTCTAAAATTGATTTTCATATAATTAATTTCATACTTAAAGTTCACAGTTGCATTTGAGACATTACATATTTATTATATAATACATAGTTACATTTTGATGAATGAGTTCACAAACTAGATATGAATATGAAACATAAAAGCAAGGATATAGTGGGCATAATATTTGAATAGGGGCTCTGTTGTTAATTTTCACGTGTTTCTAAAGGTAACAAGGCAGTGTTGACCCCAGGCTGTGAATGAGGCTTTACCACTCATGAATGAAAGGATTTGCAGTGTCTTTAATGCCCTCATCCAGTGCTTCCAGGCCACTTCCTGTGTGTTAAGCTTGTTTATATAATGCAGTTTGCCCTAGTCATTCTGATGAGCAAAAATACATGGCGGTGACGTGCAGCCTGGGCTAAAACTGAAGCAGGATTACAAAAACTGGAGAGAATGGATCAGCATCACACAGCCTCAGTTCAACATTTACTTCACCTGACAGAGTCCTTTAAGGCTTATCAAGTCCAGTTGAACTGAATCAACCCGGACGAAATCATGTCTATGAACTGAATCAGCTGAATTGAATCACTGAAGGCCAGAATGAAACTAAATGGATTTACTCTGAACAGAATCTTCCTGAACTACGTTAACACAAATAAGTAATGCTGATTTTTGACTGAATCAGTCTAAACTGAAATGGTGCAAATCATGATTTGATTCAATGAACAGAAAGAAATAAGTAATATTATTTGGTACCAGGTTTTAAACATGCTCATTTTTATGTAAAGGTGAGCATTTTAACATGGATCTTGATGGGAATCCGTTCTGGGACCTGCCAATAAATGAATTGCAGCTTCAGCCACTTCCTTTAACACATCTGGAGGTGAGCTGAATTATACTGAAACAAATTATCCAGATCATAATCGCTGAATGGAAAAAAACTTACAAAATAATCCTGGAAAGAATCTTTTTGAACTGAAACATCCTGAAAAGATCAGCCCAGGACAAAATGGCCCTGGGCTGAATCAAACTCAACTATTCATCATGAACTCAATCACAATCAACAGAAGCCACTGAAATCACACTGAACTGGATTAGTGAAATACGTGTAAAAATGCTCTGGTTGCACAGTAAATCATGTCTGTCTTTTCATGAGTGCTCCTATCGATCAGGATCTTCCAGTAACATACACTGGGCAGGACACCTGACCTCTGACTACTTTCTTCCTTTCCTTCATCTCTGTGATGCAAAGCTTGCCCCTTGCTCTAAGAAAACCCATCAGAATCAGAGCCTGTGACATGTGACTGGCATCCTCGCAGTGTCTTAAAATGGAAGCAGCATTAATATCCTCTGAATGAGAGTGCTGATTCTCACTGTGACACTAAGCTCATTACCCAGAAAGCACCTGACTGGGAAAACATTCCAGACACTGATGCAGAGATTCTCTGAGCTAGCAAAGCCTTCTTGAGAAGATGTACACAAGCGCAAACCTTCTCTGCTTGCTAAAATAAACGTTCAGCTTTTGTTAGAGGCATCAAATCAAGCGATACAACGCAAGTAGGGCGAAGACTGAGATAAAGCACTCCACACATGTGGTTTCTTTTTTGGACATTAAGTGCTGCCTTTCACCCATCAAACCCCTGCATGTATCTAGAGCTGCTTACAGATGCTATCAGAGCCATTATTAGCCTGTCAGGATTCAACAAACACTCTTCTATTATCATGCCTAAGAATACACATGCGACAGAGAGAGAATTCTGCTCAGACACACAGTCAACTTTATCTGTGCATCACTCCACGGCCATTAGTCAGATCTTAACACTGAGTTGTGATTGGTTCACAGAACGATATTAAGCACAGTTTTGAATAGTCACTATTGTTCAAAAAAATATATAAAAAAAGTAAATGTAACAGAAAAGTACTGATTATGATTTCCAAGTAAGGGTGCTTTCACACCTGACTTGTTTAGTTCCATTCGTTCGAACTAGAGTTTGTTTTCCCTTTTAGTTTGGTCCGTTAGGGGAGGTGAGAAAGCAACAATTGAACTTTAGATCACACCAAAAGCGGACTAAAAAGCAGTCTGAGACCTGTTCTACCAGGAGCGTTCATTCGAACCAATCGAAAAGCAGTCGAGGAACAACATATCAGTTGTTCCACTTAATCCAGACCAAATAAACGAACTAGAGGGGTGCGTTTCTTCCATTTTTCTAAAGCCCCGCCCTGTGATGGACTGGCGACCTGTCCGGGGTATACCATCGCTTCTCGCTCGATGTGCGCTAGACATAGGCACCAGCAGACCCCTGAGACCCCGAAATGAAAATTAGCGGGTTAGAAGATGAATGAATTACCGTAATAAATCCCTTGCCATAAGTGTGAATTCAGTTTTTGTTGAATTATTTTTTTGCATATTCCCACTGTTGGTTTTCAAGTGTTCTCATTAACATATTTAAATGTATGTAAATGTATGTAATATATATATATACACTTGAGCTGCAGATGACTTTTATTCTTAATAGATAACATTAGGGATTTCCAAAATTCGGATTGGCTGAGAGTTTAAACCCCTGAAACAAAAAGTGAATAAGTTTACAACAAGCTGAAGAAATGGTTATATTTAATAATCATTAATAATATTCAATAATAATAAAAAAAATGACATCGAAGGTGAAGACTATTTTCAGTCTAAACTAAATTTTAAATCAAACATGTGGTTTCACGTTGTGGAACTTCTATTCAGATGACGAGGGTGTTTGTAATTGGATGATGACAGGGTGAATGACTCCTGATTGGCTCTAACCTTGTTGCAAGCTTGTGGCAGACGACTCCGCTGTCTGTGATGACTTCACTGAGACGTAGCTCCAGGTGAACCTTTCCCTGTGGAGGTGATGAACATTTTAATCAATAACGTAACTACAGTCCAGTTATAATAACATTTACTGACCCTTCACGGTAATCACCTATTAAGCTATTTAGAACTCAACTGATTCAGTGAATTGGTTCTTTGTTCAGAGTTTTGCTCTTCTCAACACCACGGTGAACCCACCTGTTACAGTTGGGACTTTGGTTCAAATCAACTACACTCACTCATGCACTGTAATTTTATCCCCATATACAGGTCTTTATAGTTTTGTGGCTTCTCTCATTGAAACAAAGACTCTCTGTCTGGCTTCAGCAGACATCATCAATATGCAAATGAACCGGGTCTTCATCACACAGAGCACAACAATGAGCGCTTTATAAGAGTCTGAGCTCTTCATCACACAGAGGCAGACACATCCTTCCTCTCAGTGAACGGATCTGTGCTTCTGTGGAACCGCTGCAGCTCTGAGACTCTGGTTACACTTATAATAGTTATAAGGTGCCTTCTGATGGAGGAGCCTTATGCTTCGACAGTGCTCAAAAACCTGGCATTCATCAGCTGTTATGCTTAGGGCCAGGTTTACTAACAGTAAAACGTAGAAATGTGCATTTTACCGTACAAGCTTTATATCTGGCGAACACTGATTTCCGTATGTTTTTCAGACGTAGACACCTACGCAAGATCCTGATGTGGTATCCATGCATCTCCTTCATGACCACAACAAAAACCAACGCAGATCAAATCACTGAACAATTGATTGAAGGAAGATAACCATCTGTACGACAGATGCATAGAGTGTCAAAGATTGTTAGATGCCAATTTATATGATCTACGACAGGAAATGAAACATGTTTCCATCCAAATTATGAAATTAAATGTCAGACAATCACATAAAATGTTTCCATCCAAGAGATCAAAACTGTTCTTCCTGATAAAGTGGCACCAAATATCAAACGAAAAATGGAAGTCGATGCATTAAGAGAAGGCCTTTTTCCATATATAATAACTTATTTGCGTCTTAAAACCCATCGATGAATAAGTATGGTCATGTAGTCTTGATTTTGAAGTGGAAGATTTCAAAATCAAACCATTTTGATGACGGATTTTGACTAAGGATTTTTCGAATGACCAAAACAATTCACATGTTTTGTATTGATATCGGTCAAACGCTTATGTTCTAATGTAAAATAATTTTTTATTCTGTGTATACCCAGAAATGTCAATAAATGGGCATGGCAAGCTCACATGCGGCATGCATAAGGCTGAGACTGGTCAAACGGCTGAATGTAAGACTGAAGGATATGCTGAGAGGTAGAAAAAATATTGGAAAAGGAGAAACCATGAAATAAAACTTCTCATACCATGAAATAAAATTTTTGTCATACTGCCCAGCCCTAATTGGAATATACAAAAATAATCTGCATTGGAAGCTGAGTATGTACAGATTGGAACATCTGATTTTTTTGCACAGCTCTGTGTGTATGCAATGTTTTAATATGAATCCCACACAAAAGTTAGTACATGAGGCCCAATGTCAAACAAGGGAGAGTGCTGCTGCTAAAAGCTACTCTTTCCTATTTTAAGCAGCAGACACACTTTGGATAAAATTGTAAGCTTCTGTTTATTTCCCCTATTCCTGAACTGTATATTTGCATACTGTGACAGCATATAACCCTAACAAAGTGAGGTCACAGAGAGAAGCATTAAAAGACAAGGATTATTATCAAACATAAAAATTAATTACCCTAGTAAACAAAACATTTTTTGTTTTTGCTAATAATAAAATATATTCACTGTCTTTGTTTAATATTTTGTTGATGGTTGCACCTTTGGCTCCAGTGATCACCATCACCTTATTTTAGAGAGTGTTATCCATTCCTCTTTGCAAAGGTGCGCAGCCATTGTCTGTACTCTGCAGAAATCTTCAGTAAGAAGTCTGGGCACTGATTCAGCAGCTCAATTCACAGATTTCAGCAGATCCCTTGTCTTGATCGTACAGCTATACTCTTTTGGCCATTGATCAGGTGATAAGCATTGTCTGGGTTTCTCCAAAAATGACACCTGTATTCACTCAAAAGAGTTTTTTTTATTTTATCCTATCAAATCTGGGACGTTTCTTCGAGTGCTTTTGGTAAAATCAGGCGGCTTTTTACTGAGGATTGGCTTCCTGTTGGCCACTCTATAATTTTTACTGCTTAATTTGTGAGTGATGCCGAGATGTTTGTTCTTTTGGAAGGTTCTATTGTCTCCACATAGGACTGGCGCTAGCACTAGCGCTCTGACAGAGTCACCGTCTTTCTCTCCCGATCACTCAGTTCAGACAGTGTCAAGCTTTAGGAAGATTCTTAGTGCTTCAGAACTTCTTCCATTTATAGATTACTGAGGACACTGTGCTTGAGTCTCAGAGCAGCAGAAATGTTTCTGTACCTTCTGCTCGACACAGTCTTGTATCGGAGGAATTTAAATCCCTTTGACTTCATGCTTGGTTTGTGCTCTGCCACATTCTGAACCTTTTCAAATCATCCCAAATTGATAAAAGCATCTGCCAAATGCATGAATTTAAATGTACAGATGAGAGTTATAATATTTCTCTCTTGTGATCTAATACCTGATAGGTAATGAAACCATCAAATGCATTTTCAAACCATTCAAACAGTGATCTTTGGATCCCTCTAGTAAACAGAATTCATGAACTCCAGTAAAGCTGTAAAAAAACCTCAAGAAACCCAGTGGAAACAGGATGCACATAGGTCCGATATCGCTTGCCACGATGAACAGCAGTGTTTCCCTTACCATTATATTAGGGGGGCGCCCCGCCCCCCCAACGGCACCCCCCGCCCCCCTTGAAGGTCAAGTTAATTTTATTTTATTTTCGTCGAATAAAGATAGAATTAATTTATATATAACAGGTCTTTGCTTTTTTCTTTTATTAAACTAAAGAGCATTATTTAGTTTACGATGGCATGTAATTTCTGTCTCAACGTTTGCGCGTTTACAATTGTCCTCCGTGTCGCGCACGGCGGAGTTCCGCCCCGATGCACGCTCACCGCGGAGTTCCGCTCCGATGCGCGCGCACCGCGGAGTTCCGCTCCGCGTCGGAGAGTATGTCGCAGCAGGCAAAAATATTTTTTTAAAAAACGCTCCCAAGGTGGTGACGATGACAGCACGTGTTCTGCTGCGAGCAGCAGCCGTGTAGCTTTCCTACTCCGAATCAAAGTACAGAAAAGAGCCCAAGTGCTGCATGTCTTGCCCCTGACAAGCAGCAAAAGTCTATCCACCACAGAACGACAGGTTTTGACCCAGCTTGGCTGTCAGAGAGGAAATACTCCCCCTGGCTGTACAAGACTGATCTTGGTAAGTAAGTAAATACACACAAGCATGAATGTACAAATTTATAAATAAATTGCTTAATTAATAGCTAGCTAGTTAGTTATACAATGGCATTTCCTGCTTTAAACTATCACTATGTTAAGTTGATTTTTACTGTTGTTACTATCAGTTATCACTTTTAAAGCCTAACAGTTAATGTATTTACAGGTCAAAACAGACATTCGCAATAGGCTGCAAGGGGACCATCTTGCAGCCTGCATGTGGATCTCAATAAATGGGCCAGAAGTTTCAGACTATCCATACCAAGATGCTCTGGAAATGTTCTTTCAGAAGCCCAGAAAGATACACTGCAGTGACAAAAGCTGCACACTTTGTGAATAATTAACATATTAAAATAAATCTGATGTTTAGTGTTTAGTCCAGTGTACAGTTGTTTAGTTATTGTACAGTAATTGTTCAGACATTATAATATATTGGTATACTGCAATTTAAAGAAACATATAAACACTATTAAGTGTTTGTGTGAGTGTTTTGCCGCACCACCCATAACACCACAACCCCCCCCCCCCCCCCAAGGCCATGATCCTAGGGGAAACACTGAACAGACTTGCGTAGAAGAGTGGTAAGAGTAAAAATGATGGAAAGTAAGATCAGGAGGCCACTATCAGAAGTTCCCCATTAAGTGCTCGATTACACAGTTTTTAACGTGTAATGTATTTTTTAACTCATAATTTTTACTATGATGTTATAATGCAAACTGTCCACTCAATGTCAAAGTATTATCATCATGTTATGTACTCTAGTTCCGTAACTCATAGATTTGCTCATGTGACCCCAGTAGGACGTGTTGTGTTCAGCAGCTCAAGGTGACAGGGATTCGCTCGTGTTTGTGCTCAACACACTATGTTTGTTTTGAGATCCACTGGAGCTGAAAGCCAGCACACGCAGACACTAAGGGACTTGAGGCAGGTGTGTGACTGGGTAAAGTGTGTAGATGTACCTGCACCTCTGAGTCAGCACAGACTGGCTGCAGAGGGAACCAGTAATCTTTACCATGGTATTTCTGCAGTTCTTCCTTCTTCACCGCCACTTTCCCTGGAGAAACAAGAGAAAAGAGATAGACTCACAACTTAATGATGCTCATGCATGACCCCCTAGCAACCAATGTACTGCAGCTACAACTGCCCACAACCTGGTAACGACAAACCATTATAGCTCTGATGAAATAGAGAAATAGCCTCAAATTACTCAGATCTCCATTCGATTTGAGAATCTCAAACTTGAAGACTTTGTGGTAAACAAACTCCATTCATTTTATATCATTTCCAGATCTTCAGACTTGAGTAAGATATTAGTGCCTGCAGCATCATTAATCATGAACCAATCATAACGATCAGTTAGAGCTGTGCATGTAAATGGAAGAGGCCTCCTCTGACTGGCTAATGACTTCCACCCCCCAGGACACATACATTATATTACACAGACCATGGTTGTCTTTACAAACAGTTAGTTATAAATTCTGTATCGTAACCTCAGGCTGATCACCAACCTTGAACCCTTTACTCGTTCTTACCTCTTCTTAGAGAACAGCTAACACCGTTAGCAGGAGAAATATTCTTAAAGCAGCAGTCAGTTTAAAAAAAGAAAAACATATCTGTTCACAGATTTGTTTTAGCCACTGATGACTCTTGTGAAGGATCAGATCAAAGTTCTTTGGACTGGTGACACATCTTTGTCAGGCACTTAAAAGTTTTATGTATCAATCAAGGATCTCCAGATTAAGCTGCAGTGAGCAGCATCTTCCTGCAAGAGGTGAGAGCTGTCTGTCTGAGCCAGCCAATCAGGAGAAAGGGTAGATTACGGGGCCTCTTTGATCAGAGACCATAATGCTGTTGTTAAACCTCTACTTTTTTGAAGAACATGTTACAAAACAAAGATTTTAATGAATGTAAAAGCCTGGTGTAAATTCTTAACCCCCCCCCCTGCCTCATTAGCATTTCTTCTGGATGAAACCTGCTTTTTACATTTTGCCTCAAATCCAAGTACTAGCCAGACTCAGCCCAGCTTCACTGACCTCAGTCAGTAGAGCACTGCACTAGTAATGCAAAGATCATGGGTTTCAACCCCCTGGAAAAGCAAGGGGTTCTTTCAAATATGCCATTGAGTAGGAACTGGAGCAAATACTAGAACTCAAATGCAAAAGCTGACATTCCAAAAACAGAGTATTTCTCGACAAAAGACAAAATAAGAATTAAAAACATAAAAATCCACATGAATAACTAAACACTTGCTCCTAAGGAGTGAAGATAAACTAGTGTAAAGAGCGGCAGGCTTAGTACAAATAAAATGCAATGTAAGACAGGGCAAAAAGGTTTGGAATAGGAAATTACTCAAGAGTGTAGCAAGCAGTAAGTAAAAAGCAGTATGATGCAGGCATGGAAATTAAATAAAAGTGGAAGTAAAGGGAAATAGAGAGGGTGAGCATGAGCTCTCAACCTTTCAGAATAATAACACACTCAGCCGAGTGTTAATGGCTAGGCCCTAAACATCACATTTATTTTGACTCCTATGTGTGAAATCTGTGCATTGGCATTTAACAACATTAAACAAAATTGTAATGATTTTTAAAAATTTTTATTGAGTACATAGTTTTAATTGATAAGTAAACGCAAGTGTGTGTTCACATGTGAAGTGAATACTACCAAATGCCCAAAGTATAGGATCTGTAAATGTGCACTCATTGTAAAATGATGGGGCAACCGTGGTCCAGCAGATGATTAAATGATCAACTACTCGCTTCCTAATCTGATGGACTGAATTTAAATGTAATTAGAGTTTCTCACCGATGCTGGAGTCCCTTCTGAACACATCTCTGTCGAAGATGTAGAAAGAAAGATGCCTGAAACTTCGCGGGATTTCACAATAAAAGTCCTCACCATAGAATGGACTGCAGAGTGGATAAGAAAGACATGTTAATATAGTTACGATTATTTAAATTATTACTTGTCCATTTAATGTTTATAATCAGCACACATAATATAATATAACTTTTAATTCAGTGTTCGAACAGTGATGATTGTGCTGCAGGGGTGTGCCCTCACCATAAGGACTTCTCTATGGTTTTGGTCCTGAACACTTCTTCTTGGTCCAAATTCACAGTGCAGTAGCAATCCCTCATTTTATTTGGACCCGGGTATGGAGGAATATTTTTGGCTTCACCTGTAAACATAAAAGGAGTGTGTTATCAAACTCATGATAAGTGCTTCTTTTAGCTTTGCGGTCTCAAAACTTTTAAAATATATATACATTTTTTTCAATTTGTTTAAAAAAATTAATTAGTTGTGTAAAATATTGTGATACATATTATATCATGGACATAATCAGGATGAGATTTTTGCCAAGTGTGTGTGAGAACACACAGTAGGAAATAATTGTGGTACAGGGAATTACTCCCATACACCAATAAACAGAAAAACAACATGACAAGAAATTGTGAAGAGTATCGTATTGTGAGCAGAGTTGTAGAGGGTGGTACTGTAAATCTGATTAATTTTAAAATATTTTACAGTTTATAACTGTCTAATCAACTTGTTTTGGTGCCATAAAAACTGTTTATTTACCTGTAAAATTCAAAGATTTAAATTGTAATGGGCATTTACATGACCATCTTTTTTTACAGTTCAGAACCGTCTAATTTAAAATGTTTGTAATAATTGTGATAACAGTAATAACTACTGTTACTTATAATCTTTTCTACAGCTCAATACCCTCAATTAAATGTTTGTGTCATGAATAATAATAAATCAATTTTATGGTCAAATACAGCAAGTCTGTGGGTGTCAGACTTTTACTGTCAAATATATGGTTTGATTTGTGGAGGCACACTAAAGGTTTGGTCTGTGAATTCAGAGCACTCGGAGCGGGATCCGAAACCAAACAGATGCATCACGCACAAGACGAAGCATTCTCACTGAAGCTGCTAATCGACAAATTCTTGCTGGGAATACTGGAAAAATGGATTGTATTTAAGCCTTATAACTTTTGCATGTGAACCAACGTGCACCTTAACGTTGATTTACGTTTGAGGTTATTGAACTATTTCATTGATTGTTTTCTTTCTTCATCCCAAAAACGCAAAGAAAAGAAAATATTAAAAAAGAAGGCATGCTGCTGGCCCACACACACACTCTGCAGCAGAAAGAATCCAGTGCTTTAAGAGGAAGTTGCATGTGTCGTGGTGTCTGTGTATGCATGTGGGTTACACAGAGTGAAGCATCTCTTATTACACCCTCATTATCTCATCAACAGGAAGTTAACATCTCTCACTTTCTGCTGCCACTGTAAAAAAAAAAGGTTTTTATTGAGAAAACTTATCAATAAAATTCCTCATAGATCTTCCTTGTTAGTGAGTCTGGTGCCTACAATGTTATACAATCAAAGTCTTTGGCAGAATGTTTCCCACATCCCTTTGCTCTGGTGATTCTGGTGCTGGAGTGAACTTTGAGCGGATCTGATTCCCGCCTGTGCTGAAGAGTTAATCCCAACCACACTTCACATTCAGATCCTGAGACACCAGTTTCCTCCAGCACTCGTAATCACGCACATCCTGATTGGATTACAGCTCTCAGATCCATTCTGGGATTACTGGAGAGGTGTGTGTAAAGTACTGGTTTGCATGGTCATAACCATGAATGTAATCATATCAATTCCTTTCCTGTGCCTCAGTTGCTAGAGCATTGCGATATAAACGCAAAGGTAGTGGGTTCAAATTCCAGGGAAAGCAGGAACTGAGAAAAAAATTTATTAATTAAATGTAAGTCGCTTTGGATAAAAGGATCTGTCAAATGCATGAATGCAAATGTACAGATGAGAGTTATAATATTTCTCTCTTGTGGACTAGTACCTGAAAGCATCAAATGCGTTTTCAAACCATTTACAGTAATCTTTGGATCCCTCTAGTTTAGCACAGTGAAAACAGCTTCTTTGAATCAAATGATTGTGACACACCCAATCAGTGCAAATCCATCAGAAGAAAAAGAACAGATACAACACTTCCTTTCAAACCCTTAAAATGTTAACAAAAACTTTGACTTCTAAAAGTTTTCCTAAAAAATAACCTAAAAAAACAAAGCAATAACAAAAAAATAAATAAACAGACCAAAAGCAGACATTCTCTGGGAGGTGGCTTCACTATGGTTACAAACAAACTCTAGAGATGTTTGTTTGTGGTGAGAACATGTTCAAATTCTGATCTGAACTAAAAACACTACAAAACACATCCAAACTAAATGACAAAACATGCTCTTTGAACAGCCACCGTACTCGCTTGCATGTGGCATTATGTGTTGGCGTGTATGTTGACACAGCAGCGTTTGTAATCCGACCATCATTTGCAACGTGCATCACAACCGATTTAGACAAATGATATATTAAAAGTAGGGGTGTAACGGTACGCTAAAATCGTATTCGGTTCGGTACAGTGTCTTGGAGAGTTCGGTTCGGTACAAAACAATAAGAACTTACATATTCTTTATTTTGAAAAGCTGCCAATACACAGTAGAATTCTTGCATAAAATAAATAAAAGTGACACATTTGGGTGATATTTTAAATAAATTGCACTCTTTATTAAGAAAATCACATTTTTTTAAATAAAAAATTAAATACTGCAACTAGTTAGGATAGATTACCTATCCACATTTTCTTAATAATCTCCAGGTTATAATCTCCAGCAGTAGAAAATGTTAGATGTGTTGCCTGCCCGATCTCCGTGGAACAATGTCGGCATACAACTTTAAATTTATCCACTCGTCTATCCCCGTTATGTATTTTAACAGAGAAGCCAAAGTGTTCTCAAACACGAGACCGTAGTGAGGTGAGCGGGTCTTCAAGCTCTGGCTTCCCTTTCGCTTTTGATATGATTCCATTTTCCTACTCGCGCTCGTGCTCGTCAGTCAATAGCGTCCGTGCGGAAACTCGCCTAGAAACATTGTTCCGCTGCGCTTAATATCGCGCTAATAATACATTTATATCATTTAATAAAAATACCGAATACCGAAACGGTACGCAAGTGTACCGAACCGAACAGGCCGTACCGAAACGGTTCAATACATACCGTGAACCGTTACACCCCTAATAAAAAGATACCAACGGTCAAAAGCAAGTCTTTGAGCATGTTATCCCAGGCTTCAGGCGCTCTGTCTTCCATTGTTTTCTTCTGTGTGTGCGTTTATTCTAAAGCAGTCGAGAAAACACGGACAATGACAATCTGATCAATGAGTGGCCCGCATGATATCACATGGCTGTCACATACTCATCCACTACAGTAGTTAGGATCTGAGCGATCACTGTGGTGCGAATGAGGACTAAATCTGCAGATATCAGCTGTTCCTCTTCTTCTGGTGTGAAAGAACCCGTCACTGCAAGCCAGCACAATTATTGTAGCAACATGGATTGCAGCCTGTATTAACCAAAGTTTAAAGACAGTGGTACTTTGGGCTCTACTTCGCCACTCAACTCTGTTGGAACACTTGGTTTTAAGCCACTATCAAACAAAGTTTTCTAGGCAAAGCAGTGATGTTATAAAGTGTTCTTACTTGTTTATACGTCAACAAAATGCAATTTCTGCCCAATGATCTCTTCCTATGGCACAGCAAATATTACATTGAAAATATTACAGCAAAATATTAATTGAATCCTGCAATTTTTGGCACGTTCAGCATTCGCACTCACAATGTTTAAGAGAAGGGAATCCAGATACTGGACAGACCGCTCTAATAACATAATAATGACAGACACAGCCTGAAACTCATCATAAACAGAGATAAAGAGAGCGGGGGAGAGAGAAAAAGAGGAATGGGTAATTCTTTTAATCAAAACTACACTTGGTTCAAGCCGTTTAAAGATTGTACGGCGAACGCGTCTTTAGCGATACAAAATGAAAACATTTGCAAATAAATGCAACTAAAATGTAAACTGTGGAGAGGCAGAGTCAGAGGGAGAAAAAGAAAAAAGGAGGGAAAGAGAGCGAGAAACAGAGCTGCAGCAGGAAATGAGGTCGTAAGAAAGGAATCCCGGCTGCATCCAAGATGTAGTTTCACATCTCTCGACAAGAGTTGGAGCAGGACACAGAGACTTTCCCAGGCGGAAAACAGCCCCAGTCAACTTCAATAAACTATAATCATTAGATCCTTTTAGTAGATTACCCAAAAGCGGATAGTGAATTTTGACATGTTCCACGGGTTAAACAATAAAAGTATTGCCAAACATTTGAATCTGTGTGAATCTAGTTATGGAAAACGGAACCAAAAAATTGAGTAACATATCTGACCAAACAGTAACAATGTTATTGCTAGCCCAACAACACACTTTTAAACAACTTAGTTCATTTAAAGGACATTAACATTACATTTTAGGGTTTACACATCTAGCAACAAACTCCCTGTTCTTTTAATTCAACTATAATGTGTTTAATGCTTGCAGTCAAGAAATTATAGCTTAGTTCCAGAAACCATCCAAATTCAAAAAAACCATCAAACTGTGTGCCCAGCTCTGACAAGGTTCATGATTTAACACTGCGTCGCCATACACCAAAGGAACATGGACATGATCCGAACTCAAAGAGATCTGGACGCTAAAAACCAAAATAGATGTTGTTGTGTGCCATTATGGAAAAACGACAAGTATTTGCTGATTGAGCTTTAGCAGCATAGCTTGATGCAGGTGGTTTCAACTCTACGGAACCATGACAGGGTCAGTGCTGGTTGTCTCTCTAATCTGATAACTTTGTGCTGTCTGTTGCCATTTGCTCCTCTGAGTATTCATTCATTTTTAATTTTTGTAAAAGTATTTAATAATGCGCTCACTTATGAATCTGGCCAATGAGTGATGTGGATGTTGTCACATGACAGCCTTCTTGTTTGTATTCAGTGTGGTGTAGAACTAAAATGCTACAGTGTGTTGTTCCACCTGACCGGGGCCTCGTGTACTAAAAGACCGTTTAGAAGGAAAGTAAATTATTTTATTTGTAACTTTGTTTTCTGATGTAGCCAATTTTCTGGGTTCTGAAAACTACTAACATTATATAGAAAAACTGGTCAGATTTTAAGATAAAAATGAAAAGGATGACTTGGTGTTTATTGAGTAAAGGGGGTATGTGACAAATAAAAACTCACAACGGACTACGTCTTGCACTACTACTTTGCGTTCTTCGCAATAGCGATCAGTAAGTTCAGGTTTTTACGATGGCTAAGTTCCACACCTTCTGTCTCCAGGATCTCTACAACACTAACGTCACTGTTAACAGCCAAAAAACTGGAAAAAGGACTTAAATTACACACAGTTTATTAATATAATTATTGCCACAGTTTTACAGGCAAAAAGCACCACTGACTAATTTCCTTCGTGCATCTGATGTAGTGTGGTACAAAAGGTTATGTTGTATGAAATGCTTTAAATTAATAAAATATTATTTGAGTGATTAAGTAAAGCAGAAAACAAAATATATGCAAGGACATTGGCATCGTGAGTAGAAAGAAACATTATATACACAATGAAATAAAAACATCGGATCTTCAATGCACTCCCATCAACAGTACGTCATCAAAAAAGGAAGTGGATGTAGAGTTTCACAAGGCATTTCCTTCACTCACTTCAGACGGAAAGCAAAACAGTTTATTGATGAAGAGAAGGAGGGATGGAGTCTCTAGATGCCTGATTGGTCATTTCAACTCTAACGTTCTTACATAATTGATGCACAACTCCTATGTTTCTCAAAAGAGACGTTAACACTTAAATAACGATCCTGCCATTCACTCTGGCATAGGGTGCACTTGACTTCATCTATCCAAACACTTTGTTATCCACTCTTTCCTATATAGGATTACAGGGATCTGCTGGTGATCTCCAGATCACATAGAATGAAGGGTTGAACACACTCTGAGTCCATCACATAGCTATATTCAGTTACTACTAGGGATGTCCCGAGCCGATCATAAAGATCGGTATCGGGGCCGATCGAGGCATTTTTAACTGATCGGAATCGGCTCTATGTATCGGACCGATCGAATGTTTATGTCAGCTACGTCACGCACGTGTCGCAAACTCGCATGTTAAACTCGCATGTTGTTTACTACTTGCAATACGGTGTTAAGATATCTGCAGTGTGGAAGTATTTTAAGTTGGAAAGTGATTCTAGTCTGGTAGCTACATGCAACGTTTGCAATGCGAGCTGTTGAGTGCTGCCCCTTTAAGGACGTTGATGACGTGCTTAGAGCGTGCATGAATCTGGAAGAAATATGAGAGACTCGCATGTATGTGCTCGTGTTAAAAAAAAGGTTCAAGCTCTACAAAAACCTTCATTTAATGCTTATTTATTCCCAGCGTGGTAAGCTAATGTTTAAAAAAAGTATATTTTGTTTATTTAAAAGGGATTTCATAGATCGCTATTTGTTGTTTATATTAGCGCCTAAGCGCCTAAATAGCGTGTTTAAGTTTTGTGTGTTGTGATGATTTACATGTCTTTATCTAATAGGTTTGTGACATGTTGAAGTGTTCTTCGTAACTTAAAATGTGTAACATTTTCGTTGTTGAAGAAATAGAATGTTTATTTACTGATTGTTATTTAATACCCCATGTAAAATATATTATTTTCTCTTTTTTTTTCTAGTTTGACGCGGTGGTACTAGCAAAGCAGCCTTTAATACTACCAACTTGATAAGGCATCTTAAAACGAAACACACGACAGAATATTGCGACTTCACTGAGCTGTAAAATTGAGATTTCATATTTGTGAGAAATAAAAAACTGTAAAGGAACAGGTTGCTTTCAGTTTTTTTTATTGATGCACTGCTGAGCTATTTGGTTGTCAAGAGTACACACTGGATTGATTTAATAACCTGCATGCACTTAAAGTGTGCAATTAGCACAAGGAAAAGACAAGTATCGGATCGGGACTCGGTATGGGTCGATACTTAAAATTAAATGACTCGGATCGGATCGGGGGCTCAAAAAACCTGATCGGGACATCCCTAGTTACTACTCAATCCTAAGGGGAATTTAGTCTTCAATTCAACTAAAGCATGCTTCTGGACTGTGCTGCCCGCATTTGACTCCAACAGTTTAAATTAAGAAACAGCAGGAATGCTTTTAGTGCCAAGAAAAGTAACTGTTATATTAAACTGCTCATTGCAAACCCTCTCATTTGCTGAACACTGGGTACTGAAAGCCCTTCTGAACTCTTGAAACACGCTTCATTTATTTCCCATCAGTTTTCCTGAAAAACTGGTTGAGTGTGCTTGGAACTGCTGGTGTATAACCAATCTGTGACATCACTTCCTTTATGTGTAGGTTAAACTTTAGTAAAGATGAATAGTTATGTGTTATTAGAGGTCAGATTGTAATTAAATCCCCTCAAGTACCAGTTTAGGACTGACATAATCTTAAACAATAGACTTATATACATTGAATATTCAGACATTCAGATATTTTACTTCCCATTCACTTTCATGCAGTGTTACTTTAATTAATCTAACCATATCTCTGAGAGTAAAACCAAATACACACCCAGAGATGACTAAAAGATGAGGAAATAACACAGCAGCCACGCAATCTTGTGATTTGCTAGCTTCCCAGAAAAAAAACACACAGCTCTGGATCACACAGACAACACAGGAAGTGATGTAGGGCACCTTCCTGTTTCCACAAGCTGCCAACCGTTGATTTGGTAACAACATTTCCTCCAGAAATGAGGGCTGTCAGGAATCTCTACAGATGAATGGAAACTTAACCAAGCCTATACCCGAAAGTATTACAGTAAAAGAGTTCCACATTGTTCTCGTCTCGATTTTCATTTATTTCTCAAAAGTATGACTGACCCAGGACATGTGATTAGCCGTAGAAAATCACATGCACCAAGCTTTGTTGTGATCAAGTCGCAGCTGCATCAGTGGTCTTTGACATGACTGTATGTGCACACAACGTTTTCTGTGAATCAGCTTTGTACAGATTTTAATGATTACATGCTGCTGAAGCAACCATGAACCTGAAATTACATTTATAAACCAATAAAATAAAATTTGGAGATTAAAGTATGTTAACAGATATTTGAATTAAGCACTCCCAGACCAACGCTAAATTAAACAGTGTTTCAGGTTCATTGTCCAAACCTCCAGTGCTCTACTAAAAAGTGTTTCCGTTTCACTGTCCATACCCACAGTGCTCTACCAAAAAGTGTTCCAGTTTCACTGTCCAAATTTCCAGGACTATACTGAACAGTGTTTCAGTTTCACTGTCCAAACCTTCAACGCTATACTGAACAGTGTTTCACCGTCCAAATCTCCAGGACTACACTGAACAGTGTTTTAGTCTCACTGTCCAAACCTTCAACGCTATACTGAACAGTGTTTCAGTTTCACTGTCCAAACCTCCAGCAATATGATGAACAGTGTTTCAGTTTCACTGTCCAAATCTCCAGGACTACACTGAACAGTGTTTCAGTCTCACTGTCCAAACCTTCAGCGCTATATTGAACAGTGTTTCAGTTTCACTGTCCAAACCTTAATTTGCACAATTTAATTTGACATGACCGTGTTTGTTCATTATGAGGAAGGCATATTTCAAATAAACACAGTTGCCAGGGCTCAGATGAATGTGCCCAGGTACAGTGTGTGTCACATATGAGAGAGGCTGTAGAGTCAGACACGTGGCCTGACCGGAGAGTGTTTACTGTGCCCTACAGAGATTAGATCTGCAGCTTTCTCTCTCTGTTTTCTGCTTTAATCTGAGCCAGTGGCACACACACACATTCAGAAGTACTCTTAATCCATCCTACATTCTATTTCATTTCCCAGTCCTCTAATGATAACTTTCCCTCTCCTGCTTTATTCCAGTTATTCTGTGTTTGAAAAATAAAAAAAAATATTTTACATACCATCTCTCTCTATCTGTGTGTTTGTGAACGTGAGTATACGTCATGTATTACAATGTATTACAAGTCATGCATCTATTATCTTTAATAATCTCTAATGATTCCTGTTCCAAACACTAGGTGAAACAAATGGCCCAAACCTTTCAAAGGGCCACATGCACCAGTCCTCACCATTTGTGATGATCACTCACCTTCATTTGCAAGAATAAACATATAGTTACTGTGCAGAGAGAGGTCCATATTATCTCCCTAAGTTTCAAATATTAAAACCTTAATGTTTTTCATAATTGTATATCATTTCAGATGAAAAAAATGTTTTCGTTCATCAGTGCAGAACTACATATGCAAAAAAACCAGCTGCCGTAATCCGTCTCTAAATGTACAACGAGGAAAACACGGAAAAAGGCGAAAAACGGCGAGTGTTTTCTGGCATCTGGATGTGGAGACATTCGCGCTGCGCTGGATCCAGCCGCGCAGAGCCGTTGATTTTTCACGAGTAGAAATATATATAAAACATACAATTACTCGACTTTGCACAACGCAATTCCCTTTAGATTTGGGAATTACTATAACTGAGGAATTCACGTTTCTCACAATAGACACATAACGGTGAGCGCGAGTGAGCGATTCAGTCAGCGCATTTCCCGCGGGAAAAAACGGTCACTCCCTGAGGACTCACCGATTTTTATTTTGACGCTTTGGAACACCCGTAGACCTTCCTCTTCGACCGCCATGCTCTCAGCTCCGGCCGTTGTTCCCGTTTTCCGTTTGCGCTCTGCTACCGACCGGACTCCAGCAGCAGGGCTCTCGGTGACTCACCGGGCTAAACGCGAACGCGCACAGCTCAAACGCTAGGGTCTCTGCAAGAGGCGTGGCCTGGATAGATTGTCTTGTTCTGATTGGACTGCAGAGAGTTTCGTTCTTAAGTGGGCGGGGAATATCTAAAAAAAGCGTTTATGGAGTGAATTGAAGCGTCGCGTCAAACTACTCTTCGAATGCTTATATATAATAATATATATACATACATATATAGCTAATTTTACTTATATTCGTATAGCTAATTTTATGTTGAAATGGTTAAAAATGTCCTGTGTGATTAGTTGTGCACTGTAAAATTATATTTTTCTTCAGCTTTCTGTATTTAAGAGTAGCTTTCCTCAACAGCAGCAATGGCTTGACTGAACTAATTAATCACCACAATGACCATCCTCATCAACTTTCCAGACAGCCAGCAAAAGGGTTTAACCCAATGCACTAAACCAAACAGCATGTGAAATTACAAAAAAAGGAAAGTGTGAAGGAAAGGAAAGGGACAGAAGACAAACGAAAACTTCACAGTTAAGAGCCTTAAAAACAAACAGCAGCATTCTAAAATGAAATGGCAGTCGACACAGAAGCTAGGTGTGATGTGATCATATTTTCATGCTCTTCTCAACCTCATCTGAAGTCACACATACAGATAATTTCATTATGTGTTACAATAATCCATCCATGAAGTGGTAAAATGTTTCAATCTTCCTCCCATGCAGTCCTGAAAAGATAATAATATTATTATTAATAATAATAATAATGAATATAATGTACATTTGTCATACAAATAAAGCTGAGCTTAGAGAGAAAGAGAGAATGGAGTACTGAAGGCTTTAATTATTTTAGTCTCTTATAGCAGAGGTCTGACTGCACCCTGTGGTGAACCTCAACGATTTTGAATTTGACCTGAACTTAGCGGAGAGTTTTTTTTTTTTGAGGATATGGCACTAAAAATGGACTTTTGAATTTACTTAATTTATTGTGTAGAGCGTCATTAGTCAGATTTACAAACAACCCCACAGAGTAGCTTTATATTCTTAGAAGTCTCTTTGAAGTGTAATTACTTTCAGTTTTAGCCATAATTTTAAGTTGTTTATGGCATAATTACACATAATTTAATTTGTTAATACATTTTCATTGTGTCTTTAGTGTTCCTTTTCTTTCTTGGGGTTTAAAAGTCTTTAATTTGTTTTTCTCTGCTGGCATTTTAAGAATTCTCAGCACAAGAAAAATGTTACACATATAGTTGTTAAAAAACAGTGTACATCATATAAACCAGCTAAATATAATGTGATTGAACAACTTAATACCAACATACAAAGAGGCAGCAAAACGGCACAATGATGGCGTAATCCAATGAGAATGATCACATGATTACACTAATATTACAGTAATATTCTAAGAATATTATGTATTTGTAATCATTACAATCAAAACAAATAAAGTATACATAGTTGTAAAAATTGACATATTGTTAAAGCTATTGTATTTAACATTGCTAAAAAATTACATTATTTCTACAAATAAAACATTTAACAATACCTTTGACGCTATGCATAACTTTTTGTTAACATGTATTAGCATAGTTCCATAGCATGAAACGGACATCTATAAAATAAAAAGAAAAGAAACAAAGAAAAAGTAGATTTTTTGCCATTGTATGAGCTACTCCGTTTATGGAGAAGCAGCTGCTTGTTCATTGTGTGATTTCCAACGCAATGGCGCCACCAGGCGGAAGAACTCACTACTGGCAATTTCATTCAACGTCTAGAAAGACTGATCATGAATTAAACCTCAAACATTATAACATAAAGAGAGGAAGTGGGCAAAATGGCATGCACCCGTTGAATTAAGCTCAACATTTCTAAAGACAAAATAAAGCTTTTTTTAAAATAATCTATGTATACTATGTATTTATTGATACTTTTGTTTTATATGTATGCATCTTATGCGTCATTTTTTATTTCGTGGGATTGGTGTGTTTCTATATTCTAATGTAAATACACCTCAAATACACAAAGGATAGCAGCCCCTTTAAGAGCGTTGCTCGGACGCTCGTGCACGTTGTGATTACCGGTTCGTTTCTGTCGCCGTGTGTTTTCTACTTTCATTATTGCTCAGTTCAGTCATGTCGTCTCATTCAGCTGAAGAGCCGTTCCCGTTTCACGGTTTGCTACCGAAAAAAGAGACCGGTGCTTCTTCCTTTCTCGCAAAGTACCCGGAGTACGATGGGCGAGGGGTGCTCATTGCGATCCTTGACACTGGCGTCGACCCAGGGGCCCCCGGCATGCAGGTAAATCGAGCCCGTGGTTTTATGTCATCACCAGGCCGCAGATGGTTTTATCAGAATCAAACGTCCACCGAGTCCAGTTGTCACAGTTAATTACCGAAAAAAACAACACATCTGAAAAATGTACAGATAATAGTTATTTTAAATGTAATGTATGGATGGCAAAAGCTGTGTCACCATCTAAAGATCTGTCTCAGAAACAATAGCAATACATTGCTTTGTCTTGGCAGCTCTGTTTTGTTATGACCTTAGCAGTGTTTGTCAACAGAATGAGCTCCATGGTGTGTAGTTACTTAATATACGGTTAGATAAGCTACTAAAACACCAGTTAATGGTCACATTAGTGTTGTGACAATCACAACACTAGATTGCAGCAAAGATTCTGTTGAAGTTTTTGAAATTCGTATTGGAATCTGAAAACGAATTATTTTTAAATTATTTAAAAGCTCGTCTTTGAAAGTATGACGAATTGAGAATGAACAGTTTTATGACAAAAAAATAAAAGTCTTGAGGCAAAATAAAAATTCACAAATCCTCAAATAAGCGAAGACAAGGCCAAAATAATGTGAAAATTCTATTTAATAAAAGAACCTCTCCTAAACCAAAATACTTTTTGTTCCGTTGTGCATTTTATTTGTGCCAGCTCTTTAAAAAAAATTCTAGGAATATAACAAGTCTTGTACTTCCAAGGGTTATCTCTTCTTTTCACCACCAGTTGACACTCCTGGCACCGATTTGGGGTCTGTGAAATTAAACTGAAAAATGTATTTTCTCACATTTTATTTTGAATTACCTTGCAAATTATGTGTCATGCCTCTAAATTTCATTTGATCTTTATGTAGATGCCTTTTTGACATATTTTTGTTGGTAATTAATAGAGCGAATTATTGCTAAATATATCATTATGGGGACTGCACATTTTGAGTTGGCTTTGGCCTGGGACAGCACCCAATAAACATTGAGGGTCTAGCAACTGAGGGTTTAAGTGTCAAACCCTCTCTTTACATAAATACAGGATTTTGTGAACATAAGTCTTCCTCCAATGTGCAACTTTTTATATCACATCACATTGACACATCTCCTTTTTCAATCTGGCATCATGTTATGTAATCTGATGTGATTAGTCTGAAAACCAGAGTATTTGTTCTTATAATAATGAAATATAATCACAATTAATTCAGAAAGAGTGTGACTTGTCACCCTTTACATTTCAACGGTAAACGCTGACTTCAGCTTTCAAGTTTTGGCTGATGATGATCTGACTTGATTTTGCTTTGGTGCAGATCACAACAGATGGGAAGCCCAAGATAATAGACATCATTGACACCACAGGCAGCGGCGATGTTAACATGAGCACAGTGACCGAGGTCAAGGATGGGACACTGATGGGGCTGAGTGGACGCACGCTCAGGGTGAGAGAATGGGAGCAGATGAAAGTCTTTTTCCCTGTCGTTTAAACTGCTCACAATTTGTTCTGAAATACTTAATAGTTGTTGTTAATTGATATAGGTTCTAGTAATGCGAGGGTCAGGTATTTTTCCAACCCCCAGGCCCCACTTTTATTAAATTATTTGGCCCGCCCTGCACCACTGTAAATTTTTACAACTCGCACTGTACCATACCGCACCCACGACCATTAAATAAATTATAATTCAAATGAAAACACATTTATTTCAGCCTGAAAGTGTTAGGAACCATCGTGGACAACAACATATGATTATGATTGAACGATTAATCAGGTCATAATAATAAAAAGATAATGATACACTTTTTAAACATTTACAAAGCAGCGTTTGCAATCTAGGCTAAACATTTTTTTTTAATTATCACACAGTAGTTTTTTTACATTCGCTGTGCAAAAAACAAATGGCGTTTTAATCCTGGACTCCAGCACCCAGGCACCAGAGCTGAATTCTCGCTTGATGCGCTTGTGTCTGGGATACAGAGAATCATTTTTTACACCTTGTCAAGCACAGGAAAGTGATTGACTGCGACTGCCGGAAGCGTAGAATGTCCTCGCCGTCCCAAAAGAACCTTGTCTCTCTCAGTAGTGTATTCACAATCACATAATTGCACAGAACATGCATGGATATAAAAGCCCCAACCCGCCCCGCAAATAAAATGACAATTTCTTTACCTGGCGCAACCCGACCCACAGGTCACAAGGCGACCCCCGCCTCACTAGTAGGTTCGTAGTTTGGAATCTAACCATAATTCACATCTTCTGTGCCTCCTCAGGTTCCTGCAGCCTGGATGAACCCTTCAGGGAAATACCATATTGGGATGAAGAATGGCTATGAGTTCTTTCCTAAAGCTCTCAAGGAGCGGATACAGGTAATTCATAGCTCATCATGGTCTCCATTATTGCTCCCCTGTCTGATCATGCTTTTGTGTCCCTCAGAAAGAGCGTAAGGAGAAACTGTGGGACCCTGCACAGCGAGCAGCTTTAGCTGAAGCTTCACGCAGGCTTGAGGAGTTTGAGCAGGCTCATACGAACCCCTCACAGGTGAGCGAGATAAGGAATCTTCTGGGCTCTTTCACGTAGCCTATGGTGGCATGGCATGGGTGGAAGGTGAAACGCAAACAGTGTTTAGTAAAACATTATTCTTTAGAAGAATTGGTGCCATGCTGAAATCAGGGACCAACAACACTTGGACAAAGCTATTGCATCCCCGTCTCTAGTTCACCAAAAGAATGTCCTCATGTTTTCTCAGCCAGAGAAGCTTCAGAAGGAGGAGCTGCAGTGTCAGGTGGAACTGCTGGGAACACTGGAGAAGAAGTACAGTGATCCAGGGCCTGTGTATGACTGTGTGTCTTGGCATGACGGGGTTACCTGGAGGTCAGGACATGAATTAACACATCACTGTTGCATTGCTCTAATTCTCCACCAATTGTTAGGTTGACTGTAGTTGGCTCTTTTTCAAGTTCAATGATTCATTCATCGCTGCTTGTTCCCTTTCTGGGTCATGGCGGTCTCTCCTTTTTGATGCTTTTATTTGAATGGTTTTGAAAGAATCAAAATACACTCGATGTAAACATGTTTTATTTTTTTACATAGTGTGATGGAAAAAAGCACATAGAGGTGATTAAGGATAGGATTCCGTTAAATGCCAGCAAATCTTCTCACTCTTGAAACTGTCTGTGTGTGCATCAGGGCGGTGCTGGACACCTCAGAGACTGGGGACCTGTCGTCGTGCTCTGTTCTGAGCTCATATAGAGAGACACAGGAGTTTGCTTCACTGGGAAATGCAGAGATGCTCAACTACTCCATCAACATCTATGACCAGGGAAACACACTTTGCATTGTCACCAGTGGAGGTGAGGAACTGGGAAGTAGAGCTGAAGATATTTGCCCGAACCCCACCAGGCGTGTCGGGATTCAATCAGGTCGGGTTCGGGCTTATAATTGAACAAACTCTCTGTGTTTAGATTGCCACGGGAGACATGAGAATTGACGTAGAGGAGGTGAAATAGAGGCTCATCTCTGGAGATTACCTTTGCTATAAACGTTTATGCCATAGTCTGTGTGAATACTGGATTATAATTTTTGCCATGTGTTACTTTTGTTCCTGCATTTTGTTCTCTTAACAACAAATGGATTTTTTTTTTACAATTAACTTAATTTAGATTAACAATTAACTTTTAGAGGCTGTCTTATTTTTATATTAAAATGTCTAGTTATAATTCATTAAAGTTTTGGTTTATTTCACCGGGGTAGAATTGAAATTTTTTTTTTAATTTTTAAAATTAAATTAAGTTTTAATTTACAAACAGTTATCCATATATTTTCTATTACAGTACAAAACAAATGCTGACACAGACACACCCATGAAAGATGCAGGTAATCCTGTCTTGTTCCAACCACCTAGAGCACATGTGTCAAACTCAAGGCCTGCAGGCCAGATGTGGCCCACCATGTAATCTAAAGTGGCTCGTGAGAGCTTAAAAGTTTTGAGTGTCTAAAAAAAAAACGAAAACGGGAAAAAACTACATTTCCCACAATGCCTACGGTAGCCACAACGGTGTTTCCGCATCCATATTACTCGTGTGTGAAACTGCAGAGCTGCCAACTCTCACACATTGAACGTAAGACTCTCGCATTTGAGTCATCTCTCATGCCACACCTCAGGTTTTTCACGCTAAAGTAAATTTCAAGATGTGAAATGGGCGGAGCTAATAGTTTATCTGTGATCTTTTTCTTGAGCCTGATGATAAAAGATGATGAACGATATGCATCGTCTTCAGTCTGTGAGGGTTTTTTTCTTTTTTTGCGCTAAACAAATGACAAAATTTTTCTTTATTCACTTGGACAGTTTGATCCTTCATTAATGGAGTTATGTGGGTTTTCATAAGCTGACAAAAATCAAAAGGATTTACATTAGAACAATAAGCATACAATTGTTTCTATGCAACTGAATTGTCACTCGAATAAGTTATAAATAATGAGTTATGTAACATTAAGGAGTAGTTACATTTATTTTACGTTACATTCAATTACATTGTTTTACATTTATAAGTTGCATCTGGCCCTTTGAGGAAAGTCATTACGCTAAAGTGGCCATCGGTGAAAATGAGTTTGACACCCCTGATCTAGAGGGTCAGCTTCCTGCGACCATTGACGTTGAAAGATATCTATAACTTGTTTATAACAGTTGCAGGTGTCTGTAATTGGAATTATGACTAAGCACAACTTGATTAAAGATATCTGTTGAAGATACCAATAAAGGAATTTGACAAGTCCTAAAAGTTTCCAGGAACTACTAATAAAAACATCTTTAAAATGATGCTCAGTACTAGCATCCTTAGGCTAACTGCATAAATGTACTTTGATGCATTGGTTGTATTTAAAGAAATCCCATTTAGGGCTCTGCTGCTTTCTCCTAACTTTACAGATTTTATTCAATGGTGCTGTAACAACATGTGTGCACAAGCTGACTGTTAACAAGAGACAGAAAGGAAGTACTGTTAAGGTTTAGCAGCTCACATACATTTGCTGGAACTATGGATTGTCAATTTATTTTGATGCCTTTTGTATTGACAAAATAAATCAAAGGCGAAAAAACATTGATAACAGTTTGTTTTAGCAAACATAAAATAAATTCATAGCATTTATTTCTATTAAATACTACAATATCTTTGGTTCGGAGTTATGGAAGCAAGCTTTATGAATCCTTTTTTATTTATTATTTTTTTCTGTCCAGGGGCTCATGGAACTCATGTGGCCAGTATTGCCGCCGGACATTTCCCAGAAGAACCTGAGCGAAACGGCCTTGCTCCTGGAGCACAAATACTCGCTATAAAGATAGGAGATACTAGGTTGAGCACCATGGAGACTGGAACTGGCCTCGTTCGTGCGGTGGGAGCACAACACAGCTTGAAATAATGATTTGTATGTGCCAACACTCTTTCTGAGTCTGTTTCTCTTGAATCAGATGATTGAAGTGATTAACTACAAGTGTGACCTGGTGAACTACAGCTATGGAGAAGCCACACACTGGCCAAACTCAGGGTGAGCTGCAGCATCACTGATGAACTCTCAAAATGTGGTTCTGGGCCATAAACGTTTTGTGTTCAACAACATGGCTCTTAACTCTTGCTTTAATTGAGAATTTTAGTTTCTAAGATGGTTTTTAATCTGTGTTTTCCACAGGAGGATCTGCGAGATCATTACAGAGGCTGTGCAGAAGCATAATGTGCTGTTTGTGTCAAGTGCAGGGAATAACGGACCTTGTTTGTCCACGGTGGGCTGCCCCGGAGGAACCACCAGCAGTGTCATCGGTAAAAATTTGTACTAAATATTGCACTATTAGGTTCTATTCAAAGACTTGCAACAAACATAGACCAGAAAAAAATTTAACAGTGCATCAAGTGTCATGATTGGAGCTACCAAATTGAACAGTTAGTATTCCTTTAAAGTTCATTATTATTGTGAAAATGCAGAACACTGTAGCCTAGCCAAAAACCAACACAATATCAAGAGCTTCTGCTTTGGCTATTGAATAACCTTTAATTTGTGACTCCTCCATCCATTCACTGTGATTTATGAAATTGGACATTTAAACTGGAACTATTCAGCATAGTACTGGAGCTTTGGACATAGAAACAGAAAAATCGTTCATTATAGGGTTAATGGTGGACCAAATCAATGATGAGTATGACTCTCTCTGCACAGGCGTTGGTGCCTATGTGACCCCATCCATGATGCAGGCGGAATACTCTTTGCGGGAGAAGCTTCCAGAGACTCAGTTCACCTGGTCGTCTCGGGGCCCGACAGCAGATGGGGCTCTGGGAGTCAGCATCAGTGCTCCAGGCGGTGCCATCGCCTCCGTCCCAAACTGGACGCTACGAGGGACTCAGTTAATGAATGGGACTTCTATGTCCTCACCCAATGCCTGCGGGGGCATTGCACTAGTGCTTTCAGGTACATCTCGTTATAGAACATCACACATCTCTTACATTTTCCAGACACTCTCTATGTTGCTCCATATGTATCAGGTGTGAAGCAGAATGCTATGTGTCCCTCTGTGCCGCTGGTTCGGAGAGCTCTGGAGAACACTGCTCAGAAGGTGCAGGACGTAGAGGTGTTCGCTCAGGGACATGGCATCATTCAGGTGCTGAGAAAAACTGCAATCACTGTTCAAGTTCCCATCACATGTTTCTCTTCTGTGTGTAGTTGAATCTCTCTCCCTCTCTGTGCTGCACAGGTGGAGCGGGCTTTCGAATACCTCATGCAGCATGCCTCTATACCATTCAGCAGTGTGGGATTCATAGTGAGCGTTGGAACACAACGAGGGATTTACCTGCGGGAGTCAATGCATGTCAGCACTGCAACTGATCACAGCGTTGGCATTGAGCCAGTATTTCCTGAAAATACGGGTAAAGTTAATGCTGTTGTTTAGTGAGAAGTCACAGAGCCCTCTTCTGCTCATAATTATTCTGTTTAATATGATTCAGTAAGATATGACTCGGTCCTGATGGATAAGATTCTGTTCAGGGTATTACGACCAAACAGCAACCCCATGTTTTTTCTTGTAGTGTTTTATAGAAAGTGATGGATCCTGCAATTCATGAACTTTCCACTTGAGGCAGATTCCAGATTTGATCAGGGTCACGCACATCTTTAAATTCCCAGATTTACAGCTAAAAAAATATCCCAGTCCCCATAATGCTTTAAGTGTGTATAACTTTGCCATAACCTTCATGAAAGCTCTGATATTTTAAACGATTCGGTTCAAGTCAAAATGGTTTAACTTGCTTTAATACAGTGGTTCTCAAAGTGGGGGGCGCACCCGGCAGGGGGGGCGCACAGGCACTGCAGGGGGGAGGGGGGCACAGATCATCAGCAGATGAGAAGAAAAGAACAAAAAAAATAAACAGCCAAAAGACGTAGAGCATATGTGTCAAACTCATGGCCAGATGTGGCCCGCCATGTAATCTAATGTGGCCCGCTAGAGCTTAAAAGTTTTGAGTGTCTAAAAAAAACGGGAAAAAAAAAACGACATTTCCCACAATGCCTTTGGCTACAGTAGCTGCAACGGTGTTTCCGCATCCATACTCACGAGTGAAACTGCATAGCAGCCGTTTCTCACACATTGAACGTAAGACTCAGGCATTTGAGTGATCTCTCATGCCACACCTCCGATTTCTCACGCTAAAATAAATGTCAAGATGTGAAATGGGCGGAGCTAATAGTTTATCTGTGATCTTTTTCTTGAGCCTGATGACAACATTCATACATTCATTCATGCATTTGGCAGAGGCTTTTATCCAAAGCGACTTACATTTGAATTAACATATTTTTTCTGTCAGTTCTTGCTTTCCCTGGGATGATAATCGATATGCATCGTCTTCGGTCTGCGAGGTTTTTTTTCGCTAAACAAATTACAAAAATGCTAGTTTTTTTACAGTTTGATCCTTCATTAATGGAGTTATGTGGGTTTTCATAAGTTGACAAAAACCAAAAAGATTTATATTAGAACAACAAACATACTATTGTTTCTATGAAACTGAATTGTCACTTGAATAAGTTATAAATAATGTGTCATTTAACATTAAGGAATAGTTACATTTAAAATAATTATTAATTAATTATTAAATAATTATTATTTTACATCTGGGGGGGGATTCTTTTAAAGGTTAAAGGGGGGCTCGACCAAAAAAGTTTGAGAACCACTGCTTTAATATATTACAGTAGAGGTTAATGTGAACTGAAATGTAATGGTTCAGAAATGTTCATTTCATACTTTGATTGTTTTATCTCCACAGAGAACAGAGCTCGTATCTCTCTGCAGCTTCACCTGGCTCTGGTGTGTGATGCCTCCTGGGTTCAGTGTCCATCCCACTTGGAGCTGATGAACCAGTGCAGACATTTCAACCTCCGCATCGACCCCACAGGACTGCGAGAGGGGCTACACTACACTGAGGTACAGAGTTGAAATCAGAATGTGTTTTTCAGAATGTGAAGCTCTAACCTGAAAATCCTGCATTTCTCAGGTGTGTGGGTTTGACACATCATCCGTTAGTGCTGGGCCGCTCTTCCGAGTGCCCATCACTATTATAATCCCTGCTAAGTATGTACTCGCTCTCTTTATGTGCTGCTAGTGTAGATTATGCCGCCTCTGACATGTCTGTCTGTCATAGAGTCTCAGAAAGCACCAGTCCAGAGGTTCCCTTCAGAGATGTTCACTTCAGACCGGGACAGATCCGCCGGCATTTCATCACTGTTCCTAAGGGAGCATCTTGGGCAGGTACTGAGTTAGCTGGCACTAGAAATACTTGTGAATAACTACATGATCTAAAGCCAATCAGAATCAAGCCTTTATCCGATTCAGCCAATGAGAAGGATTGGTCCATGTGTGTTTCAGAGGTCTCGTTGAGCTCTCAATCTGGGGACATCTCCTCCAAGTTTGTGCTGCATGTGGTTCATCTTGTGAAGCAGCGAGCCTATCGCACCAATGAGTTCTACAAGTTCTGCTCTCTGCCGGAGAAGGGTTCACTCACAGAGGCATTCCCTGTGCTGGTAACCTCCCATCTGCAGGACCTTTATTATTTACACTTTTCTTACTGTTTTTCTCATGCTGAACCGTGTGCTTCCTAGGCTGGCCGGACGCTGGAGCTCTGTGTGGCTCGCTGGTGGGCCAGTCTCGGAGATGTCACTGTCGATTACATAATTTCCTTCCATGGCCTTGTGACAGCTCCCTCCCCTGTTCACATAGTGAGTGACTAGTTTCAGCTAATGAGGGTTGCAGTCAGAAGTTCTTGATGCGTTAACGATTGCACCTTATGTCTGTCTGCAGCATGCTTCTGAAGGCATCTGTAGCTTCGAGGTTTCTTCCCCACTGAGATATGAAGATGTGTCTCCAACAATCACACTGAAGAACTGGGTTCAACCTCTCAGGTCTGAGCACACCTCCACATCATTGTGTCTTATTTAAGATCCCTGCTGAAATCGTCCAATTTAAAATATTGCACAGTTATAGACATCGCAAGGTTTATATCGCAAGTATAAATGCGTTGTCAAATGATGACTTAGATCTGTTTTAGATGATGAGATGGACTTTTTCTGCTCTCCAGGCCTGTCAGTGCTAAGATTAAGCCGCTCGGGGCCAGAGATGTGTTGCCCAATAACAGGCAGCTCTATGAGATCATCCTCACGTATAACTTCCATCAGGTCAATGCTACACATTCACTTTTGAATCTGTTTTAGATTTAATTTTAATTTCTTATATATAAGATATAATAGAGAAAATAAAATAAGCTTATTTTTTAATTTGGCCATTTCTGAATATAGTTTTTTTAATATAAATGTTGTTTGGTTTTTATATTTAAAAATGAATCTTGTTTTTTTTTATGTTTATAGTATTGTTTTTTTTTTTATTGCATTTTTGTCTGTGTATTTAATACATTTTTATCTGTAATATATTTTTTACATTATTATTGTTCTTAACGTGTAATTACATTTTAGCTTTTGTTCAGTGTTTAGTTTTCTAATTTTATGTAATATAATTTTTACATTATTATTAGCATTTCGTTACATTTTATTTTTCGTTTCAGTGTTTAGTTTTATTTTCTGCATTATAATTTTTACATTATTATTATTATTATTATTATTATTATTATAAACCGGTATGATTCAACAGTTAAATACATTTAAAAAGTTTGCACTATTTTCTTTTGGCCTTCTTATTTTTTTTATTGTAATGTTGTAATTTAATTTGTTTTTCTTTAAGATTTTCACTTTTTTTTTTTTAATTTATCATGTTATTTTTATTTGAAGTTGCCGGTAATTTTTAAGTTTTACTTTAAATAGTGTTTACATTTTTTATTTTAATGATTTTATTCATAATAAATTTCTGTTATGTACTTTGTTAATAATAGTTGTTTTTTCTTTTTTTTTTTTATGAAATTTAATGTTGTTTCCCTGATGTGTTTTTGTTCTTAGTCAAAGAGTGGTGAGGTGACACCAAGCTGCCCCCTGCTTTGTGAGTTACTCTACGAGTCTGAGTTTGAAAGCCAGCTCTGGCTTCTCTTCGACCAGAACAAGAGGCTCCTAGGCTCTGGAGATGCCTACCCTCACCAGGTAAGCCTTAGGAAAGTGGCGGGAGGCTAAAAGTCAACCAGCAGTACATTACAGTTCTCTCTCTCTTCTCTCTCTACATCAGTACTCGCTGAAGCTAGAGAAGGGTGACTACGTGCTGCGTCTGCAGGTGCGTCACGAGCAGCAGTCGGAGCTTGAGCGTCTGAAGGACCTCCCGTTCATCATTACACACCGGCTTGCTAACACTCTTTCCCTTGACGTCTACGACACGCATCGCGCTGCGATAATTGCCAAGAAGAAGAGCAACACTCACACACTCTGCCCTGGGGCCACCATGCCCTTCTACATCACCTCTCTGCCCGATGACAAGTGAGAGACATAATCGATTTCTGTAATGGTTCAATCTTAGAGAAAAGTGCAGCACTAAGCTTTTTTTTTTATTTCAAATTAAAAGTTACTTTGTCTCTTATTTGCAAACAATGCCCAAAATTGTGATTGAATGAGTGCCTTTGATCGTTTCAGAGTGCCGAAGGGTGCAGACCCGGGTGGGTTCCTCTCTGGTTCTCTGCTGTTACCCAAGAGTGAATTGGGAAAGAAAGCTGTGAGTCTCTCTTTCATGATTTTTTTTTCTTCTTCTTTACTCTGTCTCTCTCTCACTCACTCATAGAACAAGTTTTTTTTTGACGTATCCCTTCATGTTCTGGTTGTACTCATGGTGATCCATATTTGCTGTAAAGTGTTTGCTGTGTTTGTCTGAGTGGTTTGAGTTCTCGGGAGCTTCTCAGATAGCAGAGATAGCGAGGACAGAGCGAGTTTTCTCTCTGATGTGTGTGTTCTGACCGGCAGGGAAAAGCTTCACCCAAACGACAAGGAAAATTTAAAAAGGTACTGAAATGGTGGAGACCCTGAGAACAGAAATCAATATATCTTTGACATCACGCTGAAAAAAAAACGCTGAAAAAAAATGAGAGGCTGCGTTTGGACAGTGAAACTGAAATTATGCTCTTGCTGATGAAGTAGCATTGATAGTTTCACTGTCCAAGCTCTGTATCTAGCATATCCCTTATAGAGGCACTCAATGTGAATTTGAGTGCTTTTATCAGCATGTCACATGACAGGAAGTCAGGTAGATGTTGTGTGTTTGAAGGTTTATAGGTAATGTAGTTCTTGTCCCATACAGCATGTAGTCCCAGTGATTTTCCACCTGGTTCCTGCTCCAAACAAAACTAAGAATGGAAAAGACAAAGAGAAGGAGAAGGAGGAAAAAGAGAAAGAGAAAGATTTGAAGGATGAATTCTCTGAAGCATTGCGAGACATGAAGATCCAGTGGATGAGCAAGTGAGCAAGCGAAAGAGAGGTCTGTCACCTGTATCAGTGCAGGAGTTTATCCATGTGTTCTCGCATGTTCAGGTTGGACGACAGTGCTCTCTATGAGGAGCTGAAGGAGTTGTACCCCACACATCTGCCCCTGCATGTCCAGAGACTGCACCAGCTTGACTCTGAGAAGGTATATATGATCACACTCCAGCGCTAACACAGAATCCTGCTGAGGATGTTGTGTGAACACTGTAAAGCATTCAAAGATTGTGTCTATTGGATACAATTGAAGTTCTTCTCTCTATAGGAGCGTCTGAAGCGTCTACATGAAGTGGTTTCAGCAGCGGATGCAGTGATCTCGCTGATCAATCAGACGGAGTTGGCTGTTCACTTCTCCATGAAGAATGACCCTCGACCCGATGCCGCCTCCATCAAGAGGTACATACCTCCTTACATGCTCTGCAGGAGAACTGCAAGAGAGGAATAACATTTCACTCGACTCTCTGTCTGGTGCAGTGATATGGAGAAGCAGCGCTCCTATCTCCTGGATGCTCTCTGCCGCAGAGGCTCGGCTCTGGCAGATCTCCTCATTCAGTCTCCACTGCAGGAAGGAGCCAGTGCTGGAGAAGTGGGTGGAGCTGATGATCAAACTGCAGGTGTGGCCAAAACATTGTCTGAAACCTTTTGGGAGGTTCAGAAGTGGGCGGAGCTTACAGACTCTAAGGTAAAGCAAGTGTTGTTTCTGCAATAAAATTAATTAATAAAATAATGGTATTATTATTTATTTAAATAGGAAACTTTGCCGTAATTTGAATGTGACTATCTATACTATTTATATTTTCCTCCACAGGTTTTAATGTTCTCGTATAAACATGCACTGGCCAATAAAATGTTTGCGAGGGCTCTGAAGTTTGCAAACAAAACCGCGGAGGACAAACCTAGCAGAGAAAACTGGAAAAATTGCTTACAGGTTAGAGATATTTCACTGCTCAGAAAATAATCTTTTAAAATAATTTGATCTCTTTTCTTTGCCAAGGGCTCACTTTATGTTATATGTGAGATGTGTTCTTTTAAAGAGCCCAGTAAAGAGGAAATCGTGGCTGAATACATTTTGCCATCTTGTGTAATTTAATTGTCTAGTTGCATCTCTTGCTTTTAAGGTAAAACAAGAACCACAAACTGGGAAATATATTTACAGTTTACTAATTCCGTTTCCATTCTGGTCGTATTGTAAAGTACAGTTTGTTCCTCTGGTGGAGCACTGACTGTTTAGCAGCAGTTTGGCATCCTCTCAAATTTTACTCAGAAATACATAGTGTTCAGAGAGAGGATAAGAATTATTTGCACAATGTGTTCATTCCCAGACTCACTCTGCTGTGCTCCTCTTTAGCTCTTCATCTCTCTGGGATGGACTCACTGCGTCTCCTACACCGAGAATTGGCTGCCCATTATGTTCCCGTCTGAATACACACCCTTCTAACCTTTCATTGCCTTCTGGAGCAGACCGACCTCATATCACACACACATCCCAGGCCTCGTCCAACACATGCTCAGTCACACTTCCCACGATGCCTTGTGTTTTTATCTCTGTCTGTACAATGCAGTCTGGGGATATACAGCTTTTTTATTGTTTTGAGAGAAAATCCTTTTTTTTTATGTCAAAAGTGCCCAGATAAAATTATCATGTTTTCATAAGAGTGCTTTCATTCAGTCTTTGAATGTTTCATGGTTCAGGTTTGAGAAAAATGATGATTGTGGGTCTTCTTAAAGAAACATAGTCAAATGGGTTTTCTTGAGTTGTTTTTATTCAGTACATATTACCTTCTGGTATACAAGGCTGTGCTAGAGGAGTCCATTCATCGTTGAATTGGTGTAATTAGAGAGATTTTCAGTATTTGACCATGTCCAACACCAACAGTCTCTGCGGTATGCAGTTTATTAGATGTACACAAAATCTGTTGTTGCAAAGTTCTTATTCTGTTATGAGAAAGTACCTCACTGGCATTGGTTTCATCTGGTTATTGATGTCTTTTGTGTTGGATAATGGTTTTTTAAGTACTTTGCATTGGGAAAGAATGTCATCGCAAGATCCTAATATCATACATTGTACTGGTGTTTAAACCATTTTTATTTTCGAAATCAGCAAAGCCGTTCTGGTTTTTACTAGTACTGTATATTCTTTTTTTTATTAGCTCACTTTGTTGATGTTCAGGGCATCTAGACAGTCAGATTACTCAGAATATGGCCTTAAATCTTCACACACCCGTCCATTTTCACATTACAATTCATGTAATTTTTGGAAAATATGTTTCCATATATATCCTCAGATGTATTTATGGAGGTCTTGTATTTATAAAATATAAATATACATATGAAAATGCCAAGATTTTAAACTCATTTTGATGTATAAGTAGGTAGATTTTATTTTCAGAGGGATTTTTTTGATCACAGGAAATTTGCTCAAGATTGTTAATAAAGTCACCTAAAATGCAAAGGTTTTAAATAAATGGTTGGTTAATAATATGCATGGGTTATGGTCATTTTGTCTTTGAGCTCCTACAGCACCAAATTTTCTCATAAAGTCTCAAGTAAGATCTGTTCAGTGAAATGATAGGTTAATTTGCAGAAAACCAGCAACTTCCTTTTCTTCAGCTAGAAACAAATCTGTACGTAATATTTAAATTTATTTCCCATTAAACCATATATATATTTTTAATTTAAACCCTTCAATCATGGGACAAAGACAAAAGCAAACTTTCCCATTGAAAACAGGTCAGGCACTCCATGAATAAATTTTCAATGACCATATCTCCAGTAATTTAGTGTCTTGTGTGCAGTTTATAAAGTTTTATTTAATGACGGAGTTGTAAACTGTGTTTTTGGGATAAGTATAATAATTGTAATTAATACATTAACCTCTTTAAGGTGCACTAAGAAAAATTGGAGGTATGGTATTTTGCTGAGGGAAGAGTTATTTTGTTACATTTTTTTTCTAGTTAGGAAAACGAGCAGGCTCTTGGGTATCAAATAATGCTTGTTGTCAATTATTGCCCTTTTTCACATTGTGGTAAAACGACACATGACACATTAAAATCCAGAAGATGTGCTTTATTTTGTAAATATAATGTAAAAACAAAATATATGACAAACATAAAATTACATTTTCAGAACACAGCTCATGGAAGGTCATATTTAGATACATTTACATGCTGCACTCGTTTTGATTAGAGTATAAAAATAAGTGGTAAAATAATCATGAACCCCACCGAGAGACTGATCTTTGGATCCATATCTGTTGGATAATCTCTGACAGATCTCTTAGTCCTCAATTTCTCATCATCACCTGATCTCAACCTGTAATTGCATCTTGTCTTCCTCCTCTTTTACACTGTCCCATATAAATCCTCACATCATCTATTTCCTCAAGAAGCTTAGCATCAAAATAACTAAAGAAATCATCAATAAACCCCAGATCAGATGCATAGCGCACCTTGTTTGCCCAAATTATGGTGGTCATTGGCTGGCAAAAGTGGATCATGGTGATCATCAGCTCCCTTAGAAAGTCATGGTGGTAAACCACATCCGTTGCCAGCACATAATCGTACTTGAAAGTGTTTTGGGGAAAGTTCTCCTCCAGGTTTTGACCCCAGAAGAGCTGTTTGATGCAGGGCTCATGTCTGCGCAGGCCCCTGGTGTTCCTGTTCAGGTTGTATGTCAGGTTACCGAGGATTTCGGGTAAGTCAGTGACCGTCAGTCTGGCCCCTATATCAACCAGGAAAAGGTTATTTTTTCATTCCAGGACTTAACTCTACGAAACTCAACACTTACCAAGTAAAGTGATGACTACTGAGAGTAAACCGGTTCCTGCTCCGAGCTCCAGAACCGTTTTATCCTTCAAATCAATTACACTTCGACCCCGAGGGCTTTCCAAGAATTGACAAAGAGCAGGGGACTGTGAGAGAAATATGTTTAGAGCAAGAGTAGAAATAACAAAATATAAATAAGAGAAATTGGAATCTTTTCAAAATTAAACTATTAAAGTGTGAAATTAACATGAAATTACAAGAAAATAGTCGACTTGCTTCTAAAAGCTGCAAAAATGGCAATGTATGGTAAAATCATAATATTTTGAGAAAACAAAAACAAGGATTGGGCAATAAAATTTAAATGAAAATCATAAAAGATGTCCATTCATTCATTCATTTTCCAAACAGCTTATTCTCTTTTTGGGGTCACGGGGGTCTGCTGGTGCCTGTCTCCAGCACACATTGGCCGAGAGGCAAAGGTACACCCTGGATAGGTCGCCAGTCCATCGCAGGGCAACACACACTCACACATTCACACCTAAGGGGAATTAAGATTATTCAATTAACCTAACCACATGTCTGTGGGATTGTGGGCGAAACCGGAGTACCCGGAAGAAATCCACAGAAACACTAGGAGAACATGCAACTCCTTCCAAGAAGGTCACCGTCGACAACCTTCTAACTGGAAGGCCACAGAGCAACCCACTGCGCCACTGTGCCTTACTAAAAGCTGCCCACTGTATTGTAATCCAAGTCTTTTTAAAAAGTGAGTCCATAGCTAATGTTTTCATTTTATATGAAAAGAATGAAATGTATTAAATGTAAAGAAGTACGTTTGAATATTTTTGCTGTTGCTTGTGTTCTTGTCAATGGAATGATCTTAAGAGTATTCCAATGGTATCTAAAGCCATTCATTTCAGTTTGGTTCATTCATTCAAAAACCCTTGTTTTCTTTCATGTGACACACCGCTGGCCAAACTGTCGCTCCGTATGAATCAAAGGACTCCTCAATGGAGATCTTCTGCCCCATGAAGGAGAAAAGCTCTCGGTCAGGTCTGCTGTAAACCATGGGCACCCAAGATTTCCTGCTCTCCTGCTGTTTGTCCTTCTCGATTCCTTTTTCTTGAAAGATCATCCAAATTAAGATGGATTAAAATAGAGCTAAATTAAAACTGTAGATTGCAGTAATGCAGAAATAATGTTAATAATTAATAGAGATAGAAGCATCTGTGCAGTAAATGAACAAGATCAGGGTTTAATTGCATGCAGGGGTCTTTGTTGCCTCTCTGTTTCCTGTCATCTTTAAACAGATATATCTGTAATAAAACTTCCACAATAGAACAATTTACCAGAATGTTTCATGCTTGAGGAAACATTTGGAACCTAATTTAAGACGATCCATATGAAACCCCTTCTCTTTCTGTGTATTGGTGGCAACTGACCTGGTGTTTGCTCATCACAGTCACTAGCCTGATCTTCATCCTTTTCAGCATCAGAGTCCTCCTGATTTCCATCCCCGGACTCAGAGATGTCTTCTCCATCTTCTACAGCAGTGTCACATTCCTGAAGCGCTTCCACAGACTCCATTACTCCTTTAACCATTTTGTTATTAAACTCATCTTGATTCTTTGTCTCTTCTGAAGCTATCAATTCAGCATCATCTCTCATTTTTGTATCCGTCTTGAGCTCACCATATTTCATCTCCTCACCAAAAATCCTACCTTCCCCAACATTCTCCATTCTCATTTCAAAGCTGAGATCTCCATTTTCTTCATTGATGTCAACTTTATCGTCCACATTTAAGGAGTTCTCCTCATTTCTTTCATCAGGACATTCACAGTCTCTAACAGATGCTCTCTCTTCATCCTTATCCTCATCCTCAGTTTCATAGTCCCAGCTCTCTACATCCTCTTCAAAAGGTATCCCCTCCTCTTTCCTTGTGGCAGCATAAATTTTGACCTCCCCATCATCCTCCAACAGTTGTGTGCTGAATGTGCTATTGAAGCGCTCCTCAAACTCATGGTCGCTTTGGAAACGGGTTTTGTTTGCCCAGATGAGTGTGGTTCCATCCTGGCAGAAGTGCTTCATGGTCTCCAGTAGCTGGGGGAGATATTCGTGATGGTAGACAACATCAGCTGCGAGCACGTAGTCATAGTGGTACACAGAACGAGGGAAGGATGCATCCAGGTCCCAGCTCCAGGAGAGCTCGGCCACCTGAGGGACATCACAGATCTTTAAGTTTCACCATAAAAGAGGATGAAATGAGGCGTCCTATGCACCTGGGGAGTGTATCTGCAGCGGCCACGAGTGTTTCTGCTCAGATTACAGCGCAGGTTCCCCAGCACTGGAGACAGGTCCGTCGCTGTCACCCAGGCTCCTGCAGATGATTAGCTGCGTCTTATTAGAAATATTGATAATCTGTATCACATTTAATTCATGGCCAGTACAGGTCTCACTACGTTCTCATGAAGTTAAATGCTTCCATACAAAATATTCATAGTAATGTTTGTTATTAATAAACAGAACTATTAATAACTATAAATGGACCACATTTAACTTTTGAGCCAATTTGCCTTGAGAGATCTGAAAGGTCCCTTGTTAATGAAATTTTTAATCCTGTACCCAGCAGACAAGTGGCGATGGAGACAAGGCCAGTGCCAGCTCCCAACTCCAGAACAGCCTTGTCAAAAAGATCCAGAACTGAGCCGCTGGACTCCAGGTACCTACACAAAGACAGCGCCTGAAGGACAACACCCAGATTGTAAATAACAACTGATGGACAGGGTTACTGTGTGTGAAGAAAAGTTTAATAATTAGAAACCAATTAAGATTAAGCATAATTTGTTCATTATATTTATCTAAATATGCCCGTAATTCGCACAAAACATACTGTTATTCACTACTTTTAGTGAATAAGTCACTACTAGAATATGCTTTGAGCTGACCTACATCTACTAGCATACCACACCTCTGGCTGGGTTTAAATTCTGTATGTGGATGCGATCACACTTCCTGTGATGCAGAGCAGACTGAGATTAAAATTACCTAATGGCATTCCTTAAGCTAGTCACATGAGAGATGAGGAAGGGGTTAGCCCTTGGTCTGCATGGCTTGTCTTCTCCTGTGAGATGATTTCCCCTGGCATCTGGACTCATCCAGAGGAGATACTCTCTCAGAGTTCCATGGGATTTGTGAGTGTGGGCTTTTCCAACATGTCTAAAATATATGCCCTCATTTTTCTAAATTGGCCTTCCCAATAACATTTAGACCAAAATTAGTCTTTTTCAGTTTGATCTCTACCAAATTACTCATCACTTTACTTAAGCCAGTTTGTTTTACACATTTTTTCTCATATTACAAGTAATCTTCAATAGGCTCCGCTCTTTCTGTGAACCTGCTTTGCACTAAAGCGCTATATGAGTACTAGTTGTGTAACGATAGGATACATACATTGATATTATGCCTACGATGCTTTATGGATGACAATATTTGCAACACTATTTTTAAACAACTAAGGAAATAAGGTAAATAATGAGCCACAAGTGAAAAAAAAATGGAATTTAAAAAGTTTTGAGTCTAGGGTCTAGTTTGATTGGTATGAGAAATTTTGATACCATCCATCCACTAGGGGTCAGTGTTAATGTTTCCAATTAAGTTTGCATCTTTTTACTCTTAGCGATGGAGAGACCCAATCGTATAATAATGTGAGTAATCTTGTATAAAATGCTAGTAAAGGATTATTGTCTCCTAGTAAATATTTTATAAAACAAGAAGACAAGGTAAAGAAGTTTCTAGAATCACAATCACTTCAAGAAGCAAATCCACTTCAGCTTCCAGACGATATCTTCTGTATGGTGCCACAATATATTGTTACACTCCTAATAAATATACCTTACTTGACGTGACATTACATGACAAGGTTGTGAAGATTATTTGAACATGATATTCCACTAGCTTGAGTCATGTTGTGACTAAGCTTGAGCTGCCTTTATGCTGTTTGGGTCTCTGGCTCTTCAACATCAAACATAGTGTGCTTGGACTTACATCTGGTATTTACACAATTTGTGGATTGTGGTGTGAATACTGAACATTGTAAAATTCTTTTTATTGGCTCATTAATCATTTCCAAAGACATTAGCTTTACTCCTTCATAAAGGCATGCCTATATGGAATAATCTCATGAACTCACAGCTGGCCAGATGACTGATCCGAATGAATCAAGTGACTCCCAAATGCAGATCTTGTGTCCAGCAAAATAAAGTGTCTCTTTCCCAATGGTGGAGAGCACACTGGGCTCCCATGATCCATTGCTCTTGCAAACTTCAGTTTCTGCTTAGAATCAGAAAAATCTCTTAGATATGTTTTATCGATACTTAAACCAGGTATCAACCAACTTTCATAACATTACAAAGCAAAGTCTTCTGTGTTATTGTAAATTTCAACCTGTTACCTGTGAACCTTGTCGTTGTTTTATTGGGGGTTCTGTGGTAAAATGCGTAAGACTCAAGCTTGACAGGTGAGACTAGATAAACATTTATCAGCATTATTCCCACCTCTGCCTCATCTTCTTGCCCTTGTGCCGAGTGTTTTTAACCATCAACATTCCGTCTGTATTACCATAGTAACACATTTCACTTATTGATGACACAGTGATAAACACATTTCACTTATACAGACACAGCAGTTCTGTCTGGTCTACGGGATACACTGTGGGGTATCTTACAAAATAGAAAAGAGGTGTTTTTAGTGTAGGGCACCAAAACCTAGGCTTGTTTTGGTAGGTCCTTAGAAAGCCCAAAGAGCGTGTAGTGTGTTATAAATCTTTGTGTTTAGACAACTCGAAATGATAGTAATTTAGACCTATGTTAGCAACGTTTATAACAAGAGGAAAGAAAGTTTATGGTGTTAAACTGTTTACCGTTCCCATTGTCCTTTCTCTGCTCCATCACTGCTGTAGAGTCAGCATTTCCATGCGGAACGTAATCCATGCTGAAACAAAAGGTCACAGTTTACTAAACCTGAATATAACTGATAATCTGCAAAGTTTTTTTCTGATATCTTTTAAAGAGCTGGTACGCCAGAGAGTAGCCAGCTTTTTTTTTCAGATCCACTTTGGATCTGATTTCCGGCAGGGAAACGATCTGTATCCCCGTTGTAGTGCAGTGAGAAGTGTCCATGAAGAGGGAAGTCTGTGCTTTCCAGCTAAGGTTACTGCTTTGCAACCCAGTCCCGGAAACGACAGATAAAATGTTTTCTTATTTTTAAATTTGAGGTTAATTTGATGTCAAGTGCCTGCTAGGAAAGTTTGCAAAGTTCTGAATATGAAGCAAACACATTCTTCTGAAAGCAGCCCAGAGCTCCCTCTCCTTGAGGATTTGTTAGAATGTTTTGGAGAAATCTCTTAACTAAAGGAAATGCACTAATGCAGGAAAAGTCAGACAGATTAGTGAACATTGTTCAATCTAAATCATAATCAACTGCTTAACAGCAAAGATTTACCTGCTGTGGAGAAAGAATCTTTACTCCTGTTTTGTCTAAATCTGTTCTTCTGTATATTTTACCATGTCTTGCTGCATCTGGTGTATCTTCTTTTCAGCACAAAAATATTTTGTGGGTTACAACTATTTAATCTGGTTTCGGAGTTTGTATTTCCTCTTCTGCATCTGTTTTCCTGGTTGTAATCTCCTTCTCTGCATCTCACCTCATTCTGTTTCATAGTTTTATTCCTCTGTGTGTGTCTGTCAGACACATGAGACAAACATGAGCAGCTCCGAGTGATGTAGGTGGTCTATTTGAGGAAACTGGTTGGAAAGAGCAGGGATGAGTGAAATGATAATCCAGCTGTTGTAGAAACTGCTTTTCGGTGCTTATTGAAAGGTTTACATACTTTTTAACCTTTACTGAGAAATTCTACAATGAATTGTTAGGCTATATTTCAGTGATATTATGTGTTTATCATATACCTTATTATTGCCTCATTATTATAATGGTTTCTGATCATTTCAGTGGTTGTTTAGATTTTTTTTGTCTCATGTTTCATTTGTAGACTCAGATATTTGAGTTTTATTTAGACCACTTCGCTATGAGCCTAATGGTTTCCACAGCAGGGAAAACCAATACCACGCTCACTAAATCTGTACCATTCCCCTCCAGACTCCTCCAATGTCCTCTCCGGTTTCTCCACTCCTGCCTAGGACTTTCTCAAATCAGTGCCAGATAGAACACCTTCACCACGTACGTTCTGAAATAACTGGTTTAGCATTAGAGCTTTGTTAGTGAAAGGGAGGATCCTATTAAAGTTTAATTGAAACATTGAAGCTGTAGATCGCTGGGTTAAGGTGAGATTGAAAGTATGGGGTTAGTATTGGATCAATGAACTTTTCAAAGTAGTGGAGATTTGTATACTTCTATCTGTAATCTGTGTCTTGATCAGAATATTTGTGAATATTTTCAGATTTGTAAATACGAGTCTTGATCTATAAACTTGTCCTGTGATCTGCAAACTGTTTTGTGGCTAGATGCCTTCTTAAAATTTTATTTCGGCGGGGGGAAAGCCAGAGGTTGCCCCTTGGTCAAGAGCCTTATTAGTATAGCAAAGCATAGATTTGAATTGAATTGAAGCTAATAGAATTTCTAAATTATAAAAGTATGTATATATTGTTCCAAATCTCCATATTCGTAAAGAAATAATATTGCTACTAATAGCCCCATTGTAAGAAATTGACCCAGAACTAATCAGCAAAAGTCACTTCCGTTACTACTTGTGATTTAATGACTAAAAATATTCTAAAGATGGACTAATATATTTCTGAATATTTTAACATGTTACATAATTAACAAAATGTCAGTGTCAGATCTCAATGATCACAAAAAATGGAATAAAACATTCTTTTTTTCATTCATTTTCATTCCCGCTTATTCCCTTTCGGGGTTGCGGGGGTCTGCCGGTGCCTATCTCCGGCACACATTGGGCGAGAGGCGGGGGTACACCCTGGACAGTTCGCCAGTCCATCACAGGGCAACATTCACACACACACATGCACACCTAAGGGGAATTTAGATTATTCAATTAACCGCATGTTTTTTGGGGATTGTGGGGGAAACCGGAGTACCCGGAGGAAACCCACGCAAGCACAGGGAGAACATGCAAACTCCTTCCAGGAAGGTCACCGGCGAGCCTCGAACCGACAGCCTTCTACCTGGAAGGCCACAGTGCTACCCACTGCCCCACTGTGCCGCCCTTTGAAACATTCTTTTAAACCTTAATCTTAAAGAGTCTGCTGTAAGCATTTGAGAAACAAGGATAATGTATTACATTTTTAGAGGTATCAAAATAAAACGTCCCTGTTTTTCTCTTCTTATTTTTATTTTATTTTTCAATTTATCATTAAGTTATCCAAAACAACATTATATGCAGAAACATTTATAATGGTCAAAAAGATTCTTTTTTTCTTTTGTAAAATTTATAAAATTGCATGCTCATTTTTGTGAAAATATGAATCCAGTGTGGTATAGTGAAGCTGAAGCGTCAAGGAATTTGTTTACATGAGAGGAGCAGCTTTTATTACACTTCAAGCAACAAAAATAACATTATACTCTGACATAAATCCTGACGAAATCTGATCCAAGGTCAAAGACTTGCATCATCTTGTTTTGATTCAAGAAATATTACACTTACTAATTGACTTCTGTCGATTTCGGATGGGTTCATTATTTGCCTCAATCCTGATTTTCATTGTGGATAATCACATTATCCACAGCATCTGCTAGATAGAATGATTGTGTATATCACTTTTTGACAGTTTAAATGATCTAAATGTACATCTGTTTCCAGAAAGGTTTGTGATTGCTACCATGATATGCGTACCATTTTAAATTCTGTCTCAGATTAGAAACTATTCTAAACATTGAGGTCAGCTACATAAACATTGTCAGTTAATCAATACACAAAGTAGTTAAAGTCAAGAGAGATTGGGATGTTTTCTGAGGTGTTTGTAACTTTAAAAATGGCCAAGACATTTGAACTTTGTATGGTCCTGGGCTTTCTCCAGAGAGTTTTTCTGTCCAAGTAGAGTAGCACACCTTCAGCCCTAAACTGAATTTTCACCGCTCAAACCTCTAACATAACACTATACTGAACTGTGTTTCTGTTTCACTGTCCATCCCCTTGCATTAATACAAATGTCACATTTCTAAAAATGAAAAGTTTGAACATATGAAAAGGTCTTCATGTAATTAATCAGGAATTACTTAAAACACTCCTTAGATTGTTTTTAAACACACATGCTTGGGAATGCTTTTTCTGAACAGTCAGGTTTTCTCCAGCCCTTGAGATTGTGTGTTTCAGGCTCGTCGCTGGGCTCTGTAGAGCTTGATGCTGAGGCTAGGCAGATCATACAGTTCCTCCAGGAGGAAGTGCTCTTCGAAGGAGCTGACGAAGCTGTTCTCGGGGTCGAGTCTGAACCTCATGGCCCAAAGGATCACAGTCCGCTCTGAACACAGGTGAAGGAAAGTCTCCATCAGCTCCTGAGAAAGTCAATGAAATAGAAATTTGGAAATTTTGTTACAACACCCCTGAGACTAAACAGGGTGCTTTTACATCTCAGCTTTTTAAAACCCAGATAAAGTCGTGGTCAGCTATGAATTAATGACATTTCAGGGACCTGGTTTGCATAAAAAAAGGTGTGCATGAAAAACCACTCATTTTCTCACATCTGCATGATTAACTTCTGCAAGATGGAGATAGTTTAGAGAGCAGCGTAGAAATGGTGGATTACTCAGATGCATGACTGTTAGTTAAGGTCTCTAGTGATGTTAACAGTGAGAGCACAATCAATCAGCTGGAGATATTGTTGTACAAAACAAGCCAGTCTTTTTACTACCACTGATACCCTATTCCTCACCAAATAGAGAGCACTTGCACCTCTTCAAAAATTTGATAATAGAACCGCTTACTTGATCAGGTATTGGAACGGCATCTTTCACATCAACCATTACGCACTTTGTGATTTAGCGCTGTACAAATCAAAAGAATACTTTCATGTATTAATGCAGTTTTCAAATTCATGAAACCCCGCCCCCTCCCCCCAGTGATTGGATTGTTCTCAGCTGTTGGCCGTTAAGATTAACAGAACCAGGCCACGTCAGATCGTCTTGTGACCAATAAGAAACACCTATATGTATGCTGTAACGCAAGTTTCTTTTAAAATAGGAAGTGCCAAAAATTCCCCAAAACATTCATTTAACTCTTTGATTGTTGGAACTAAAGATTCAGACAGACAGAGACTGATATATACATGTTCAGAAAGTGTTTATCAAGTAGGCGCACTATTTGAAACCTGTCTCTTCCTGTTGCGATTAGTGAATCGGTGAGCTATTCTTTACCTTGAGGTATGGATGAGCATAAACCACGTCAGCTGCCATGATGTAGTCGAATCTGAAGGTGTCATATGGAAACCTCTCTTCCAGTCTGTCACCCCAGATGAGATCTGTGATGTTGGGCTGGTGCCTGCAGAGCCCTTTGGTGTTTCGGAGGACGTTTCTCCTCAGGTTACTCAGAACCTCTGGTAGATCTGTCGATGTCACCTTCGCCCCTAAAAAATACAAATGCAACAATGTTTAATGGTTTGCGAATCAAAAAGCAGGCGTGTGCTGTTTCTAACCGAGCAGGCTGGTGACGATGGTGACAAGTCCAGTCCCTGCTCCGAGCTCAATCACAGATTTGTCCTTCAGGTTGTATTCTTCACGGTGAGTGTCAAGAAAATGGCACAACACCATGGCCTTGAGAAATAAAAAACGGCAATGACATGTTTGAACCATAAATGTGTAAAAAATGATGCACTTTTCAACTAAGTTTTGAAGTTGGGGCCAACAGTACATAACGGCCAGATAGAGGGCAGGCAGAAAGGAGGCAGAGTTGTGATCACTCCAAACATCTTAGGCTGATTTATGCATTACTTTGACTTATTTTACCATTTTCACAAGCTCCATTTCAGAAAGATCAGTTTGATTGATACGCACCGAGGGCCAGAGCACAGCTCCATAGCAGTCAGTTGCCTCAGTGATCTTGATCTGCAGCTCGGCAAATTCAAAGCCTTCCCATGTTTCAGTTCTGATCAGAGAGGGACGGAAGTGCCTCTTCATGATCGCTGACACCAGCTCAGAGTCTGCTGGCACACAGACGGACATACAACAACACCTTAAACCGTTGTATTTATCATTCTCAGCTCGAGTTAAGGCCTGACTCTGCACTGAGTAAAAAAACGTGTTGTAATTTTAAAACCCACATATAAAGTTTATGTCTTTGAGCTCGCAATGTGTACACATGCTCCAAATCTCCTGTTTTCAATAAGAGTCTATTTTGGTCAATTCAAATGTAAATATTGGCTTCCAGAAATCACCTACCCTGCTTTTAAATGTTCTTTCTGAAGGGTTTTTTTTTCTCTGATGATTGTATCATACTTTTTTTTTTTAACAATTAACACTTAGATGTCCAGGGCCTTTTTGAGCGTTTTTTAAAATACGTTACCATTTGCTTTATTAAATTATATTTCTAATAGTTTGATATCTTTTTTAATGCTTGATGTCTTTTTTAAGTACAACCCCAGCTTACATGTTTTTACAAATACCTTTTTATTACATTACACAATAATTCCACAACAAACCTGAAGTTTTGAAAGTATTACATTTTGGCATATTTTGCAGCAAAAATTAAGAACAAACTGTTTTTGTTTTATTAAAAAAATCTAAAGTATACAAAATAAAAATTCATAAATCCTGTACGAAAGCATAGGTCAAAACAATGTGAAAATCATATTAAAAAGCAGGCAAACCTCTAAAGTTTGTGCCAGGACTTTGCAAAACACAAACCATTCATTCATTTTTCAACCCGCTTATTCAAATTTTGGGGTCGTGGGGAGTTCCTGACTCCAACTGTCTTTCCCATCTCCCACATTTCATTTAGTCTTCTCTAATTTCTAAAAAAAAAATAATAAATACGTTGACCAACAAAAATGAATCTTAAAAAAAATGCATGTTCTAGAGCGTTACGATCACTTCAGCAATTCAGCACAAAGGATGCATCTAAACAAAATACATTTGGAGCGCTATCATTGAACTTAACCTACTAATTGTCACTTGACACCTTTCACATGGAAGCAGCAGTTGAGTCGATCTCAACAGGCCTTCAAGAGCAGATTGAAGCTGAAGTCAGCAGTCAGTGCAGCACTTAGAAAGCAGAAGACTGCTACCCACCTACTGCGTGCTCCTCCTGCTCCATCAGTAAAAGCGAGGGTCTGATCAGTGCAATCCAGGATCGTTGATCGGTTGGAGTCTGGAGGTCCTGTGCTAAAGCTCTGAGCCTTAGGAGTGATTGACAGCAGCAGCTGCTGAGAGCTGAGCTCAGGAAGTTCCAGAACACATGCACTTGGTCATTCTCAAAGCTCTTTAATTCTTCACTCAGCGACAATGAGCAGCTGAACATCCTTGACCTTTGCTTTCGTAACACTGTTTACTGCAGTTTGAGCCACGCATGATGATTTTGTTAAAAGGTCAGTGGTTTGTCAGAAATTATATAAAATAAAATATTTCCAATGTTAGAGTGAAATAAAAGGGACAGGATATTAGATATCAGTATGAGAAGACAAGATTAAAGCAAACTGGTACATCTTTATAGACCTTATACAAATGAGAAAAAAACTGCACCCTCACAGTCTTCATGCAAATCTAGAGAAATGGAACAAACCATGAGTTTGGAGCAGGCTGTAAACATGCTGTGCAGTTTAACATGAGGAGTCTATGGGACATACACCCTTCTGATTTCAGGTGATTGGCATGAAGGGACAATTTTGGGCCGGGGTTGCCTTCTGCTTTCCCTCTCGATGCGAATTTACGTGAACTGCAGTTCATCAATCGGCCACTTGAGGCTGGCTTCAGAAGTGAGCAGGTTCTCATGTTAAATTGCATGTTAAACTTTGGAGCTGGAAAAACATATTCATAGTCATATTTTCACCTTCATGAACACTCTGAGGCGGATGAATATTTTTTTATGTTTAAGATTTATTAAGCTTTAAAGATGGTTTAATCATGCTTTAATCATGGGCGAGGTCTCTCAAGCGGCAAGTAATTGACAGTTATTTCAGCCTGTCTCGTCATGTGTCATCCTCCACCCTTTCATTCCAGCTAATTTAATCTGAGGAACCTGGCAACTTCTGTTTTTTTTTTTAAGTTGTTTCTTTTTTTGTGCGTGGTTTTAGACTGTCATGTGTGTTGTTTCTATGCCCACGTCCTGCCAAGAAGTGATGCACTTTCATGATGGCTGGCGACCCCCACTTTGAGCCCAATTTCACTTTGCAAGAAACCAATGGTAACGTTACCGACACTTCGTCCACATTATATACAGTCAAAGGTTGCTACTTGGTTGATGTGTACAGAGCATTCTGGAAAATACTTTTTGATCTTAGTGTATCTTGGATTGAAGGGGTTAAGCTCCACTTTTTCTTCCAAAAGAACTGGGGTATTACAGAACCTGAATTGAAAAAAAAAAACAGAGGGACAGTGCTGTGGGCTGCAGATAGAATTGATGTCATGTTAGAAAATATCACAGACAAACAAGAATTATTTTATTTATTTATTTTACTGAAATTCATATGAAGATGTTAAAAATAGCTAAATCCAAGATCAGATACTGATGGTCTGCATTAGATGCTCATAATTGGTGAGCAGTTTGATCACATGTCAATTGCGCAACGTCTCTTATGCCATCAACGTGTGTGTGTGTTCTGGATCAGGTCCTGGATTGTAATCACCTCCTTTTGCTTCGTCCTCTTGCTCTTCCTCTGTTTTTACCCTCAAACACAGATCGAGCTGTAACCATAACAACACCGCTTCCAGACTCCGCCTCCTCCTCTGAGCAAGAGCTGCTTGATTCCGCCCTTAATGGCATCATGGCTTGACCAGAAGTAGTTTCGTCTTCCTCTCCAGGAGAGTTCAGGTGAGGCTGTGAGGAGATGAAGCCCCCCTCAGCCTCTAGCCGGCTCTGTTTAGAGGGTGACACCTTGTTCTCTTCCTCCTCTTCCTCTTCATCTGTTCCACGTTGCTCTCTTTCCTTTCTCTTGAGGCACAGGACAGCTCTGCGCAGGCGCTGGCTGCGGATTGACTGCTTCTCCTGCTGCTCCAAATGAAAGAATGTGTCGATGCGCTGCTGCATCTGCACCAAACACACACATACACAAGCAGATATCAGACAGAGATCAGGAACTGGACAACGATGACCCGTGGTCAGACCTAATAAGCAGTAAAGTTCAATGGAACCTCTGGAAGCAAATGATGGGGGAGAAATCTAATCATCATTTGTTATAATGACTATCAGTGATGTATTACAAATATTCAAATTACTGTAATTGAGTAGTTTTTCCTCACAAATTGTAATTTACTGAGTAGATTTAAAAATGTATACTTTTACTTGAGTACATTTATAGTTCTGTATCTGTCCATTTACGGCACTACTTTTTTTCAACCTGCCTTAACTGCTTTATTTATTTATTTATTTATTTTTTCCACAGGGTTTGGCACCTATCCTTTCCAATCAAATTGCATATAAAGAAGTGATCCAGCGAATGTAACCCATACAATACAGTCACATCAATACAATCAGTAGAAATGGAAATTATTTTGCAAGAACTTGTTTATTTTCTTTTATCGTTTCAATAGCCAGGAAAATAGTCGAATGTTTGATAATGAAGCAGTTATTCTTTCTCATTCTCTTTTTCTTTCACTCTCTCTATTTCGTTCTCCTGTATTTGTATCTTTTGTGCTCTCGCTCTTTCTCACATTTCCCTCTCTCTTTCTCTCACCTTTCTTTTTCCTCCCCACCCTTATACCTCCAGCTCGCTTTGATGCTCTCAAAGCTATCTATCTGTCTCTGTTATTTTCTCCTTTTTCTCCTCACTATCTCTTTTCCTGGGGCAGCACAGTGGCGCAGTGGGTAGCACTGTGGCCTTCCAGGTAGAAGGTTGTCGGTTCAAGGCTCGCCGGTGACCTTCCTGGAAGGAGTTTGCATGTTCTCCCTGTGCTTGCGTGGGTTTCCTCCGGGTACTCCGGTTTCCCCCACAATCCCAAAAACATGCGGTTAGGTTAATTGACTAATCTAAAATACCCCTTAGGTGTGCATGTGTGTGTGTGAATGTTGCCCTGCGATGGACTGGCGAACTGTCCAGGGTGTACCCCCGCCTCTCGCCCAATGTGTGCCGGAGATAGGCACCGGCAGACCCCCGTGACCCCGAAAGGGAATAAGCGGGAATGGAAAATGAATGAATGAATGAATCTCTTTTCCTTTTATCTCTCTTTCTCTTTCTGTTTCTTACTTCTCTTTACCACCTCTAGAATCACCCTTAGGAAAATGGCTCTGATGTGAAAGCTATTTTTTACGTATTTAGAACAGATACTTTTACTCTACTTTCTTTACTTTTTTGGCAAGTAATGGTACTTTTACTTTCAGTACTCTTTACACCACTGAGGATTTTATGTATCGCTGTAGGCAAACAATGGTTTATGAGAATGGATCATCTTTTCACTATAAACAAACTGCTAGAAGCATACCAACACCGCCTCTTTGAGAAAGAATCGGAGCAGTCGAAAGAATATTGGAGCACATCTCCAGGGCCCGAGGACGCGCCGGTCAGATCACAGCTGACTCTTCCCACCCTGGACACAGACTATTTGAGCCTCTCCCCTCAGGCAGGAGACTACGGTCCATCCGGACCAGAACCTCCCGACCCAAGAACAGCTTTTTCCCCTCCGCCATAAGACTCTTGAACATCAAATGACCACAAACCCATGGACAACTCTTTGCACTATTTTCTTTGCACTATCTGCACAATCCCCACCATTATCCTGAATGTGCATAGTATAGTTTACTGTATAGTTGTTATTGTTTATAGTAGTTTTTTCTCTTTTTTTTAAAATATATTGCATTCTATTTCTTTTATTTTACTTATGTATACTTCACTTTATTATTTAGTACATGTTCTTTGTTTTGCACCATCACCAAAAAAAATTCCTAGTCCTTGAAACTTGTTTCACTGACCATGGCAATAAAGACGATTCTGATTCTGATTCTGTTTTCGTTCATTTATGTTCCCGAAGTCTAATGCGAGTGCTGACCTGTTGCCTTTGGAGCTGTTTAAGCACGGGCTGCAGGGTCTCCTCTGTCTTCTTGCTGCTCCAACCGAAGCGACTCAGACAAAAAGTCTCAGTAGTTAAGAAAAACATTATGCATGTGTTAATAACAATATAAAGTATCAACAATAATTCAAAAAGATAATGAATCTTCTGAATTCTCTGGAGAATTAGTTGGTGTTACGCCAAGGTCTATGTGTCAGGATATTCCTTGAGAAGTGTGAGCTGAGGGCGGGCCCAGCTAAAGCCAGCCTCGGCTTGATCAACGCTCGGCTCCAGATATGCCTGAGCCACGGCAGGGTTTGGGAATCCATTAGGAAGAGTCAGGTTCCTCAGCTTCCGCTTGACCTTACTTTCTTTGTGGTTGACTGAGATCTTCCTACTCTCCTGTGCCTCACTCCACCATTCACTGAGCAGAGGAACGCAGATCAATCACTGACCAATCACAGCCAGTCTTTCATCCAGTAGGAATGCACACCTGAGCTGTCGAAGTGGCTCCAGTCCAGTTCCAGGAAACTCATTGAGGATCTCCATCCCACTAACATGACCAACTCCAGCGAGTCCCTCTGTGTAATCGCTGCCTAGAAGATACGCCAGGTTGATCAGCCGGGAACGGTCCAGCCCTGCAGAGACACATTTCCAAATTTACCTTCTGTTTCTGGTGCCCCTGGCACCTTCCCTATGCCACACTCGCACTCCCATTCATCCCCCAAATGGTTCTGGACTGCTAGAGGACCTAAGACATGCAAACTCTCACCCAGCTGTGTGGTCATGTCATCGGCATGGTACTGCAGCGTGTGTTTGCCATGGCTAAAGAAGTTCCTGTAGACGCAGCGTGCTCCAAACAGCCAGATGTCACTGTCGTCTGTGATGGTGCCGTTGGTCTGGTCGAGTCTCTCAAGAGCTGCACACTGAGCCTCAGCCTCACTTGGAGCCAGCACGAACGGCACACCGAAGAGCCGCAGCAGCTCCTGCATCACACAATGGAGAGATGCATCACTTATAACCAGGGGTTTAATGATACACTCTGCTCCTGATATGATCCACATCATAATATTATATTGATGATACGAAATGCATTTAAATGTCTTTCGAATAAATAAAAAAAACTGAAATGAAAACAAAAGCTTTACACACAGTTTTATTACCAACTACTAAAATTATTTAAACATTTAAACTTTCATTGGACAGTTAAACATTAAGCATTTAAAAAGTTGTTTAAAAAATCATAAAGCTCCATGGTATTACGAGTGTGTAATAGCATCCAGCAATTCATTTTTAGAACTTTACTGAAGAGTGTTTCAGTTTTACTGTCCATAATTCCAGAACTGTACCAAAGAGTCTCTAATTTTCTGTTTTAATATACCAGAACTATACCACAGACTTTCAGTTGAACTGTTCAAAATTCCAGAACTATACTAAAGAGTGATTCCGTTTTACTGTCCAAAATTCCAGAACTATACTAAAGAGTGGATACGTTTTACTGTCCAAAATTCCAAAAATATTATAAAGATTGTTTCGGTTTTACTGTTAAAAAATCCAGAAATAGATCAAAAAATGTTTCAGTTTTATTGTCCAAAATTTCAGAACCATACTGAAGAGTGTGTGCAAAATTCCAGAACTATAATAAAGAGTGTTTCAGTTTATTGTCCAAAATTCCAGAACTATACAACAAAGTGTTCCAGTTTTACAGTCGAAATTCCAGAACTATATAACAAAGTGTTCCAGTTTTACAGTCGAAATTCCAGAACTATACTGAATAGTGTTTCAGATTCAAGATCTCATAGAGATACTCTTGAATAATTTCTGTGTTGTTTGGTCTGTACCTGGCTCTCCAGGCTCATCTGCGAGGTGACCGTGTTGCTGCTTCTTTCTTTCTGTTGCTGTTCCTCTGTCAGACTCCTCTGTTTATCCTGTAGCTCTTGCTCAACACGCAGCAGGTCGTCCTGCACAAAATAAACTCGTTTGATTCATATTGTTTCCCCGTTTCTCATGTAAATCATTTACTCCAAGTGAACTCTGTTGACATCAGTATGTGCTGCTTTGAGTGCCCCCTCTAAACATTCACCAGGTCAATGTGGTCCCAGTCACTGGCAGCTAGAGCTTCATTCGCAGTCTCCTTGACATCATCAGAGTCTTCTATCCGAGTACTTGACTCCTCTTGATCCCTTTCCTCCGGTTCATGTGACTTCTCATGATGCTCCTCTTTTGTTGGAGGTTCCTCCACATCAGACACCTCAATAAAATTCTCTGAAGGGGAAAAATAACATATTGCTGAAGCAGTTGCTGTAGCGCACGGATGTCTCCAAATACATCAGTTGTGAAATTTATCGTGTTTCTCAAGCCCCCAATATTAAATTGAAGCTTTAATACGAAGCTTGGTTGCTGTTTTTAAAGTATCTTTAAATGCATTTTTAAATGTAACTACTTGAATTGAATGAGAATTTGAGTTTTTCTTTTATCTTCTCTCATTATGACCAGTTTTACTTGATGGGTTTTGAACAGAAAACTCTGAAACACTGTGTTTACCCTCAGAACTGCTGGTACTTTCGTCATCTTCCATCTTATCTATCTGATCAGCGATCCTCTCATTCTTTGGTCCTTCAGAGTACGTATTCACATGGCTTCTCTTCTGTGGAGGGCTTCCTGGAGTGTTCAGTGTTTGGTTTGTCTCTTCTCTGCTTTGAGATGCTCCAGAGGTGAAGAAAAAAGTCGTTTGGGAGTCTTCCTGAGATGAAACAAGCACCATTGCGATCAAACGTTAAGTAGATAATAAATTAATATGATTGTTATATTAATTAGCATTTGTCAAGCTGTAAAGTATTTTCAAAATAGTTACTTTATTCATAGAAGCATCTGGAGACTGATCCTCTGATTGTTCATCCTCCTCAGAGCTGCTTGTGATCACAACTGGCTTCGGTCTGTACCAATTCGATGCTCTAGAATCTGTTTTTGAGCTTTGAAAGGCTTCCAGAGTTCGAGACACGATTTCATCTTCAGATCCTGAATCCAGAAGGGCTCTCTGAGTTTTTGGTGAAACACTTCCATCTTCAGATTTAGACTTCATTACTGGTGTCTTGGAGGATGAGAGGTTAGCATCCTCAGATCTGAAACCTGACATGCTTCCATCCTCACCCTCCGAACCTGAATCTAGAAGGGCTCTCTGAGTCTTTGGTGAAACACGTCCATCTTTAGCTTTTGGATCTGTTACTGAGCACCGAGAGCCATTGGCAGAGTTTTTATCCTCATCTTCGGATTTAGACTCCATCACTGATGTCTTTGAGGATGAGAGGTTAGCATCTTTGAAATCCATCATCGACGCTTTGATGGCTTCCTGAGTTTGAGGAGACATGCTTCCATCCTCACCCTCAGAACCTGAATCCAGAAGGGCTCTCTGAATGGCTCTCAGTGTCTTTGGTGAAACTCTGCCTTCTTTAAGCTTCGAGGAGTTCGAGGTCAGAGAGGTGTGTTCATTGTTATATTCAGACTTTAACTCCAGCATTGCAGTGTGAATGGCTTGAAGGGTTCCAGGAGACACATTTCCCTCCTCGTCTTCAGATTTGCTCTGGAGGACCTGTGGAGTTCAAGAAGACACAGTCCATTTCAGTCCACTCGTTAATGTTCTGCATGAATTAAATCCTGAGGTAGCAAGAGTTCTTTGCAGTGGACTAATATAAAAGTGGTTCTTTGTTTGCCAGGCTTTATTCCAGAAACAAGGATTTCGATATTTTTGTTTCCTCTGCTTCACCTGGTTCTGGCTGAAGGATGATGATGATGATGGTTTTTCATCCTCCTCCTGCATCACAGGTCTCCACAAAGGCTCTGGTCTTCCTTTGGAAGTTTTCCTGCTCTCCCATGAGCAGCCAGACCAGAGAGGTACAGAATGAGAGACCTCAGTGCTCGGCTTCTTCTCAGAGCCTGGAGACACCATAAACATGCTAAATATAAAAGTATTTACACCAAAAAGCATACGTTTTGAACATTTAGAGGTGAAAAAAAGCATCACTTCTTCATGGCAAGGTGAGGGACTGTATAAAAGGGGCTTTGAAAAGCTTTACCATGGACCACAAAAACTGATCACTCCTTCTCTTTCCTGAACAACACCCCAACTTCCAGTTTAGCCATTCTCGGTCAAGAACCAACAGTGAGGGAAAGAATAACAAAAAAGAAATCCAAAAAATCCTTTTATATTTTATGGTTAATGTCTACAACACTCAGATGTTTTCAGATGTTTCTTCTTGAGACACTACGTTGTTGTCCCATATTCCACACCCTGCTGAGGTTGACACCCCAGAACATAATGCCTCCATCTACATGTTTGACATCAGTGATGGAGTTTTATTCCTCAACCAAATGGGAAGGACAATATATGTTATTCTAGAACGGCTGGACTTTGGGCACATCAGATGTTTATCAAACAGGACAAATGTGCTTTCTGGAGCAGGGGACTTCAGCCAAGTGGCATAGTTTGTTACCAATTATTTTATTGGTAACTTTGGTGATCATTGAGGAATTATTCTGTGCCTTCTGTACTGGTTCCTCAGAATTCTCATGATCACTGAAAATCCTCAAGATAGATGGGGTGTGGAGCTCCAGAGTGAGGGAGATTAACATTTATTAACTGAATAGGTCTTTATTCACGGGTGAACGATCAGAACCAGCCGGAATACAATAACTTTTTACCCTCATTGTAACTCCATGCACAAACTTTATTAAGAGACACTGCACAGCCCTGGCTTTGCTTCATATTTTGAACGCAGATGGAGGGAACACAAACTCTTTAACGGTTTAAATCAGAACATTCCATCCTTTTCTCCCAACCTTTTATTAGGATGTAGTGTGAGGTGTCCTCTGAGACGAGCCTTCGCACCTCAACACTTTGGTCCGTGCCGCTCTGATGCTCTGCGTGTTGAGCTCCTCCGGAGTTGCGCTGGTTCAACTCCTGTTCCACTCGCTCCAGACGCTGGTTCAGCTGGTTCCTCTGCAAGAGCCCTGAAAGCTGGTACTGAGAGAAATCCCCTGATCGCTGTGTTTTTAAGCAGAGTAAGATACGAGATGCTGAACAACCTGGAAGAGATCTGGACACAACTAAAGTAAAATGTATATAGTCCTACAGCACACCTCTGGGGGTTTGTGGAAAAGTGTGCGTCTCCTCTTGCTGAACTCCTTCATCTCTTTCAGGATTTCATGCTGGATTTCTGGAGGCATGAGGGAAAACTCCTCAGAGTTAATGTCGACTGAGTTTGGATCATTGTAGAGTTCTTCCTGAAGCAACACAAAGCAGAGAGGTTAAGAAAAATGCTTGCAGGTACAAATTAAATCAATATTAAAATGTGATTTTTTTTTTTTATCTGATTCCTGCTTATTATTATCTCAACATGTTACTGAAACCCACAATTCTGATGGCAGCATTTGTTACCTTTTCCCCAGACGTGCATCCATAATTCTGAGTAAACATGTGCCCCAGAACATCAGAAATCATCTTATTGAACTGACCTGGAGTATGCTGGAGCTCTGCAATCCGTTGTCTGCTTCGTTCTCCTCTCCTGAACTAAAGAAATAGGTGTAATAGATGCAAGAGATTCGGTGTGAAGCACTTGCTAAAAGACTGTTACGTGCATCTTCTAACCTGCTATGATCCCTTTCTTCCACAGGAGGGAGTGCAGGAAGAACATACATGTCATCTTGTTCATCGCGCCTCACAGATGAAAGGCTGGAAAAGGACTCCTGACTGCGAGGAAACAAGTACCGCACTCATAGATGAGACTTCAGGTCAGGTCAAACTGAACCGAAGCCAAACTGAATGAATGAATCATACTAAGCTAAACTGAATCAGATGCATCTAAATTTAATCTTACTGGGCCTATTCGCAATGAATTCGTTTGATCTGAATGGAATGGAACCATTTTGAGTTAAATCATCAAATTCTCTCTAAAGAAAGATTTAATTATCTTTCATTTTTTAGCAATCACTTCGGATACATTAATATAAAGGAGAGGTGTTTTCGATGGAAAGTGATTTCATGAATTTCAAAAACTGATCCTTGTGACACAGAACTTGGAACTAATGAATCTAAAGAAAAAGATGACAAATAATGCTCAGATACCTTGGATTGCCCAGAGCTGCTTTAATGGCTTGTCTTTTCAGAAAAGTCTGCAGGAGCTTCTCAGTAGTTTGTTTGGATTCACGGCTTAACTCTTCTCTTCGCTGTCTCCGGATGGCCTGGTGAACAAAATTTATATGTACTTCTAGTATTTTAAATGTACAGAGAAATGTTTTCTCCATATGCGCTGTTGGTACTCCACACCAATGTCTGTTTCTTGAGCAATGGTGCATCCCCATCAAATACAAACACTGGTTTGATCCGGAAGAAGAGTAGTTTACAGAGGCGATGGAAGAGTGTAAGAAGGTGAGCGTTGCGAACTGTGTTCCCTTCACCATCGCGAACACCTTTAACCGCCTGATTCAGCCAGATACTGATGTCTGACATATGTTCCATCAAGGAGAAAAACTTCCATAGGAAGGTACTAAACTTAGCAACAGCAACCCTAATGCTAGCTGAGGAGAATCAGATGAACCATGCTTTGGAGAAAATGGAGAATAGGAAAAATTAAGCTTTGATGGGTTAAAAAAATGTGCATCATTGCATAGAGTATTGTTTCAATGTTAAAGTATGACTGGCTGCTGATTTGTTATATAAAGGATACCAACGGCTAAAATCTTCCCCTCTAGTGTTTCAGGGTTGATGGGTCTCCCAGTGCTCTCCAGGAGCTTCCACAGTCCGTGAACACCCATCTCTGCATAAACACACCAGAAGATCAAGAAGAATAATAGCTATGTCTATGACATACATCTGTAATCATAAAAAATAACATTATAATTAATGATAATTCAATCTTTTTGTGATTCTTTCTCACAAACTCAGCAGAATCCTGTGAACTTGGTAATAAGCTAGTAAAGAAACGACAAGAATGTAATTAAATATATTATTTAACTATAACTAGATGAGGTAACGAGACATGATAAGATTCGCAACATTTGTTTTAAATCGTATTCGTCTTTATGGTAGTAAGTTATACGTAAACATTATATATAAACCTTTTACAATGTAATTTCGATTTAAACTCATAATTGTGACCTTGCATAAATTACCAAACGGCGGATTGTCTTAAGCTTGAAAATAGACAACTCAATTGTTAAGACGATAATGTATATTTAATGGCTTAACTATATAATTAGCTCCATTTTAAATAAATAAGTATATGTATAAATATATATTTTATTGCAGCTTACGTTCTCGGACCCGTAGAGTATTCCAATAGAATTTGTAAATCGGTGTTTATTTATGTATTAAAAGCAATGCAGACCTCTCGGAGCATTGGACCCATAACAACTCCCCAGAAACATGCGCCGTAGGTATTGGTTCCGATCTCTTTAGTTCCGTAACGATCAGCTGCTTCCGCTTTCACCTCATTGGAGTTTTTTTAGGTAACTACGTGGCGATATTCGTTGTTATTAAGCATCGGTTTATATCATTTAGTTTGATATTTTTTTTGCTAATTTCTATTGCTAAAGCAACGAGCTCGCAAATGTACTTGATACCTACCGGGTTATGGTTTGATGTGATGGGAACTAGCCGCTATCCGGGTAAACAAATCGAAACAAACACAAAGGCCTAGAATATCAAACAAATATTCTAGAATACCAAGCAAATAGAATATCATCATGATATATATTTCTTTGTTGATAAGTCAGCTAGTTATAGATAAAGTTAATAAACTGTGGTTTTGATAGGAAAGCCTCAGTGCAAGGTTCAACAAAATCTTAAGTCTAAGTTTTATCTAATCTGTCCTTTTAACACGATGCATTTTAGACTGAAACGGTAATAAAGGTGTTTTAAGTGCATATAAACTAAAGTGCATTTTGATAGACTAGAAGAAAAGTTAACATTATTTGATTTTATTTTTTAGGCTGTGAACTGCACTGAAGGGTTGCAAGGGACGATTTGAAGTCATGTCTGCAGAAGTCCTAATGAAAGGTTGGATTGGCATCTTTTTTCTCTGTTTTAGAAATACTGTGTTCTTATTTGACCTTCTCATACTTCCCTTCATCTCTTTCAGGTGTGTCCGTTCGGGGCCCAGGTGATGGCATGGAGACAGAGAAGCCTCTTGTTGCCACGGAGCCCCCACTGGTGAAGATCAGTTCTCCAAAAGCCCCACCATCCCCACAGCGAAGCCCAAGACGGAGTTCGGCTGGAGTGTTGTATCTAGGAAAGGTGAACAGCGAGGCTTGTGTGGAGTTGGAGGCTGTGCGGATCATGGTGCCCCGGACTGCCCTCAGCCGCAGCACTCGCACTGGGTAACACTTAAATAGATTTACAATGTTGAGGGGGTACCCTGGCAAATTGATTATTAGGAGCCTTAACAGTCAGAGAACAGTGGGTAGATGTGTCTCGGATGCTGAGTTTACAGCACTACTTTTGTCTGAACATCACAGATTTTTAATGAGCACAGATAATCAGAGTCTCAGTGTAACATCCCTAGTGTAACGTCTGAAGGAAACTGCAGTGGGGGCCAACATCCTCACATAGCACGGGAAAAGCTCCTCCTGCTAACCTCACAAGCACTGCATCTCTTAATCTGGATCAATGTATACGCATCTCTCATGAATCACCTTATAGATGAGATTTTAATCGATAAAGCACTTTACAAATGCTTCCGAAGGAAAGTGCTGCACAAATGCTACAAGACTTAATCAAACAATTGAATAAACACAATCAAATAATATAATGACAAAGAAATGCGACATCAATAGAAATTATTTAAATATATTTGAAGATACTGTGGTGCAAAATATAAAACGTTAAATACTTCAGCACAGATTACCAATACATTCCAAATAATAAATAAAATACTGAATTAAAAAGTATACAAAAAAATACAAAGTATTAATAAAGTATTAAAGTATCATATAAATGACTGAAATATGCCAAAGAAAGTAGACCAAATATGAAATTGTAAAATGTAAAAAAACAGCAACAAATAAATAAAATGCATGGTATAAATTGACAAAATAATAATAATAATAAAAAAAATATTACAACAAAAAGGCACAATTATATAAAAAGATAATTTTTAATTATTTTATATTTAGAATTTAATAGTACAAAATAGGTTCTGATTTTTCCGTTGGAACTTAAATGAACATTAGAAAATATACATAACCATAAATTGAATGTTAAAAATATAAATTAATAATATTTTTTAATGCTGAGCTATCAAATAGCAACATGCTTTGGCCTTGTCTGTACAGTATATGTTCTTAGTGTATTATTTGTTTGCAGATTCAATCTTTTCTGCTTTCGATAATCAAGAAATTAATCAGTGACGCGTGTACTATCACTCTTGTAGAGCTTATAAGGTTTCTGTGAGAATAGTTGTTCGTACTTTTTATGATTGCAGCATCGTGACGAACACTGAGGCTAAGGGTGAGGAGCATCGGGGATCTCCTCAGCATGGAGAGGAGCTTCGTCCAGCGTCACCATCATGCTCAGAGGATTACAGGAGTGCTCTGGAGAAGCTGCAGAGCTCTGAGCGACGACTGCTGCAGGATAAAGAGGGGCTCTGCAATCAGCTTCACGTCCAGACCGAGGTCAGTCACAATGCTGATCAGTGACTTTTGATATTAAGCGAACAATATATTAATTTCTGTCAGTGTAGAGCTGGAGGAATGATGTGCTGGCAGACGTCATGTTCACTGATCAGATTTAAGCTTTAGTCATTCATTAGGACTTTATTAGCATTATTAGAATCTGAATTAAATAAATCATCTTGTCACAATCATCAATCAGTGATGGTATTTTATTCAAATTTCTCCCTTAGAATTGCCATCTACTTTATTAAGAATTAAAATTAATAATACTGAAAGCAATTATTTAGTTCCTGATTTTTCACTCATGAAAAGTTCGGTTTAGAAAGAAAGTGGAGTTTACGAGAAGATTGTGGGTTTTTGTGTCTGTCTCAGGTGAATCGTGAGCTGAAGAAGCTGCTGGTGGCGTCAGTGGGAGATGATCTCCAGTATCACTTCGAGCGGGTCTCGAGAGAAAAGAACCACCTGATCCTTGAGAATGAAGCTCTCAGTCGAAGCCTCTCGCAGACGCTGGAGCAGCTGGAGCGCAGGAGCATCCAGTGTGATGTCTGGAGGAGCAAGTTCTTGGCCAGCCGGTCTGTACCTGTGTATTCGATGCTGGAGCTTCACTTCACTGATATCATTTATTAGAAGTCGGACACAGTAGCTTAAACCACAAACATACTTCTGTGAACAGACTCCTGTCTTTAACTGTGTCTTTGTCAGCCTTATGACAAAGTGCACCTCAGAGGTTAAGGTGTACATTTAACCCCCTATAACCTTTAGCAGATTTAAAGCATAATTAAATCTTATTGGCTAAAAAACCTGAAACAAGCATTTTAGAAAGAAGTGTGTGAGAGAAAAGGGATTTGTTCTGTTTAGCTTTTGCTAACCTCTGACATCAACCGATTCAAACCAGTTCAAATATGTGTCAAGTTGATCAGCTGAAAATCATTCACTAATTTGAACTGAATCTTTCATATGAATCGTTGGTTGTTTCTCAAAAGTTCTGACTCATTTGAGTTTAGTTGCTTCAGTATTATTCAAGTTTTACAAAAAAACAAATTAATAATTGGAGATTGTTTATTTACCAAAACTAAAAGACTTATTTGAGCTGATTTATTGTTTATTGAAAATAATTCTTGTTTGCTCCAATATCCTTTTTTTGTGTACTGTAAAAAAAATATAATTTAATATTAGTTATTTATTATAGTTATTATTTAATTTGAATAGTTTTCAAATGATTCTTTGTTCATTTGCAAAAAGAATTAACCACTTTAAGCGAAGTCACTCAACTGATTGATTCTTTGATTACTTAAAAGAATCAACTAATTTCAAACAAATAGCTTTGATTTTTTTTTTTCTTTTCACTGAAAAGAATTGTTTGAGTTTGATCATTCCAATGATTCATTACACAGTACTGAAAATAATAATCTGCTTTGAGATGAGTAGTCATTCAATGATTCATGTTTCATTTGTTCAAAAGAATCGACTCATCTGTCATCAAGGCATATATGTAAATGTAATGATTGATCATGTTAGAGCTTGTGCCCAGGGTTTTCTGGTTGAGGTTTGTGTTTGATTTTGGTGTTTGTTCAGGGTTATGGCGGAAGAGCTGACCATTACCAGGGTGGCACTGCAGAGACAGACCCGAGACGCGCAGTGCGCCATCCAGGATCTGCTGACCGAACGAGAGGAGTTCTGCAGACACATGATGTACACACACAGGTAAGAGCTCCTTTTGCCTACTCCAGCCAAATTTGAGTTGTATTGTTATCACTAAGATGGACCAACTCTGACATGATTTACCAGAGACGCAACGTTGTGAAGCACTAAAGTTATCCCATTGATCTGTGTGACTCATTAAAGTTCTGGTCTTTTTTTTTTTCTCAAAAAAAAAAACAACACTAATATGCACTTTGTAGGGAATAGCTCTGATGGCTGTTTCATGTGCAGGAGTCTGGAGCAGCTGCTGGTGTCACTGCAGTGGGGTCGGGAGCAGACGTATTACCCAGTGTCTCAAGCACTCAGCTCCACTGAACTGGCTAAAGCTAATCACAGACTGGCTCTTGCCATTAGTACTCACTTGCTAGGAAACACAGCAGGCTCATCTGGACACACACATACAGCATCCGCAGCAGACAAGAGGAGCCCATGCAAGGAGCTCTCACACACCCCGGCCGAGCGGATGGCTGAGAAGGTGATCTTTCAGAACACTTTAAGCTGCCATATTATGCAATTTTTAAAGCATTTATAAATAGTATTTGAGCCCTCTATACTAGCACTGCATCTTTAGTAACTTTCTAAAATCAATATTAATTGTAAAAAAATATCTTTCCTCCCACAGTCATGCTTTCGCCATGTCCCTTTTGGGATTTGTAGTTTGGGTATTATGAATAATGTAGTGCGTAATTCAGATAGAACGACATTATGAGTTTGCTGTTTGTCACCTGGGCTGGAAAAGGACATAAATAAAGTCCATCAAAGAGTCTCATGAGTGTGAGTCTCATTACTTCGCAAGCTAATGAATCCAGAGTAACTGTGTAGAAATAACAACGAGCTTCATGCAGTTTAGTGCCTGTGTATGCTAATGAGCTCTCATGCTGTTTGCAAGAGATAGAGTTAATGAACAAAGTTTTGATCTGTTTCATGCCAATATTGTAGGGGTTTAAAATTGTAAATGTGTTTTCTTTTTATTGGTGTTTTGTTGACATTATTAACAAGTCAACAATTAATTCAAGTGTTTTGTGTAAAAAATTTGGTTAGCATAACTGCTAAAATTGCTGCGTAATCATTTTTTTGGCAGCAATGCTTTCGCCTACTGTCAATGCCCAAATTGCATGACATCACCCAACTCTTAAAGCGTAATACATTATTATCTACCAAAAAAAACCCACACCTTTTCTGCATTGTTCTTCAGCACTTCCGGGTCAGGCAGCACCCCCGATTTGCATAGATATTAGCTGTACTAGAGATTAATCTGATAGGTCTGACTGACTGGTCAGTGGGTGGAGGTAAGAACTATGGATGTTACAAGGAACATTGAGCTGTTTTCAGTTCACAAAAAGGAATACAGGATTACACAAACATGCATTAAAGATTTTGAATACAACTTTAGGCATGTTTTTGATGAACCAACACTAGAAGATGCTGGGAATGTCAGAAATGTTCTTTTTGCATAATATGGCACCTTTCATTTATTTTGTGAAATCTGACTAAATGTTCTAGATTACAACTTTCCATTGTATTTTGTTTCCATTTGTATTCTGTTCTCAGCTCAATTTTCTATATTTATTGCAAAGTTAGTGTCTTGTACTGTTCTCAAGAGGAGATCCACACAGTGACTGCAAAAATTTCTTTAGTTTACTCTATTAACCCTTTTACAAACCGATGAACCCCATCACTAAACAGTTGTTGTATTGATCTGCAGGTTCTTTTAAGTTTGGACCGGCTTGCTGTCTCTGATCCGTATCTCTCCTCTTCCTCTACTGACGCAGATCACTCACCGTTCCTCCAGAGCAGAAAGAGCATCGGCCGCTTTCATCCCTTCACTCGCTATGAGAACATAACTTTTAATTGCTGTGAGCGCTGCAGAGGGGAGCTCACTGTTCTCTAATTAATTCTGTCATTGCTGAAGAGAGATCACTCTATAGATAAAGAAAAAGAATCACTAAAGAAGAAAAGTCGATGAGCGGCTCAAAGCCTGAACTTGTTGGTCAATGGCATTCAATTGGTTTTCAGTTGCTCATTTCATCCGGTTTCACTGTTATGGGAAAAGAATAATGAATACCTCTGATAATTTTTTTTTTGCTCTGTTGCTTTATGAGATTGAACCAGTTCCTGTCACTTCCTGTTTTTTTTAAACTAGTATCTGGTTTACTTGTCAGATTGGTGACTGCTTCCATAGTAAAGATGCCTCCTTTGCTGCTGACATTGCTTCGTGTCTCTAGTCACACAGTTGTCCTCATGGTCTGTAAGAGAGCGGGGTGAACATGCTAATAAGGGTCTTCTGAAGCAGAGGCTTGATGGTGGGATTCAGTGAAGGGTATTTTTTTTACTGTTACACAGGACCTTCAGAGATTTCTGTGTGTAGTTGCTTGATTGTCCCCTTTTCAATTGTTTATGTACTAGTTACAAATGTCCAATAAACCTTTCAGCGTGAAACTAAAGTTGGATTTTGGTTTTAGGTATGAAATGGCCGTTTGTGGGTGTGAGCGCGCTTTAAACTAATAATTGTATTTAGAGGAGAATAGCAAGTCTTTCAAGATATTTTAGTCTAATATATATATATATATATATATATATATATATATAGTCTATTCAAATTTAAAGAAATCGCTTTTTTTAACAATTACACAAAAATATATTTTGAGGTTTTACAACACGTTTTTTTACAACAAATACAGTTTCAACTTCTTTACTCCAGATATACATCATACGTAGGCAACCTCCCACTTTCCCTTCCGATGCGTGAAAGAGTGAAGCTGCAATTAATTCACCGGCCAGTTGTGGTTGCACAAAGTGACATTCTCATTGGGACCGTTTTATTATTCTTTGTAAAGGCTTTTAATCTACATTCTATTTTTACCTCCACGACACCATTTGCACAATTACCATTATGAAGAGTGTTATATACCATTTGCACAGTACCATTATTTCAACCTAAATGACCTCACAAACTGAACCAAACTGAAGTTTTTAATTTGTATGGTGGAAATGATTGCAGGAAAACGTACATAATATAACACTGTTGCTGTTCACTTGCACGCATTAGCACTGACATCATGATCAGTCCTTATTCTTGTAACCAGTGAGTCTCTTTTCTATGTATTTATCTTCTTCCCTTTACTCATGAAAAAGCCTTGGTGTTTCCTGGTGGGTACGAAACTCAGCGCCTTCTCCCAGCTGCCTGTGTTCTGCAGTGTCGACAGGATGCACGTCATCTGGTCCAGGGTCAGACACTTTGACCCTTTTTCCCAGTGCACATGTTCATCCAGTGGGAGTCTGGCTGTGGAAAGAGAGAGCCGCCGGGCATGGGCAAACGAGACCCCTGTTTGAACGCTTCGGTCCACTAAAGCACCCACCACATACACTGCACTGTGATCAAATCTCCTGAGCACAGTTTTTGAATCTGCTGTGAGGTAAACAATGTCCTTTTTTGGGAAGATCTCATGGGCACCACGTTCCGTTGTTGTGATCAACATCTGGTCCCAGAATTGTGCACCATAGAACTTCACGAGCTCTCGTTGGTAACCTCCTTGAGGGTCCAGATTGCAGAAGTGAATATGAAAGGGCTGATTTTGACGCCGGTTCCATGATTCGCTCATCACCAGTTGCTTGATGCAATTCCGGAGGGAATGCGGGTTCATCTTCTCCTCGTAGCTCATATCAAAGACCAGCGGCTGACCAAATCTCATAGCATGTGCCATTTTCCAGTGCTGAAAGTGCTCTAGAGCTACACTTTTTTTTTGGATATAAGTGCAGGGAGGTGTTTCCAGTTCCTCCACAGGTACCTCCAGTTTCTTTGCTTCCTTCAATTCTTTTTTTTTCAGTTTTGCGAGCTTCAAGTTTTCTTTTTGAAACAAAAATTTCAGATACTTCAGCTTACCTTTTTTAGTACTTAATCTGACAAGCTCCTGCAGCTGCTCTTCCGTAATGGATTTTGGGGCCGGTTTTCCAGCAATATGCAAGGCATTTACCAGTTCACGATGTATCTCCAGAGAAGACTGTGGTAACTGTGAGGACTCATCAATCTGATTATTGCCATTTTCTTCACTCACCGAGTTCTCCTCTCTTACAGGGACAATCTGGGACTTAATCAATGACTTCCAGCATTCTAAATCCAGCTTTTCAGCATCTTTGCATATTATTTTGCTGGTGCTGAAGTATCTGATGTTTGTTAGATCAGTCTTTCCGGGAACTATGTGATAAATTTCCTTGGGGACCTTCAACATGGAGCTGAGGGGTCTCAAGCTGCCAGCTTGAGTGGGTACAATAGGTAACAGTACCCTTCTGAGAAACATCTGAGCAGTTACTTGAGGCTTTATGACAAACTTCACAGTTTTAGAGACATGTCTAATGGAAAATGCTTCACTTTTTCGGCAGCAAGTCCAAATATGAGCAGAAGTTTTGCAGGTTCTGAGCAGAATCATTATCTGTTCTCCAAATCAAACACTTGAACCAACGGTGAAATCTGGGCAAAGAGGAAAAATTGTTGGTTATATAGAGGAGTGGTGGATTAGCACGTACAAACACATTGTAAACATTTGTGTGTTGTGATTAAACTATATATATATATATATATATATATAAATTACACACAAAATTATAAATTTTAACCCTTTATTTGTTTTGATTATAATCATTATGGACTAAATAAGCGATATAAAAAACAATACTTCATAACACTTGACCAATTTCATGTGACCAATAATAAATTCTGAAGTTTACAGTTTTGTCTTTAGTACTTTTATAGACAAAGTTGCGGTGTTCTGGGAACCCAAGTTGCTATTGCTCTTCAACTTATGTGTCATTTGTTCCCTCCTCTTCCTCTAGACAATAGCACATGGGGTTCAATTGGGTTTAGGTCAGCCAAGTTTGCTGTCTTCAGTAAGCATGGCACGATAACAGGTTTGGTCACGGTTTCGAACTGAAAGCAAAAAGATTATACCATTTGTATGATATCAGGATTTTTTTTGTGTTTTCAAAATGAACTCCCTACAAGGGTGTGTGTGTGTGTGCTACTAATGCTGGCAGCCACATCAATATGATCGCACATTTGATCCTGGTTTAAGGGGTGAACCCCCATAACTCCTATAATAAGTCATCTGCAAAATTTATTGACGACCACGGCTTGGAAGAGGAAGGTTAACCGACATGCAAATTACGTTTAAAGAGTCCCTGTTAAAGGAAGCAATACATCAAATATGATTTCACATCTGCGGGATCACCATCCAGCACTATTCGATAAATTCAAAGTGAGTTGTTAGATGTTTGCGCAAGTTCATTTCAAGACAGCTTTATTCTAAGTTAGTCAAATAACACCACTAATTAATGAACATTAGCTAACGTCAGCTTTCCTCTTGCATGTTACTACAGAGTGGGGAATAGCAGACATATGTACTAACGTTACGTTTCTGTGTTTGAACATTAGTATAACTATTGATGTCCGGTGAAATCACGTCTTTACTTTTTAGCCTTGAACATTTTTTCAAAATGAAACCATTAAAAAAACGACAACCAACTATCAGTTCATGACATTAAAGTACTACTCAAAAATCAAACTCAAAAGTACAGAAAGAGCATTTGATGGATCATGACTCGTTATAATCGCTCTTGCAGTGCATTGAGATCATTTACCGATCGGTGGCTGCAGTGTTGCTTCAGGGCAAAAAGATTTTTAAACAGATTCTTTTTTGGGCCTGTACACACCTATGCGCTTTTTTTTTTATGAAATGTAGCGTAAAGTGCTGTGATTGGTTCATTTGGTCACAAGTCTTTAGCCGGGAAGGTAGCAATAGACGGAGCTCGAGAACAAAACAAGGACCTCCTCTTCTTCAGCACTTTTGGGAGTACAGCTCCTTGTTTTGATCTCCAGAGCCGGCTATTGCGGCCTTTCCCCAAGTACCCCTGTCTGCAGCCTGTAGAATGAGGAGGGGCTAACTCTGGGGAGGGGCTGCACTATTTTAATCGCAGTTAATTTATACCATGGGACTTTTATGAATTACTGGCAATTTCTGACAATAAATATCAAGTAATGAAGTTTATTTACAGTTTGTTTTTGTATATTGTCTTAATCATTAATAAAATCATAAATGTGGAATTTTCTCAGCAAGTAAATCCACTATACTATAGTTAATTTTCAAAAATGATTTGCTAAACATCAGAATTGTTTATAAATACTAACATTCGAAAGACATGAATAAATTAATACATGTGTGTTTCAACGTCATTTATTGTGGATGGTTCTGTTAACATACTCCCTTTAAATCTAATAATGACATGCGAAACAGCAGTCTGGGTCCTCTGTGCCATCATAAAATCCTCTGAGACAACCACATTTCCCATTTCCATGGTAACCAAAGCAGCTGTTCAATAAGTTTTGCACATTTTGCATTCTTTGATTTCAAAAGGCACAGAAAACTCTACCATTTTCACTCAATTTTCCCAGTGGCCAAAACACATGAAAAACTCATCTAGAATCGTTAGCCATGATACAGCAGTTACATTATCTCGACATTATTAATTTACCCACAACCAATGTGAGGGAATGTGGGCCGGGCAATACGTGCAACCCCGCCCCAGAATTAGCCCCTCCAAAATCTGCAGGCTGCAGATAGAGGCTTCTCCCTTTCCCGGCTGAAGACACGTGACCAAACGAGCCAATCACAGCGTTATACACTAAATATTTACTGCATACAGCTACTGCGTTTAAAAAATCCGCATAGGTGTAAAAAGACCTTCAGACCGAAACTTTGGTCTGTCAGCTCTGTTCGTTGGAGCGGTCAATCATAGCTGTAAATCAGGTGGCATAGTCTTATTTTTAGGGTGAAAATTGAGCCCTAAAGAACCACACGAAAATAAACATAAAACTATTACACTTTGTTCACTTTACAGATAACTTTCAAAAATCATTAAAACCGTTAGCGCAAACAAAGTTCAGCTTTTTCCCATAGACTTGTATTGGGCGGAAATCATTCTGCAGCTAGCATCATGGCGACAATCGCCAATGTTTGGCTACCCTTCGCATCGTGGAACATAAGAACCGAACATGAATGTAAATACAGCGAACTCCACATCACTATAAGTCCAGAAAACGTTCTCCGGTCGTTTTATTAAGAACTGAAAAGTCAGTATCTAACGAACATAGCATACACTAAATGTGGAGAGAAACTCGTTGAACGCTAATCAAGTTCATTAATAAAACACATTTCTAAATGTACAACAGAGTGTTGGTGTTCTAAATAACAAGAGGTGTTTATGTTCAACAAAAATGTTACCTGATCAGCTGAATTTCTTCAGGTTAATCAAATGTCATTGGAAAAGGTACTCAACACGCTGCTAGTTGTCACATGGACATCACTCTGCAGCGATTAAACCCATCCGGGTGGAAAATGGAAACGTAGACTTCTGTCAGTTATCGAAATATCAAACATTTTAAGCAAGATGGAAACTCGTAAATTAGTCAATATACGTTAACTATATTTAAATATAAAAAAATAAGTGTAGTAATAACATTATTGTGCAACATAGAGAAGAGTCTGGATGATCGGTCGTGTTTCTGGCCGGGTCATAAAAAAGCAGGGCACCTACGCGAATGTGTGAAAACATCATCCGCTCAAAGTGTGGACGCATATCTTCTTCGTAAATAGTTTAACCAATCATGAGCTTGTTTCTCCATGAACTGAAAAGTAAAAAAGAGATAGACGAGGCGATTAAAACCGTGTCTGAGAAATTTTTTGTGCTTCGCTTTGGTAGAGATGACGATTCCGTCTGCTTGCAGCTCGATGAGATTGTACGTGTCCTTCTGTTTGTCTAAATATTTTTTTACAGTCTATGGTCTAAATACATAGAGTGAACTCCGGAATGCATGCATACAGACAAAGTGAGAAATCAAAATCATTATTTATTTTTTTTCCAATTAACTTAGGTTGTAAAGTTTGATGTTGAAATAAAAGATATTGTGACGACCTGGCGGAACGTCGCCACCCCAGTGCATCATGGGAGGTGGTTAGATTCCAAATGAAACGGAAATAACTCTTAAGTTACAAAGTTGTGTTGAATTATTTTAGTGTGTGAGGATGTATGTTCAGATTTTGGATGCTGAACAAACACCATTGCAGCATTCTGCTTTGAGCGTGATTCCAACAGCTCTTTTAAGAGCTCCGAGTTCCACTGGGGTCGTGCGGTGTATGGGACACAAGGATCTCCACCGTTTATAGGCGTTTTAGAGTTCTGGCACCCCGCCGGATTAGATTAGCTGCACGGTTAGCTAGCATTAGCCTCGACCACTACTAACCGCTCGTCACAATATGTTCATATCCAACGGCAGAGCGCCAATGATGCACAAGTAAGTTGACGATGAGTAAATATTATATGTCTATAAATATTATATTCATCCAAAAATGTACTGCTTTGTTATTAAAGACAAAAAGATAATTTGACATCGATAATTAATTTTACAGTTCTAAAATTTACAAAATTTAAGTTTGTGGTGTAAAATGAAACATTGAATTATATTCAGACCTATTTAATCTATTAATAATTGCACGGGTTTGACCTGTGCATTGAAAATTCCTGGATTTATTCAGCATAGGTTGTTGCTGTGGAAGCAGATAGATGAATATCATTGAATATTAATCAGGGTGTATGGTTTTATGACTCCCAGTTGTGGAAGACAGCTCATGACCTAAGTAACATGGCAAGTGTGTTCCTGGTGGATGTGGATTTAGCTCCAGTGTACTCTCGATACTTTGACATCAGCTTCATCCCCTCTACTGTCTTCTTCTTCAATGGACAGCACATGAAAGTCGACTATGGGTATATTTACATTATTATCAGTAGTATAATGAAGTTTTTAATTTGTATGGTGGAAATGATAGCAGGAAAACGTACATAATATAACACTGTTGCTGTTCACTTGCACGCATTAGCACTGACATCATGATCAGTCCTTATTCTTGTAACCAGTGATTCTCTTTTCTATGTATTTATCTTCTTCCCTTTACTATTCAAAAAGCCTTGGTGTTTCCTGTTGGGTACATAACTCAACGCCTTCTCCCAGCTGCCTGTGTTCTGCAGTGTCGACAGGATGCACGTCATCTGGTTCAGGGTCAGAGACTTTGACCCATTTTTCCAGTGCAAATGTTCATCCAGTGGGAGTCTGGCTGTGGAAAGAGAGAGCCGCCGGGCATGGGCATATGAGACCCCTGTTTGACTGCTTCCATCTACTAAAGCACCCACCACATACACTGCACTGTGATCAAATCTCCTGAGCACAGTTTTTGAATCTGCTGTGAGGTAAACAATGTCCTTTTTTGGGAAGATCTCATGGGCACCACGTTCCGTTGTTGTGATCAACATCTGGTCCCAGGATTGTGCACCATAGAACTTCACGAGCTCTCGTTGGTAGCCTCCTTGAGGGTCCAGATTGCAGAAGTGAATATGAAAGGGCTGATTTTGACGCCGGTTCCATGCTTTGCTCATCACCAGTTGCTTGATGCAATTCCGGAGGGAATGCGGGTTCATCTTCTCCTCGTAGCTCATATCAAAGACCAGCGGCTGACCAAATCTCATAGCATGTGCCATTTTCCAGTGCTTTGAGTACTGTAGATTTGAGTTTTCTGATAGGATATAAGTGAAGAGAGCTGTTTCCGGTTCCTCCCCAGATTCCTCCACAGGTACCTCCAGTTTCTTTGCTTCCTCCAATTCTTTTTTTTTCAGTTTTGCGAGCTTCAAGATTTCTTTTTTATACAAAAATTTCAGATGCTTCAGCTTAGCTTTTTTAGTACTTAATCTGACAAGCTCCTGCAGCTGCTCTTCCGTAATGGATTTTGGGGCCGGTTTTCCAGCAATATGCAAGGCATTTACCAGTTCACGATGTATCTCCAGAGAAGACTGTGTTAACTGTGAGGACTCATCAATCTGATTATTGCCATTTTCTTCACTCACCGAGTTCTCCTCTCTTACAGGGACAATCTGGGACTTAATCAATGACTTCCAGCATTCTAAATCCAGCTTTTCAGCATTTTTGCATATTATTTTGCTGGTGCTTAAGTATCTGATGTTTGTTAGATCAGTCTTTCCGGGAACTATGTGATACATTTTCTTGGGGACCTTCAACATGGAGCTGAGGGGTCTCAAGCTGCCAGCTTGAGTGGGTACAATAGGTAACAGTACCCTTCTGAGAAACATCTGAGCAGTTACTTGAGGCTTTATGACAAACTTCACAGTTTTAGAGACATGTCTAATGGAAAATGCTTCACTTTTTCGGCAGCAAGTCCAAATATGAGCAGAAGTTTTGCAGGTTCTGAGCAGAATCATTATCTGTTCTCCAAATCAAACACTTGAACCAACGGTGAAATCTGGGCAAAGAGGAAAAATTGTTGGTTATGTAGAGGAGTGGTGGATTAGCACGTACAAACACATTGTAAACATTTCAATTGTATGTTGTGATTAACATGTCTAAAATATAACGGCAAGCAGTGATACAGGGCCAAGCGGCCATCAGGATGAAGGAAGGGCAAAAGTTGAACAAAGGCTGAAAAGAAACAAAAAAGGCATTTTAAGTTTCGTTGAGAGACCTGCTGAAAATGTGAGCAAAAAAAAAGGGGCAACAAAAACTATATGGCTGACATCAAAATCACTGACATAGTAAACCAGTGGTGCTCATTACGTCGATTGCTATCGACCGGTCGATCGCGGCGTGAAATTGAAACAATATCATCCGATCATCCATCCCGTCACAGTTCAGTAAAGTTAGCTGCAGATTCACGGATTTGGATTTCTCTGCTCAATAGCTCGAGACCAAAATGTTCTTAGTAAACAAATAATACCTATTTTTAATCTGTGTTGTGTAGCGGACAAACTACAGAGTGTTTTTTTATCAAGACAAGTTTCTCTCGGCATTCGCAGAAACATATTACCATCTATGAGCAACCCGATGACATGGAAACACTTAGAGACTATCTGCAAATTACCAGATCCAAAATATGTTTTACCCAGAATGTGCTTCATAACTTCATTCTAAATTGCTCTATTACAACCAAAATCAAGCAACACGCCACTCCTCACCTGCATATTGTAGTGCACGACTCAGTTTCAATAAACAATTGAAATATTAATTAGAGCATCATTTTTATTCTTGATTATTTGGATCAAAGCTCAATTGCTTCCATAAAAATCACTCTGTTACCACCGAATTCAGGTCACACACAACTGTTCTAATGATTCAATTCAGTGCAAGTCATCAAACTAAACTCAGGTTATTACAAAAAATTTAAATAATTAATTATTATGTGTGTTTTGTCAATTCTCAATAAAGTTGAAAATAATTGTTTGTTGATTGCTGTTTGACATTTTTGTAGCGGGTAGATCACTTTGACTTGGTCATTTTAAAAGTAGCTCGCAAGCTGAAAAAGTGTGAGCACCCCTGTAGTAAGCATTCAAAAAAACGACTCAGCACGATGCTCCAAAAACATTAAAATAAATTTTACGATTTTGAAAAGGAAATCATTTTTCGTATGTCCTGACTACTAGGGGGCACTGCATCCTAACTCCACAAGGAACCTTATCACATGTCTCTTATAACACCCACCAAATTTAGTCTCAATTAACTGAACGGTTTGAGAGATACATCCAAATGACCTTTTTTACTAGTTTCATAATTTGTTTATTTAATAGTTTCTCTCAAAGCATGAAACCAAATACATCAGGCTCTGTGAAGGATATTTGTTGAGTTTCATGAGAATTGGATGAATGGTGTAGGAGAACTTTGAAAAAGTTGTAATTTTGATTATTCAAAATGGCGGCTAATTGGATAATTGGAACATGAGATCATTGGATTTAATGGAATTATCATGAGCCATGGATTCAGTGGCAAAAGGAATTTGTTTCTAGACCATAGAGTTCTTGAGCTATTGGCATTTACATATGTGAAACTTTGGACTGGTGGTGGCGCTATAGAGTTTGAGTTAGAGGGTCCAGATTGGGTCAGATTTCTTATAATGACCATTTGAATCAAATTCCATAACTTTCCTGCAAGCGGTTCATAGGGCTGCCATTGATTTCAACGGCAGAATAATAATAAGAAGAACGCCAACAAATACAATAGGTGCCATCGCACCTTCAGTGCTTGGCCCCTAATTACACACAAAATTACAAATTTTAAGCCTTTATTTGTTTGATTATAATCATTATGGACTAAATAAGCGATATAAAAAAAACAATACTTCATAACACTTGACCAATTTCATGTGATCAATAATAAATTATGAAGATAACAGTTCTGTCTTCAGTACTTTTATAGACAAAGTTGAGGTGTTCTGGGAACCCAAGTTGCTATTGCTCTTCAACTTATGTGCATTATGTGAAAATTTCTTCCCTCCTCTTCCTCTAGACCACATATGTCAAAGCCAAGGGGTTTCAAACAAGGTGGGAGTCTGAGTACATGTTCACGGATGTCGCTGGAAAACCTTTGTGCCTTCTGTGTGGAGAGAGTGTGGCAGTATAATCTGTATAATAATGAAATGGTATAACCTGAGATGGCATCATGAAAATAACACGCAGAAAAAAACGAGAATATGGACACGGAACAAAGGCTACTTATTGTATTTCAATGCAATATATATATTTTTATCAATGGAGTGAATGGCAGAAAATTGCTGATATTATTTATTTCTTTGAAGTTGCTTAAATTCAGCCCACTTAAGTCCAGCCCTCGACTTGTAGCAAAATGTTTTATTTGGCCCTCCGTCCATTTGACTGACACCCCTGCTCTAGACAATAGCACATGGGGTTCAATTGGTTTAGGTCAGCCAAGTTTGCTGTCTTCAGTAAGCATGGCACGATAACAGGTTTGGTCACGGTTTCGAACTGAAAGCAAAAAGATTATACCATTTTTATGACATCAGGATTTTTTTTTTGTGTTGTCAAAATGAACTCCCTACAAGGGTGTGTGTGCTAGTAGTGCTGGCAACCACGTCAATATGATTGCGCATTTGATCCTGGTTTAAGGGGTGAACCCCCATAACTCCTATAAGTCATCTGCACGCGACCACGGCTTGGAAGAGGAAGGTTGACATGCAAATCACGTTTAAAGAGTCCCTGTTAAAGGAAGCAATACATCAAATATGATTTCACATCTGCGGGAGCACCATCCAGCACTATTCGCTAAATTCAAAGTGAGTTGTTAGAATAAAGCTGTCTTGAAATTAACTTGCGCAAACATCTAAGTTAGTCAAATAACACCACCAATTATTAAACATTAGCTAACGTCAGCTAATTTCCTCTTGCATGTTACTACAGAGTGGGGAATAGCAGACATATGTACTAACGTTACGTTTCTGTGTTTGAACATTAGTATAACTATTGATGTCCGGTGAAATCACGTCTTTACTTTTTAGCCTTGAATATTTTTTCAAAATGAAACCATTAAAAAAACGACAACCAACTATCAGTTCAAGACATTAAAGTACTACTCAAAAATCAAACTCAAAAGTACAGAAAGAGCATTTGATGGATCATGACTCGTTATAATCGCTCTTGCAGTGCATTGAGATCATTTACCGATCAGTGGCTGCAGTGTCGCTTCAGGGCAAAAAGATTTTTAAACAGATTCTTTTTGGGGCCTGTACACACCTATGCGCTTTTAAAAAAATAAATATGTAGCGTAAAGCGCTGTGGTTCATTTGGTCACGCGTCTTTAGCCGGGAAGGTAGCAATAGACGGAGCTCGAGAACAAAACAAGGACCTGTACTCCCAGAAGTGCAGGAGAAGAAAAGAGACTACAAACTACAAAGACTAGTCTGCGCAAAAAGCCTTTACATACCTATGCATTTGCTCTATAACACTTTTGCGTCTGCGTCATGAGGTCCCCGTGTCTTTTTCTGTTAAAAAAAGAGTGCACACTCTCCTGAATATGGCGCTTCGGTGAACTTGTGCTATTTAAATTCAGTAATGACTGGATGATTCTCCAGACCGTTTCTGTAGTGTCTTCTCTTCACTTTTGGGAGTACAGCTCCTTGTTTTGATCTCCAGAGTCGGCTATTGCGGCCTTACTCTGAATGTGGAGAGAAACTCGTTGAACGCCAATCAAGTTCATTAATAAAACACATCTCTAAATGTACAACAGAGTGTTAGTGTTCTGAATAACAAGAGGTGTTTATGTTCAACAAAAATTTTACCTGATCAGCTGAATTTCTTCACGTTAATCAAATGTCTTTGGAAAAGGTACTCAACGCGCTGCTAGTTGTCACATGGACATCACTCTGCAGCGGTTAAACCCATCCGGGTGGAAAATAGAAACGTAGACTTCTGTCAGTTATCGAAATATCTATTATATCAAACATTTTAAGCAAGATGGAAACTCTTAAATTAGTCAATGTACGTTAACTGCATTTAAATATAAAAAAATAAGTGTTGTAATAACATTATTGTACAACATAGAGAAGATGTCTGGATGATCGGTCGTGTTTCTGGCCGGGTCATAAAAAGCAGGGCACCTACGCGAATGTGTGAAAACATCATCCGCTCAAAGTGTGGACGCATATCTTCTTCGTAAATAGTTTAACCAATCATGAGCTTGTTTCTCCATAAACTGAAAAGTAAAAAAGAGATAGACGAGGCGATTAAAACCGTGTCTGAGAAGGTTTTGGTGCTTCGCTTTGGTAGAGATGACGATTCCGTCTGCTTGCAGCTCGATGAGATTGTACGTATCCATCTGTTTGTCTAAATATTTTTTTACAGTCTATGGTCTAAATACATAGAGTGAACTCCGGAATGCATGCATACAGACAAAGTGAGAAATCAAAATCATTATTTATTTTTTTCCAATTAACTTAGATTGTAAAGTTTGATGATGAAATAAAAGATATGTTCATATCCAACGGCAGGGCGCCAATTATACACAAGAAAGTTGTGATGAGTAATATTATATGTGGCCATATGTCTCTGATTTTTATCAGAGGATCATTCATCCAAATACGTACTGCTTTGTTATTAAAGACAAAAGATAATTTCACATCGATAATTAATTTTACGGTTCTAAAATTACTTAAGTTTGTGGTGTAAAATGAAACATTTAATTATATTCAGACCTATTTAATCTATTTATAATTGCACGCGTTTGACCTCTGCATTGAGAATTCCTGGATTCATTCAGCATAGGTTGTTGCTGTGGAAGCAGATAGATGAATATCATTGAATATTAATCAGGGTGTATGGTTTTATGACTCCCAGTTGTGGAAGACAGCTCATGACCTAAGTAACATGGCAAGTGTGTTCCTGGTGGATGTGGATTCAGCTCCAGTGTACTCACGATACTTTGACATCAGCTTCATTCCCTCTACTGTCTTCTTCTTCAATGGACAGCACATGAAAGTCGACTATGGGTATATTTACATTATTATTATTAGTACATTAGACAGACAAGACAAGAAGTGCTTCAGAAATAGTAATACTTGCCTCAAACATCAGAAACCATTCATTTTGAAGTGTGCTGTGCTGTCCCTTTAACACACACCTAAACCATGAATTTTGAGTGTGGGATGCTTCTCTGCTGTTCCAGATCTCCAGACCACACTAAGTTTGTGGGCAGCTTCAGGAGCAAGCAGGATTTCATGGATCTGGTGGAGGTGATTTATAGAGGAGCCATGAGGGGAAAATTGATCGTCCAGAGCCCAATTGATGCTTGGAATGTTCCTAAATATGAGCTGCTCTACCACAACATCTAACTGTGAGTTTTGCATGCACACCAGAGGGCCCCCCTAAAAACACCACACACATTTGACCACCATTCAGTACAACTATTATGGTACAGACAAACAAACTTTTTTTTTTTATCCGATTTGACGTCATTTATTGGAACCAATTAAAATGCTCTTGTCAGCAGAGTAAAAAAAATGTAACACTGAATGGAGAGCTGCTAGTTCTGAAGCAAATCTGCTTTATTTGCACATTCACTAAGACTGCTGTAGTGTATAGGTCCTGAGTTCTGTCTCAGGTTTATTTAGTCAGTGCTTGTGTTGTTGTTGAGGTCCTGTGATCGCTTCTGGCTGCGTGTGATCATCCCAAAGGGCACTGGTTTGACCCTCAGGCTCCGGCTGAAGAAACGAAATACCGCCTCCATGCTCTGATTTGGAGCCTCCTGGATACTCTGGGTGCCGGCTGAGACCTGAGAGCATCCAGCCTTTAGAGAGCCCACTGACCGGTTGAGGGGCTTGGCACTCAGTATCCAGGATTTGGAGTGCACCCGGAGCCACTCGCGCCCGAATGGACCTAGTGGCTGGTGCCAGAGGCTGTGGGAGGAGGCTAAAAGTGCCACTGCCCTCACCCGTCTTTCCATTTCCCTCAGATTGACACAGACAAGGTCGACAAATGCCAGACCACCCCGACCATGAGCCTCAAAAATGAGAGAGATAGATAGAAGTGTCACCTACATTGTGAAGTACTCTGTTTTCTGAAGATTTAAAATTAAAGTGGCCACTCACCACCACAAAAACATGCTCTGCTGCGCTCTTTAACACAAGTACCTCCCAGACCAGCTGTACATGTTCCCCTGAACTCCACCGACTCTCATTTGGGTTCATGATGATCACATCAAATGATTGGCTAAGAGCTGACTCCAGGTATGGAATCTGGCTGCCAAGCTCCAGCCCCAACTCGGCTGTGACTTTCCAACTCCAGATGCCACTCCGAATCGAACCCTCATCCTGGATGAGCACCAACAGTTTTCCATGATGCTCTAGCGCACCTGGTGTCAGGAAGATGAAACTGCCATCTTTGAGGCGGGATCGGTTTAGACAGAACCTGAAGATGGATATTCCAAATTAAAATGAGAGTTGATAATTTTTTTTTTTTTGTTTCAAACCTGGATTCTTTCTTGCAGTCTGTTGAAGTTTGGTTGTATGGATGTGCTGGATCACAGTAAATAAATCCAAGCATTAATTTGAATTGTAATATTTTGTCATTGACCTGTCCTCCAGAATGCTGTAGACATGCTGTGTGATGAAGCTACAGACTTCCTTATGGTCTCCATCTGTTTCTTGGACATCTCTGAGGTTGAATCTGAACCTATATGGCTCCAGAGTTTCCCTGTGCAGGAGACAACCTTCTGGAGAAAATCTGAATGGGAAGTCTGACTGAGACGCATCCATTCTGGAGTTAAAGAAAAGTTATAAGCAAAAACTATAGCTTCAGTGTGGACTCTCTTCTGGGACAATCTGGGAACGAGCCCTTGTTTTATTGACACACTAATGAGTTTCAACCTTCACAACACCTGATCAGACTAAATAAGGATATCTTGACTTGTTTAAAGCTACACTGGTGCAGGTGTTGTAATACGTGCAGGGCTGAATGGGTCTAGCACAGAATTTGGACATGACTGGGCTAGAGGGTTGAAACCATAAGACTAAAGTTATATTAAGGTGTGTTGTATGATATGAGTGTTTTGTATTTTAAAAACTGACTAATTTCTAAAATTGGTGAAACAAATAAAGATGGATTGCAATCTACATCCAATGTATTTTGTTAATTGTGCAATTTATAATTGAAACACTGTTGTTATCGATTGTACCGTGTTCTCTATATAATACTCAAATAGTTACTTTCGAAAGTTCCTCTGCTTATGCAACCTACCCTACCTACAAATATTTCATTGCTAGTATAAATGATGTTTGAAAACTCACAAATATATTTTAATAAAACCCGTATGTTATAATGCTCCAAATAGAGACAGTTGAAAACAAAGGCCTAGTTTATGTTGAAATGCTGTTTTCTACGATGTCCTCAATTATCCCAGTTGATATCGCTAATTGACGCTCGATCAGGTCAAACAGGTGAGCGATATAATATGGAGTTAATTCTCCAGAAATAGTATGGATGCGTTCATATTATTTGTTTAAGTTTTAATACAAAATAAAAGCCAAATAAATACAGTACATAATTAAATCTGGTTATATGTCTTCATACACGGTGAGTTGGTAACGTTTCGATTAGTTAATTTTCAATAACGACCGAACATATTTGGCTTTTTGTAACGTAGCGTTAAAATTTCGTTTAAACAAAAAAAGGTCTAACGCGTGGTTTGATTCGACACTGTTGGCAATGCGGAACGTTTGAAGTGGTTGACAGGCGTTTCAGACCGACGGGATTTCATCATAGCACCGGAAGTTGCGAAAAAAATGAATCGTCCTTGTGGCTCTCGTTAATTCAAATAACACATTTATGCATGTAATGTATCTAAAATATTTAGCACAAATCAAAGTTGACCTGTATTTAAAATGTTTCCAGCGAGGAGCAGCTCGTTTCTGGGCTGTATACGCGCCTTTAGCCAGCCAGGTGACAGTCCGTTGTAACTTATAGTGGTTTATAGTGGTTAGTTTGATGCCGCTTTAGGATTATTTTTTTGTTTAATTTTTGTCTCACCATTGGCTTATATATATATATATATATATATATAAAAGTGTGTTGATGTGTATATTGATGTGTTAAATCTTATTCTGAATGAATGTTTATTCAGATCTGGTGGAATCACTATTGAAGCTATTGTTTGTCTTCTGTTTGATCAGACGTCCTTCATAGTCATATGAAGATCTTCTCAGCTGGACTGAAGAATTACCAGATACCACCAGACTTCAGCGGTACGTATGTCTGTTGTGATTTCGTTAACTGTAACGTTTTTTTTATACAGACCACCATCATTTCTTGCCCTTTCCGACGTGTAGTAAAACTGGTAATAATGTTTTCATCCACCCATAAATTTATTTTCTTGCTTTTTCCTTGTGAGTGTCAGTCAGAGGGTCCAATCTCTCCCACACCCTCAACAGTTTCTCATTAAACAAGTTTTAGAACTGTAAACTGAGGGCACAGGAGAAAGTGAAAAAAATCATACATGCATGAGGAAACCTCTAATCAGGATCTTTGGGTCTGCTTGGACATTTAAAGTTATAAGAAAAAGTAGGGTCTGACGGTCACATATCTTGTAAGTTTCCTCAGTCACCACATAAATGCAGTATCTAGTGACACTTGAGTGTTTGAATCTGTATATTTGTAGCAGTGTTGTGTGTTTCTCTCCCGCAGACATTGTTTTACCTGAAAAGACCAAGTTGAAGTTCATGGAGAAAGCCCCAAATATCCAGCAGCCAAAGAAGGAACCGAAAGGGCTCCGTGACATTCAGGGGCCCTCCAAAGATGCCACCACCTTCACCGAAGGACAGTACGGCATCCTAGTATGTCTCTGCACAGCGTCAGCATCAACAAAATGTTCTTTTAATAAAGTCATGCACACATCAATTTGGAATTTTCAACAAAGAAATGTTATTAGTTCTTTCTCAGACACAGTTTCTAGAAGGTTTTCATCTTCCTTGGACCAATTTGAACAACAAAACTGAAACAAAGTGTTTGTGCGTGCGTGTGCGTGTGTGTGTGTGTGCGCGCGTGCGTTTTCAGGCTCTGGGTGGTGGCTATCTCCACTTTGGTCACATAGAGATGATGCGTCTGACCATTAACCGCAACATCGATCCTGATAGCACTTTCGCCATCTGGCGGTTTGATCCTCCATATAAGCCAATCACACGGAAGGGTCTGGGTCAGCGAATGGGTGGTGGGAAGGGTGCCATTGACCGCTACGTCACTCCAGTGCAGTGTCGGCGCCTCGTTCTAGAGATTGGAGGGAAGGTCGAGATTGAGGAGGTTCGAGATGTCCTCATACAGATCACCAAGAAGCTGCCATTCCCTGCTAAGGTATGTTCACTTTTAGAGTCGATGCAGCTTCATCCTCATCTATGGGCCTGTCCCAAATGGAACACTATACACTTGTGGACATCCTTGAGTCCACATTTAGATGATGTCATGTAAGGCGTACCTTGGGGGCCCTTGGCTCGAGTCCACAAGGGTGGACTGAAGTAGTTTTTTGTGGCAGAGACATGGTTTCAGTTGTGTGATTGAGTTCACAACAAAGCAATGAGAAAAGATGATGTTCCCTGTAGTTGTTTTGAATTGCAATGCAAAGCTATTGCCATTTGATGAGTTAATGTTGAGTGTTGTGCAGAGTGGTTAATGTATTTTTCTTGGTGTGTTGGTGTATATGCATTTGATCCATGTACAAAATTTACAACAGATTGCATAATAAATACAAAAACCTTAGTTAAACTTGTAAAATTGGAATGGTTGTAATCCTTAAATAACTTTTTAACTGTTTTTTTTGAAGGGTTCGTACAACAGACAGTTCAAAGTTAAAGCAATAGTTTTATTTGCAATACAAATTATTATATAGATAAAAACACAACTCTCATTTTTCTTGTTAATAATATTAGTCATCTGATCATAACATAAGAACATAACATCAAGAAGATAAAAAATATAATAGCAATACATATCTTTTTATTATAGCACTGTTCTTTTTGTTTTCTTGTTGAGTACACATTATTACATTTCACATTTTAATTTCCAACAAAACACATCAGTTTGTGATTCTGGAGGTTTGTTTGCTGTCAGTGCAGTGAAGGATACGATGCTGTAAAGAAGTACAGTTGTTTAAATGAAGCTCTAAACTGAATTTTAGACTCTTGGTAATTACTAAAAGTCCAGGATTTTTTTTTACAAGCAACAACCCAGTATGTTTTGGATGGAATTGCTGAAAATATTTTGCTTAATGAAGTGGTAATTTAGACTATGTTGGATGTTTGCCAAGGCTTATAGACTTGGAAATAAAAATAATTGATGGTAATTCCTTAACTTTATATAGGGCCTGCCACATGTACGCTAAGTAAATTTCCTGTATGTGTCTATAATTCTGTGGTTACATCTCAACTTTCTACCTAGAGTTGTGTGAAGACAAATTATGTGTATTTGTGCAGATGGTGACTAGAGAGAGTCTAACAGCAATGTATGAGGATGAGGCAGAGCGTGCGGCTAACAACCAGAACCCTTGGACTTTCGAGAGAGTGGCACGTTCCAACATGCTCGGCATCCGCAAAGTACTGAGTTCATTTGACCTGCGCTACCATGGACGATACACTGGGAAGTTCTTCGACCCTGATAGAGTCTGAGAGAGAGAAAGATGTGCTGTTATCTCTCTCAGGATGTGGTGTTGTGTTTATGCTAACATTTTTGAAAAGCAAGATCAGGAGATGTTTATCACAGACGTAAGTCTAATATTAAACACAAGATACTTTGTACAAGCTTCTGTATTAAATTTCTGCTTTACACACTTTAATGTAATTGGTAAGACCACAACTTGCATTTTCACGGGAGAAAATTGGTCTTTATCGCATTTCTTTCTTAAATGATTCTCCAATGATTTTGGAAAGAGCTGGCACGTTTTATTTGAACCATATAAAAACTTTTTTTTTTAATACATTTTCATAATTTACTAGACCATGTTACTGTTGACTGTTTTAAAATCTCATTCAACCACCCAAGACTTCACAAACTTAGGAATCAACCATTACTACTATCTGTGAGTTTTTGCCACTTTATGACAACTGCTCTTGTTCATCTTTACATCCAAAATTGCAGCACTGCTCTGTGTGGGAACAATAGCAAACCAGCATAAGATGATGTTTTTGATCTGGTTTGGAAAAGTCCGTCAAAACAAAGCAAGCAGCATTATTTTGACACCAATAAAATTATGTACTAATTAACAAAGAATGGGATCTGATTTTAATTGAGCAGTTGTGTACCGTACAATCAATGTTGTTTTACACACAAATTTGCAGAATGTCTGCTCAAACCCATGGAAGGGTATGGATGAGTTGTGGAATTCTCTTTAAAATTTGTTAGAATTATGCAATACTGATAATGTAATCTATTACTGACCCAGAACTTACACTTTAGAATAGATAAGGCAAAGTTTAATGTCCACGTTGCTTAGAAAAAAAAAAAGAAAATTATTAGAGTACTTTTATTTTGGTTAGCTTTTAAACGGATGTGTAACCTCAATCTGCGCGCGCGCAGTTGCGTAACTTCCTCGGTTTTGAGCGAATGGCGCTTCTACTGTGAGGATTTGCAAACTGACTGAGGTAATGAACCTGGGTTTGGTGGAAAAATAGACGATCTGTATTCGATTTAATTAGTCGCTTTCCACCAAATGTGTGAAGTTTTTGTAAAACGTATCTACTTAGGGACCCATACCTATTTTAATGCAACACGATAAACTTGGTCAGTTCTGAAATATCATTAAACTGTTGTTGTTTTTTTGAAGTCATTGTTATTTGTCCGATATCTCATCCTACACCGTTCGATCTACAGCCACCAAAGTTTGCACAGACATCCAAGCTGTTCTGATTAGTTGCTTGCATCTCTTTTCGGACTCACGTGAGGCGTGATTTTGCATAAAATATCTATCACTATACCTTGGAATACCATTTGTAACTGAAGTTTTTGACAGGTGGCAGCAGCTGTGACTCATCGCAATTAATAGGCTATGGTCAAGTGTTTCCATGGAGACAACACTTTCATTGGAAATTATTTCAAAATGGGTTCCATTCATTTCGACTGAGTGATTGAAATGCATTGAATCCCATTGGCCACCAAATGACGTATAAGTTTGGTACTAGAAAGACACTTTAGTGATTGATGAAATCATTGCTTGTCAAATTTGTTTTAAACTTAAGTCTGTAGAGACATGGCGATATATTTAAAATAGCCTAGTTGGAACGTAGATTACAGTGGTCACATATTCTTTCACAGTAACCAGACTATTTACCATAGTAACCAATTTGGCACATCTCTATCCCAGCTTCGGAAAATCATAGAGATGTGGGGGTTGCTTTATTTTATTTGTTTTCATATGGGAAAAATTCTATCGTCACTGACCCCTCCATAGGAACCTCAGTGGTTACCATAGCAACCAATATGGCATATCTGTCTTATCTTAGAAAAATCATAGACATGGGGGTTGCTTTATTTAACTCGTATTGACATGAAAAATAATTTTAAATGGCCTTTGGACAAGTCAACATCAAAGTTTAAGTGCAAACTTTAGCCATCTAGATGATTTTAGTTTTAACTGTCTGTAATTCCACATATTCATTAATACTGTGCTTTCACATAACTAAACGTAAACGTATTTAAACATACTGGAAAATATACTTTATGTACACATATTTGTTTTAAATTAATGAAATATTTCAAGTCTAGTTGGATAAATATCACAGGAATATCTTGTCTTTGGGAGCATTTCACAGATTCCGTAATTGTAAAACAATTTAATAAGGGCCTGTCCCAAATGGACTTTAACTACTATATAGTTGGTTAAACATAGTGATCCATGTAATGTCTAATCCAAAGAATATAAAAAGTGGTTTCTGTGAAGGTGCTTCTTACAATCTGAGATGGAACGGATCATCTTATAACCTTTTTTTTTATTATTACACAGCAGTAAATATTCTTGGGAGTTCTATTTTACCCAATTCTATTCCGGTTTGAAATGTATCCTGCAGTGATCGCTGTGAGTGTGGTTCAATTGAGTAGAAGGAATGCTGCAATGGAAGAAGTGTCAGATGATAAAAAGTCAAGTTAGTCCAAATAAATTCAATTGTAACAAGAATCTATCATGAACCAAACTGTTTATCAGGCCAAAAACAGGATGTGATGTCACATGATGTAAAGTTAATCAGAGCTGCCTCTTTTTGCTTTAAAGGAATTCCTTCTCCCTGCTACGAAATATTAGGAGCTTTTGGTTCGCTTTCAAGTAATAAGGACCTCTGGTTGTTAATGCTGTTATTCGGAAGCACAGCAGAGTTCTGTTGACAAATATGTACGTTACAAAGATATAGCATCTCTGTGCTGCCAATAACACCAGTGTGAATCTATTAGACAAGAACCAAGTACTGTATGTTCAAAATCGAATACCTTCCACAGAGTAGTCCATAACAGATGCAGACGAAATTTGCATGATTTAAAAAAATGTCTGAACGCTTATGTTAAAGAGTTTAGTTTATTACATATATCTGAATTTTGCTGTTGGTATGAACTAATACCATCCTTTTCCAGTTTTAAAGGAAAGTGTTCTGACAGGTTGCATATCCTCAGTTTTTGTTCAGTTGTAATGATGAAACCTGTCCGGGGATCTGTAAAAGTCTCGACTCGGGCCCCTGGAAGAGAGAAAGCGAGGAACTCAACCAAAAATACTCAAGTAAGACACACAGAGTTATTTGGTTTGTTTTAAATATCATGCTTACAGTCCGAGTTGCTTGCCAAGTAATAAATAAAATAAATTGCACTGTAAGTGACTTTGTGCTTTATAGACAGACTTATATTTTTTAGAAATTGATGATGGAAAAAGTTTGAAAATGGGTAAACAAACTAAAATTAACTAATTGGTTACAAAAATGTAGAAATGCAGTAGAAAAGTTTTAAAAAATGTTAACTGTGATAATTACTCTCATTTGTTGAAAGATAATGTCGTTTCACGTCATTCTTTTTGTTTAATTGGACTGCAATGCTATATATTTGAAACATATAATACTCAAAGGTGTGTTTCTATTTATTTTCCTACTTGCTTTTCTTTTCTGTTCTTTCCTGTTTCACTTCTTACTTGATTGAAACCTTTACTATAAACTTCATTTCAGAAATCAAAATGCACGCCAACAATGCAGTCGAAGAGGGGTGAGTTGAGAAAGCAAAGGAGAAGTTTGAGCTTGAATGCTTTGATAGGCGTGTTGCGTAAGATTGAGGTTTTTTTGAAACACATTTACCAACTTTCCTGTTACAAGAAAAAAATGACAAACCAATCAATCATAAATATTTGCCCTAGTTTCCTCTGTTCACTGACAAAAGCACAACGTGGTCTGTTATGAAGAGAAATTACTCAAAAGTCTTTAAATACTGAGCAGGACTCCAAACTCCCACTTGCGCTCTGCTGTCCACGAGCCAGAGTTATTCTAATCTAAAAACTGCTGTTTCAGTTTCACTGTCAAAACCATGTCTCATTTATATGTGCTGTAAAATAACTTGCTTAAAATTTTCACCAAGTGGTTAGGATTTAGCATTTGTAAGAATTGTTAGCAGACCTTTGATTTTCAGATTTGTGGTGCCAACAAGGTACAAATTCGATCTTAAATCGGTATGACTTTTTTTGATCTGAATCACTGAGAACCTCACCGCAGCCTTCTCTTTATGATTGTTTTTGATGTACTCTCAACCAAATTAAACCTTTCTCAGTTGTACTTCAGGTTTATTTGGGTGGACACAATGTGGTTGGACAGGGAAACTGAAACACATTGCTGTTTATGATGGATCAGCAACAATAATTCAGGTTTTATACTGAACAGTGTTTCAATTTTATTGTCCACCCATTGTGATAGTTTTTTTTTTTTTACAGTACAGCGCTGTTTGATTGGTAACCTTTCCTCCTGTATTTTTCCTCAGTGATGGGAAACCCAACTAAAAAACAGAAAAACTGGAAGCCTCTGAGCCAGTCATCCATGCTAACTCTGAAGAACATGTTTGATATGTCTGTTTTGTGAGTATTTTTATATAGTATATGTTTATTGTCGTTAAAAAAATGCACATATTATTTAAAAAAACAAATGTAGTGCACAATGTATGAAGTAGAAAAAAATTAAAGATAACCTCAATTTAATCTCTGTGAATTTAAGCTAGACATGTCTTCAGAACATTTTTTGTTTCTGCTTTGCATAAATAAATTAGCTTCTGACAACAGAGCGCAAGATCCCAAAACTACAAGAGATTGTAAGGATCTTTTGTTTTGCACCATTGGCGTAAAAGTGCACAGATTGGGAGGGAGCTTGAATCTGTCTTAGTGTGGCGCTTGAGCCAGGATTGCTCCGTGAGAGACAATAGCGGTCGCTAAAAATCTCAGAGAACCCCAGATGAAGCTGCTATATTTGTCGCTAGTTGCTAGGTTTGGGAAAAAAGAAGGTCTCTTGGCTCATCTGAAAACTTGTTAATTGAGGGGGTGGTGGAGGGGGGATTGGGAGGCTCTTCTGAGTCGGTGTATCATTTTATCCAATTCTGAAGCACATAGACCTGCTTCATGGACTATTAAATATTAGTGGAAATATTTTTGTTGTGTGCCATTCTTAAGTGGACAGGGCACCCCTCCTATTGAGTGGTAGGGGAAACAGCAGTTTTTAATTTATCTTCATGCTTTTTTCATGTGTTCTCTCAGATCGGTCCTTGCATTAAAAAGCAAAGAGAAAGAGGAATCCCAGAAACATCTGAACATCATCAAAGATCAGTGAGTGAAATGAATCTGAACTCGCTCTCTCCTTAGAATTACAGAGAAGCCAGTGTTTGTGTTAAATTGCCTGTTTTCTCAGGTTTCTAGGCAAGTGTGCTGTTCTCTCTGTCCCTCCGAGACAACACGGAGAGATGATGCATGTGGCAAATATGTTCAGAGCAGAGAGTCATAAACATGAGCTGGGAAAGCAGACGCTTCAGACTCTACGAGTGAGAAAAATAGTAGTATAATGCTGTTTATTGAGACACATAATTGTAAAATTGTACATAATTGTAAAATGATCCATTTGAATCTATGAGTACATTAAATTTAAATAACCTTTTTTAAAATATATATATTAAATCTTTCATGTAAATGATTGTTTGGTTGTTCTGCACACTTTTAGGAGAATGTTGATGCAAAAGTCAGCACCCTGGAAGAAATGGAAGTGACTATTGAGCGACTGCAGGAAAGATGCAGGATAATGTCATGCAAACTGGAGGAAGAAGAGGAAAGGGCTAAAGAGGTTTGAGATGAAACATTTTGTAAATTAACTGTCTAACATCACAATGGACGCAATGCTAAACCCTTCCCCTGAATTGTTTACGGAAACTGTGAATAAAGGTAAAAATATAGTTATACTGACAGTCCAAGCCAGACATTTGATTTATTATTGATTTACTTTAACAGTGAACTCTATGATAGCACCATGCATCCCATTTTATGTAGTACTTTCATTGAGTTAGTGTTTCCAAAATGATACAGAATAGTAAATAAAAGTGTGTTTCTAAGGGGCCCAGACCCAGCTCTAACACTCACGAGTCTCGGTAATGTTGGCCTGCTTTTGTAACAGAGATGAAACCTCAGAAATCTGATCTCGACATAAAGCAGACTGTGCTACCTTTTGTTTGTGATGTTCACAAATAAATATATTCCTTTTGTTTCTGCTGGCTGGCATCAATAAAATCAACTTTTCTGCTTAAATTATCTGTTCCTGTGGTAAATAAAAAACATTTATTTCCCTTCCTGTTTGGTGTGTTGGCTCTGCATAGAGACAGGTAGAGGCGGTCTGTTTAACCTGATTGGTTAATGGGTGGGGCTAGGAAATATAGTGTTAGAAATACATCAATTAATGTAATTGCAACTTGACAGATGTATATGATGAGTAACCAACGCTATAACAGGTTAGAGATATGCATATTATTGTCCCATATTGTGTTTTTTCTCTAGATGTTTGGTGATTATTAATTTTCAGAACACTGTTCTGTAAGAGTGAGTTGTATTTCTTCTGTGTGACATTGTGTTAATTTGATCTGTTCAGCTTCTGGAGCTCTCAGAACAGTCCATCCTGAATCTTCCTGCATTTCAGCCTTGCTCAAGAAGTGAGCCAACACTACAGGTACGGCACGTTGTCTCCTGCATTCCTTTATTGGGGTTTACTTTGTCTCATAGGAAAAAGAAATATGTTGCAATTCTCAGATACATTTCTTAGTATTTCTGTACAGAGAAAACAAATGTTAACAAGCTAAAATGATTCTCTAGGGTTTTTATGTAAGGTATGTGACATTTTATCCTGAGTTTATATTTTGCAGTAATTTCTTTAAACAAACTATTACTACCCCCTTCTAAAAACCATGTTTCAGTCACTGCTCCTTTAAATGCTGAATGAACCCACCCCATCTGCACTGATTTCTTTGTTTGTCTGTGGTCAAAGCAAGTTTATTTAATTAGCAATAAAATCATTTTAAAATAATTAGAAGAAATGTAATTGATATCTAAGAGAGAACAGCAGGATGCATCAGTTTATCCGAGAAAGATTTCAGAAAAAAGAATGCTAATTTCCATATTCCATTCAATAAATGTATAGCGTTAATATTTGCTGTACATTTTTTCCAAGTCAAATTTTAAAATTACAGCAGCTGTTTTGAATAAAGTAGAAAAAACAACCCAACTATAGTTTAATATATAACAATTTTATATCGTTTTATATTTTTTGTTATAAAACGACATTTTATAATTACAATAGTTAGGACACAAAATGTTCATTTTAGTTCAAATTACAAGTAGAATGTCTTAGATTGTTGCTGTTGAAAAATGGCAATTTATATTCATATTTGTATTTTTTGTACAATTTCAGGTTTGTTGTGGAATTATTGTGTAATGTAATGAAACAATATTTGTAAAAAAGTAAACCTTGAGTTGTACTGGAAACAATTAAATCAAGCATTGCCACAAAAAATTTTTTAAAGGTAGTTTATTAGAGTAAGTTGTAAAGTAGTAAAAACACTCAAAAAAAAAAACAGACTTCTAAGGGTTAAAAACACGTATTTGTTGTGGAAATGTGGTAAATCTTCATCTGAAGTCATGTTTTAAGAATTGGTTCAGTGCTAATTATATTTCAGATCAACCTACACAACACTTTCGCTGTTTTTAATATCTATATTATTATAATATTCTCCAGACCTGGGCTATGTTTGTTCCGGCAGCTTAACATTTCTCTGATCTGAATCCGGTTGTTGTAGTTTCACGACGCAACCCTTGAATTTCATAAGAGCCTTTTAGACGTGTCGTGACTTGTGAACATAATATCTTTTTTTAAAGCATTTTGAATGTATCTTGAAGTGGTTTTAATGAAAAAATGTGCTCTTTTTGTTTTTAAACCCATTGATTTAATCTCTTCTGGACAGTGTTTTTACAGGTTATTCATAGATAAAAGGCTGCTGGTGAAATATTGTCAGCGTTTACTGCATGGTTCACCCTGGGCCTCATTCTCTCGGGTTTTTCTGACTGCAGCGAATTGTTTATTCTGACAAAACTATGTTTTAACTAATTAGGAATCTTATCTTCTTTTTGTTTTTGACCTGCTTCAGGTTTATAGAGTTTAGTTTTGCAGTACATTGAAGTATTTTGATATTAGTCTGAACTCTTTAAAAGGTTAGCAGGATGTCTAAACAGAAATCTTTCCTTTTTTTCATCTGTCATAGTTCTACAATATTTACAACTCATTCGCATTGAATCTGATTACTTGCAGATAAGAACACTTAAAGATATGAGAGAAAAACACTTTGTATATTTCTTGAATGTAAAGTCCTGTGGATCTCTTCCAGGAGCGGCTCATGAAGGCTGTCCCTGAGCCTGCGTCAGTGGTGAAGGTGCTGAGCTCAGCTCCAGTTGTTGAGGATCTTAAGAGATTTCTGGAGCTGGCGCATATACAGGTGGATTCTTTATGAACATGTATGGCCAAAGATGCGAATGCGGATCATTCAACAGAAACTCTTAAGAGTTACCTTCAGCTCACCTCTCTGATAGATCATAGACACGGACTACGTGGTAGCTTTAGACCTACTGCAATACTAGTATCAGATCTGCTCTCTTTTTGTTTTTCCTCTATAGCCAATTCTTATGTTTATTAAATATGTTTAAAGGGACTGTTTACAAAGTCATAATGTAAAGGAATTTTTCGATCGTAATGTTATAGTACAGTGTTAAAGAGCCCATATCATGTCTTGAGTTTTAAATGTGAAAACGAGTGCTTTTGTTGTGAACCATTTCAGAGACGCACACAGTTTCAAGAGAGCAGACGTTTCAAATTACAAGTCATCGCAGGTTGTGTCATGTCGAGGATGATTTATGAAACGTTTCATTACTGAATTATTTAAAAAAAAATTATTTTGAAGTGGAATGGAACTGCCAGAAATGGTGAAGAACTATTATGTTGGCTTGTGAATACTTTCGCCTCTTCTTCTTACAAATTTGATGTACTTTTGGCTGCTAAACCGCTCAATCTGTGACACCAAACTTTGCCCAGTGTTGCAAACTGGTTTGTCCAAGACATAACTTGGTATATCCTTTCAGGCTGATGGAGTGCAATACTTTCTTAAGTGTTGAAGAACCTACCAAAAAAATCCCAAACAAACCATCAAGAGAGCCATTTGCTCTAGAGCTTTTTCCCCATTTGGCTTTTAAAGTCAACTTTTACTTTTATAAACTACTTTTCTATTAAAATCTCTGCATGCACCAGTGCATTTGCCCATTAATGCATCTGTTTAGAATTAAGTTGGAATGACATAACCCAGCTATTGTTTAATTTTGATTTATAATATGTGTAGGTTTCAAAAAGATTGTGAAACCCATGACAAGAGTTATGACAGATAATGTAAATATGTGAGAAAATGTAGGATTGTCTTTAAGTTTCATTTTACAGACCCGGTGCTATCTACTAGTAAAAAGAAGGTACAACCTTTCAAAATTCTTGGGACAGTGAAGTAAGGTTTGTGTAAAATACAGTGCTGTAGTTGCTTGTGCATTCCATACAATGATAAAGGGACAGATAATCAGGATGCTAATGTCCACTGAGCAGAGTGGAATCACTTCATAGCTGCTCGTTTATTGAACAATATTTCATCTGACTGGAAAATTAACGACTGTATCATTTATAAACATCTTAAACTCAAACACTAGGCGATCAAACATTCTTCCCTCTGGAGTAAAACATAATGTAGACTTCCTATGAACCTGTTATGTAAAGCAACATGGAGAACATCAAGGCATATAAAACAGAATACATACTTTGTCTATACACAGAACATTAATTATTACCTCGATACAGCAGCGAAGCCTTCAGTCATACAAGGGACAAAATTGTCTGGTTTTGTTTGCACGATGCAATTGCTACATTGTAAAAGTCTCTTTCAAAACACAAGTCATTCATTTCAAACGGAGCCGAAGTATCTCCGGTGTTGAGATGCTTCTGCTCGAATTCACCGACTGACTACTAGAAGCTGCTTCCATGGATACCTGAAGTGGTGAACAGCTTTACAGCAGAAATCATGAGACCAACTAAGCGAATTTATGTACAGCAGTACCCCGAGTTACGAAATTAATCTGTTCCAGGGTGACGTTCGGATCTCAAACATTTTGTATCTCGAAGCAAATTTTATATGTAAAACCCCTAATCCGTGCAACGGCACTCAGAAACATCAGTATAAGTTGATTTAAAAAAAATCAAGTAATGTTTCTTCAATCCTTAAATCTACACATTGTTGATGTAATAAATGACAATAAAACACAGGCAAAATACGTAATATGTTCATAAATGTGAAACTACTGTGTCGCAGTGAAGCGATGTGTCGGAGGAGGTGGAACGGATGGCAGAAAACATTACGGCACTACGTATGAAAGTTAACTTTCACGAGATATTTCATGAATTACTAACATAAGCATGGTTTCAGGCACAAGCGCAGACAGATGGAGAGACGCTTCTGAGAACGCGTCACTGAGTTTCTTTAACTTGTGCTACAGAACAGCACTTTCCACGTTATAAACGTTATTTCTTTTACGACACCTTGACTCTAACATTTGTAATAGCACATTATTAGTAATCTATGCATAATGTTTCGCTGTGTTGTTGAAGTGTTTTGAAGCGCATCAGACCCTTTTTGCACTGGGAGATAGGAGCGCAAGAACCCGGAAGCGCTACAAACAAGTGGAAAATACAACAGAACAGCTTGTAAAAACCTCAAATTTTTCTTCGCATCTCGAAGCAAAAAACTTCCCCGTGAGACCTTTCGTATCTCGAACATTTCGGAACTCGAAACATTCGTATCTCGGGGTACCGCTGTCATTTCTAACCATTAATCAATACAGTGTTTGGGTGTGATGTAATATATTTTAAAAAAAAATGATTCGTTTTAAGGCTTCAGTCACTAGACTGAGCCAGGGGTCTTCAGTTTCACACTCCTTTAATACTGATTTTTTTTTGTACTCCATTCGATGTGTTTCATCTCTGCTGTCAGTCCTTTTATTTGTCTAGAAGCACAGGAAATCAGACCTCCACTAAGGACTGGTCTGTTACTTTGATGTCTGTCCACTAAATCTGAGAGTCTCTCCGTCGCAGTGACTTCCTTCTCAAAGACTCTGACAGCTCTTCGTTGAACACTCTCTCGATTGTTGAAATAAGGGATGCGCGAACCGTTCGTCCAAGTCCACGAGCAGCAAACACGTATAGAATGGGGTTCACCGCGCTTTTGATGTAAACCAGAAAAAGAGCTGCGTAAGCTCCAATCATCACTTCCTTTTGAATTTCTGTCCATTTTAGTCCGTACGACAATGCTCTGAGAAACCGGCAGATGAAGTACGGCACCCAGCATGTGAGGAAGAGCAGCATGGTGAGGAAGAGGACTCGATATAATCGATTCAGCCTCTGCGATGTGTAGCTATGTGCTGAGGGTGATGTTGGAGAGGCCATTGAACTCTCAGCTTTCTTTGCGCAAAAAATCACAGCAGTGTTGCATGACAAAAAAATCACCAGAGGCAACAGGAATCCAAAGACGGTTTCTACCACGATAAGGGCTTGTCCTGCATCCAACAGGCTCTCTGTGCATTCCAAATGACCTTTATTGTCACGGATAAGCGCAGAGCTGATGTATGGTGATGCAAACACTGCAGCTAGTATCCAGATTGCTCCGCACGCTAGCGGAACCACCCACCGAGGACGTTTGAGCCGAGCCCAGACCGGTCTGAGCAGACACAAACAGCGCTCCACAGCCACGGCGCACAGCAGAAAGGCATTAGCGTAGAGTCCAAGGCATCGCAGATAAATAACCAGCTTGCATATCGATTCTCCCAGGGGCCATGAGAAGTTGTTAGCAAGGTACGGAAGCATGAGGGGTGTCCGCGAAAGAAGCACTAGATCTGCCAATGCTAGATTCACCACATAGATGCGGAAGCTGTCAGCGCTCTGGGTTTCATAGTTTGATGCCCTGTTGCGGTACAAAACCCGAATCCCTAGTGCCCAGACCACCAGACCATTGAGGGTGATGCCCACAGTAAAGATGAGCACGGTGATCACCATCTGAAAGATGCGGTTGCCATCACCCGGGTACTGGGTGGTGGTGTCGTTGAGGGAAGCGTTTAGAGGAGACATTAAGGATTCTCTGTGGAGGAACAAAGATGAGAACAAAAATTCAGTGTCATTGCATCAATTTTATTTTTTGCCTTAAATGGTATTTTTCCCCAGACTTTCATAGATATTTTTTCATCTGCAGCATTTTGTCAGTCCAGGTGAAGATTTAAAAGAACCAAGATGGACATGAGGTTCTTTTAAACTCCTCAGAAACTATATGTGATGTCACAAACACTACATCTTTATGTTACATAGTCTAGTTCTAGCATTGGGGTTGGTCTGCAAAGTAAAAATCAAATCCATGAAGACGCCTTATAAAAAGATTGTTAAATAAAACATTGATTGTTCAAACTATGAATCATTTAATTGCAAGAATCTTTTTTAATTTTCATCTCAAATGCGTTTGATTAAGTTTATATATAAACAATATTTTGATTGAACTCCTTGAAAAGCTTTTGTTTTAACTGTGCGTGCGTGTGTGTGGCAAATATAGCATTGATGTGAAGCAATAACAGCTTCCTCATTTCTGAAACATGACAAAATATGCACAACTTGTTTGTTTAATTTAAATAAGTGGTTAATTTGGAATTTAACTGAAAAACCATTTCTGTTGGATTTCTACTTGTGTTTCGGTTTAACTGTCATAGGTATGTGATGTGTTTTTTTTAAGGCACGCCTGTAAGGAATGTGACCCAAAGGCAGTGTAAATGTTCGCCCACAGGAGCCCTTTCCTCCACAACCTGTTTACACACATCCACAGTACATTCTTGGCAGGTGAACTCACCTCCACCAGCTCAACTGGAACTTTGCATATCAAACACTGACAAGTCCTGATTGGGCTAGCAGAACTTTATGGGCTTTGTGTTGTGTAAATACAGTGTACAGTTGGACAGTAAAACTGAAACACTCTACCCCTTAAAGAGTCAAGGCTGTAGGAGCTGCACACTGACCACTCGAAAATATGTTTCATTTCTAGAGCAAAGTTCTTCGAGAAGAATATGTTTTCTCAAAGTCTTTGTGAGGTACTTTCTACTCATTTTTATCTTCACCTTCAGCCAATGATGTCACTGGTGAGACGTGTGGGAAAGATGGTAGACTGATCTTTAGCACTGGATACTCACTAGCGCCACCACTTGTCTGTAGTTGCAATGGTGGTTGTCGGTTAATTCAGTCATGATAGTCATCCAACGTTTTAAACATTCTGACAAACTATGTTTTTCAGAGTTTTATGATCACAGTGAGGAAAAGTTGTTGAAGTTGAACTGTATTAACATGACAATAACTAAAATGATCATTAAACTATATCTCGGCATCCAAATAATCTTTGTTTACACCTCTGACACGACTCCACGGATGCTTCACTCTTAAAAACTTTGCCACACATGGTTGCTTGTTTACATTTACATTTATAGTTGGTTAGTGTTGCCTAGTGTTTTGCATGTGATGTACCTCCACATTTGTTTAAAGGCTGTGAACATGATTAATAGAATTTTAGATGTCTGAACTGACATTCTTACTCTTAATGTGATAAAACCTGCAGTTTACCTCTATGTAAAAAAAATTGCTGATAAACGACATCCAAGACACAAAACGAAGCTTACCTTCAGTGGAGGTGTGAGCATGGAGTCAGAATTTCCTCCCTAGTGCTCCCTGGAGTCTCTGAGCGTGTGAGAGGGTGTTAGAGTTGCTGAAGGATCTAATCTTCACTGTTTCCTGTCTCTGAAGCTATCGATGCATCAGCCGAGGAGGTGTTCTGCTTCACACTCTGCTCACTCTTAAAGGCTGAGAGTTTTGCATTTTATTGTCTTTCTTTATAACGTTTAGTATGACTAAAGGGAAAGATTACCTTCACATTCGGAAAGACTGATTTTGGGCAGGCTTGTGTTCGTTCTGATCTAATGGCTTGCAACCCTTGTGGCTAGATTAAGTTACCTCTGTTGCAATACGTTTGGAAAAAACATTGATTTTCACTGCTACACAATTTTTTTATTTGTGCAAACTTTCTCTGCATTTCCTCTATTTCACGTTGTGTTTGTAACACCTTCACAAAGCTAGCATTTCTAAATCTACAGGGATCTGATTCCAGTCTTAAGCCCACAAACGATCCATCTATAAATATTATCAACACAAACAATCCATGAAAATGCATTTGATGCATATTGTCAGCGCATCCGTCAGTTGCATTTTTATTTTGACCCTTTATTTTGTTGTCTTTGTAAAAAGTATTTTTGTTGAATGTATCCCTAATCAAATTTTCAAAGAAAAGAGAATACATGACAATAGCAGGTTGGTCCCAGCTCCAGATAATATTTAAATGGTTTATAAATCTGTTCTTTCCCTAGCGGAAGATATGTAATATCACGCGTGATGCATAACTCTATTAGCAGTTTTTACAGTTACCAGTTAAAGACGTCATATTTCCCTCACTGCATTCTAAATAGTATTGTTACGTTTAATATAACTAGTATAGCATTAGGTTGATACTGTATGTTTTTTTTTTATTATGTTTCACAAGAAGTGTCAAAGATTAATATTCCTCTAAACTGTACATTTGTAAAAGAAAGCAAACAAGCATATTTGAGAGTGAAACTACTTAAAATTCTCTTGAGTTTCACCCGAGCCTGCAGAAATTATTCTTGTATGAGCAGGAGCTGCTTCTCAACTGGTCTTGCACCACCGTTCCGCTGTCTGTGGTGAAACTTTGGCCAAGTTTGCATGCAACTGGAGTCAGCGTTTTCAAATGTTAGCATTTTGGTTTGAGTGATAACATCAGTGTTCTGAGGCTTCCTTAATATGTTATTACCCATAATATGCATTCATAAATATTATCATGTAAAACAATTGCTTATATTTAATATAAATATTACAATATAATAGTTTTAATTATATAATCTTTTCTCACACTTACAGTATGCAAGCATGCTTAAATAATTTTCCAAAAACGTGGTAAAATAAGTTGTCCTTCAGGTCAGCTCAAGAATGAGTATAGAGCTTTGTGGAAAGAGAATCATGGACAAGCAGCTGCCATACATCACCAAATTTAATCCAAAGCATCATTGCTGGGGTTAAAAAGACTACAGATGCAATCTATAATGCATTTTATAATACATTCTACAGATCTAAAGAAGGAGTTTGAATTTGGCTGATGGTTGGAGGTCACTGAGAGCCTGCAAGGAGATGGTCCATGCCACGTGTACCCTATGGTTTAAGAATGGAGATTTAAATATATTCTCTGTATTAAAACATACAGACAGTAACCAAAACCATATTAGATATTTGCAATACATTTTAAATGCCATCGTTGAATGGAAATAATCATTGTTAAAAAAAATACTGCCACCACACTCAGCAGGGTAATTGAAGTGGTTTGAGCAGCTCATCCGGTGCATGTGGTTAATGATATTATGAGCTAATTTTAAAGGCAGATGTGTGAATATTTTAAAGACATCTAGTATAACAGGAGCTAAACGTCGTATGCATTGAAGTGGCTTTAAGTTTTAGTCGACAAAGGATGGGTTATTTGAAAAACACTCACCGGTCACTTTATTAGGTACACCCGTCCAACTGCGTGTTAACGCAAATTTCTAATCAGCCAATCACATTACAACAACTCACTGAATTTTGGAATGTAGTCATGGCTAAGACGATCTGTTCAGTTTAAACGAGCATCAGAATCGACAAGAATGTGGTTATTTGTGCCAGACTGTAGTAACAGTACAGCATTCTTGATTTCTCTCAATTGTGGATTCAAAAACACACGAGATAAGCAATATCTAAATGTAAACAAGCAATATTTTTTAACCGTTGGGCGTTTAACTTGAATGTTTAGAGTTCCACCAACGGGTGGCGCTCGGTAGGAAAAGACTGAAGCTACATTTTTTTAGTGCTCCCTAAATGGAAATCCAAGTGCTCAGATTCTCATTGACACTCGTGTTAAAACTGGTAACAGCTTAATTATTCAGCTCCTTATTCTGTTATTTATGAAGTAAAAAATGCATTAGTATAGCAGTTAATAGCTAACAATGGGTTAATTTTAACGTTTTAAAATGTTTGCAGCTTATTGTCTTAGACATTTGGTGGCAATTTCTTTTTTTATTCAATTATGCAAATTGTTGTTTTTCATAAAACATTGCAATGAAATAATTTCATCCAAGTTTCATCTAAATATATTAAACCAAAGTGATTCTTACAAAAAAAAAACACGCTGACTCATGTTAAAACAAAACTTTTTTTTAATTGACTGCTGCACTAAGTGTTTCTCTGTTGTTTTAGTCTGTTTTCCAGTGATCAGCTTTTTGGGGGATCAGAGGACCACATGGAAAAGAAGAAGCTACCCCTTAGTTTTCTTTGATTGGTTTTCCCTGTTAAGTGACTCACATTGGGCACACCTACACCTACACTTTCTCAACTTTCTCTGGGTGGAGTTTCATGCAACATCCTGCATAAATTGGAATTATGAGTATGAGCTCCCATGACTAAAACACATGCCCCAGGCTGATTAATTATTAACGTTTTTAAAAGTAGACCAAAGTGTTTTTTTTTTTTTTTTACCAAATAAATCAACTCATATCTTTACTTAAGCCATTCTGCCCCACAAAACATTTGTACTAGAACTAGTCTATATTAGGCTCCTATTTCTGTGACGTTACATACATTAATCATAAGAAATCTGACCTGGATTCTTAATTTAATCGTTATTTATTGAATTCATATTAAACCAAATCATGTAATAATCAAGTAGTACTCTCTGGGTCTACTTCATTTTTTAACTTTCATTATTATTCTTACGCTTCAGTTTTTCCAAATATGATTTATTTTAGAATAGGCTTCGTTATGAATGTGGTCCAAATTTGAAATAATATATTTTTATCTGCATCAACTCTGTTTAGTCTGCATGAAACCAGTCAAAGTGTATTTCTCAGTGATGGGGTGAGGTGGGGTGATATGGACTTGCATGCCTCCCAGAGATCATCCATGCTTCCTAGTTCATCCTACCCGACATGCTCAATGACGTTCATGTCTGGTGACTGGCTTGGCCAATCTTAGAGCATCTTGATCACCTTGAGGAACTTTGTTGTAGAGATAGAAGTATGTAATGGAGCACCAGCTTGCTGTGAAATTTGGCCAAACTTTATGTTTTCAAGGTGAATTTCGGATCTGTGAAGGTCTTTAATAGTTCTCCTGCAATATTTTTTTCTATTCTCTTTTGTTTAGTGCTGACTCCTGGACATTGATTCGACCATGCATAACTCTGCAGCATTGGAAAATTGGCTGGCCTTGGATTTGCGAGCCAACAAACGGCAGTTGAGCAGTTGTCTTTCAGGGTCTGCCTGAACTGGGCTTGTCAAAAAACATCTCCGGTCTCTTCAAGTCTTTTTTTTTTTTGGCCTCTGCACTTAATGCTGAGACACACCAAGCTTGTCTGTCCGGTTTTCAGCCTCTTGGTAATCAACACTTTAGTCTCAGGGTGAATCTTAGTGAAATGGTCCATTATTAGTCACATGTGAAGCTCAAATGATAAGGCGACTACACTTATGTCTTTGCAAAAAATTGACTCAATGTGCTTTCCCAATCTGTGAATATTTAAATACTTTGAAAGTTTCATTTTCCTCTGAAACAATATTTCAAAAGCTGTTGGGATTAAAATGAGTCTCTTCCTGTAAAACATCTTATTAATTAATTAGAGAATCATTGAAAACAAGAGCCCTGGCCATGGCTAAAGTTCCCCTTACAGTGAAAGTCTGACTCCAGGCTAGACAGGTCATATTAGGATAAGTATTGTTATGATGTGCAGTAAACCAGAAAAGATTCACATCGAAAGGAACCTTCAGCGCCCTCCTGTGCTCTAATAACTAATTTACTTTTCTTTTTTCTTTTTTTAAATATGTTTTGAAATTGCTATTTGTTTTATTATGCTTTTGGCTTGTCAATGAATACATGATTCAGTTTCAGATCCCTTTAGTAAAGTTTGGTTTACTTTGAAATATTGTCTTCAGTATAATATGAATTGGTTTACTGTGGTTCAGTCTGATTCCCTTTAGTGGAATTCTGCTTGTTTTCATTAAATTTGAATCAGATAAATCAGTTTGGTGTAATTCAGTATACAATAATGAGATGAAATTTGGTATAACAGTTCAGTTTTATATGATTCGGGTAAATATAACTCAAGTTCAGTTTGGTATTCGTATAGATATGATTCAGTTCGATTTAGATTTAAAATGATTCTTTCCAGGGTGGCAGGGTAGCGCAGTGAGTAGCACTGTGGCCTTTCGGTTATTAGGTTGCTGGTTTGAGGCTCACCGGCGACCTTACTGGAAGGCGTTTGCATGTTTTCCCCATGCTAGCGTGGGTTTCCTCCAAAGGCACCTGCAGACCCCATTGACCCCGAAAGGGAATAAATGGATATTGAAGATGAACAAATTATTCTGTCCAGTTCAATCTGTTTTGTTCCATCAGTAAGCTTTAGTTTAATTTTACATGTTTTTTTGTTCAGTATGACTCAGTTTCATATGATTCAGATTAAAATAGTTTGATTCAATATGATTTCATTGTGTTTGAATCAGCATGCTTTAGTTTTATTGTATATTATTCACCTTTGTGCCATATTATTTACTCTTCAGATGAATATGTTTTGGTTCAGTTCCCGCTTATTTGACATTCTGGGGTTCTATTCGCTTTAATGTTTGGCTGTTAATCACCTATGTTAATTAGTATGCTTTAGTTTTGTAATAAATTACAATAAAGTTGATGAGATTATTCTTATTATTGAAGCAAACACACATTCAGGCCATATCTGTGTAAACTCCAGTAATTTTGTAAAGGTTTAAAGGTCAAACCTTGGGAGAAATCAGGCTCAGATAAACTTGATTCTCCTCAGAGCAGACAGGAAAGTTTCCAAATCTGTGGTTGTTCCAAATGACTCATTGGGTCGCTATGAACAAGCAGCTTTACAAGAAATTTTCTTTGATCTGTAAATGTCACGACTGCATGAAGTCAGAGTAAGCCTTTTCCCCTAACTCTTTCTCTCTCTCTCTCTCTCTCTCTCTCTCTCTCCTCGCTCACTCACTCTCTCTTTCAATCTTTCAAGGGGGAAATGTGTGGTTTGCTGCGGCTACTGGGGAGAAACAGATGAGAGCGATAAATGCAGGGGACCTTCCCTATAACTCTGGAAATTCACAGCCTACACTTGACTCGTATCAATGAAGTCAGACCCTTAGCACAAGTGTGTTCCATCACCCAGGATCTTTCCCAGTAAGTGGTTGTGTCTGCATTGACCATGCTTTTTTCATCTGAATGTTCCAAGCTCATCTGATTGAAATTGTGGAGACTGGTCCCAATCATTCCCAAACCCAGCTGAAAAAGTTAATTGCCCAACAGCTATATTCAGAATGTGACATCATAGTTTGCATTAACACCCCAGACTCAAGTTTTAGTCCTGACGTTGGCATCATTTCCTAGTCCTCCTCCCACTTCACTTCCTGCCTCACTAGTGTCTAGTCAGCTCACAATAGAGGCAAAAGAAACCCACCCCTCAAAATACTTTTTGTCTCTATAGCCTGGCCGAATACTTTTCTCCCTCATTGTTTCAGTTTTGTACAGCTGTATGAAAGAAAGTCAAGAATAAATGTAAAACTTGATATTCAGATTAGCTCATGTAGCATGAATGAGGTCATATGGGACGACGTGGAGAAGGTGCGTGAAACACTCATAATGTGAGGAGCTGGTTCAATCAGCTCCGGGTGAAAAATCCCTCGTGACTCAAACTAACTGACACCAATTGTCAAGATTCTTCTGTGTTTTAAAACAGATTTTTACTTTAACATTGTTTCTTTTAACTATAGAGGGTGCCACATGTGATGACTTTAATTTATAGGAACTGGCATCTTTCTTTGTACTGTTACTTGAGCTCTTCTAACCAGGATTGCATAGTATATAGCAGTGTTAAAAATAAATGTCACACAACATTATGCGTTTTCAGGCTTCTTCAACAGCAATCGATTGCTCTGATTGGTCAACATCATGTGACCACTTTTTTACAACTTGTGCATTTCTGGTGCGGGCTGCAATCAAGTGGTTTTGGAAATTTGTTTTTGACTTCTGAAACGTAGCCGATTCTTAAATGTGGTGTCAATGAAATACTATAAGATGCTTTAATGTGAAATACAATTTGTATAATTAATCTGATGCTGCTAGGGTGCTATAAAATGATCCCTGATTCTTTTTGTGGTTTCTAGGGCTCTATGAAATTCTACCTGATGCTTTTACGTGGTTGCTAGGGTCCTGTGAAATACTACCTGATGCTTTCATGTGGTTGCTAGGATGCTATTAAATACTGCCTGATGCTTTCAGGTGGTCATTGGGGTGCTATGAAATACTGCCTAATGTTTTTTTTTTTTTTTTTGTAGTTGCTAGGGTGTTGCTAACTGTGGCAGGCTGTCAAGACTGGAAGGGTCTGCTTGTTTAAATATTTCCAGAATCTCTGACCAGCATCAAGATCTGTCTACTTTGAGAAACACTCCATATTCTTAATTGCTTGTGCTTCACTAGGCTCACTAGTTTCTTCTTACTATTATTATCCTTCTTCCATTTCCACCATTGAAGTCAAAGGCAGCCCTATGAAGCGCTTGCAGGAAAGTTATGAAATTTGGCACTCTGATACATTTGGACATTATGAGCAATCTGACCAAATCTGGATACTCTAACTCATACTCTATAGTGCCACCACTACTTCAAAATTTCACTTATGTTTATGCTAGAAACTTTTGCACTGGATGGATCTGAGTCTTCCCAAGGGTTCAGGAGTTATAAAAAATGTATTTTTTGCCTTATAATTCTATATCTGTTCATAGTAAAATCATAAAATTCAATATGTTTGGAACATCCTGACAAGTCGGTTTTGGTAATGCATCAAAATATCTTTCCAAAAGTTGTCTTCCATGTTTGCCGATATGTTCTTAACATGACTTGTGGTTCTACCACGTTATTATAAAATTACATTTTAGAAAATGGTATTACATTTAGATTAACATACAGAAATGTGTTCACTTGCCTGTAGGCCAAGTTGAAGTTTGGCCTCATTTTACTGTTTGCAGTTGTATAATGACATTTGGTTTGTTTTGGGCATGTTATTAGATACATATTGAATCTAAAGGTGCATTGGGTGACGTTATAGGTTTTGAATGATCTTTCATCTACCTTTGTTTAGAGAAAAGCATGACATTTTCTGTTCTGAGTTTGTGTGTAGTATTGACAGTTTTTGTAACTGTGAAGCATGGTAAACGTTGGTCAGATTTGTCCCCACTGAAGGCAAAAGCTATAGATGAATGTTGGAACCCAGGTGCCATGGACTTCTAGAGCAGGGAAAACACATCATGGTATACTTGTTTTTAACATTCTTCAGAACATCATCTTTAGTTGACAGAAGAAACAAACACAGACACTTTAATTCTTAGGCCAACTGCTCTGTTTAAAAATACTTCTAATAAATAAAGCTTCTGTTTTTCTGATGCTGAAATATAGATTTTAATGCTCCTCACACACTTCATTTGCATACACAGGCTGATTATTCCACTGCAAATTTCCACGGGGGGTTTTAGATGAGTCAGATTGATGGTATATAACCCTCTGATGAGGAGAGAAACTTACACTAAGAGAGAAATGGCAAATATGTTAATTAAACATTACAGGACTAACCTAAAGGACTAAGAAAGCCCCAAGCAGAGGAATGTAAGAGAACCCAGGACACGATTAAATAAAACCAAACCAGAAGACCGGAGATGTAGCAGAGGATTACAACAGAGGAACTGGAGCAGGTGAACACCATCTTCACTTCCTTCCTTCTGTTAAGGCTGGTTTTTATTTAAAGAGACATACCACTCTTTACTAGTTAAACTACTAGTTTACTACTTTACTAGTTTTTTTGCATTCTGGACATGAATTAAATTCTATTAGGGCATGAATCAAATTCTATTTGAGCAGGTTTTGCCTCTTTAAGCATAAAAAAAATCACTAACATTTTCAGAGATGTTTAGAAAAAATTGAAGTACAATAACAATCACAGTGGCTGAGGGGTTAGAAGTATTGTGTTTCAGCAGGAGGGTCTCTTTCTCAGTAAGCGTCCTCTCCCGGTGCATTTGAGGGTTTGTGACCGGCCCTTGTACCTCCAGGACACTCTTGTGATCCTAACAAGGACATATGGGTGGCTATAAGAGGCCTAGTGTAATTAAATCAGTTTAAGAGCTGTTAAATCCACCTTTTTCAATGTTTATTGTGAGTCATATTATCCATGGTTTATCAGTACTAATAACTGAGTGAGTGAATTAGAAAATATTCTGAACTTTGACCAGAAACACTGTGCATGATTCAGTAATTGTGATTATTAATCTGTTGAGTTTCCTCAGGTTGGGCTCCATATACGTGATCGATGGGTGATGCAGTGTGATCACCCTGGTTCAGGTTTAATGCTAACCGTGATAGGGGTTTGTGCTAGTGAACACCTATGATGTTAGCATTGATCCTGCACTGGGGCTAAGCCTCAGAATCAGCCTCCAAAGAGCACTGAGATCATCCACCCAGAAGTTGTGTTGGGTTGTAATTAAATCACTCATCTGTTGAAGTAAAGAAACACAAGAACTCATTATTTACTAAAGTACTTGAAACATTGAATTAAAAAATAATATTCTGGGGAAAGCACTGAATGGTGCGTGCGTGCGTGTGTGTGTGTGTGCGTGAACTCAATAAAAACATATAAAAACAAATAAATAAATGTAAATATTGTATGTATACAAAGCATATGCTAACACCACTCAAACTCAAGATATCAAGACCTCAGATTATTCGCATTCTGGCTCTCAAATAAAATAATAAGATGAGAAATACATAATTACACACAGCTTTCTGCTGTGGACTTTATGGAAAGGACTTTTCAGAAGCTACAGTTCATCAACTGACCACTACTGTCAGAAGAGAGCTGATGCTACACTTAGCAACAGAAAAAACATGTTTGCAGCCTAGTTTTCAGTCTTATCTGTTTTGATACGGTTTACGATTAGTTAAGTAATGCAATATAGTTACTAGAACAATACCATCTTAACTGTAGTCATTTGTGTGGTGCAGTAGAGGGGTGGTCTTTGGGTTTTGTCATTTTAGCTCCACCCACATTCCAAATATTTTGATCAACACCATGATTCAACATTGAGGTTGAAATTTAGAAGAAAAACTTAATGGTGAATATTAATTATTTTTACGTTCATCCTCCACAACAGCTTGTAACTTGTATAAAATGTTTTTTTTTTCAATTAAAAATTAAAAATGTTTTATTTCTCTGTCTCTTCTCTCATTTTTATGCAAAATGTTCCTCTTTATTCTTTTTTTCCCAAGCTTTTACAGGAAATATTCTAGGTATAACGCCTTTAAAAACTATGTCCTGAGGTCAGATCAGTGTTGAAAAGGTGCTTAATGTCCAGAACTGTGGTGTAGTGGACGGTGCGCCAGACATGTTCATGAAGTTGCGCAGGGTGACGTAGATTTAGTGATCATCAGTTCAGTCTCAGAATCAGTTTGCATGGATCTAGTACCAGGAGTCCTGGATGCCCCTCCAGCTCATAAACCTCGTGTTTTTATAGTTGGTTAAGTTCCTGTACTGTCCAAAGTAACACATTCTGCCTCTGTAGTTGGCATGCTTGTACATCAGCCAGTGGCTGTCCATCACGTGGCAGGACATGTGGTAAGGCATGCGGTAGTGGTTCATGTAGTTGTCGCAGTCATCCATCATCTCATACGTGAAATTGTCTCTCTCGTAGACCCTCATCGTGTAGGATCCCCTGCACTGATGCACCCATTCTTTCCAAACATAGACATGTAGTCAGCATACTTTCCCCCTGAAGATGTACCCACTTCCCATGTAGTTCATCTGGTCATACACCAAGACTGAAAGCAACACAGGCTCCAATGTGACTCAAGGCCTGGCTGTTCAAGTTAGCATAGAGTTGCTAACAAGTGTAACTTTTAGATCTTTATGCTTTAGTCTGGACATTACCTCTGAACATGTTTTTAGAGGACAGATCTCCTGTCAATAAATAAATGTTACTCCAACGTTTTCGGCACTTTTCGAACCGTTCTTGTAACCTGAACTACAAGTTTCTAACACATTGTTTGAATGCCATTAAATAGTTTTTTCACAATCCATTTTTAGTGTCTGTGCTCTGAGATCTCACTGTTTCTAAATAAAGACCAAATTAAGTTAATGTAAGCAGCTCGAGTGTACATATTGGCAAAGTCATTCCTGGAGGGCCCCAGCCATGCTTCAATAACAAATACAAATACTGGCAGCTTTAAACAAACCAAGGAGAGCTTACTTAGTAGAATCAAGTAGGTTTCATGAAGGTTGCAACAAAATTATGCCTCCTTGCCCACCTCTGACATTAAAAGATAATCTTAGACGAAACACAAGATGTTTATGTCACTATAAATCAGAAGAAAATAAAAAGTTTTCACACAGATGTTGACCGTTCTGAAGCTGATCATTCTCCTCTGTACTGTAGACATGACGGGGAGATTACAGAGAGCACACCGACACATTTCAAGTTTTCCAGATCGTTTCCCCCTCGACCGTCTCAACATAGCAAACGTGTTCAATATTGACATCATCTTGATATTAATAAACTTAGATTTTTTTTGTAGATAAACAAGCGAGTGACTCTTGATGGTGTATAGGCTATAGGTAAAAACAAGGTATTAAATAAACAAAATGTTTTTTAATCAATCAAAAAAAAATATTTTATTTACAAAAAAAAAAAAAAAAAAAAAAAACATTTTAAGTTCTCAATTTGTCAGGCGTATTGCTCCATAATCAGCTCAAAAGTGAGAAATTATCAAGTTCATACCTCAGTTCATAACCTCTGGGCATCTGGCACTTTAAGGCCGGCATGTCAATCGGTAAACTTTGGAAAGCTCCAAACAGTAATGAAATTAGCTGTTCCCCCAAAATTAATTTTTTCACTGGGTGAGATCTGAAGTTTGAAAGTCAGAATATCAAATTTTGTTAATATTGTTCTTAAGGAAAAAGTTTGATATTTACAGAAGCCCCATGCTGTTTTTCTTGAGAAAAACATGACACTTAAATTTTAAATTTTAGTTGAGCGTTTTGAAAGAAATGATGTCTTGTGAGGCGACCAGTTGTGTAAGAAATTTTTTGGTTTAATAGTGTGAGTTCAAAGCAAGTAAGTTTAAAGCTCACTAAAACCATTTAAAAATAATTTTACAGGCATAACACAGGACTGTTCTGAAATTCAATTACATATTGATTTCTATGTAATAAAATGTAAATTTCTCTTTATACATTTTAACGGATACATTTTATATTTGAAACATAAAATAACTATGTTTGAAACAGAGATGACTATGTTTGAAATGGTGCGGAACGGTGCGCTTTTCAGCTGACCGCACGGAATGTTTTTAACGTTGCAACCGGAAGCAGCGGGAGCATGTCTTCGATATCGGAATTTTAACGGTTAAATTTGGTTACATCTCTGTGCAGTTTATTGCTCGAGTTTGTATAAATCAGTTTATATTTTTGATCCTGATCATGGCTGCTTCTCGCACAGTCTATCACACGCTTCAGCGCCGTAAGTTGATTGTGAACATCACATCAAACTTCTGACCTTCACATGTTGACAAGATTTACCGAATGAAATAAATTTTACGTAACGTTTAGTAGCCATATATAATATGGTAAGAATTTCATATTAATTATATAGTACTACGTTTAAGCAATAATTTATTTGGAATATAGTACATTTTGCTGCAGGGTTTCTGTTGAATTATAAAACAGCAGTTTGCCTGATTAAAGCTGAATTTCTTGTAAATCTGTTCCTTTTTAATCCTGTGACCTTTTAAAATTAGTTTCAACGTGTTCCTGGATTCATAAAAATCATTTACATCGTATATATCCCTAAACCCTGATTTACTGTGTGCATTTTTTGTTTCAGAGTAGCATATTAAGACACTGTGCCCTCATTACACTGGTTTCAAAGTGGTGTTTTTCACAACACATAAGCTGCAGCATCAATGAATGAGTTATCCCTCTTTCATGTCCTTTTCCAGGTTTGATGTCCAGTGCAGCATCATCTAGTCTCTCCTCTGTTGATGCTCACTCACACCGCAGTTCTCTCTTTTCCTCGGAGCAGAGTCGTCAGAGAGCCTTGATCCCACGGGTGGAGAAGATTGAGGTAAAGCTGCAGGTGCCTGGTTTCATGGGGACAGTGTTGCTCATGAACAAAGGCCTTTCCACACCTTTCTCCTGCTCACGACGTGAGTCTGACAAGATCTAAAGCATCCTTGAGGTCTTTTCATTGTTGGCAAAAGATGGTTATTTTTGTTTATTTTGAATGCTTAAGATCTGACGGAGTGGCACGTTAAGAGTTCGGCGCTGGCCCTAGTGGATGGCCAACCCTGGCACATGAATCGACCTTTGACCCAGTCATGTGACCTCACGTTCCTCACCTTTAAAGATGAAGATCCTGAGATACTCAATCAGGTTGGAGTACATATATAACATAACTCTTCTGTATGGCTCTAGGGATGTTGCATATATATTACATTTAGACTTGAGCTGCCGTTACTTTCAGGATTATAAATGCAGTTCTGTCGATCTATGATTTAACCTGTAGTTTATGTGTTCTCAGGCATACTGGCGCTCCTGTGCATCTCTTCTGGCTCAGGTTGTGAAGGGAGCATTTAAGGAGAAATTCAGTGTAGAGCTGCTGAAGATTCCAGAAGTACCAGGTAAATCCTCTGGTCTCTGCTGGGGACACAATCCCTAAGTGTCCCTTGTAAATTCTCCAGTCCAACATCCAACCATGACTATTAAAGAATGTAATTTTTCTCAATCGTGAATCTTCTTGCTTAATAATCTATCCTTATGTTTGTGTCTGCAGTGACTGCTGGAGCATTCTGCTGTGATTTCCTTCTGGATCCTCAGCTGGACGCCTGGATACCCTCAGAGGTCCGACTGGAATGTTGTCTTACTGGGAATGAAACATATGGTGTTTTGTTATATTGATGTATCTTGATCATCTTAATGGTGATTCTCTGAAGATTGAGTCATACATTGTTTTCTGCTATTGGTGTGTTTCCTTGCCATGTGTCTGTACTCCAGGAAAACTTGCGCAGTTTTACCATTAATGCAGTGCAGCTTATCAGTAAAGATCTGCCTTGGGAGCCACTGGATGTCTCATTCTCACTGGCATCAGAGATTTTCAAGGACAGCCGGTACGTCAACACCCTCCTCCCAACAGTTCTGTTTGTCATCAGTCCTCCTTGCATCCACCAGACCCATAACCTTGAGTCTGTGTTTGTGTTGTTCAGGTCTAAACTGGAAGAGGTGGAGGAACAAGCCGCTCAGAACCCAGGCGGGACAGTCACCATATACAGGTGAACTCTCATCTGAAAGAATTTAATAGAAATTGGCGATCGGAAGTGAAAACGGTTAGTGAGGCCACATGGTTTGAATTCATCTGTTGGAAAGATTTATGGTTGACTTTAAAAATGAACTTATTGATAGCCTGTGGTGGAATACGAAGTGTTGGAATTCTAATTTTATTGAAGCTTCTGTCCATTTTTCTTATAAGAAGACGTTGATTGTCCTGCGGCGTGGTGATGTGGTAGCGAGCAGAACACATATGATTTTCGAAAGTTATCTATACAGTGAACAAAGATATTTTAGTGTGGTTCACGGTGGCTAAACTTTCCCTTATAAAAACTGGGTGGGGCCATGCGATTGACAGCTACTCCCATCACGAGGAAGATCATTTACACTGCTACCATCAAACTTAGAGTTGTTTTTGAGTTCTTGTTTATAATGACAAAATACAGTCTATGGCCCGAATTATGTAAATCGGGGCCTAGAGCTTTTGTTATCACCTCTCTGGTTTTTCCTTTCTCCCAAAGTTCTGTTATTTGTGGAAAATGCAGATAGATTAAAAAATCAAGCAGTCACACATTTGCTGAAAGTTCTAGCTAAGTAAGAAGACATCATGCATTGTTTTAAGTTATGTGCTTTGTTGCATTCCTTTGTCAACCTTGCATGACCCAAGCTACAGGGCAGCGTTAAACTGATAATGTTTATACAGAATGATACATTTTTACCTAAAGTGTGCATTGAAAATACTCAACTATATAATAAATAAACATCTCTTGGTCTCTTTGTTTAGGTGTGGTGATCATGTGACCCTCAGCTCTGCTCCAATGGTATCTCGTACAGGTCTCTGCTCTCAGTTTGAGGTCACTTCTATGCACACTCTACCGGACCGCCGCAGAATACAGGGCCTGTCACTGCCTGTCAACCTCACCGTAAGTACCGTATTTTTCGGCTCATAAGACGCACCGGCACATAAGACGCACCCAATTTTTAAAGAGGAAAATCCAGAAAAAAAAGATTCTGAACCAAATACTGTTGTAAAATATTTTATATCAACTGTGTAAAAGTTAACAGCCAAACATGTAACATGAACAGACAGTAAACAGTAAAAGTAACAAAAAAAAGGCTGTAATGTTTTTCTTTGCCCCCACTCATCACTCTAAAGTCCACCATTCGTTATCACCATCACTGTTCCAGTGCAACATTGTCACTACATTACTAATAATAGCTAGTAACATGGTCACTACATTACTAATAGCCAGTAACATTGTCACTACATTACTAATAATAGCCAGTAACATTGTCACTACATTACTAATAATATCTAGTAAGATTGCCCCCACATTAGTAATAATACAGTGGTTCTCAAACTTTTTTAGTCGAGCCCCCTGTAATCAAACACTCCCTAATTGCAGAACACGTTACTTACGTTTGTTATCTCGTATGTACATGTGTGAGATGTACCGTTGAGAGATGGTTTGAGTTTATTAAAGAAGAGTTTCAGTCATTGAGAGCGTTTTGTTTACCTCGCGAGCGCGAGCGCGCGCGCGCGCGCACGCCCGTGAGAGAGAGAGATAGAGAGCGAGCGCTGGAAACAAGCGTATGCTTTTTGTTCTAATATAAATCCTTTTGATTTTTGTCAACTTATGAAAACCCAAATAACTCCAAAGGATCAAACTGTCCAAGATTGTGAAACTGTCCAAGTGAATGTTTAGCGGAAATAAAACCCTCACAGACTGAAGACGATGCTTATCGATCATCATCTTATTGTCAGGCTCAAAAAACATAGCAGACAAACTATGAGCTGTGCCCATTTCACATCTTGAAATGTATTTTAGCGTGAGAAAACGGGTTTGTAGCGTGAGAGATCACTCAAATGCGAGAGTCAGCTGATCTCTGTAGTTTCGCTCGTGACGTAAGTATGGATGCGGATGCCAAAGGCATTGTGGGAAATGTAGTTTTCCTCCCCGTTTTCGTTACGTCCGCGCAATGGCAGAGATGGGCGATGACGTCAGCGTGCAGCGCTTGGTAAACAAATATGGCCGCGGCTTCGGCCTAGCTCCGGAGCTCCGGAGCTCTTACACCTCTCATACGGCCGTTACCGGACTTCGCGGCGGTTTGCATTCGCTTCATAAGACGCACCAACTTTTCCCCCTCAGTTTTGGGGAAGAAAAAGTGCGTCTTATGAGCCGAAAAATACGGTACATACACTTCAACACATGCTTGTGCACATCATGCAATGTAAAAACTATAGACATTTACTGCCCCCTGATATTAGGGTATTTGCGGCCAAAATGTGTGGGAGTTCGCTCTGAAAATTACACCAGACTACGTCCTGAAAGTCCCTTTCCTCTTCTCAGCAGTCTAGGTTTTTATAGGTCAAAGAGCTAGCTTAAATTAAACTTGGAGAACAACACACAATTTAACTTTGTTTATTGTTTAGATAACTGTTAATCATCAAGTGTCTTATACCATTGTACTTGTAACAGTCCAACGAACGAAATGCATTCAAGCTGGTACTCCAAAAATGTGTTTTCCACGAGAAAAAGACATAAAAGCACAACTATTCACTTTTCATTTGCAACAAAAGAAAAGAAGTCAGATTTTTCCGGTTGTTTTGTTGGCCATTTTTAAAGAAAACTGGTGGTTTCGATTCAGAAGAGTCTCCTGAACATTTTGAGACCACCCTTACAAGTCGGTGAGAGCACAGGTCAATGTGGTTGCTTCTTTTTTTACATGTGTGTACAGCCAACCAATCGCGATTAAACTCCAAGCAGATTGACGGGTCATTTAGCCAATGAGATGAGCTTTCCAGCGATATAGTTCGGTTGACACACGAGATAACGTGACTGCGTTAACAGAGCAAGTGGTTAGTCATCCGGCATGTTTTTCTGTTACTGTTGGTAACACAATGGCATCTAAGAAGACATTTGATCGTTTTAAGGACATTTTAGAGGAGATTCATGTTGTTTTTAATGAGTGGCATGCACAAATCACATGGTTTTACATATATTTTTTTTTATTTTTTCATTGTTTGCATTTTCTTAAAAATATTTTTTTGTTGAGTAGTTCATCTAGTGGTATTGATTTGTATTTTAAAAAATGCAAATTTACATCATTTTGTTAATTTGCTTACCAAGTGCCAATTTGGTGCCAATGGTGCCCGCCTGGGCATTGTCTTATAAAAATCGCTCCAGAAAACACGCTTATCTCCATTTTGACAGATTTTGGTCATAAGTTGGTCTTCAGTTGTGGCTTCTATTCAGTGTTGTCAAAAAGTCCACCAGAGACGCAAGCATTCACTTATTTAAAAAAATAAAATAAAAAAAGGTGAGGATAATTTCTACTATTTCAACAAAGTTGTGAGTCTATAACTTTAGTTTTGTTTAAGGTATCCAGTTCCTTACTTTTTCCTGATAAACTAGAAAGGGTTACCTTTTCAATGGCACCAAGAACAATAATTTAACCCATAAAATGTGAGAGTCACAGCCATTTTATTTTGGGTATGCCTTTTTCGAACCAATGTTCTAAAAGAGGGGTGGGTGTTAAGGGGTTAAACAATGCGGCCTTGCTCCTGGGATTTTTGGCCTCATTCAGAAACACATTTTATCCAGGATGTCTCTGTGCATTGCTACATTACATACACTTTTTCCCTCAATCCTGATATCTTAACCTAATATTTTGTTCAATATTTCTTGTGTTTCTTTGTGTATTTTTAGGCACATCACACGGTGTGGAGGAGACTCCAGAAACGAGCTAAAAAACTAGTAAGAAAGCAGTTTGTGACCTAAGGATAATTACTTAAAAACATACAGTGTTTCTGTCTGAAATTAGACTAGAATATTGGAAACATTGTGAGACACAATTGAAAATAAATTCATTTCTATGTTAAATGAATAACTTTGTTTGGTGTTCTATTAATACAAACTGATTCAGCGTATGTAGTGTTCTACTTTCACTCTTTCTTTTTCTCAAGCTCAATATATTTTCATTTTGTTTATTTAAATATAAATCTAAATATACATTCAAACCTCTTATGTAAACATAATCATTTTGATTCATTGTTTTGAACAATCAATGTTAAAGATTATACAACAAAGAAAGCTGTGTAAAAGATTAGACAATGTTTAATACATGTTAACTTGTTTTCAGCTTTCAATATTCCATCTTTTGACACCACCTGTAATATGTATTTATTTTTTATTTCAGGTGGAGCTTCCGTCATCCAACATTGCAACACTTCCTGGTGCTGAAACAGTGTTTCTATATGGAAATATTGAATAAACTGATCTTACCATTTTGCTCAAAAAGTTCATCAGATCAATAATATAAAATGAAGCATTTTTTTAAATGCTGTCCTTAAATAAGATGAGATTGATTTATGTTTTATCCCTGAACTCTGCACACCTAGTACCAGGTTTATATGGAGAAACAGCTGGTTTACTTCCTCTGGCTCAGAACCGCCTGGGAGCTATTAGGATTAGGGTTAGGGTTAACAGAAAAATCAATGCCAGACCATGTTTAAAACTAATTTTGCATTTATACTACTTAATAAAATACATTTCAACCGTTTGACCTGTCTGATGTTTGTTTATTATTACAACTACGTACAGATTACCCCGCTTTTAAAAAGGCTTGCTGTGTTCCCTCCAGCAGGTGGCGCCATCGACAGTTAGCTTGGCCATCCTAGCCATGGCTGTCATGTGTGTCCGTTTCAATGTTTTGTTTAGAACAAACACATTTACATTGTAAAAAGCCCATTTAAAGCACACTTATAAAATTACCAGTAAGCAACTGAAATGACTAGCTGTTACAAACACAACTGTACTTGTACTGTCCCCATGTTAAAGCGTGAATGAGTATTCAAAACTGACAACCAATCAGAGCAGAGAATGATTCATGCTAACATTCTACTGAAACGAATGTCTCTTAATCTTAACTTAAAAACAGGTGGATGAATACTGAATCAACATACTTTGGACATCTAGTCCTAAGACAAAGTTAAAAAGAATCCCCCAACCAATTTTTTGGATTGTTTTATGTTTAGATTCTAGAGTTTCTTTAAATTTGTTACCTTTTGGCTTTTCAGTTCTTTGCTTATCTGCACTTCTGTGTGATGGAAATATACTTTATATAATTAGCAACAAGCACGGAAAACTGGTTTGCTTCAAAGCAAGGTGGACAATACTTTAGAATGGGGTTTTGGTGGGATTACGAAAGCATCAATTTTGATAAAGTTATAGTTATACTTGTGTGCTTGCTCACTCAGCTTGGGGAGAGCTGCAATGTGTTTGGAACATGAGTCGTGGTTAACATTGAGTCCAGCAGAAGACAAAGGCTATGTTGTGAGAGCGGGTTTGTGAGGGCCAGGGTCGCAGCTGTTAAGGACAGGTGTCAAGCTTCTGAGGACCTCTGCCCAACACAAACGCAACAAACCCTGAGTCCCTTTAGTTTATCGTCCATAATCTGCTTCCTGTCAAAACATTGCCTGAAAGATCCATGGTGGAAATCTGCTGAACAAATGTAACATGAAACTATTTTATTTACATCAAAAAAACAGCATTGTGAGATTCATCTGAACATGGAACTGCTTTCAATATCTGCTTTTCATGAAGTGAAGTGGTCAAGAACAGTTTCAGAACATTTTTTTAACGGTTGATTTTAGGTTCTCCTTGACCCATGGGACAATAGCTTCTGGAGGATTGTACAGATGTTCTGGTGAAAGTGCTGCGGTTGATCATTCGATGCTTGGGAGAAAAAGCTTTTGCCACATTGTTTTTCTCAATCTCTTGGAGATTCATCTGTCGTGTGTCTTTCTGAGTAGTACTTGACATCTCTTTGTTTCATTAAGTGTTAGATATTCCACCAGAAATATTACTTACACACCATTGGTTCCAGCATTTGGTGGCCTGTAGTGTCTCACTCTGATGATCAGATGTTTAATCCATCATGTGCTGTTGATCTGAGAATGATGGGGGATATATGATACCCTACAGCCCCTCGGGTGAAAGTGTGCTGAGCAGCTGTTGTGTTCACTGGAGGCTGTTGGTGTGTTTTGATCATATGTGTTGGTGAATGAGACACACTCAGACCCCTGCTGCTCACTCACACCCTCTCTTGAAACTAAAGCAGTTGAGATGTTTGAGCGCATTAGCTGTGAGGAACATGTTGTATATTGAAAATGTTGTCAACCCAGATCTGCTCGATACTGGTAGCTTTGGCACTATGTGCAGGTGCCAAGTTCTGTCTGAAAACAAAATATGCATCCCTATAAAATTGTTCAGCAGCACGAAGCATGAAGTGCCCCCAAAATACTTCCTAGAAGATGGCTCCATTGACCTTGAACATCAGTAAATGCAGTAGACCAACACCAGCAGAAGATACGTCTGCCCAAACTAACTGTGGAATCATTTGCTTGACCCCAAGCATTCAGTTTCTGTACCTCTTATCTCTTCCTCCAGACTCTAAGACTTCCTCCATTTACTCAAATTAAATGCTAAATTTATCTTCAGCCAACCCAGGTGAGATGCTTCTGATGCTTTCTCTTAATGGCTTGACACAAGGAATGGACCGCTGAAACTGTCATTCATACTTGGTGGTTCTTGACGTAGACTCCAGTTGCTGTCCACTCTTCTGAATCTCCCTAACATTTTTTAATGGGTATTGTTTCACAATTCTCTCCAGGGTGCAGTTATCCAAATTGTTTTCATGCATTTTCTACCACATCGTTTCCTTCCATTCACTTCTCTATTCATTTTCAGCTCTGTGAACTGCCAGACCATTGACACCTTGTGCAAGTCAGCAGTCTTTCAGATGTGTGTGTTGCCTAAAGAACTAAACTGAGAGACTATTTTAAGGTCTCTGAGTTTTGAGTTTATTTGCTTATTAGACTGTGACACCGGGTATGGGCCCTCTTCACAATTTTATAGATACTGACTTTGGGAATTTCATTAGTTGTCAGTTATAATCACCAAAATGGAAAGAAATAAACCCTTGAAATACATCAATCTGTTTGGAGTGAATGTATACACTATACACGGTTCACCTTTGAATAGAATTACTAAAAAAATATATTATATTATAATAAATGTATAAACAGACCATATGCATAATGTCATGGATGTCTCCATACGATTTCGGTGAATGGGTTCAACAGTTAAATAGTCACTGGTTCACACTCTTGTCGCCATTCATTCAGCAAAAAGTAAAAAAAAAACACGAAAAAAAATTCACCCCCTTTAGAGTTTTTAAAAGGCAGAAAAACAAAATGTATATACATTTTTATATAGGGCAGAGTATTTGTTATTATATGGCATACTAGTAGGAAAACGATGTCATTATCGTGAGGTTTGTTGTTAATGAGCATGTGTGTATAATTAGTGTTGGCCCCGCCCCTAATCTCCTTCCAAACGCTCGGTCAAACTCATGCATTCTCTCGCTCCCTCCTCGCTCCAGACTCCTCGCTCAGGGCGCCGAGACTATCAAAACTCTCCCTTCTCTTGAACACAGGTTCACCGGACAAACACCGGCTGGTATCTCGGCTCGTTTCGGGTCTTGTGGAGCTCTGCTGGGGTCTGTGGCTAAAATGAGTCTCTGTGTGTCTCTGGTGCTGCTTTTGATTCAGAGTAAGTGCTTTTGTTCTGACTGAGTGATCTGCTTAAACCTGCTTTAGAGAATCAGATTAGTTGCTGTTGTTCTGGATCATGGCAAAAAATAAACCTGAGCCTAAACGTCTTACCTAGAGAGCAATTAGCTTCATAGTAAAGTTAGAGATTTCACAGTAACTTTATCAGCTGCTCACACAAATGCAAGCTTCTGTGTTTCTCACTCCTGATATTTCGACTGTCTGACCTTAGACACCCCCCTTTTAACATATAATGTATGCTTGTTATTGTTTCTGCACATAAACATTTTTTGCACATTTAGAATCTTTAGGAATTTATATTAAAAACGTAAAATATTGGAGTCAAAACTTGAATATATCTTAATTTTTATGTTCTACACATTGTGTTAACAGTTTAATGATATATACTAATCTAAAAGGGGCAGTAACTAAGTCTCGCATGTTTAAATGTCCACTAACAGCTTCTGCTTTTAAAGATGTTCACTAAACCACTTGTAATGTTCAGGGGGAACATATCAGACCACAACAAAGAAGAATAATGGTGGAAATGTTTCCACGATCACCTTGTGACAGTTACTGAACATTTGATCCACTCGTGGATGCTATCCATCTGTGGCAACACTCAAGTTCAGATTGTCAGTCATGTGCTGGCTTCCGTTTCATCTCTTGTTAGATTAATTCTGTCTGAGTTACTTGAATATTCACAATGGTCGACCAATCAGAGAATGATTATTCACAGTGTGGAAAAAGGCATAATGTTGTTATTTTTTGGATATAATTAAGTTAAATGTATTGAACAAATAGAGAACACTGGGTTCCTTTTCGTATTTTGAAACTTTTGAGACTGCTTTTGTTGACTTTTTCTACTTTTGGTTCATTTAGGTAATGAATGATGTAGAACATTATTTGAATGTGTTTAAGGACTGTAGTTTAAACTGGAGAGGATGTGGAGTTTGACCTTTTGAAATGTTGAAATTTTTTTGGGGGGGTGGGGGGAGGGGGGTTATGACTTTTAAATAAAGTACAAGTCATGGAATGTGGATGCCATAGTTTAGGCAGGTGATTTATGAAGCCTTTGGTTTGTGATGGAAACTCCAAACAGTACAATATTTTACAAAAGGTTTTGTTGTTTGGTCTGGTGATGGACACACTTCCATGGCAGGGGTTGTGTGGTGGTGTCTGTGCCAGCTGTTCCAGGCCGAGTTACACTCTCTCACAGAGGGGCTTTGTTCCTGGAGCGCTGCCTCTGTGCTTTCGCTCAGCAGCACCAGTAGAGGAGGATTGTGTGTTCATCTGCTGACTCAGGACATGAGCTCTGACAGGTGTGTGTCTGTGACAGACAGAGAGAGATTTATAAGCCCAGGGGTTATGTTAACACGGAGAATATTTGCCCATTTTCCTTTTACAGTGTTGTTATGTGTGGTTAAGGCTTTTTTAAAAGAAGAAATGCAAGTATTGTTTTGGGAAAATAAGTACCAGTACTTTGGAAACATTCAGTGCTCACTTGTTCACATTTAAAAAAAAAAATGTATTTTTCAAGTTTGTCATTTTTCAAGTATCTTTGATGTTACATCGCTGAAACCTGGGTTGCATTATTCAAAGTTATTAAAAAATGGCCTGATTAGAGATTTAATTTTAATTATTGGCTTTTAGCAGCTATTTGGTCAGACTGGACTACGGTGATGGTCAGGACCATTGTAGTGGCTGGGTCGACAGCTTTTGTCTGTTTGAAAAAGTGTTTAGAAACCTCTCAGAATCACAGCATATCTCTCCTCTAGCCCTGACCTGTGTAGGAGTGTGTGCCTGGAGTGTGTCAACTCAGGGCATGAGTCTGAGTATATCCAGCTCCTTCAGATGATTAGTGTCAGCTACAAGGTCAACCCTGGAACACTGGAGATTTCTGAAAGTAATTCCAAAACTGTAGTTCTTCTTAGTGCATCCTTGTTCAAAGTGGACTTATCCGATGAAGTTATGCTCATCACACTTAGGTTTTCTCTAATTAAAAACTGGGTTTGTCAGAGACAGGAAATCCTCACAATGGCAGCGGTGTCTCTCAGGAAGGGTAACTCCTGCATCCTGTTCCTGCTCCAGACCAGAGTTAAATTTAACCTATTGAAACAGCAAGAGGTTTAGACTGTTCTTGTTCTGTTGTGGAGAAATCTGGAGCTATTATCTGGGATGGTTTTTAAGGATGTGAGGATCTGCATGAGTAGGATTTCAAAGGGCACAAAACTAATTATTTTCCAAAACTAAAAATGGAAGTTATTCACTGACTTGTATAATTGCGAGGTCAATATTTAAACGTTTAGCCATCTTTGTCTGGAAAATACAGAAATATAGAACGTTACAGACAGAGTACGGTTTAACTTCAATGTTCACGAAACACACCTAATCACACTGATTAAACTTGTTTGGGCTTGTTGTCAGAAAAAAAGGCAAATATACAAATGGCAATATAACTTTTTTAAACATCCTACAAACCAAATTGTAACTTTCAGAGAACCGTAGCAACAAGCGTCTAACAAAGCACCTTATCTACTGATTTGAAACTTACAGAGAAATATAACAACCAAACTGTAACTTACAAAAAACACTACCAACCAGCTTGTAACTTTCATTTTATCTTAGCAACCAGATTACCATTTTCATAGCACCCTAGCAACCAGAGAGTAAATTTCAAAATGCTCTAGCTTCCAGATTGTAACTGCAAATGTTAAGCATGTCCTGTCCTGTATATGAAAAGAAAAGATATCTGATAAAACTTGCCTCATTAAAAAAATCATGGTGAACTCTTCAAAACATAATTTAGTGAATTAAATATTTGATAAATATGAGTTTTTTTTTCTTGCTTTCTGTAAATGTAAACTCGGCTGTCATAGCCTTTTAAGAGCCGTGCTGATATAACGATTCTAAGAAAGAAGAAACCCCTAGAAATCTAATTAATGTTTTGTTTTAAGGTGTCTCTGTGCTCCCAGTCTCTGTTAGCAGTCGCAGCCCTCGAGTGGAAGTACATGAGCTTTCAGGTCTGTATTCGATGAAGATTGCATCCCCATTTACTATGAAAGATTTTGTTTTAGACTCATTTTAGCAGAACTTATCCCTGAACCTCTGGTACTTCTACAGATGCTGTGCTCTCCTGTGAATTCAAAACTGAACACGAGCAGAACCCTCGCATTGAGTGGAAGAAGAAAGATCAAGAGAAGGATGTCTCTTTTGTTTACTATGATGGGAGATTTGTAGGTAAATGTGAGCCTTTTCTCAACCGTACATTGGTAGAGAGTGAATGACTGGTGTGTGTATCCTAGCAACAGAAATCAAACTTTCTTAGCACCCACAGTCTGAGTCTTGTTCAGGTCAGTTTCAGGAGCGTGCCGAGATCTCCGGAGCGACGGTGCGGTTGCGTTCTGTGACACAGGCAGATGCAGGAGAATATCGATGTGAGGTCAGCGCTCCCAGCGACTCAATCACTCTTGGAGAGACCAATGTCACCCTCAGAGTCCTGGGTAAGCATGGATGAAAGTAAGCACATAATGTGAATATTATACAATTATTATCAAAGTGAGTATTTTATTTGCTGTTAACTCACCTAATTCAAACTTCCTCTTTCATTGTTCACAAAGTTTAAAGTAAATAAAAGAATACCTTTGACAGACTTAAGCAATAAAATAATTTTGAGAAGATTATTTACGGAGTTTGCAATTTAATATTGACGCACTTGATTCGATCCCCAAGTTAAGATTGAAGTGATGAAGTCACTTTTTCAATAGATTTTATGTGTTTTTAGTTCCTCCTCAGACTCCATCGTGCTCTGTGCCAGCCTCGGCTGTGACGGGCTCCCTGGTGCAGCTCCGCTGTAGGGACCATCACAGTATCCCCCCTGCTGTCTATACCTGGTACAAAGACAACCGTGCTTTGCCAATCCGCACACCCAATGCCAGCTACACACTGGACGAGTTTACTGGTGTTCTGGTGAGTGAAGAAAACTGCTGCGTACACACTAGACTGAGGGTCAGAGAGACAAACCAGAGCTGACAGAGAGAGACCAGAGGTGCTGATGCTGTCTGACACACTGAGTGTTAGGGTGCTCCTCTGTGTGCTAAACATCAAGAACAGCACGCATGCCAACACTAGAATAAACATGAAATCTTACACTGTTTGAATAATTTGGACAGTTTTTGTTATATATTTTTGGCTCAACAAATGAATGACTGACTACATGATCGACTACAAGATATTTGTCAATTTATATACAACAATATAAGTAATAAATTATACAAAACAAAGATGTTAGGTGTTAGTGTTGCATTTAATATTAGCATTTACAGTTTTGTCAATTTATTATATTTATTATATTTAATGGCAAAGAGTTGTTCTCGAGTCTGTAATTTGTTGAGCTGATGGTTTGCTGAGTCACGTCTGTGATTTGATGAGTTAAAGATTCGTTGAGTCTTGCGTGTGATTGGTTGAGACCGTGATTTGTCGATTCAATATCACAAGTTGGCCATTAGTTGAGACAGCAATTCATCGTCAGTGTTTAGTTGAGTCTGTGTTTTTGTTTAGCCGGTGGTTTGCTGAGTCACATCAATGATTAGTTAAGTCAATGATTCGTTGAGTCTTGTGTGTGATTGGTTGAGACAGTGACTTGTTGAGTTATTGATATTACAAGTTGACCAATAGTTGACAGTTATTCATAATCTGTGATTAGTTGAGTCTATGTTTTGTTGAGTAGGGGGTTTGATGAGTCCCGTCAATGATTAGTCGAGTCTGCAATTTGTGGAGCGTTTGATTTGTCGTGTCTGTGATGCGTTGAGTCTGTGTTTTATTGAGTCTTGCGTGTGATTGGTTGAGACAGTAATTTCTCGATTCAATATCACAAGTTGGCCATTAGTTGAGACAGCAATTCATCGTCAGTGTTTAGTTGAGTCTGTGTTTTGTTTAGCCGGTGGTTTGCTGAGTCACATCAATGATTAGTTAAGTCAATGATTCGTTGAGTCTTGTGTGTGATTGGTTGGGACAGTGACTTGTTGAGTTATTGATATTACAAGTTGACCAATAGTTGACAGTTATTCATAATCTGTGATTAGTTGAGTCTATGTCTGTGATGCGTTGAGTCTGTGTGAGTCTTGCGTGTGATTGGTTGAGACAGTAATTTCTCGATTCAATATCACAAGTTGGCCATTAGTTGAGACAGCAATTCATCGTCAGTGTTTAGTTGAGTCTGTGTTTTGTTTAGCCGGTGGTTTGCTGAGTCACATCAATGATTAGTTAAGTCAATGATTCGTTGAGTCTTGTGTGTGATTGGTTGGGACAGTGACTTGTTGAGTTATTGATATTACAAGTTGACCATTAGTTAAACAGTTTGTTGAGTCAGGTCAATGAATTGGTGATTTATTGAGTAAGTAATTTGCAGTTAATGATCTTGGTTGTGTGTCAGATCAATCTGTGTTAGAAACTGGTTCTCTTATAGTTAACACACTGACATATTTCTACGAAATGGGTAGACGTTCCAGATGGTGAGCAGGGCAGATTCAGGTCAGTACCACTGCGAGGCCAAGAACGGAGTCGGACCAGCAAAGAGCTGCCCCAGCACACTCATGCAGATCGGTAAGAGAGTGAACCTTTGTCTTCTGTAAAAACATGTTGTTACAGCAAGAATCAAGTGTTTGCTTTATTTCTCTTCTTTAGATGACCTGAACGTGTCTGTGCTGATCTCAGCTGTGGTGCTGGTGTGTGTGATTGCCCTCCTCTGTTTGTTAGGAGTGTTTTTCGCTCATCGACAGGGATACTTTACCCGTGAGTGTTTCTCCAGAGCAGCCTTTTCATTTTCATCGATCAGTAGAAATGATTCTACCGTATTTTTTTGTGCACCAGCAATTGTTTCCTTCTTTTCCTCATATGAGTCACCAGTTGTATTTAATGACTGGTAATATGATTAGAAATTATATTTTAAAAAAGGTAATTGTTTTGGCTGTATCCACTCCATAGTTTAGAAATATTACAGTCACCTAGATCTTTTACATTTTTACACAAATAGAGATATGTATTAATGTGATTTCATATTTTAATATGGTTTCGAGTAGGAGAAGCTGAAATTGTAGAGACTCCATTACAACATTGAATTTTATTTTATGGTGTGTGTAGAGATTCTGGCCTGGTTAGCATTAACACTTAACCTTAAATGACAGCAAAACCATTATTTCTCAATAGATCCGTGTTTTTATTTGTTTTGAATTTTTGCTTCTTTTTTTTTCTCTACCATGAACTCTTCATCTACAAACACACAGGTCACAGAGGAAGGTAAGAGGTTTGCTTAGCACTTTTCCCTGAGATGCTGCAGCTCAACGGACTGTAAAACAGAAATATTACAAATGAAAAGAAATGGAATAAATTGACATGATTGTTGGCTGATGTACTTCAAGCACAAAAATAATAATCTTGAGTTTCACAGATCGAAAAACTTGTAAATCATTTGAAAATTTAGGCTGCTTATATTGTGTTCTGTTCACCTGCAGTGTCTCCGTGTAAACAAACATATATGTATGTGTGTGTGTGTGTGTGATCTTAACATGCTTCATGACGTCACATTAAATCTAATCAGAGACTCGTTTGCGCTCCAGTTGAACTCCTGCATGAGTCATTAACCGCTAGCCCTGAGATTCAACTGAGCTTACTTGAGCTTGACTTGAGTTCAGTTTGATGAGTTTATACGTGGTTTTTGGTTTGACCTGTAAGCTTGTTGTTTTTTGTGTGTTACGTTTTCCTTTAGCTTGAGTTTATATTATACTTTACTGTATTTTACTTTGGTTTAGTGTTGACTTGTTTCTAGGCATTGCTTTTTCACCAAAGTTCAACTTGTTTTGGCAGAAACCTTTAATCATTTTAAATCATTTTCATATTTGATTTTGAGTTTATTTAAGGTTGTTCTGGGTTTAGTTGAGCTTGACTTTGTTTTGTATTTTGGTCATTTGATTCAGTTTGAGTTGAGCTTTTTTCCGTTAGGTCTGTGTAGAGCTGACTGATCAGTAAAATATATAATTTGTGCTTAATGTCAATGTTAACAAAATGAAAATTAATGTTCAGATATTACTTTCTATGATGGCTCCTTGTTCTTCTGCGTGTGTAGACAAAAGCAGAGATTGTCTACGGATATTTACATTGATATTTTCAAGGTCAAGAAAATAATTCTCTTTACAAACTACATTTTATTTTTAAAAAGAACTAATTTATTTTTTTAAATGTGGCTCTCAACACTGTATTTATACAAAAAACAGCTCTGGGTTTAATGGAGTTCAGCTTTATTTAGTCTAGGTTTAGTTTTTCTCATAGGTTAACTTTAGTTTGTCTTGGGTTTTGATCTAGTTTGGTTAAGCTTAACTTTATTTTGTTTTGGATTTATCAGGTCCGGTCCAGATTTGGTTGTTTGACTTTTTTTTCTTGTTTATTTAAGTCTTATTTATTTAACCAGAGCTTAAGTTTATTTGTGGTTAATCTACAAAATTAACTTGACTTTAATTTGTCTTTTGGTGTTAGGTCTTGCTATGGTTAAACTGGTTTTGTTCACTTAGGATGTAGTTGAGCAATTTTGTCTTAAATGTCTTTTGATTTTATTGAGCATGACTATTGTCAGGTTTATTTGGGTTCCATCCAGGTATAATGTTGTCCAGTCTTTTTTTCTTTATAGTTTGGCCTTGGTTAAGTTGACTTTGTTTTGGCTTTGTTGTAGATGTGTCAGGGTTTAGTTTGACCGCATAAGCTTGGGATGTTTCAGGTCGTTCTGGATCCCGCAGTGTCACAGTGCTCAGACTCACATCAGCCATCAGAGCCTCAGCTCCAGAGAACACACGTGAGTTTTAGAAGAGAAATAAATTCAGCCAAGGAAAAATAAAAAAAATCACCAGAAACCTCAAAGATAAAGATCATTATTGACGACATCCAGAAACACAGAAAGAGTGAATGAGAATGTGTGCTTGTCTTTTAAAAGTGTGTTCTAAATGTTTCTTTTAAATACATGGATTTTTATTTTAGTAAGCAATTTGTGTTTTGGTGTATTATGTGAAATGATACGTTATTTTATTCATATTTCAAAAATTATTTGAGCTTTGAATTTTTAAATGGATGTAATTTTATTGTGTATTAAATTGTCTATGTATTTGTTTTTCTTCTCAATCATAGACTATCAAATTAAGTGTTTAAATTAATTGATATTTATTTATTCACTGCATCAATAAACATTTTGATTTTGATTTTTCAGCCAACATTCAGGATATTCCCACCCTCCTAAAGAGGTGAGTGGATAATTTATGCCGTAAATTATAGTTTACTTTAGGGAAAATAAGCTACTAAATTAATTTAACTTTTTTTGGTGTATATCTTAACAGGAATAAAACATACAGATAATTAATTATAAAGCTACACTAAAGGGGACCATGAAACCTTGAAAGGTGCTAATATTGTGAATACTGTGAAAACCAACAATTTTGAAAAAAAAAAAATTGATTGAAAACTTGGTGTTAACTACAGCCATCTGTGTTGTACTGCCATCTAGTGGTCATTTAGAGACATGGGAAATCAAATCATCTAATTATAATTTTTTGCAACACGAATTCTGCTCTAGAACCAGATATGAATGTCTACGTTTCTGAACCAATTGTGTAAAGTTACACATTAAGCATTGGTTCTAGTTAGAATCTGGACAGTACTACATTGCTATAATTAAAATTTCAAGAAGTTTCAAAACAATTCTAGTTAAAAATGACACCCTGAACCCTACTGGTGGGAAGGGCAGTTACTTTTTGTTTTTTTACACAACATTAGTCCTGCAAAGTTGTTGTAAATTGTGTAAATATTAGGGATGCAACACGCTCATGATGTAAACCTTGACATTACGCCAACGATATAATATGCATCATGATATTCTATGACACAATTTTAACCAAGTGTTGGGAAAATTAGATTTTAAAGAGTATTAATCCACTAGGGGACAATGTTAATGTTTGCATTCATGTCTTTTTTACTCTAAAGATGGAGAGAACTAATTTTTATAATCTTTCTCATTTAAATTGTAATGGAAAATTGTCTCGTAGTAAATATAAGTATAAATTAAAACAAGGTAAAGAACGGTCAGAAGTGAAAACCCACTCCAAGAAGCATTTACACTTTAGCTGCTATATGATATTGCCAACTAAAGATTCTTGTTCTTGCAGCCTCAAGATTTCAAGCACACGCAGTCCTTCATGCTCTGATGAAGAAGATGGAGTTGTTTCTGATGACACTGTGGCTCTCCTGCCGCTGCTCTCTCTCTCTCTCTCTCTCTCTCTCTAGGTGAAAGACTGAAGAGGAGTAAGAGATCGTGTTCTTCACGGTTCAGCTCCGTGAAACAGAGTATACATGTAAAAGGATTCTTTAACGGTTTCGTTTTTCTGGTGAAAAGTGAAGGGGGCATTGTGAAGATGATCACAGGTTAAAATTTAATGTGATTATTAGTTGATAACAATATTTTATATTATTATTATAATAATATATCTACATAATATTGAATATGTTCAATAGGGAAATGGTTTTAGAAGTGTGACCACTAATTCTGTAAATTAACTCATGCTGATATGTGTGCCACTTCTCCACACGTGCCTTAGCTCCCAGCTACTTTTTATTGTATATTTTTGCAATTAAGAGTTTTGTAATAAAATTTTTACATTTTTCAGTTCTGTTTTTCTTATGTTTTAATTGTTCCTCACAAGTATACACACAGTTATAAACTAATGTTTGTTTATTAAATATGAATGTATTTTTCCACAATAATTGACAGGAATGCTTCAGTTCCCTTTTGTGGGTTCCAGTTGGGGCTCTAAAACAAAAGAGAGAGAACACAATGCATTGAGTATATAAATATCTATGTTCGTATACAAGAATTAAAATCTTGTTATTTTCACGACTGATTAACAGGTTATACCTAATGTCTATCTAAATAATGCAAGTATTAAAATGCAAAATTACACAATATTTTTTTTAATGAAATGTAAGTGAAGGGTGCACTAAACCTTCAAAAGTGAACTGGGGAAACTTGGTGAGGTCTCCTCCACCAAATAGACGCTGGAGTTTGCTGATCTCATCCTGCTCGTTCTTCTGAAACGTCAGCCCACCATCCACGATTCCTCCTGATGATCTGCACACGGAACATACACACAACTCCGCTTCATCAGCACTCAAGAAACCCACAGTGTTTGCGTTTACAGACCTGCTAGATTAAGGGAAATTATAACCACTATTTATCATCAATTCATCCCATGAACACTTTTCACAGGCTTCTTTGTAAAAATAAATGCCATTACTTAGCTTTTTTTGGTGAATAAATAAAAACTACAAGGAAGAACAAAATAATTTAAGTAATACAAAACTATATCAAGTATTTGCACAGTGCAGATATAAAAAACAACAACAGCTTAGGTATTTCTGAGCTGTGCTAGGTATGAAACTTGAATAACCTCAAGAGAAGCTCTGAAACAGACTCACTTGCTCTTGGTGTCGTACTCGCGGATCTTTTCGAGGAAGAGCGCCTGCACAGGGTCCAGGCCTTTTGCTTTGTTGAAGACAACGGCGCTCAGGCCAATGTTTCTGCGAAGAGTCACTGAGATTGAGGAGGAGAGAAGAGAGGACAGACGGAGGAGTCGATGGAGAGCCATCTAAATAAAGAGAGAGAGAGAGAGAGAGAGAGAGAATAGATTAAGAACCCATCCTTGATTTCTGACAACAGAAAAATCAAACATCTCTGTGTGATTGTACAACAACAGAAAACAACATTGAATCACAAGAAATGCACAATTTTAAACACAATAGTGCCTAAAAACTTTTTCAACGATCAGAAAAAGTTAAACGTAAAAGGTCGAAAACATCATGATAATTTAAAGTCGTACAGAGAAGACAATTTTAATCAATGTTTTTGTTTTATTTGTGAATATTTAATTATTTTGTGTTTTTGTTGTTTCAAAAAGAACAGTGTGCCACGCGTTTAACGAATCTAACTTAAAAGAAACCTTGCAGTTCTGTCCTTTGTAAAACGCTCGTGCTGATGCTGTTTTTGGGCTTCTTGTGTTCAGAGTAAATTACGGGAAAGGTTAAGGCATAACCTCAGCTTTACCACGTGCCGCACAAACAATGTATCACATAATTGTTTAAATATATACAATTCATTAGAAAAAAAGCACTTTTTAAAGTAGCACCTGGGCTGCTCTGAGCAGGGCGATGATTACTCTGCTACATTTCGACCTTATTTAGGAGATTAAACGGCAAACGACGGGTACAAGGTTACGGCGACTAACACTGATATTATGTCGGTTATCACATTCCTCGAACTATGATTATTATTCAATGCAAGAACAAAAAAAAACACACACAATCGTCTCTAACCTTGTGTTTGACACTCGAACGCCAGCAGACAGACGAAGAAACCGCTTCCTGTTCGGCGCAGGGGCTTGTGGGTTTGATAAACGTCATATGTCACGTGATGTTTAGTTTCTTTTCGCACAAATGAAAGCGCTTCGTCCTTCAAATACACTCCTGTTACTTTTTGGAACAACAAAAACACGTTATATAAACAGTAATATATTTTTATTCGAATACTAGTTCTAAAATAATATTCTTTCGTAGATCAGTTGTTGTCTTGTAGAAGATGCTATGTAGCTCACAATTATATTTTTTTCTAAAGCTTTTAGACCGACATTGAAAGTGTAGTTTTATGCTGTTGTTATGGCTGCTTAAGTACAAATTCAGGTTGTAAAGGAGGAGTCGGTGATGAAATATAATCTTCCATTTTTTTTTCATTATTATGAGTGATAAACCAACTCCAATAATCCTTGATGTCCTTAAAATGAGTATGGTTTGTTCAAATATCTGCTGAAGTAAACAGGTTGCTATAGAGGAGTCAGTGATACCATACAATTTTCATCATATTACTATTAGTGATACAAATCAACTGATGATTTCAAATGATTTCCCAATTCTGGACTATTTTATGGTTTAAACACAGAATCTTCAAAGCAAACCTCTTGCTGCTGTATACTCACTTCTCAGTACAAGTCATCCCTTTTGATTTACCAAACAAGCTTTCTGTGGACAAAGATAACGTGAAGACGGTTATTCTCATTGTATGTACAATGTGACTGGGCAGATGAGCACATTATTATTGATTCCCATGTCAAAATCGCAAAACATCAGAAGGGGAAAAGGTTCTTAAGTGTGTTTTTTAAAAAATACATACTCATTTTGGGGTGCAACACATAGCAAACACAAGAGATGAGACAAGTTTGTCTGTACATTCAAAACTTTATTGTTTTATGGAGACAAGTGTAGAAAGCAAAATATATAGAAATCTCAACAAAGCTCATAGCCACAATCTGTTCATCCAGATCCAATATGCATTAATTTCCCATGACGCACTACTTACCTAAGTCAGTGCAGCACTGCTAACATTCTTCAGATGGAGCTTAAAGTCAATTATGAAACATTTGCACCAGTGAATCAAAGCCACTTTTCACTGGTTGCCAGATTGAGTATGTCAGATCAACTGAAGTGTTCGACCGGACGTACTTCACAAGAACTTTTATAAGAATTCACTTTGAATTTTTGAAATCTTATTTCTCTTTCAGTAATCTAATCTAGTCAAATGTCACATTCATAATCAAGTCAATTCACAATTTAGATCTAAAAAAAAGCCTAAACTTCTAGATTTCTTGCAGAGATTAGCCTTTTGTTTAATGTGAGGAATTTCAACAATAAAAACTTCACCCAAAATTTTCTTTTGCAGCACACTTCTTTTAAGCATTAAAGCTGCTCTTTTAAAGAGCCATTCCATTGACAATCTGGCAACCAGGTTCTAAATGCACACAAAGCAAAACAAGAATATGAGTGCAATGATGAGGAGAGAGAGAACAGCACATTAGTCAGAAATCACAGCTGAGGAAATTTTTGGCTTGATGGTAAATCTCAGCATTAAGATCAATTTCTATGGATATGATGAAGAAAAGAACCCAGCATTCCATAAATCTAAGACAAATGCAACCATGATAAACACTCAATTTAAATCAAGACCCTGCATGCTCTACCTTGAAAAATTCTACAGGTATCTATAACTCATCTCTAGTGATTTCTGCTTCAATGCCTCATCATCATCCCATTCTGAAACCAAACACCAGACGAATTCTACATCGACACAAACACATAGTGATACACACAGAACGACACAAAACACCCTCTTAAAAAAAACGCACACACATTCTTGCACTCACACAAGCACGAGTCTGATGAAATCAGAATTAAATAAATCAAGAGAAATACATCTCTGAAATGCATAGGACGAAATGCTGCGTACAGACAGGAAATGTACATCGGGAGCCTGGCCCAGCCGACATCACTGGAGCTCTGCCTTATATAAAACATCCAGATATCGAAACAGAACTCAGATTCAGTCAATCCAGTTTCAAATCATCAAACATGAAGCCAATCAGGTTTGTTTTGTGCATCTAAAAAGACTTGCTTAACTTGTTTTACACACATGGAATAAATACAGGAGTTGGACAGTGAAAATGAAACACCATCCCACATCAATTTATCCATGACCACCCAGAGATTATACGGTCAGGGTTTCGCTTTCACTGGCAAATCCATCTACTTAAATCCAGTCTTTTTCTAGCAGTATTTTTGACATTTTCTTCACAACAATCATATATTTGAAATGAAACCAGAAATAATCAAAAGATCACGTTCAGAAGAACTTGACTGAGGAGCAACCACAGCACAGCTGCGCAGGACAAAGTGTGGGGTGTGGATGCAAAAAGAAGGAAAAAAAATGGAACCATCAAAGAGGAAAGCTAAGGAGATGAGAAAGATTGGGAAAGGATTGGGGGGAAAAAGGACAGGAAGAAGAAGAAATCAAAGGGAGGAATGAGGTCTTCCAGTGCTTGACTTATTCATCAGAGAGAGGGAGAAAAAAAGGCTGCAGAGAAACTCCTCTGAAAAGGCATTTTAAACTAAATCTGAATTAAGGTCGCAGTGTGAATCTGAATTTACAAAAATTTGAGCTTGAACTGAAGTAATAATTTCATTGGATTGAGTATTCACCTTCGTTTAAGTTTGTTTTTTCAAAATCTTGAACCCAATTGCATCATCATCATCAGTGTGCTCATGCGATTTCGAACCAGCCAATAGAAGCTCATTTCTGTTAAAGCGGGGAGAAATACAAGATGACTTCTGAAGCTTGTCTCAGAGATGATGAGATGAGGCGTTTCCTGCAGCGTTTGAGGAGTGAGTTGATTGGTGATGTGTCATCAGTTGTGGATCTGCTCAAAGAACTTGTAGGTAGGGTTCTCGTAACCATTCTGCTGCATCTTGGACAGGTGACGGTCCTCTGGAGTCACAGCAGCATCCACCTGTAAAAATCAAACAGAAACTCAAGTTTCCTTTCAGTAATTTAATGCAAACTAAGACCTTTATTTCTACAAATTCTCCTTATACTAGAACTAATTTAAATTAGTCTCCTCCTTCTGTGAAGCTGCTTTAAAGCATCTGCATAAAACGCTATATAAAAAAAACATTTAACTTGACTTGCATTAAATGTAATAATAATAAAAAAAAAATCCTTAATAGGTGCTTGTCCAGATTTATACATCAAGGATCTGTTAATTTCCAAGAAAACATCTTGGAATCTGTCAAAGCAGTTAAACTGACCTCGATGATGCCATGGTGGATGGAAGAGTACTGCTTCTTCCTCAGCATCACCAAGGTGATGACGATGATGGTTGCTATGACAACACCTCCAACCATCAGCCCAATAATAGCTCCCTTATTAGAGCTCACATCTTCTGCGAAGAAAACCTGAGTAGAACAGAAAACACGAGTTGAATCAGAGTTCTTTCTCCATTTGCTCACTGAGTGGAATGATGAAGGTGAGGAGAAATTCTTTTTTATTGTTGAATAAAACCAAATCAGATTCTCAGTTTAGCTAAGACAACAGATTCATTTGACTCACTTCAGATTTAATTACTATGCTTAGGTTGTTTCTTTACATCATTTATATTATATTTAGATTCCACTCTGAGGGATTTAGTGTCAGTATGATTCAGTTCAGAGCACGTCAGTTACAGATTTGATTCATTTCCAAGTTTCATTCAAAGCATTTCTCCAGCATTTGTATTTAGGGAAGTTAGTAGTTATTTTTAGCAAGCAAATACTTCAAAGTATTGCAATGTAGAACCTACTACAGTTAATGTGTCTAATTCGTAGTTGAATAAATATCCTTTGCATTTCCACCTTTTGGAATATCCGACAACTGGCAGGGTTACCCACATTGCATCATAGGATGCATTTTATAAAAACCAACTGTGCCTGTAAATTCAGGGTTTCAGTAAAAACAATTCAGTTTAAAATGATTTACAAGAATCAACCTAAAGTGATTCAATATGATCAGATCATTGTGATTCAGTCAAAATGATTTCGTCTGTAGCTGAATGATTCATAATAGAGTGATTCAGCTTCATTCAAAACGTTTTCTGTTCATAGCAATTTTAAATCAGTCAATGTAACTGAATGATAATGAATTTCTCTCTTCTTTATATGCATTATCTTATCTTAATGGTCAAATAAAATGGAAAAAAAAAATAAAAAAAAAAAATCTAAGTAAAAAAGATTGAATTTTTTTCTACTTTGCATCACTCCTTTGATTTATCTTTTGGTAATGATTACCAGTTTCTGGTGGAAAACTTCTCCGTGTCGCTCCTCTGCTTCCATCCGCAGCTCAGGGACATCCTCAGGCTTCAGTCCAGAAACTGAACCACCATTAAAAAAAAAACAACAAACAAAGATTAACGATTTAATTCCTTTCTCGTTTACTCAAGTGAGAATGTTCATACCAGGTCGGGTGGGTAGGTTCCGTTCTACACTGGGTCGAGCATCTACCGGCTCCACTGAGAAAGAAAAAGAAAGGAGGGAGAGGAAGGTTCACTTTGCATTAGACTCCAACTGAATCAAATAATGATAGAAAGAGCATAAACGCAAGTTTTAAGAGTTAAATAAAAAGACATACCCTGGTTGAAGCTCTCAGGGTGGATAAACTGAGCGTCCTCGAAACCAGCGCTGCTGGTGTTCTCTGGCATCAGAGCATCGTTACCGTAGCTGACACGGGCCTCGCTCTGCAGATTCACCAGCTGACTCCACATCTCCTGCTGCTCGTGCTGAAGCAGATCTGAGAGAGGGGATCAGGATTAGAGAGGTGAGCACATGCAGATCAGAGCTTAATTACGCTCCTAATGACAGATGACCTGCAGACAAACAAGTGCCCACAGATGGAATGCGACACCTGCTCTTAAATGAGAGGAGAGGCAGAACAATGAATAGGATGCGCCTGCTGTCCATGTTCTCTCCATCTTAATTATATTTGTACAGAAACAATAATCTGATGCTTTCAATAGTCACATGCTCATCAAACAGTACTTTCTGATGCCCCCAGTGGCCGGTTGACAACACTCTTATACCCAGTTTGGTCTCAAAAAGATAATTGAAACTGAACAAATGTAGAGTGAACAAATTTGTCAGTTATCACAAAATAAATAATAAAAATAAATGCTATGCACTTAATTTTGAGGTATTATATTTGAAATCACGTTAATCCAAGGACGGTGCACTGGACGTATATGCATGGTTGAACAGGGCATCATCTGGCATGGACCCAAACTCACCATCTTTCACATCCTTAACCCACTCTGTACTTACTTCTCTTCCAGTCATTTAATTAATAGTAATAATATTATTATAACCTGTAGCCTTGGAATGAGAGCTTTGAATTTGGACATAAAATAATGAACAAACAAAACTATAATGAGCCAAAAAAAATTTTCAATGATTGATCAGGGAGTAAAATGCTTTGAGTTGAGTTTCATTACTGAATACTCAGGAAGCAAGATTTAAGAAGGTATAACCGAAAATGAGCCTTTAAACACTGAAGATGCTAACAGCTAACAAAACTGCATTGAGGAAAGTGAGAGACAAAGGAGGGATGGGGAGATCCTGAGAGAACCAACAGTCTGCTCTATGTCTCCTTCAGGATCAGCTAAAGGATAAAGAGCAAATGTCTGTCAGCATCTTTATTAGCACATTCCTATTTGTGATGCGATGTCCTTTTCTTTCTCAGAGCATTACATTTCAAAGAGAGTGAGAGCTAAGACTCACCGAGCTGGTCCTGGATCTCCTCAGTGATGCCAGGGAGCTTGTAAAGGAGTCCAAGGGACTGGTTCATCCGCTCCTCTATCACTCGCAGATGGGTCAGCACCTGAAGTCAAAGGTAAAATATAGCCTCTGAATTTTATCAACCAACCAGCAGCTGTAGCCTAATGAAGTTGTGAAGTACCTGAGGGCGGATCTGTGCTGCTTTCTTAGGGTCGACCATGCGCACATGTTCGAAGTGTTTGAGCGTGTGCTGACGATCTTTCTGCTCGGCGCGGACATACTTCTTCAGGAGGCTAAACACATGACGAGGCTGACGAGTGGAAAAAGAGGATTTAATTTCTTCCCTAAAACTGCACACAATACTCTAAGGTTTCATCCTCAAAGTGTTTGGTCTTCAACTGCCATCAATCATTTCTTCCTCTAGGACTCATATGTCCTGCACTCTTTAAGATTTACAGGTTACAATTTTCGACTCGGTATCAGAACTTCCATGTGTGTGTGTGACTGTACCCGAGGAGGATCTTCCTGCAGGGCGTTCAAAAAGCTCTCGAGGGCCAGTCGTCTCCTCTCATTCAGAAGAGCTTCTACGCGGAGCGAGTGTGTCTCCACGAGCTGCTGACGCTCACTCGCTGCCTCCTGCTCTAGAGCCTCCACCTTCTGCTGGAAGCGCTGGCAAGGGAGGGATGGATGGATAAATGAAATGAGGAGGGAGAGCTGCTGGACTACATTCTAGCGTCTTAAACTCAATATTTCATCTTTTAAAAAAGTGCTTTGCATTTTGCATGTACAAGTTTGTGCATTTTATTACCGCAAATTTTATCCAGTGGATATTTAATTTAGTTTTGAAATTGTATAAATGAGTTCGAATCTCAAAAATTAACGGTTAACATCTCAAAAAGAGGTAGCATCATTAAAACTAAAACTAATTTAGTGTTAGCATCACAAATTTAAAGAGTTGAATTCAAGTTTTCATCTTGAAAATAAGAGTTGGCATCTCAAATAACCATAGTTATTTTAGTAACATGATATAGAATCTTGAAAACAAGAGTTAGCATCTTGAAAACAAGAGTTGGCATCTCAAAAGAAAATTTGTATCTCAAGTTAAAGAGCTGGCTTCTTAAAAAAAAAAAAATAAAAAAAAAGTGACCATATGACCAGGTATGGCGTGACCTCTACGAGGAATTTGTGCTCTACATTTAACCCATCTAAGAGCACACAGACAGCAGTGAACAAACACACCGTGAACGCACACACGGAACCGTGGGCAGCCATAGCGGTAGCTCCCGAAGGCCAGTGGAGAAAACCAGTACATTGCTGAAGGCCACAACTGTTGTGGGTGTTCTATAGGAGGGAGACTGAGGTTTCGCACCATCCTGAATCCCTAGTGGAACTGGGGATCAAACCAGCAACCTTCCGGTCACCAGTCAATCTCCTTATCCACTGGGCCACAGCTCACAAAATGAGTTGGGATCTCTGTTCCCTGTTCTGAGTTGTTTTCGATAAAGTATTACTGAGTAATACAATGAAGTATTACCAGAGACATGGGCGACTCTAGCATCTCAGAGCTTCTAGATCAGTTCTTGAGGACTGACACTCACTTGTATGACAGCCTTCTTGTCGTTGCGTGGTAAACTCTTGGCCTGTCTCTCAGCCTCCTCCCACTCCCTCATCACCTACAAAACAAAGCAGCCATTTACATTTTCCATGACAAGAGTGTCACCACTGGACTTCTGTTTGAGAAAAAACATGAGGGGTTTAGTTGTACCTGTAATGATGTCAGAAACAACCAGAAGTGAGTTAATCTGATTATATTCTTTATTCATTTAACAAAATTCCACTTTAATACACTTTTATAGTAAATAATTTATAATTAAAAAAGGTTCTTTTTAATAAACATTTTTTAAATTAGAGACACAATGAAAGGTTTGGGGCAATACATGTATATTTATTTTTGTAATTTATATTGGTAAAGGGTAAAACGGTCATTGAATTAGCTAGTGCATTTTCAGGTAAAATCACAACAGGATCTAAAAGATGTCTATTTCAAACAAATAAACTTATCCAAAAAATCTGCAATTGACCAAATATTGTTTCTGAATTGAACTGATTTGAAAGCAGTAAGACCCCTCTAAGCACCTGAGACATGCGCTGGCGGTGCTTGGCCTCCAGACTCTCTTTGGCCTTCAGGAAGTGAGTGTGTTCGTTCTCATCTGCTGGGGTCTCCAGGTATTGATCCACAGCATCCACGGGGATGGATGATGGAGTGGGCACTGCAGGGACCACATACGCAATCACATAAATAATGGAATTTGGGAAAGGAAAAAAAAAAACCAAGCACACCTGGAGCTCAAGGTTTAAACCTGAGCCTGTTGCCAAACAACAACAAAAAAAAAAAACACTTAAAAAACCCAGCTCATTAGCATGTGCAGGGTTTAAAGCTCATTGATACATGTGACGGTGATTAGAATTCATTCATTTATTCAAAGAATATTTCTAAGAGAACATGTCAGCAATTTTTGTTCTTGCAAAGATTTGCAGAATTACTACCACCTTTTTGGCTTTGACAGGCTCAAATCTATACCTCAAAAACAAACCTCAGCGAAGAGAAGAAAAAAAAGAAAAAGACAGATCATAAGCAGTTTAATCCCTGGAAATGCCTCATAGGCGCAGGACGGAGAAGCACACTCAGACATGACTAGGGTTTAAGGAAGGTGAACGGTCACTCGTGAAAATGAAAGACAAAGAGGAAGATTCTGTCGCAGGATAGGAGTAAACCCTTAAGTTTCCGTTTATCTGACCCATACAACTGTGTGTTAGTGTGTGAGTCCCAGGGTTAGTATCACTCTCTCTCCCCGGGCGGGGGACTCACACACTCCGCTGCAGACGGACAGACAGTACTCCTCAGACTCAAAGTTGTTCCTGTTTCCTCCACAGCCACCATAGATGAATGGCACACAGCGGCGCTCCTCCTGAAGGAAATACCAGCGGGACAGCATCGCCCGGCATGGACCCGTCTCGGCTCGGGATAAACACACCTCTGACACATGATGGACATACGGAGACACACACTTGGGAATGAATGAACGAATGGGTGAAGCATATGGGAAGTGGATACGGAAAACAACTCTTGATTTAATCCAGCTTATGTTTACAGAAAAATGAACCCTCTCAAGCTTTTCATCTCCCCCTCTTTCTACCTTCTTAGTTCAGCATTTCAAGTGTTTTGAAGCGATCAAATATGTATTTCTTTTAAACCTTCTTAAACATTGCTTCCAGCGTCTTCATAATAATGGATTATCACAATATTTAATTGCAAGTTTGTTTAAACCAAGGTGCAAATGAGGTCAGCTGTTCATCCTGTTTCTTAACCAAACACAATAAAATAATCTTCAATTGTAACTGTATTATTGTTTCATTGTATTACTGTTTAGAAGTACAAGACGGGTGTGTGCGAGGCGGAGCTCTGAAACCATGACAGTTCCACCATTATCAGGAAGTTGCAATAGCACCCCCTCTCTTTGCCAGTCATGGCAGCACACAGGTCAGCTCAGTGTTTACCTCATCTTAGCCCAATTTATTTTTTTATTTTTTTTGCAGTTTATGGTCTTAAAGCTGTTCTATAGAAACAGTGAAGGATGGTGGGGGCTGGGGATCACTCAGGGGTATATATAAAAACAAAAACTGTAAACTCTTCTGTACTGAGACTAATGCAGGACACTTCTTGGATCCCTGACATTGGCTGAATCTTTTCAATTGAAGGCCCTGCATTGCTTCTATACTGCAGAGTGATGTTAGCCACATTTCCCTCCATCTCTGTTGCTAGAAATGGTAAAGTGGCTGATCCTTTTCCCAACATGTGATTTTTCTGTCAGAATCACAGGAATAATTTAGCACATTCTTAGCTTTCCCCGTGAAAACATACATTGAGGATCTAATCCATTTTCATTAATAATGCTATGCAATGATCCATTAGATAAGGCGCTCACCTCGCACCACCTCCTCGACAGATTCCGTTGTTGTGGTGGTGGTGGTTGTGCTGGTTGTCATGTCAATGCGGATGCTCTGGCTGTTATTGATGACATCATCATCATCCTCATCTCCATCTCCATCCTGATCAGCATCCGGCTCCGTCTCTGCTTCTTGGTTGTCCTCCAGGACTGAAGCTGGTGGAGTGTTTTCAGTTACACTAAGGAAAATATAACAATACAAATAGATAATGAAATATATTATTCCCTTCAATCTACATCATCCACCAGGACAAATCAGTCTAGGATTAACTCAATAATTTAAGTCCAAGTTTTCAGATTAAACTCAATAATTAGATTATTTTTGTGAATCCATCATGACATTTTGGTGATAAACCACCTGATTTGCTCGCAGCACAACCCAAAATAAAACACAGAAATACATAGGCTGGCCAGTGAAAACGAAATAGCCATTTCTTTAGCTTCATCATCTAACACAACTATAACCAGGAGAAAATAATGGTGAAAACATCCCCCAAGTTTTAGAGTGATGCAATAACAAAACTCTTTCCTGGTAGAACATTAATACTGTTGGCCGGCAGAGACACATCCAAACACTGGTCCTGACCTGGAGTGTGTGTCGTCATTGTCAGCTGCCCCCCACCACACATCCGAATCATTCTCGTCCTCCTCATCTCCTCCTTCTGAATCCTTCTCTGCCTCCGCCGGGCAGCACACAAACTCCACACCACGGAAACGGTCAATGCCGCATGGCAACAGCATCCCATAATCATGCAGATTCATTCTGCGCTCACCACATGACTGTGAGACAGATCGGCAGACAAGTAAATAAAGGCAAATAACGCAGACATATTTAGAAACTATGTTACAAAAAATATTTTGATAATTGTCAATGGTTATTGATATCCTGGACAAAGTTCAATAGACTGTTATAAGTTTAATTACAGATGGTGTATTGATATATAAAAAAAAATGTCGCTGCTGAGCATGTGCAGCTTCCTGCTTGCCTTCAGTGCCTCAAACAGCAGAAATGGTTGATGCCTAGAGTTTTATTCTCAAAGAAGTGAGAGTGATGCCTTTGGTTGCCAGATTTCAAAACCCTCCATCTTTGCATTTTAAGCCTTTCTATGGTTTCCAGTTGGGTAAAGCTGTATTTTTTTCATTTGGGCTTAACATGTAATACTAATACAACTGTGAACCTTTAATTAAAAAAAAAATTCTAAATGGAACTGAAAAACAGCCGCATACGATCATGTTTAAGGCATCATAGGAGCATTTAGAGAGGAAATTTACCAGCACATCCCCGAGAAAGTGAAGCCAATAACAGTGATCCATTTCTGTAAGGGAGAATGTAATTATAGTTCTGGGAGTATTTGATTTGCGGCTTTTAAAGCTTTCTCAAGTTTCAGGGCTGACAGAATATCAGGTGCCATTCCAAAAAAGATATTAGATCTAAAAAAAAAAGAATATACTGCATCTATGTTGAACAGCTCGGCATCCATGATTTTTTCTGTGTGTTCTTTGATTTGTTCTCTTTTGTCAACTTCTTTCCTGTGCAAAGTTGCTTTGAAAATGTGGGATGAGCGCCACCAAGCAGCTCTTTTATGTACTTATCATCGAAAGAGCTATCTTTCATTGGTCATTCTCCTTGCAAAAAAAACAACCTGATAAGGCAGAGCCAAACTATTTCTCATGGGCACCACTCATTAGGTCAGTTATCGATTGAGGCGTGTTCTCACACAAATCTTTAGATCAAAATTTCTGACAGGGATGGTCTTAAATCTTAATTGTTTGACCAGAAAAGCTCAAAAAATAATAAACTTCGGGAAAAAAAATTCCATGCATCAACCAGAAACAATTATTTGACATTTATTTTGCTCTTGTCCGTACCTCTTTGGCGACGGTGTGCCAGTGCAGGTGACTTTCACAGGTGTCCATTCTCTCCTGATGCAGAAATTTACACTGATCTGGAACCAGCAGCGCGTCACTCACAAACTCCCCCACTGCGCGAGGGAGAAAGAGAACATGGTCACTCACATGCTTTGACTAGTTCCTCTATCTCAGCAGGGAAGATGGGAGCTTCCTCAGACTCACCCAGGCAGCGATATGGCACCACAATATGAGTGTGACTGCGGCACTGCTTGCGGTTCTTCTTGCACCAATCCAAAATAGTGACGGGCTGGTTGGCCTCAACCACATTGGTGATCTGGAGCTCGGGGTACACCTGAAACGCAGGGTTCCTTTAACAACATTGCACCAATACCAAACAAGCTGTTTCAGTTTCACTGTCCATCCTACAATGTTCACATTTATTCAAGATCTCTTGGGTTAGCAAAACTTTTTTTTTTATCTCTCTGACCTTGTTTTAAAGATACACACTCAACTTAGCTTTGTTCAGCCCTGTTACTCTCTGTTCCTTCTATTCCAGTGAAACTCTCTCAGAAGTACTTGAACAGATTACAGCTGGGAGACTTCGGTAAAAAAAATCCACAGTTTTGTTTTAAAAAAAAGAGATAAAGACCCTTCAATGGTTCATTGTGACAACGAGAACTTCAGAGGTTTTGACATCCAGTTTACATTTTGTAAAAAAAAAAAAAAAATTTTCACAGGCCTACACGTCAGCCACCATAAACATTTGTAAAGTAGAAAGAACAATGACAATTTATCTTCTACCTTTATGACCACCCAATTTTAAGTAAATGCTAGTGGATGACGGACACCTCGCCTGGTACCTGGTACCATGCAGTGGTAAAATGATATCTTTTGGTTTGCAACTGAACAATAAGCTGTTACAAATGTAAAACAATACACTTTAGGCCTTTTCTTTCTAAAAAAAGACAATTGTTCAACAATGATAAATTGAGTACGTGAAATCCAGCTAAGCGAATAGTTCTTTGGGTGCATGCAAATTCATCTTGCTCTATTAAATCTATATGCATAGGTGAAAGGTGGACTGGTGGTACCTCCTGGCAGTAGTGCAGGATGCCCTCTTTTGTGGCGATGCAGCTCTTGGTACCACTCGGATCTGCGTCCCACTTCCCTGTCTGAAGGTTCATGTGCATGTTGAGTTTCCCACAAAACATGGCAATCTGCGGCTCGGCCAGGAGACCGCTGCTAGCGTCTGACCCAACCTGAATCAAAACAGAAGCTTCAGTTTCCTTGTAAATGCTCTAAAAATGCATTGACTTGAATATTGGAAAATAAACAGAGTATCAATCAGATAGGGTTTATAGTACAATTTCTTTTTTTGAGAGTAGGCCCTAAATGAAAGCTCCTTTTGTTTTGTTTTCAGTTGTTTAGTGAAAAAGTACTTGAAAAAAACATCAAAAGCTTCCACTTTGAAGCAGCTTTCTAAAGATAAGTTTTATATATAACTAAAAATTTCTTTGCTTTATATGCAATATAAATATTTTAAAAGGCGATTATTTTCTTGTATACGTTTTTTCATTGTACATTAATCCAAATTATAGCAGGTGGAAGACATTCAGCTTTTGATCTTATACCATTAAACAAATATCTGTCCCTAAATCTAAACTCACCAATGGCTCATCTGGGGCATACCCTGGATCAAGAGTGTGCGAGTGTTCCCTCAGCTTTAAAGGATTGCTTTATTCCTCAAGCTGGATTAAGAAACACACAACAGCAGGGGTGTCCTGAGATAAACCACAAACAAACACATGTGGGCCGTGAGCTGCTCAGATAACCCCCATGTGCTCACATGTCTGTGTGTGCAAATGAAAGTATCGCTGAAAAAAATTGTTTCAGTTTCCTCGTCCAAACCTCCAGCACTATTCTGAACAGTGTTTCAGTTTCATCGTCCAAACCTTTAGTACTATTCTGAACAGTGTTTCAGTTTCACTGTCCACCCCCAGTACATGACTGTATTTTTAGCAATACGCATCACTTAAGCTCATCTCTCAGAGGATGCTAGGGGTTGATGGGATTGATGCTGATCATTGCCATGGCAGCAGAGCAAGCAGAGGAGGGGGTGTTGAGGGAACAATCTCTGCGGGAACAGACGTCTTGATTGCGTCCCTCTGGGTGTGTTTGAGCGATAAAGATCCGGTCTCAAGCTGGAACGGATGTTATCTCACTCACACACGAGCAGTGACTAAGTTCAGAGTGTTATCAGTGATGTCAGTGTGTGTTTGGGTTCCCGTCTGGAGCCAGAGAGAGATCACAAATGAAAGACCAGAGGCACTATGAAACCACTGGGACAGATGCAAAGCTCGCTGTTGTGGGTAGTCTGGCTTGTCTGGTAACTGTATGCAAACAGAGCTGCAGAAGGCAATGAAAGCATGCCAGAAACCGAACAATTGACCAAACAAATGCTGATGAACACGAAGTACGAGAGCTGATGAACTCGAAGAAACCGTTACGAGAGTGGTTTAGCACTATGTTAATGTAAAGAAATGTTTAAGGCCTTTTAGATATTTGTGGTTCTAAAGTAGTTCTTAGTTGGTTTTAATGTGCAACATACAGATCCTGGTCATTTATATTATGCCAAACTATAGTTCTAAATACCACTTTGGATAAATGGTTCTAAATATCACCTATATATGTTACCTAGAGAACACATCATGGTAAAATTTGATAACACTCGGAATGTTGTAAATGTCACCTATTTTAAATGCTCTAATTATGTCACAGGTAAAAATGAATAAATGCCTTTCCAGAAAATGCTCCAGATTGTCCAGGAAGCCGTTGTGTGCTGGCTCAGTGCTCATCATATCACCTGCTGACATGCACCTCACTGCAGCCAACAAAGCTTTCCATTCACTGCCAATAAAACCCTCGCTCATCCAAAACCTGCCTGTGAATGCCCGGCATACCAGCAAGGGAAACATGACCCACACTCGTGCACAGCTCGGAATAAAAGAGAACCAAACCAGAACACTGACGTACACTCTACGAAAAAGAGATAAACACCAGCAGAGAGGAGTGAATTTTTGTCCCTGAGAGAGCACACTGATATCTCACAGAACATTCCACTTTTTTTCCAGAATTATTCTCAGCTTACACTGAATAAATAAGTGAGCTTTTGGAATTTTACCATCAATTGTGCTAGTACTTATAACACAGATAATTGAATAAACTAAACCAGAATTCAGTTATATTTTAGTATTTAAAACTTGACTCATCTAATTAAGAGACTCTCTAGGTCAGGGGTGCTCATTACGTCAACCAGTCGATCGCGGCGTGAAATTGAAACAATATCAGCCGATCATCCATCCCGTCACAGTTTAGTAAAGTTAGCTGCAGATTCACGGATTCGGTTTTCTCTGCTCAATAGCTCAAGACCAGAATGTTCTTAGTAAACAAATGATACCTATTTTTAATCTGTGTTGTGTAGCGGTCAAACTACATAACGTTTTTTATCAAAACAAGTTTCCCTCGGCATTCACAGAAACACATTACCGTCTATGCGCAACCCGCTGACATGGAATCGCTTAGGGGCCGTCTGCAAATTACCAGATCCAAAATATGTTTTACCCAGAATATGCTTCATAACTTCATTCTAAATTACTCTATTACAACCAAAATCAAGCAACACGCCACTCCTCACCTCATATTGTACTGCACGACTCAGTTTCAATAAAACAAAATGTACAAATTTATTAGAGCATCATTTTTATTCTTGATTATTTGGACCAAAGCTCAATTGCTTCCATAAAAATCACTATTACCACCAAATTCAGGTCACACACAACTGTTCTAATGATTCAATTCAGTGCAAGTCATCAAACTAAACTAAACTCACGTTATTACAAAAAATGTAAATAGTTAATTATTATGTGTGTTTTGTCAAATCTCAATAAAGTTGAAAATAATTGTTTGTTGATTGATGTTTTACATTTTTGTAGCGGGTCGATCACTTTGACTTGGTCATTTTAAAAGTAGCTCGCAAGCTGAAAAAGTGTGAGCACCCCTGCTCTAGGTCGACATGCTGAGGTAATATCTCAGCCCACCATAATAATAACAACAGAGCTTTGAGGTGTAACATGAGCAAAGCAGGTGAAGTAACCAAACACATTTGACCTGTTGCTTGCATGGGTGGTACTCCATTTGGTACATTTTCCACCTTTTCATAGAGTACAAATACTTGATCTTACTCCATCTACCACTACCTAAACATCTTATCTTTTTAGAACAAAATGTTTGGTTTAATCCATTTTCAATATATTTCTGGAGTCACTTACAGTAAACAACTTCCTTCCTTTTTTGGGAGCATTCCTCGGCACACTTTTTTCCACTATTAGTGAAGCTTCAACAAAGAAACTGTTGAGGCTTTAACTTCTGAGAAGCCATCATTTCATTAAAAACTCACCAATCCCTCTTTTTAAATATACACAACTGTAATCACACGTGGAAGAAAAAAAACCTACTTGACTAATGTGATGACTAATTTAGATAACAGAAGCAAAACTCAATCTATAACAGAATAGAACGGTTGAGCTCAGGACTCATCGAGGAAACAGCTGAAATTGCTCCAGACGTCACTACCATTTGTCCTGACAGACATTTGTCCAGCTTCCTTCTTATCGCACCTTTTTGTGACAAAGTTAAACAATTCACAAAATATGCCCACAGCTTAACAGCATCACTAATGAAGTACAACTAACTCTCAACAACCCAAAATTTATTTCGCAAATAATTTACATTATGCTTAAAGCATGACTTATGAGGAAATGGGCTGGTTTTAATATGGCAAAATGCAACTTTGATTTAAACACCATGGTATAGTGGACTGTGCGAATTCGATTCCTGTACCCGACGTCATTTTCCAACTTTCCTCCTCTCTCTACCCACATCTCTTCCTGTCCTGTCCTGTCGGTTCCAAATACTGGCAAAATGGTCCATAATAAGTTTTGCCAAAAAAATCCCACAGGCTGCATACGGCAGTGTTTGTATTGATCCCACCCACAATTTTAATATTCCACTTTAATATAGGCCTTTAGACACCTATGCGTTTTTTAAATGCAGGGGCTGCATGCAGTAAATCTTTATCCTCAATTACACATGCACTAATGTAACTATACACATCAGCCGTAAAATACGCTGCATCATTTTTCAAGAAACCGTTTGGTCATGGGTCTTCAGCCAGGAAAGGAGGTAATTGACGGCGCTATAGAACAAATTGAGAAGCTGTACTCCCTGCAAGATTTTAGACAGAATTACAGAGAACATTGTCCATGTTCTCAAACTGCGTCCCACAACCCAAGACGTTGTGAGAAAGATTTTAAAACAGAATTGTAATTCTACAATGCGGGATTATTGTCGAAATGAAAGCACACAAGTTTTTAATTAATTTATTGGCCCAAATAAACCTAAAAGACAAACCGAAACCACTGTTTAAATTGCCGTCCATGCCTTTGTATCTCTGCAACTTCTCTATATTTGGATCTCTCATTGCCTGCAGATAATCACAGACGGTTTTTTTTCTTTAAATCCATTGATTTCAATGGCAACAAATGAGACAATGTGAAACCGTAATTCCTGCCAACAGTGTGCGATCCTGGATTCTGTTTCGACAGAAAGTTCAGCTGGAAGGACCTACTTTGACCAACAATAGCACAACATGTGATGCGACTTGAGCCACCTAATTGGACTGATCAGCTGTTTGAGCTTTTGATGACTCAGGTGATTGTCATCAAGTGACATTTGGGTTAGCCAATAATGATTTTTCTTACTAAGTAGTTGGCTTCCATTTTCACAATAGGGTTGATTAGAGAACACTCCACAAAAAAACAAAACAGTGTATGCAAACCATACACTGGCGGTTTGAAATCACATAAAAGACCTTCAAATCTGTTCAGCTATCTTGTTTTCTTTTGTTTATTTTCGTTGTTTAGCCGCGGCAGTGATTCGCCGCCATCTTGGGGGCGTTCACTCAAACAGGCCATTCAATCACAACAGTTTGCCTATGGGACCTTTAAATCCTTAAATATTTAAGCTATTTCCCAGTTAATGTGAGGCTTGGAGTGAGCCACATTAACACCTAAAGGTCATAAAATCGCAAACTCCACTTCTGAAAGCCCAAAGAAATATAGAATCAATAACCAGAATAAAATCAATGTTAGTCAGATTTGTGTATCTTGGTGATCAAACGTTAACCCTAAATGTACAGCAAAACAGTTTACAACGGTTATGTCTACTAAAGCATCGCAATCGTTCCATTGATTTGCTTAACGGAAGCACTTGCGATAAAAAGACGATAATACCCCATTAAAGAGCAATGTACGTAAAAAAAAACCGTCTCATATTTATCTGGGAATTATTTGATCGGATTCCCAAAGGATTGTCGTCGGTGATGATCCCTGTTGTTTGATCCCAAACCAGCAGGCCACAATCCGGAGCACAATCGCGTACTACATTCGCAACCACAAGGATTAAAAAAATAAGGAAACAACACGAAAAAAAGGAACATGCAAGTGAATTATCACGACTAGATTCCCCCCCAAAAAACAATCCTACGCAGCGTTTAATGTCGTTTGTGATCCCATCCGAGCTCTCATTAATATTAATAACCAGCTCATTTGCACGTTATTTATTCATCTCTGATACACCCATGCACGATTTAACTCATAAAGCAGTTCATACGTAATGTTACATGATTAAAAAAAGCATTGTTTATCTTTCCATTTACACTACCAACACGACACAGATGCGCAAAGACTCGAAACTCCAGTCCATTGTAGCTGTTTTAAAGGACGAAATACTGAAATAGTCGTGTTTTTGAGATCAATCGGAAAACTGAATGTTATATTGTAACGCGTCTTCGCTTTCATCGGCCGCTCCGCGCTGTTTCGTCGCGTTTTTCTTACCTCAGTCGCTAGCGTCGAAGAGGCCAGCATCAAAAGAATAAAAAGATCTCGAAAGCCCATTTCTACGGCTGTGTTCGGTCCCCGCGTTTTCCTGTTCGGTGAATAATCCGCTCGAGGAGGAATCAAACGTCTGCGTAAACGGAGAGTGAACCGTGTGGGATCAATGGAGGAGAGATGCGTCACCTGACCGACCCAACACCGGGGAGGAGGGAACACAATCCAGGCGGCAACCTCCCACTTTCCCTCTGGATGCTCCATCGACTGGCCACTAGAGGCTCGTCTCAGGTAAGAGCAGAATATTTTCCCTTATAATTAATTTTGGGCTTCCTGACCACTCAGTTTTGTTTTTTTTACATAAGTTTTTGTTATTTTAAGCCTTACACAGTCAAATTGGCCACCTCCATGTCCCGCCTCTGTACACTCTGTCCAATTATAATTATCCAGTAGTGACGCACTTCCATGGTTGACCACGCCCAATAATTAATAAAACATCCATCTACAAATTGATAAAAAAAATTAGTACACATTACAAAAAAACAGACCAAAACTGAAGCATTTTGGAATATCCATATTACTTGTTAAAAATGTCCCCACATAAATAACTATTACTATAGCTTACCTAATAGAATTTTAACTTTTAGTACCCTAATGTAGGACTCAAGCAACGGCAGTCTTGTCAGTTTTGTTATTACAGTGTAGCGACACTTGGGTATATTGTCTGCACAGATGGAACACATATACTATGATGTCAAACAATGACATGATAGAAAAGGATCTTGCTCAAAATTACAATTCTGTTTTGCAGATAAAAACAAACTTTATATATTTTTTAAAAAATTAGGTTTTAAAAGAAAAATCGAAAAATTATTTTTACATTGTGTTGCACCTGAAACAAACTGCTAGATAAAAAGCAACCTAGTTTATGCACAAATACATGATACAAAAGTGTAGGAAAAACACAATGCTTTCTATCAACCCACACAGTAATGAATTGTGCAGGTGGAACAGATCATGTAACTTAGAAAAAAGTTTAGGTCGAAAACACAGTACTGCATAAGATTAACATCAAAGGAACGTATTTGCCTACTTTTCCAACACTGGGCAAATCTCACTGTGTATGCTTCAGATTCCCACAGGAAACAGTAAATCATCACAGGAAGTAGATCATCTTGCTGCTTCTAGTCAGACGTTCTTTGGATTTGAACACTATTCTTTAACTGAATATAAAAAGTTCACTTAGTTGGAGCCCTTTGTCTTCCCACTATGTTAAATTAATACAAACACGCCTCATCTAAAATTTTTGATTTGTGTTTTTCAATAATATATACAGTTGCCATTTTATTCTACTTTTATCTTTAACTTCTGAATATAAAAAACACTAGGTGAAACTCAGTTATTATAACATCTTTGTAAAATTACAAACTCTATTTACTTATATAGTTAAAAGTCTGTTTAAATGCAGCCCCCCCCCCCCATGAACCTTCATTAAGCAACATTACACTAGTGGAACGGCAGTTTTAAAATCATTATCTTCTGAAAATACTTACAATGATTACTGTTATGAAAATGATCTCTATTACACAGCACCAGCGGCCGTTTATTCAATATAACCAGATTAACAATTAATTGTTCTTCTCTTAAGCTTGCACGCAACCACTTCCTCAAGGAAACTCCTAAACCATAAATATATTTAACTGTAGCTTTAAATAATCAAGCATTAAGATTAAACAATAATAAAATATGATTTTAATTTTCTCTCACATTACTTAAAATTCAAAAGCGTGACCAACGCTTGCATGTGCATCACAAAGAAAACGTGGGAGGCGCAGCAAATCAACGTACTATAAACAGGTAAAAAATGAAATGAAGATGTTCATTAGTTTAATTCTGTAACCACAAGTGAAGGTCTTCAAGTAACAGATAATCACAATACTCTTTCAGTCTTTTAAACTACACATGCGGCAATAGAGGGATTGAAACACACTCAACAATAATAATTATACCACTGATGTCAACACGAAAAATACTTTTTGCTTTCACTTCCTCTATCCTCACCAGTCACTTGATCTGAAAACATGCTGTATAATGTTTGGAGTAACTGGTAGAACAGATAGCGGTCAGTAATTTTCATCTCTAATGCCATCTCTTGACGAGATCTGCTATTGTGTTACGTTTTACTCCATTTTAAAGTACAGACCATCAATAAACACATATGCCAATAATAGCTCTGGCTGTCTCCACAGGTTAGAGAATGGTTCCTTCAGCTCATTTTGGGTTGAAGCCTGGGTACGGCGGAGGAGGAGAGCAGTTCAGGTCTCTTTGAGGAGTTGGAGTGTATGGAGGTGGATGGAGAGACATTTCATGATCACAGCTATATGGAGGAGGACCTGGTGACATCAACACAAGATATCAAGAAGTGTAGACATAACTATCTGTATGGCAGTTCTTTAGCAGAGTACAAAGAATGTCAGATGGAGTAATTTAATCAAATCTACAGCAGGAATTCAAATCACAAGTGCAGAAGTCCCCACAGAGAAACACAGACAACTAGTGTGGATGGAGTGCTATGGTGAGTAAGATGTGTGTACAAGTTTAAACTGAGTTGAAATGGAAGGGCATTGATCTACTCAATATATATTTAGTACGACCACAGCGTCTTTTTTTTTTTAACAAATATTTTTCCCTACATTGTAACCTTATAAAAAAGCGCTGAGACAAAAAAAGGCATAATCCCCCCAAAAAGCAAAGACAAGACCAGAATTACTGAGGGTTGGTCAGCTTTTCAGGGCATTAAAGCTTGGTACCTGGGTAGCCCTGCGAGACAGTGCTGATGTACGAGGTGGTGAAGATGCCCACTCTTGCCCCGCGGCCATTCTTCACACAAACACACAGACAGAGAGAGATAGCAGCCACAGCGCCCATCAAGAAGACCACACCAAACACAATCCCAGAGATCGCCGTGCCCCTGAGAAACAGAACAGCACTCAAAACTCATGAACTGAGAAAGCAAAAAGTGCTTGAGCTATTCACCAAAAAGATGGAAATGGAAAACATAAAAACCTTCAACATGGAAGCTAAAAACTGCTTTAATTGGTGGTCTGTCTTGAAATGTACAAAAGGTCCTGCTCCTATCTGTGCCAATATAACCCTACACTTTTCAGCTTGATTACTCAGCAAAAAAGAGAACCACATAGATGGCAATAACACACTGGAATCTTCTTTAAAGATGAATTTTTTGAAGAATATGCTCAGTGCAGGATTTGAAGTAAACAATGAGAAAATGGAAATGGCTCTGTGTGTAATTTTATCCAAGTCCATTCACTAATGCTCGGTTGTACATGTAATAGGCAAAACCTAATACCATTTACAAATCCGACTGTGCACTAGTAAATGATCATTTTGTTAAACCTGTAGAAAACAAATGGAAAAAAAATGAAATATATTACAATGTTGGCTTTATTTGTCAGGCTAGGCTGGGCCAATGTGTTGATTTAACTTTTAATTTAAGTTTTAATTTTTTTAATTCAGTACATCCAGCTTTTTGGAGGTCTGTACTCTGTTCTCCAAGTATAGTCAACTGTGTGTAGTGCTCAAGGACAGGGAAAGGTTCTAGACCGAACATCTATCAAGACTACAAATTTTTGATTTGATAGTGACTCTCAGACATTTGATAATGTTTTTGTTTGGGTGATCTGTAGTGAATGACCTTTTTCTGTATAAATAAATGGTATACGACAAGTGTGTTCCGTCATACTCACTCTAAGATCCAAACACTAAATTGTTTCAGAGATTTTTCAAGGTTCAAAGACCAAGAAATGCCATTTTCTATAAAATTATGTTTCTTTTACATAAACATTGTGTCAATATATTTGGACAAAAACTTTACAAATTTGTTCATAGATAGCTTTGTCTGTAGATAGTCGGAGGATTGTAGTGATATTTTTTGCTAGCTGATTCCTTCTTGGCTGTTTTTAGAGTAAATTGTAAAGGCAGCTGTGAAAAAGCAGAGGGTCAGAGGTCAACATGCTGTTGAAAAGCATGCAGGTTGTATCTTCTGTCTACATCAAACTTTTAATCAGGGCCATTTGGAAAGTTTCTTTTGTCATTGTGATTTAAAAAGAGTAAACACCATTTTTTTGACACTTTTGTATTAATTGTTAGTGGGGAAAAAGGTTTTATTTATATTTTCTGAAAAATGGGCAAGATATACAAATTTTGTAAACTTATGAGCACAAATGTATATTAGATGCTAAAAACTTATAATTTAAATGGCATCATAAACTTGCTGGTTATGATCATTTGGATTAAAACTACATTTGCCAGCTAAAAGGCTAACACAAGTTTCTACCGCGTGTGTTTAACAAATGTAATGTTAAGAGTTGTAGAAAAACTATATATAGCCAATCTGGAAGAAATATGTAGCATATAGCATCATCAAGTTAATTTAATATGAAATGTAGCACCAGATTTGAGCAGATTTAATCTTACATTTCCTTTAGAACAAATCTTTACCTTAATAATGTTATTTATTTACTTGTTTTTATCTTTACATAGTCACGCATTCCTATTTCTCATCTGCTGTCTGTGTTAAGCAACATGGATTTCAGTCCAGACACACGCAACAAACCTAGGGGAATCAATGTTACCAATAGGAAAACTAACAGAAAACTAGTGAGACCTCTAGTTGTGAGAGTGCTGGGTACTCACGAGAGTACGTCTCCTGCATAGGCATAGTAGGAGCAGCAGAATGGAGGTGCTCCACCGCAGCAGTACTCCACACAGCTTGTACACTGAGCCTCAGCTCCAACTGCAACACAATCATCTCCATCACCATCACAGAAAAAAATCAGAAGAGTAAGCGGGGTGGCCAGAAATCCCATCAGACTCCACTATACCCAAATACAACATGAATTATATTTCCACTGCTGTTAAAAGTTAACAGAGTTAATATGGTAAGGTGCAGCTTTCCCAAAACCTCACAGGATTTGAGTAAGCTCATCACTGGGTTCTTATCATTGATAAGTGTGAAGTCCTCCAGAGCTGATATTCAGCACAGACTTGTGGCCGAAACAACATTTCTCTTTGCATGGAAACAATTTAAACAATGTTCTTGTAGTTTTTGCATGCACATATATATTTGTGCTCTGATATCCAATGTGACCAGGAAGAACACATGGTGAAAAGTGATTAAACCATGCCCCTGATTCACTCAGTTGTATGATCACCAGAACGTTTGCTACATTTGCAGGTATAGTAAATAATGAGGTTCAGATACATTCTCCTGTTTTGTTTGTGACCCCAAAAATCATTTACATTTGGATTTTATACAAGCGTAATTACTGATTTGCAAGCACAACGCAAGTAACTACTGTGCATGTAAATTTCTGATTAGGATGGAACCTTTGTGCTTTCAGAGCTCTGCCTCAAGTCTGGCCCCACCCCTCTCACCCATAGCCTGCTATATACAACTTACTTTATTATAATCAAGAATTTACGAACGACATCTCTGAATTTGATCAACAGAGTAAATGATCCTTCTCAGGACGTGTTGACAGCAGTCAGTCAGCTCTGTTCAGTAAAGCTGTCAATCACATGGCCCCGCCTAGTTTCTGAGTCCTCGTGAGCCACACGAAAAAATACTAATGTAAATAATGCAATTATTATAGACTTGTATTGGCCGGAAATCCTTCTGCAACCAGCCACATGGGGGGGGGGGGGGGGGTTCACAGTGGTTTGACTTCACTACAACGGCAATGTAAGACTCATTGACTGTAAATAACATGCACAAAGAGTCAGTGATGTCACCCATTTCCTGGTAACCGAAAATGGGCAAAAGATCCACAGTGGCGGGATATGGGCATAGAAACTACACACTCACGAAGGTCTAAAACCACACACCCCGGTGTGCCTGGTCTGGGCGTGCACTTCTCCATCCTCACCAGCCCTTTTACTGCACGCCTCAATCAGATACACTTGCTTGATTGATTGATTGCGCCCAGGCCAGGCACACCTCCCTTCAAGACTATGGGCCACCTCACACTTCCGGGTAAAGTACAACGTAACTTAAAGCTCTCAAACTCACAGGGAAGAGCATGAGGAGCAGGGACATCACTAGGGTTGACAGATAGGGGGGGGGCTTAGCCCCTGGAGGGCTTTTCGTACATTGCATGCGGTGAAAATAGAATAGAATTTACTTTATTAATCCCTTTGGGAGAACTTTTTGGGAACTAGTACTAATGACACTAAATTTCACTCGTGGTAATTGGGAATAGATACTAACATTATGTGTACTTCAGAGATTCGACAGGATATTAGACAGCTAATAAAAGATTTTTCACAATGTTAGCATTTTAGACGACGTTCGCTTTAGCTTCCAACATTAAGGTTGAAATAGACTAGGCTACAATATCGTCCTTTCTTCTCTTACCATAGGTAAATGTTCAGATTAAGCAACAATCGCTGCTATCAACGTGCAATCGCTGACCGTGTGTACACCGTGTGTAATCATAACGATAATAATTTTGAAAGCGAACTTCAGTTTAACTCGCTTTCTTGCTGGCTCGTGTTCGCTGCATGTATGCACTTATTTAAAATATATTTTAAATATCAAGATAATAATAATAAATAAAATGTCGCCCCAAATTATAGGGGGGGCTTTGGGATATTTTAGGGAGGCTGAAGCCCCCCTAAATTAGAGCTAACGACGTCACTGATGAGGAGTCAACTTAAAACAACGTGAATCAAAAAACACGTTACGATTAGGATTCATTGCTACTGATTCAATTGGGTTGGCGTAGTAGCACTGAAGCCACGAACAGTAGTGAAGAATAATTTAGGGGCGTGGCTGGAATGGGCGTGCACGGCTCGATCCCCTTTTACTGCATGCTGCAATAAGAACCCTCTCCATCAGAGGGAAAGCCGGAGTTTCTAAAAAAACTCATCTGTAAACAAGCTAGGAAATTGCTAATAAGGTCGGTCAATTAAACATCGCTATTTGCGACACATTTTCAATTATTTTCCAGAACATAGCAATTTCTGATAAAAGCACAGTAATATCTAAAGAGGAATACTTTGGATTCCGAATAGTGAACAAAACACCAAACATGCACCTTTACCACAGTACAATCATGGTACAATCTAAACAAAGAAAGTATTTTTAACTCGCTTGGTGTTTTTTTTATTTTAATGTAGTTAGTTAAATCGTGGATAGATCAGAAAATACAAACATAAGCAGCTCTGTCAAAAAAGAGAATCACATTATAGTTCACTCCCTTTATTAGGATCAGACTCCATAGTAGAAAAAAATAAATCAGACTGATTATATAAAAAGTTGCGAAAAATGGTGTGTTGGTATTTTTGTATGAGAAATATCAGATAATGCTCACAATAGGGTTCAAATTTCACTCTCCCATTCCAACATTCCGTATAAACTCTTAAAATGCACAGGTGAAATAAGAAGCTGAACAGTCCACAGATTAACGTGGTTTGATTTACTTTATTCATAAAACTCAGATCATAGATACTGTACTCAAATACAATCCACGTCCTTCAGTTCTGTCCGTAACAAAGAGAAGTCCAATAATTAGAAAAGCACAGGATTATATTAACAAACTGTACAAAAATAAATAACCTTTGGATATTCTGTACATATGCTGACTGAAAAGAAGGAAGGGACAGCTGATAAAAATAAGACCTTCTCAGAAGGCAGAAGAGATTTACTTATGAAGTATCTTTCATCGTAAGCTTTCTACAAAAGAAAATGCTCTCTCTCTCTCTCTCTCTCTCTCTCTCTCTCTCTCTCTCTCTCTCTCTCTCTCTCTCTGGTGAAGCATTGCTCCTGGACTCCCTCCCATGAACAATAACAACAGACATGACTTAGTGTAGGAGAAATGATCAAACTAAGTTTAAAGAGATAGTCTGTCCAAGCGTTACATGTTTGCAAACCCAAGATCTGAAACAGGAGGTGCTGAAGTGCTCAGAAAAGGGTCTTTCTGGGGGAAAGTGTTTGATTAGCAGCATGTGAGGGTTTGTAAGTTACCATTAAGAGTGAGGCCAGTCTGTCCAGTCCAGCTCAGACAGACTCTGATTTCTTGATCCTCCATCATGCAAATGCAGCAGTAAACATGTGCGATCAAGGCATCTCTGCCAACAACACTTTAGAGGTCTTCACAGGTCCATGCAATGCCCCACTTTGTTTTTTATCTATGTATGTTTTTTTTATAGGAGAAGACAATGTGATCTAAGAGGAAACATGAGCCATGAGACTGAAGCATTGGGAAATGGCGTGAACTTTTAAACCAGTTTTGGTTTTCAACCACTTTACATTTAATTTTGATTGCGATAAATCTGAATGGTAATTCACAAATTTGCATAAACTTAAGATAAACACACATCACTTATTCCGATGGTGTTTATATCATTACGATGAACTATGCCAGTTTCACAGAAATGCTTTACACAAGCCGTAACTGTAAAGCTAATCCATAAAGTGCAGCTGAAAGAAGACTAAACTAGAGGCATCTTATTACAGTGAGAAATTAACTATGGCCATAATAAAGTGGCAAGTGATTGCAGATTTCCTTTGTTTGGATATTGTCAGTTTTTGTTTTTATTTGCAGTGGTTCTTATGTCCAATAAATTAAAGAACCACTCCCAACAGTACCTTCAATTTTGAGTGCCCCCTTGAAGACCCCTAGTGCGCAGTGTGTTAGGAGGGATGGACCCGAGCTTCAGACAGACTCTGGGCTGTAGTCTCTGTGGACTCTCAAGATTCAGCACGGTGTCAAGTTGCACAAATCTAGCAACGGTCGGGGTCGGTCTTTAGCATTACAGCTCTCATGGGTCAAGGTGCGTCCGTCATGTCCAATGCATCGTAGTGGACGCTTCCGGAAGCCTCGACCACAGGTTTTAGAGCAAGCGGACCATTCTCCAAGGAGCCATGATGGACAGTCCTGTATGGCACAAGGCTGAGAGGACACCGGACGCAATTCTGGAGGGCACTCTTTAGATGCCCGGCCATAGGAATCCACACAGAGAACCTCTCGTTTCTGTACGCCCCCTCCACAACTTTGAGAACAGGCCCCCCACTCCCGTAACACCCACTCTGCTCCTCCTGCTTCACTGATGGCATTGATAGATGCCCGGTTGGGTGTGGAGGGACGAGGAGCGAAGTAGCTGTACTTTACACGGGGCCGTGGAGAATCACCTACTGACAGCACCTGGATAGTGAGGGGCTCAGGAAGGGGAGAGAAGCTCCGGAGCCGCTCCAGAGTGGCCAAGGAGCCACTGTACCGCAGTAAAGCTCCCTTCAGAGCCAGATCCGTCTCCAGGGTGGTCAATTTGTAGTCACCATTAAGTAGATAGGAGCCGTCCTGTCTGCGGATGGCTAGGTAGCTGTTGTCATGGCGACGGCCTCCGAGAGACCGCTGTTTGACGTCCAGGTGTGTGGAGCCAGCTGGAATAGTCACCACATCCTGGTAGCCAGGTCTAGGGAAGAGGAATGAGGTAAAATTATAAACATTCTGGTTCAAGGGATTAAAGAAAAATCTGAGAGCTGCTGAGGACAACGACAAATATAAATTAAATTTGTAATATAGGGCCAAACTTTAAGAAGCTAAAACTTAAGCAGGTAGATTTGTAAAAACAGGCAAAGAATACGTTTCCATTCAAGTGTAGGCAAAACTACAAATTTAGCCCTATTAATGTTTTATAAACTTTACCTCAAGGTGTTACTGTTGCCAGAAGTCAACCCTAAGTACTGACTCACTCTATGTTTGGGGCCAATATCTTTGAATACATCTTTAAAAAATTTGACTTTCCACGAACCCACAGGTGTGACCACAAGGTGGCGCTGCCATAAATAATATTGAGCTGACATTCAAAATGGCTGACATACTAAAAACCGAACGGTCTGAGCATATAATAAATGGAAAAATATTTTTTTGTATCTCCAAACCACTAGTAGGCAATATGATGAAACTAGGCAGGTAACCTCAGATCATGGTTATTATATCATCCACCAAGTTTGGTCTTGATATACTTAAGTGTTACTGAGATATAGCTTTATGAAAATTTTGTAGAGCCTCACACCAAAATTGTTCAACTTGAATTCCATACATTTTTTTCCAGCATCGTTGAAGGATGGTCTGGACAAAAACTGAAATGAAAGGGAACAAAAATAATAGCCACAGTATCACTGTTCAACCCCTAATTAGTCTGAGCTGAGTTGAGAACTGGTTTAAAGTGGGTTTGACCTGTTTTGAAATGCGGTTTGCTGGTGTAAGTTGGGTTCAAGATTTTAGCTGGTTTTAAAGTGGTTATTATTTTTTTAAAGGTGAAATTCAGCTGATATTTCTGCTATTTTGTAGTTGCTTTTGTGTTAGAAGATGTACCTGGCACGCTCCATGGATCCAGAGACTTTCTTGCAGGTGGATCCATCCCCTCCACACACTCCACATTTATCAAAGCGCTTGCTGGAGCCAATAATGCGATCACAACCGGCCTTCACACACTGACCCTGGACACACACTGAGGTGGAGTCAGGGGTGCACGGCGTCCCATCAGCCACCTGAGGGGAACACACGGATAATTCAATTCTGCACTCTTTATAATCACTCCTAATATTATCCTGAGCTTTAGGATCAAACACAGACACTTACTTTAGGCTTGAGGATGAAGAAGTAGCCCGTTCCCTTGGCTCTGCACACAAGCTTGCATCGATCTTTTGGGGAGACTCCAGCATATTTAGGGACCCATTCCACACCTTCTCCGGATCCCAGGGAAACCTGAGAGGACAGGTCATTGTGCGCCAGACACTGCTCCTCCCGAAATGATAAACCTGTACAAAGAAAAAAAAAAAAACAGGAGTGTCAATGGACAGAAAGTCATTTATGCCTAGACCCTGCTTAACCCTGTGCCCATACCATTGCTGTCAGGGCATGGCTCGGTGTTGCAGGAGCGGTACTGGATCCTCTTTCCCTCGCAGTATTTGCCTCCATTTTTAGGAAGTGGGTTATCACAGTCTCTAAAGGAGTACTGCACTCCTCCTCCACAGGAGCGTGAGCAATCACCCCATGGGCCCCAGGTGCCCCATCCACCATTTACTGCAGTCTGAAGAGACCAGAAGAGATGAGAAAAAAAAGGTGGGTTTTTCATGGCGAATTTTCTTTATGAACATAAAATAACAACTACAGACATTCCACAAGCTCAGGTTTCTCAGGCTCATGGCCCATCCTCCCAGTTTATCCGGAGATCGCGGACCAAAATCCAAATATGTTTAGGTATTTTGAGAATTGGGGATCGAAACTAAATGGTCACGTGATGTCAGCATAGTACATCATACAAGCAAAAGCGGGAAGTGCCGCTGATTTATCCGTTTTGAGTGTTTTTTTTACTTCATGCAATTTGCTCTAATAAATGACATTTATAATAGTTTTTGTGGCAGTGCTTGATTGAATTTTTTTCATTATTTTTCAATTACATTATACGTTAATGTAATGACAAACCTGAACTTGTACAAAAAATACAATTCTGAGCATTACATTTTGTCATTTTTCCTGTGCAAAAATGTTGAGACAATATAAATCCCACAAAAAGCAAAAACAAGGTCAAAACAATATGAGAATTGTATTTAAAACAAAAACAAGCAAACCTTTCCTAAACCTTATACACTATTCCAACCACCTTTTTTGGCATTGTGCTTTTTTGTGCCAGAACTTCGTATAACAAGTCATATAACAGGTATTGTACTTCCCAGTGATATCCCTTCTTTTCACCTCTAGGTGATTTGGAGTCTGTAAAACGAAACTAAAAGATGATGTTTAATTTGAATTACCTTGCAAATTATGTGTCATAACTCTTGTAATGTTTGAATAAAACAAAAAACAAACTAATATCCTTTTTGAAACCTACACGTTATATTTGAAATCAAAATTAAGCGATTTGTGGGTCATGTCATTCCTACTTAATTAAAAAACAGCTGCTGTGATTGGCACATGTACCAGTGCATGCAGTAACATCTAAGGGTTAAGATGTTTATCATCTAAGCTAATGAGGATAAATATTCTTGCTTAAAGTCTTACTTTAAGTGCACTAAATTTGAGAAAAATGACAACAAAAGACACTTGCACTGCTCTGATCTCGATAACTTAAACAATTGATATTCCAAAGTGAAACAGATATGGTTTTTAGTCTTTTAAACAATAGTTTTTGAATTAATTTGCAACTAAATTGTACCAACATTTTGAGTCTGAGTAAAAAGTGCTGTATTGAAAATTAAAAGTATCAAGTAAAAGCAAATGCAGTTTAAGGTTTCTTGTTCTTGTTGTTTTTTGTGATGAAGTGAATGCCACTTTGAGCTGGATAGACCCTAATTTATAAGGAAATTTATAAATTTCCTTCCCCCGAAAGGACCTCTAGCATTATTGTTTATGCTCATGGACTCACACCAAGAAAACTGCTAAATCCGGAGTTAGCAAATGGTGCTGGCCTGATTTTTTTAACCACATAAAGTGCTGCACCAAATGCTTCCAGTAGATTTCAGTGTGTGCCAATTCACAAACAGTACAGCAAATGGTGCCTACCTGATACCTGGCAGCCTCTGAGCGGCTCAAACAGCGCCCAGCCATGCAAAAGCTTTCAGAACCGCAGGGTGTACCGTCAGCCCAGGGGAAGTTCTTGGTCTGGCAAACCAGGAGTCCGTTAGAAGTAGTGACGGTGCACCAGAGTGCAGCACAGGTGGAGCTCAGATCTGGACAGTGCTGCGAGTCCTCCCCGAAAGTCAGCCTGCACTGTCTGTGGGCATCATACACAGAGCCAGGTAGAGCCTGAGGCAGCTGATGTAGCTTTTGAGGCTTGTCCAGGAGGCACTGGCCATGTCCGTTATCCAGAAAGGAGGTGACCATGAGTGCACTGCACGGGGACCAGGGGTTTAACTGGTTCAAGTTGGAGAGCGTGGAGGCCATCATGTGGGCGCTCCAATACTCTCCATTGACGCTGGCACACTGCTTGGCATCATCGTGAGGCATGTTGAACACGTGACCTGCAGAAAATGGACAATTATAATATGTTCCCAGGTGGGTGCCACTAAACAAGGGCGATAAAAGCATGCAGGGTAGTCCTACCAAGCTCATGGGCAACGGTGAAGGCTGCCTGCAGTCCGTCGTCTTCAATAATGGAGCAGCTTCGGTCGGGGTCACATACAGTGCCCACATCTGCCATCCCCAGAGTATCACAAGAGTGAGCTCCACAGAGGTCCTGGGGGAAGATGTTTAGCCCAGTTTAACACTTCCTTTGACCAACATTCTTTAGAGTCAAGTTACTCAAAAATTACAGTACTTTGATTCAAAATAAATCTGACTATTTCCTTTAATAAACTATGTTGTCTTTAACGTGTAATGAACCATTGGCTTCATTTTCCATTCTGGTGAAACGTGGAGCACATTTTAGGTGTTTTTAAAGCAAAGCAGTTGTTTTTCCAATACACGTTTCTATGAACTTTTACGAACTGAGCAGATTTTCACCCCAAAATTTGACATAGGACTCCCTCTGGTGGAAGGATGTGGAAAATGTTTTATTTTTCTAATTTAAACTGTATTCTGGTTTAAAGAAACACAATGGAAACAATAATTTCACATTGCAGGCACACATTTTTGAAGAACCAAGATTTTGAGCAGCCTAATTTCTCCACAAGGAGAAGTAGAATGTAGAGTTATCACTTTTATTTAAAACTATATCTGACCTAACCCTGAACTAATATAAGCGCATAACCTGAGCTCTTTTTGGCAGGTCAGACAGAAGCATACCTGTCTGGTGAAGAGCACGGCGGTGTCGTAGTGCTCCGGGTTCCTGTCGCTGGCTGGGTTGTGTTGTTTTTGCCACTGGCAAAAGTTTCGGAGGGTCAGGGCCGCGTTGGAGGACACCTCAGGTCCCTGTTCTTCATCGTGCACCACCATCAGCTTCACCACTGCCAGGGTGATGGAGTTGTGAATGCTGGGGTGTCTATAGAGGCGAGAGGCCACCGCCATAATGGTTAAGAGATAAGGTTTGAGACCAGCGCCATGAAACTCTGCCATCGACTGGTCAGCCACCATCAGGATCTCCAAATATCTAGGGGTGGACACAAAGCGGCGGGATCGGAGGTGAGCTGGAAAAAGAGAAGAAATAGATACAACTGAGTAACACGTTCCAGAACTTGAAGCACTAGCAGTAAAATCCACAAGTACTAGTTGTATTTTAGTTTGAAGTGGTTTAAATAGTGGATATCTTGGCAAGGACACTCTCAAACAAGATACCTGATCTACAGCAAGTGGTCATAAAACAAATATTTAATGTCTTTATTTAGACTAATATATTCAAAAAATATAATGGAATGCCACTGGTGGTGTGAATTTAGCATTTGAGAGGTTTCAGAAAAGAGCCTTAATGCTTTACTTCCAGAGGAACCAGCTGAAGTGGCTCAGGTATCTGTTTCAGACAGCTTCTAACCATATCTGGCTGAGACGAGGACTATATTTCTGGCCGGGAAACTGTGCTGGAGGAAATGTTTATCCCTGTTGAGACTACTGCCCACCCAGCAAGCATCCACTGGGCCAAAAACATTAAATGACGTTGATTGTTTACCTGGGAATGACCCGGGAATGACCCAGTTTGAGCCAATTGCTTTGAAGTAGAAATTTAAAAAGTAAAATGCTATTTGATCATTTAATACAGACTTTGTTGTTTTCACTGTCAAAAAAAACCATATTTTAAATTAGAAAACTCATGTAGATTAATCTTAGCCGTTCCTTTAAACGCCAGGGAGCAAAGTGCTGAGCTAGCATCGGTACTAGAGCTTCTCCATGTGACTCCACTGCTAAGAACTTCAACAACCCCAACTGTGCTCCAGAGAGATGAAGAAACGCTGGCGCAGACACACACAGCTGCTACTGAGCTGTACCAGGAGGAGAAGCTCCACCCTTGGCCCTCCACCCCTGGACCCTCCTCCTGAAAACTCCAAGATTTAACCCTTGCCTCACTTCTGAAGAGAGTTTGTAATGGAGAATCTTCCCAAGTCAGAGTCTCATTTTGAGCAGTCTTTAAGGATAACTGTTTTTTCATAGAGCTCACTTGTAAAGACTCAAACAGAAAGCTTCATAATCATTCTGTACACTCATTAAAGAAATACAACCCTTCTGAATCCATCTCTACTGTGGTTTCTTCTGAAACAAGATTAAAGTTATTAATGTGTGCTGAAAAATCTGGGGGATTCTTAATGATGGAATAATTCGAAATCGTTTCGATATGGTTTTATTGATGCTGACTCAAAGGCTTTTGAGCCTTTTACATAGACCGTATACTGCATGAATCAAAAGAGTTCAAACTGAAAGCAGTTTGCTGTTGATTGCCCTAAGGTAGAACTCTCTCTCTTTCCCTTTAAAACCTGCTTAATTCACTCCTCATGCGCCACGGAGCAGAGTCACTGGGTTTATTCAGGTTACTAGGGGATTGCATGAAATACTACCGGAAAAATATCTTCACTGTCTTTCAGAGAGTGCTAAAGAGAAAAGAAATGTTTATGTGTGGAAGATAAAGCATAAAAGAATTTAGTTTCTGTTTTTTTCTACTTTAAAGTCACTGAGATTATGAGCAACTGGAATTTTGCTGAAAAAAAAAAAACACATTCTCAAAACTATCATGGACAAGACAGAAATTAAAATTGAATAATCTTTCATATTTCATTTGAGAGAATTCAGTTCTGCAGCTGAAATTCTCAGATCACTGGGTTCGCAGCAGGGAATTTTACTGGTAAAATATCGCCCTTGTTTTGCAGAGGTTAAGTCTAAAAAGCACTTTTGATGGGAACGGAGACTTAAATTATTCTCCAGGTGAAATGTGTCTAAAATCCATAGAACATTTTTAAGTCTTTCAATAATAAAATAAAAATTATTTTGCTTTTAGCTTTTCTGTAAATAAAAAAACTCCCTAATTAAACATAATAATACAAATAATTTTACAAAAATATTTTTTTTCTCATAATAAAACACATGAGGTTGGTGAATAAAACACATACAAAGATTGAATAAAGGTTCATTGTTTGGGGATATTGATTGTACCAAATTTGACAAAGAAAAAAGTTAAAAGGGCTTCGTTGAACAGGAGCTACATGTATTGGAGAAAGTACAGGTTTTATTTGGGCTTAAGTTGACCTTAAGTTTACTCTGGGAGTTGCCATTGGATTTGAAAATGTTATTGCCAAAATAGCAAATATGAAAGTGAGCATTCATTTTTCATAAATAAAGAACAATTGTCTATGCATATTTAAAGTACAAAATATAATAGTTTGAAAGTCACTGAGTTCACTGGGGCAACCGGAGGCGCGCAAGAAAAATTACTTAAAGGGACAGTTCACCTGAAAACGTCAGTCGATGACTCCCATGTACTTTTCTATGGAAGCCAAACTCTATTCGTTACCAACGCAACTATTTAAAGTTTATAAACTCTTTAAGAGACCACTATAATCTGGGGTGATTCGTTTCTGCATATCGTGAAGTTGTATCTTCAGTATTAGGGCTTTACCGTCTGACTCAGGTGGGCTGGACACGGTCGCCTGCGGCTTCTCAGTGACGCGGTCCTCCTCTTCGTTCACCCCGCACGTTGAGCCGGTCTCCCCGGCTGGGATGCTGCGTTTCCTCCGGCGGATGACGTGCATGTCTCGGTCTGAAGCTGCGTTGGTTCCGTTGACCGGCTGAATGAAGAACTCCTCGCCGGCCACCGTGAACCCTCCCCGGAGACCCGCGCAAAGATTGATCGCCGCCACGGAGAGCCCCTCTCCGTTCACCGTTCCTGAGAAGAAGCACTGCGCCTCCCCGGTGCCATCGGTCTCCCCGGTCTCTGGTTTGCCGAGCAACTGGAAGACAAACCCAGGCGCAAGAAAAGTCTGGTCCGGTTCCAACTCCAATATCAACCGTTTTCCAAAGACATCCAACCGATAGATGCGCTTCTCTGATTCCATTTCCCGGGCTTTTGGAGAGAGGGTTCGTTTGGTGGCGAAAGAGTCAAGTCGGACCGGTACCACGGTGCTCTCGTCCCAAGCGGCAACGCACATAGCCCCGCAAACCCCCAGAAAAATGGGTAAAAGAGACATTATATCCCTGAAAGGAACTCAACAGCTGAGGAAACTTTAATGGTAAGACTCCTCACGAAGTTTGCACTTTTAAATCCCGTTACACCGCATTAAAGGAATGAGTATCAATCCAGATAAGCAGCGGAAATCAAAAGAAAGGAGAATAAATAAAGCTCAGGAATTGGATAGCATCAGAGTGAATCAGAACAGCTTCTAAAGGCTCTTACTCCGAGCTCCAGCTCTCTTTCTGGCTCTCCTCAGAGGCTCCCGGGGCTCTTTTTAAGCCCGCTGATGGAACCGCCCCCTTCCCGGAGCCCTTTTGATCCTCTGCCGCCAAACCGAGGATGCGGGAGCGCGCTGGTGTTCGGCCACACTCATCAATCATTAGAGTGCGCGCGCATCTGGACACCGATGATACCAGTCATGCGAACCTCCCCACGTGCAGAATACGCAAAATTACTTGATCCTTCAGTTTAAACTTGATTGTATTTTGATATAAATAATAACAGTACATTTTCAACTTTGATCAAATAACAAAACTAGTGACAACTTTACCGAAGCTTACATAACTCACAACCTCTATTCATCTTTTAATAACCCGAGGTTACCGGGGACACCGGAGCCTGTGCGCTCGGGTTCCCTGGAGGAAGGCACCAAGCGGCGGATCAAAGCCACTGAGGAGGCGCCCGGCTCTTCTGATCTCAGAGCCCTTTGAATATTCATTAGGAGCGAATCATCATCAAAGGAGGACACCGCTCCTCGTGTGCGCGCTTTCAATGAACCAAAATTAACCAAAGCGTTCAGTGACCGAGAAAGAGATGGGGAGAGAGTGAGACAGACAGAGAGAGAGAGAGAGAGAGAGAGAGAGAGAGAGAGAGAGAGAGAGAGAGAGAGAGACCACAGAAGACCTAGAAAAGATCAGTTGACAATTAAATTATTAAATTAGAAGTGTTTTGTCACGTCAATATCTGACTTTTGAAAATAACGAAACTTTTGACATTAGATGTCCATCTACAGCTGTTTCCTCATAACTTTGACAGTTGCCAGTCCACCTTAAGTAACACGACGAACTGGTCTCAGTTTGCAGATCTTCCAGCACCAGCAGAGGGCAGTACAACACAGTACTGAACCCTGAACCGCACTGGACTCGGTGTGACAGATTTTACCCGAGAAATGCATTGGAGTGCTTTCTGTGAAATGGTATTTGTTGAAAGCCATTTTCGTTCCAAAGTATTAAACATTTAATAAAAGTATACATGACAATTTAAATTATAAAGGAAATGTATTGACTGTGTTACACGTTTCCACAAATATGATTATTTTGGGGGCACTTTGGCCCATTACTGGCTCAAACTTTAATAAATTGTGCACATATCTCTCCAGTCACGTCCAGAAGGATTTAAGTTTGTTATCTTGGCTTAGATTCTCAATAATATCCACAAAGTTCTCTGGAAACTACTCAAGTAACATTCACATTATTTATTAGTTGTTTTTTTTTAATCAATTATTAAAACTGTAACCAAACAAGTGGAACAACCTCAGCGCTGTAAATAATTCAAGCACACTGTACAGTGTCTACAAAAAAAGTTTGTTAGTTCTGTTTTAAATATGTTTTTAGACTTTCTCTCTTTTAAGAATAAGGACCATGCAGCAGGTGGCGCTACAACTTCATACAGAATGTCTAAGCTAAATCAAGTTGAACTGTAACTAGTTCGAATATTGGTTAAAGGATGAATTTCATGAGAATAAATATAACAATTGCTATAAAATGATAATTTAATGTTTGTCAAGGGGCAAAGGCATTTCTGCGACACAGAGAGCTAGTAAAAAAAAATAACCTTTAACTGTTTAAGGTTATCGTGTGAACTGTACCTTAAATGTTAATTTTGAAATCATTTTTCTTGTACACTTCTTAAAAGTGATCCACTTTATTAAGTTACTCAGTGATTAGGGCAGCACGGGGGCGCAGTGGGTAGCAGTGTGGTCTTCCATTTAGAAAGTTGTTGGTTTGAGGCATGCCGCTGAACCTTCTGGAAGGCGTTTGCATGTTCTCCTTGCGCTTGAGTGGGTTTCTTCCAGGTACTCCAGTTTTCCCCACAATCCCAAAAACTTGCGGCAGGTTAATTGAATAATCTAAATTTCCCTTAGGTGTGAATGTGTGAGTGAATGTTGCCCTGAGATCGACTGGTGATCTGTCCAGGGTGTACCCCAATGTGCACCGGCCGACCCCCATGACCCCAAAAAGTGGGTTGGAAAATGAATTAATGAATGAATACTCAGTGACTCTGAATGTGTTTTTCTTCTGACGCTATTTATTCTTTGAGCTACTATTCCTTCTTACATACCTTACCTTTTTTCATGCATTGAGTAACTAGTCTGCATTAGAATAATTAGCTTTTATGTTGTGGTATTTTGTCATGATACTTTAAAAAATGAGTTTGTCACTGAGACTGAGAGACAGAATGGCAAAATGTGATGAAATGGCTTTGTAAAAGAATGCAAACAGTGAGTTATTCTGATGATTATATGCTTAAGTTAAAAGAACTGAGCCCGACTGTGAATCCCAATGTTTAGATGTCCAGATTTTTGTGGATATAGAGATTTGCACAGGAATTAGATTTACTGACATTTATATGATCATGATGTCAACACAGGCAAAGTACACAAATCAAAGTTTGTTGTGCAGATCACCTCACATTATTAGTGCCACTAAAAATGGCCAACAGTGGTATATTCTCATCAACGGCACAAAACAATATGCCTGATAATATTTAACTCTAAATAATGAGTTATATATTTGATCCACCACAGAGAAAGCTAATGGGTGCTTTTACCCCTTTTACATTTTTCCAGGGGTCACTGCTTGTGCTCAAATAGGCTTTTTGCCACTTTCGTGACATCATCCGTATACCTGCCACTGTTCCCATTATGTAATCCACCTGTATCTCATTGATCATATTGAATACTTTATTTATGGGATGCATTCTTCTGATTGTGGATGGAATATTTGACCATCCTCTTCTCGTCTCCACCTCGTCTCGAACATGCTGCTTGCTGTGTTTCACCTTCTGATCAGTACGGAAATATTCCATTTCAAAGGGGCATAACCATATTTATTTTATGTGCTACAAATAGGATACTAATCTTCTAAAAATAAGTTAAAAACCTTTTTAAGAGCATTCTGACTTTGAGCTCTTTTAAAGGTTATGTATACACTTTGAATGACCTACTCCATAAAAGAGATTTTCTCGTTCTCTTAAGAATCTGGACACACGTACGAAGCCATTGTAATCCACTAAATGTTTCTGAAGGAGACTCAGCTATTACACCCCATACAAAAGCCACATGTATACAAAAAGTAGAACCCTGTGACCCTAAACAGAATTAAATTGAAATCCATAGAATGAAAATCTATGCACACTGTCCTCATTTGAACTTTTTATGCCAAAGAAAATGATTTCGTTAAAATAAACATCCCAAACAATTTCTAATTGGTGCTCAAAAGCCAAATCTAAAAAAGCAAGAAAGAGGCAGGACTGGATTACAATACATATTCAACAAGACAAGAGACACGTTTGGGAAGGAAAAAAAGCAAGAAACAATGATTTTTAAATATAGTGCTTTGTTTTATATACACATATATTCATGAAGATGGTTTAAACACACTTTTCTTCAATTCTGCTCACTCATAGTCAAGGTTAAACAGTCTTCATGAGACAGAGTGAGCATTAAAATAAATAACTTCATCATGTTGCAGTTGAACAAACAATAAATTATAAAATCAGTGCTGTGTGTTTTCAGTCAGACCCTTTGCTGGAGAGACATTACTGAAAATACATCGCAAGAGAGCCATGCTCTTCCCTGCCATGCTACACTTTGTCACACAAAACAGAGGAGTTAATAAAAACAGCAGACATCTCTGTCATGGCCGTTTAAGGGATGTGGCTTGTCCAAAGTAGATTGGTCATGTAGCTTATTTAGAACTGTTTTGAGCATAGTTGGGGAGCAGCGGGTGTGGTTTCGTCATGTGCACCAAGTGGGTACGATTTTGATAATTTACCGGTACGTTTCAATAATTTGTTTCAAAAAGTGAAATGTATACGTTATAATAGTCCATTACAAACAGAGTAACATATTTCAAGCCTTTATTTGTTTATATTTGAATATTTATGGATTAAATAAAAAGCAAAACAGCATTCCACAAAATTAGAATATCATTACAAAGTTCAACATTGTAGGCTTTTTGTGTCCCGATATAGCCTTCTGATGCAAAAGGCCTGCAAAGGTTTCCCAAGCCTTGAGAAGCCAGCCTCAGTCTGGCTTAGTAGGCTTCAGAATCATGGGGAAGACAGCTTCTTGACAGTTGTTAAAATCAAAAAATCCAAATGGAGGAAAACTCTCAAAAGGCATTTGCAAATGCCCACAGAGTGCAGTAATGAGGTATATTAATAGTGTGTCAAGAGAAAGGGAAAGTGTGGCCAAGGGGCACAAGTGACAGGGTTGAACGCAGCCTTGAGAGGATTGTCAAGCAAGTGCCAGTCAGAAATCTAGGGAAGCACCATAAGCAGCGGACCGAGGGTGGTGCCAGTGCATCAAGAAGCACCACATATAGACTACATCTGTAGAATTCTGCGCTTTAAGTCACGCCTGAACCGAAAACAATGTGATGGACAAAGGAGAAAAAGTACTTCCGTAAAGTTCCTTATTTTTTTAGATAAACATCATTTAGATAGACATCGAAGTCCCAGAGACTTGTCCTATAGACCAGACAGTCACAAAAGTCTCAGTGGAAGGGTTTTGGAATCGATGTCATCCTCTGGTGCGTATTCATTGACTTTTATCAAGTACACTGTTAAATTTTTTTAGAGCACTTCATGCTTTTGTCTCTCTAGAATTTTAGATTACAAAAAAAACATCTGGTTTAATAGCTTTGGAACAATAGTATTTGATCAGCCGGTTGACTTAAACCCCATTGAACATGTGCTAGCTGCGTTTTCATTTTCCTATAATTTTGCACACAACTGGGTAGGACAAACTTTTTTTCTGATACGAAAAATGTGCATAAACTATGGTAGAAATGCATCTGCAAAATAAATCCCAATGCAATGCAATTGCAATTATTTTTTCTGTCGGAAGTGGGGCGCTTTGGGACGGCATTAATGTACTGACCAAAAACATTGATTTCATGCTTGTTTTGGTCATTCAAAGTAGACTCCCAAAACTGTCATGACCGGCTAAGTTCCCAAATAGCGTCCGCCTCCTTCGACAGTAAGATGACACTCACAAAAGATATAATATTCGAAAAAAGTTCTCCTAATGCAGAAACTTTCAGTTTTTTTCAGGAATTGACGATTTTGTTCTCTCGGACTTGGGTGCAAGAGAGGTATTCCACCCCCCCTCCAATTTTACGCATAAATTTTATTTGTATCATTGGATTGAAACATAGCTTTTGTCTAGAGAAAGAGGAAACAGATTCCACATTATGCAGATGAGTTGAAGACCAAGATCAAAGCAACTTGGGCTCCCATGTAAAACAACAAAAAACAAATAAGGCTTGAAATATATCTTTACCTTTTGTTAATAGTGAACAAATATAAGCAAATGATTGAAATAAATGGATTTGTCCCCAAAAATATTCATAAACCTGTCTCGTATTCATCAGAGTGATGTTCAATTGATCTTTTCCATCTTGTGGACACATTCATTGGGCTTTGTTCAAAGGGTTTTGTGGTTTGCCGTGGGGGTTACCTTGTCTAAAGTTTTTGTTGATTTGTCTTTGGACAATGTGGTGTGGTTTTGTCATTGGAATCTGTTTGGTTGTGTTTGTTTAAGGTTAATGTGGCTTATTTTTTTAAAAAAAGGGGAGTGGTTTAATCTAATCCTAGTGTGACTACATTATAAAACTCACTAGGGATGGTTTTGTGCAAAGTTGACAAGTAGGCTGAGGACTGTGGTTTGGACAAGGATGTGGTTTTGTCCGAACTAGGTGTGGTTTCGTTGTGAAGCTCACTAGGATTGGTTTTGTGCAAATTTGTCTTAAGGACCATGGGTCTAAGGTTGGTGTATGATCAGGTGGTGCCATCAGTGTCAAAATGATGATTTCTTTTTGTTAAAAGGATGTGTGTTTTTTCTGAAGCCAAGTCTGGGTTCTTATGAGTCAATGGAGTTGGTTTTGTCTTTGGACAAGGGGTGTAATTTTTTTCCCATGGTGGTTGTGGTTTTACTGTGTGCGTCGGACTAGGTTTTTGGCTCGTGGAACGGGGGTCTGATTTAGCCCAAAGATGGTGTGGCTTTGTCTTTTGTGTCAGTAGGGATATTATATTAAAATTGGATCTAAAATTTTGTGGTTTCGTCCAAAACGACTGGGATTTCATCATAAGGGATTGAATTGTCTCATGCTGATGTTTGACATCGTCTAAAGATGGCATGACTTCATCATGTGGGTCACTGCAGATTGTTTCTTCAGGAACAGATGTTGATTTGTCTTGTGTGGTTCTGTCCAAAGGGGTGTGGTTTCATACTAGGGGAAACCAAGGCTTTTTTTAGTCTAAAGTTGATCTTTTATCTTGTGCCCTAGGAGTTGGGGTTCCATTCTGGAAGATATAGAGTGAGCTCCTAGTAAGAATCTCAATGTAGATGACTGCAAAACACTCGTCAAAACCACACTGGACACAGAATGACATTTACACACTTGCAAATGCGTGATTTGTTCTACTCAGACAGTGTTGAGATAAACAAACATTCTGGTCTGGGCTCATTTCAATTGGTGAGACAGAAGCAATAACGTGTCTACATTGTTTGCCTTGTCCGGGTCACAACAAAACACTGAAACCAGAGTGTTTCTTGGAGTTTCACTTACAGCTAAGTGTCTAATCCATTCCATCAAAGGTTCCTCAGCATTTTTTAACCAGACAGTGCTTGAAGGCAGAGGGCCGTGAGTTAAGCGAACAGCTTTTGGACAGTTTTCCTTGAGGGTCTCTGCATTGTACCGTACGACTCTGCCAGCCATTATCACAAGTCCTGGAACAGCTCATCCAGTTCCCGGTCATCCACCGTGGACCTGGGGGCATCGAAGTCACTGTTGGCTCTGGAAATTGAGTTGTGAATGTTTCTAGCTCAGCCGAGGAGAGAGCAGCAGCAGTGGGAAGAACCACAGGCGATGTCCGAGGGGGAAGCGGGGTTTTCCGGGGCATGTTAAAACTGTAGCGCACATCAAGTGGTTTCTTAGCATCCGTAGCTAAGATCTGGAGCACCAGACTTTCCTGAAAGGACCCAGGACCCATGCTGTGGAGTGCTTCATCCTTTTGACTCCACCCACTGTAGTTGAGCAGCGAGCCGTTGAGAGGAATGATGCTTTCAGATGTGGAGATCATGAACTTGCCATTGAGCAGATATTCTCCTCCGGGTCGACGCAAGGCCAGGTAAGCAGTGTAGCGTGACTGACCTTTGGCTTTGTATTGACGGACCTTGAGATGCGTGGAGCCCTCGGGAATCTTCACCACATCTGTGTAGCCCTTACTGCAGAACACAGAGAGTTTAAAGTAAAAAACTCACAAGAAGACCACATTAAACTTGCATTTTTGACATGTTTGAAACTTAAATAAAAATTATTTACTCTGTATCTACTTTTTTTAAGACCCTTCTGTTTCTATTTCTGTTGAGTAAAGAGTGTTGTACACTGGTTCACTCTTTAAAAATGCCTTCCCTTTGACTGTTGCATTCTGTGATTCAGAAGAATACTGTTGCAAATCTATGTGTAGTGTTTTTAGTGTTTTCTGACCACTTCTTTGTGAAGTTTCCAGCTACTCTGATGCAGCTGTTTCCGTCTCCACCACATACTCCGCATTTATCAAACTGAAGCTTGGATCCGATGATGCCGTCGCAGCCAGTGCGGACACACTTTCCCTTTACACACACGGAACTGCTGAACGGGCGGCACTCTGTTCCATCGACCACCTGGAGAACCAGAGAGTCAGAGTCATATGAAAGTGATTCAGATTCAGTCAAACAACACAGTTTCCCCCACTATTCCAAAAGCATCTAAATGTAATCTTAGGTGTAAATATGTGAGTGAATGTTGCCCTGCGCTGGACTGGTGACTTCTCCAGGTTGTACCCTCACCTCTCGCCCAATGTGCGCTAGAGACCCCTGTGACCCCCAAAGGGAATTTTAGAATGCTGTATAAAACTAAAATCAGAAGAGTTACAGTTAGAGCTAAAATCACAGTTTGAATCAGAACACTGGAATTAAAGTAAGAATTTGGGCCAAAATCAAAGCCGTGGACAGGGAGATAAAAGAAACTCAATGAGAATCAGAGTAAAAGTGGGTTCTCACCCTCTGAGAGAAGACCACGTAATAACCGGTTCCCTTGGCTCTGCAGGTCAACTTGCAGGCATCTTTAGGAAGAACTCCAGCAAACTTGGGCGTCCACTGAACCATGGTCTGGATTCCTTTAGGGTCAGTCTGAGGCCCATCTCTTGCCTCACACTGTTCCTGCCGAAAACTCTTCCCTGAGAAGAAAGGTATTGACTCAAACACTGCTTAAAAGACACCTCATTGCTTTCTAGACTGTGAGGATTCTATTTTCTGGGCAGTGCAACCAGGAAGTTGGTAAGTTCTCTCATTTCCTGTTTAGATATTTGACATAATTTTAGATATAATGATATAATATAATTGGAGCGACAATTAAAAATAAACCATCCTGTTCCTCAATTTATTTTAAATGATGGCTATTTACCATGTGTTTGCTAATTGTTTGCTATAAATTCAGTCTTGTTACTCTCAGTCCTGTTACTTACCGGTATATAAAAAAAACAACAAGAGGGTTGGTAACAAGAAATGGGATCCATCTTTTGATTATAAATCTAGTAAAACATTTAAATAAGCTAAGGATTTAAACCATCCTTAAGATGGACCAATAACCATTGAAATATTTAGGTACGTATGCTATTGGAATCTGTTTAGAAATTTTGAAGTTACAGCGAGCAAATGGCATCCATTTGGTTGAATGGTTCTTATGTAAGTGAAGCTTCCTTCAGACCAAACCTGCCATAAACCTGCCAATCTTTGTTTCAAATGCTAGCTCAGTGGCAAGTGGTGACCATATTTTATACAGTTAAGGTTCAATGTCTACGCCTTGTGTAGAAATCTGAGCATTAGTGTGGAGTGCATTTCTCACCACTGGCTGGACAGGGCATAATGTTGCATGAGCGGTACACAGCTCTCTTTCCAGTGCAGTAGCGCCCATTGTTTCTTGGTGCAGGATTATTGCAGAGTCGGTGTGTGAACTGAACACCGCCGCCACATGAGCGTGAACACACACCCCAGGGACCCCAGGAGCTCCAGCTACCATGGCTGGACATCTGAGACACACAAACAGAGATGCAGCCCATAGTAACCAGACAACGACAAGTAAACTGTACTGTATGCAATATAACTTTAGTTAGATTCCCAAACACCTGGATGTACAAATAACTGTATGATGTTAGCAATCGTGGACAAAATAAAATGTAGGTAATATTTCCAGCCTTTCCAGTTGAAAAAAGGACAAAAACATCCTGGAGCTGAATGTTGTTTTTGAGAAAGAGTGAGAGAAAAAAAAAAAAAAACTTCTTCAGCTACAACCAAAACTGCAAATAGCTTCCCGCTAAAGATGTTTGATGCTAATCTTGTTTGCTACATCTACTCCTAGTAGCTTGGGAGACTCATGGATTGAGATACACAACAGAAAAATTAAGAAAAGAAATATATTTAATGTGACTATTTTGACATAAAATGGTTTAACTATAAATAATTTTAATAATATATGGTCATGTTAATTAAATAACATTTAAAATTCAAATCAAGCTGATTTATTTCAGTGCTCGACGTTTGAACAACAAACATTGCTCATTTTAGTGTAGTGTAGGCTTGGACAATAAAACTGCAATATTGCCAGTAGAGTGCTGGCTTTTTGGACAGTGAAACTGAAATCCTGCTCAGAACAATATTGCTCTGCTCTTACCGAGTAGTGTCTCTTCCTGGTCTTATCAACACACTTCCCCTGCAGGCAGATGCGCCCCTTCCCGCAGGGCGTCCCCTCAGCAGCCGGTAGTTTTTTGGTGAGGCACACCATCTGCCCCTTACGAATGACAGAGCACCAGAGGCGAGCACACACATCCATACCCGGGCACACACTGTACTCCAGACCAAAAGCCAGGCGGCACTGAGAGAGAGCATCATAACTCTGGCCTGGCAGCTCCTCGGGGGATGAGAGGGGCATGAGAGGGGTGTTCAATAGGCACTCCGCTGTGGATAGAGAGAGAGAGAGAGACCACTTTAAGATGGTCTTTGGCTGGTATAAGCTCGTGGTGAACCTTTTAATTTGTTTTAATTTAGTTCAAGTTAGTTTAAACTTGATTATAATGGCCATGCACTTGTAAACATTTTGTCATTTGGTTTTAGGATTCAAACCTTGATCGGGATTGTTTAATATTATTATTAGCTGATTTAGGGTAGTCACTAGCTTGTTAAGTTAAGCAAGTTTGTGACTGGTTAAGATCAAGATTATGATCTACTTTTAAGTGGAGTTAACATTGCTTAAGTGCATATGAGATGGTGATTATGCTGGATTAGAAAAAATAACATCTGAATATTAATATGGCCACTAGCTGGTTTAGACTAGATGTGAATTGTTAAACTAGTTTAAGCCTGTTTAAGATCGCACAAGACTGGTTAAAGTTGGATTCAGCCGGTCAGGAACTGATTTGACAAACACAAAAGCTTGGTTTTGCTAAATGTCAAAAGTTAAATGTCTAGTTTAAGATGGCATAAAGTCATCATTAACTGGTCTATTGGATTTTGAGCTTGTGTTTAACAGATTTAGACAGGCTTAAGTTAGGTAAAGCAGGTTCTGCTTGATATAAAGTATGGTTAAATGTTTATTTACTGGTTTACAACAATTCATAGCCTGCTTATGGTGGTTTGAGCTGGCAACTAACTTGTTTAAGGTTAACTAGTTTGCCTATGGTTATGGCCACAACTAGTTGTTAAGGCCTTAATTGGTTTAAGATTGTATAATCTGTTTAAAGCGGATAAAGATGGCACACAACTAGTTTAGTTTGAAATATATTTTAAAATGGCTTGAAGATAGCCTTTCGTTGATTTAATTTTTTAATCAGCTGCTTTACTATAATCACATAAATTATATAGCGTTTAAATGCAAAATGTTTTGTGCTGGTTTATCAAGCAACAACTCAATGTCTACCCATCTAACAATCTCAATCTGGCATCTAGTTTGTAAAGAGCACAGAATCCCCACTAAAACAATGAGATCATACTAAGGAATACATTCAAGTTCTGCTTAGAACCGTCCACTCACCATTTCCATCATCAAAGAAGTCAGTTATTGTGCTTGAGGTGCAGCGACTCCAGGGTTTGGAGGCATCAATTGAGGTCAAGATAGATGACATGAGGCGCTTATCTTCACTGGAACCAAAGCGTTCCTCACAAAACTTTGAGTCATCATGAGAGAGGCCAAGTAGGTGCCCTGGACACAGGAAGGGATGTCATTAGCTAAAAGGTCCTCAGAAAGATGTAATACTGTAAAATTGATACAGATTAGAGCGAGTACCATTTTTAGCCCTAGCCCTTGCCTCTGTGAAGCGGTGTCCCACTTCTCTTTTGGAAGGGGAAGTGTAGGGATAAGGGTTAGAAATGGAACTTGCTAAACAGACCTCCAAATAGCGTGTGGGTCAGACCCTCACTTCAAAAGAAGAGCTGAGGTGGATTTGCTGGAAGGCAGCATGTGCTGCATGTATATTCTATTGTGATGCATTTGCTGGTTCAATTACGATGTATGACATATCCGGCTTCTTAGGGGTGTCCCAATTCTTAAATATAAGAACTTTTCACTTGGTGTCAAGGGCCAAAGGGAAGGGATAGATGAAGGGGGGAAGGGTAGTGTTAGTGAGAGAAATGAATCTATTTGACAGCTTCTCTTCCCAATTTTCTCTTCCTGCCTTCCACTCTCATGGTTGTGTCCATGTATGTGTATGTATACCTATCTCATGGGCTACGGTGAAGGCCGCGTGTAGCCCGTCATCTTCAATGATGGCGCAGCTTCGCTCTGGGGAACACACCGTCCCCACGTCAGCCATTCCCAGAGTATCACAAGAGTGATGCCCACAGAGATCCTGAGAAAAAGGCAGTTATGAGTTCCCTCATCACATCCTGCGTTTCTCAGCGGAAAGAGGATTGAGTTCCAGACAGTTGCTAGCCAACATTGGCAGGAATGAGGAGGATCTGTAGCAGCGTGAGTTCAGACAGACAGATGAAGAGCCAAAACATTTCTCACTATGTTTCACTCTCATGTCAATGTATGGAGGGAGTGGATGTGTGAAATACCCCAGTGTTGTATAACTGACACACTGATCCACACCGGTTGTAACCCATATCAAACATGACCCCATTCCAAATAAATGTTTACCTTTTTAGATATGACATGCAGGTTTTACAATGAAAAAGAAAAGTTTCAGGAACTTAACTGAAGACACACTCCAGAAACAACATTTCACGTGTTTGAAAACCTAAGCCATTTATTGAATTCCTGTAAACCCTCAAGATGAAGGAGAACAGCATAAAGATTACCCTAACATTCTCATTCCCTGATGTTTAAGGAAAAAGCTTTGGGAGTCAATTCTGCAAAGTATTGCATGTTGCTGAACATTTGACAATGAGCCATGTTTTGGTCAGTGAACGAAGCTTTGTATTTGGTTTTGGCAGGGTTTCGATTCCACTCAGTAGGCGTCATTATGGCCTCTACTGCCCATCACAGCTTGTTGACACGGTGTACTTCACACTCTCTCACGCTACTGTAATATCACACCCTGCCCCTCCAGCCTGCTCCCTCTATCTCCTATAAAGAATATCCAAGAGAACACCCTAGCAACCACCCAGGAAGCCCTAGGAATTATTCTATTACAGCCTAGAAACCATCCACGATAAATGAATAAGCATCTTAAGCAAACATACAACTATACAGCACCACAGCAGTCACATGAACCAAATTCAACAAAACCAATATGGTAGCAGGTTGCTAACAATAACTTTGATGCTAGAAACTAACTAGCACCCAGCCACAGAAAAGCTCTTTTTTAATCAACCAGACTCTTAGACCCACATATAGTGACAAACTAAATCAGAGAAATTCAAAAGAAAATATTTCAATCAACTAGAGTACATCATCCAGGAACCACACTAGCAACTTCACCATTCAATGTCAAGGCCCTGGCAACCATTCTGAAGACTATAGAAATGAGCTGCAACACAAATAACAATAATGTCATAAGATTCAATTTAGTTACTGTAAAACATGCAACAAACCACTCAAGCAAACACTCCAGAAGTTATACTAACTTTGCATCCTAACAACCACCACAAAGACCTAGCAACCGATCCCAGAAATTATCGGCTAGACACAAATAACAATCTATCAGATTGACAAAAATTCAACGAGCATCTAAGGAACCATCCAACAGATACTATCATCCATTCGGTAGAATCTAGCAAAGTCTCTTGACCTTAACTCTAAAGACCCTAGCAACCACCCAGAAGAACCTAGCAGCTATACCAAATCAAGACCATAGCGGCAAACAGCTTCACACAAACAATGACCTGTCAGACCATTGGCAGCACCCCAAAAACCACTTTGAAAAACGCTGAACATCTTAACAACCAGACCTCAACAACCAAATATAAGCTACTTAAAACACCAAAGAAACCTATAGAAAGACTCTTAGCAACCACCCAGAAGCAACAACTTACAAAACACCAATGAAAAGGTCGTACACCAGCAGGCCGTAAGATTCAACCAATTATACAAAGCAATTGGATCGCCTCGGAAGACCCTAGCAACCATCCTTAGCAACCGCCAGAAAAATTCTGGGTTTGGGTTATTTTGGCTAATTATATAAAACCCTAATTGAATGCAATTTCAGAAGTCACAGAGTGGAAGTAAATGGAGAATTATTGAAACTACCTTCTAGTTTACAGCAGTAAAGTGATGATTAAAGTTTTTTGGGGAGATGTATGTCCCTATGAACGCCTGCTGCGCGTGCCCGTGTGTATTTACCTGCCTGGTGAAGAGAATTGCCGCGTCATGGTGATGATGGTGCGCGTCATCAAGCGTGTTCTGCTGATGCTGCCACTTGCAGAAGCTCTTGAGCGTCGCGGCCGCGTTTTTGGACACCTCAACACCCCGCTCGCTCTCGGAGAGCAGCGTCACTTTCACAACGGACAGACGGATCGCGTTCTCAATGCTCGCATGCCCGTATAGCTTGGACGCGATGGAGGCGAGAGTCAGCAGATAGTGTTTAAGATCCTTGCCGTACTTCTTGGCCATGGACGAGTCTGCGACCAGGAGAAGTTCCACATGTCTCGCGCGAGACACGGAGCGTGTGGGTCTGCGTGTTCTGGAGGCGGCAGGCTGGATGAACTGCGTCCACCACCTGCGTCCGTGCGTTCTATCCTCTCGCGTTTTTCTGTCGCGCGTGCTGCAGCTGTGTTTTCCAGGCATCGTTTTGAAATTGAAGCGCTCTTTGGTGTAAAAGTGGAGCGCGTGCGTCGCCGTGTCGTCCTCGAGGATGTGCACATCATTCTCGTGCCCTTTAGCCCTGATGAAAGGAGTGATAGTGTAGCGCGCGTGTCCGAGCGCGAAGAAACCATCCAGCGCGCCGCCACACAGGTTGAACACAGCGAAAGACTGCGCGTTGGAGTCGACGGTGCCGCGGTAAATGCACCCCGGACGCGGTGCGTTCAAACTGAGTTGTTGATCCACAGACGCATCCACTTCCAGATCCAACTGAAAGCGACGCGCGTCAAGGTACAACAGATACCCGGCTTTCCCTCCGCCGTGGTAAATCCGGTCCACTATGCGCACGATGCCCGCAGGTGCACGCGACGTGCTGGACGCAACACAGGCGTTCAGAGCGCAGCACAGCAGAACAATCCTCCACATGATGAAGAGGATGATTACTGTTATTCCATTCACAGCAGGTCCGTGACGTGCCGCGTCGCGGCTGAGGAAACTTTTGGAAACATCAGGATCCGGAAAGAAAGAAATAAAGCTTTCAGATGATTAAACGCAAGCTCATCCATTAGTGCAGGCGCGCGCGTCACAGAGATAATTCCATCATGAGAGAAAGAGAAGGAGAGAGCGAGAGACTGAGAGAGGAGAGAGAACTAAAGTGAACTTGAACAACAAAACACAAAGTTTCCTTTTAAAAGCACCAGTGAGAGGGAGCGAGAGAGAGAGAGAGAGAGAGGAAGAGTGAAAGAGAGTCCTGCCCCTCTGCGCTTATTCCCCACTCCTCCTCTCATTCTTTCCCAGCTCTCTCAGATTCTCTCTCCTCTCTGTATCCGAACTCTCTCCCTCTCCAGACTTTATGTGAACGCTAATGGAGAAAAGGGCTGGAGACAAGCAGGAGAGTCACGCTCCATACCTTCAGTCCTGTGTTGATCTGGTCATCCTTTCTGTCTGAAATCCATATTTTAAGTTAGTGTGTCAAAAATACACACAAAGTATATTTTAAATGTAGAAATGCACTTCAGAAGTAAAAGTTTACCCTAGAGCTACATTGTAGATTCATGTACATTGATTTAATGTTTTTTGTCCTATAGAGCCATCATTTTTTACCATATACATTTTTTTTTCGAAACAGTGAAGGATTGAGAAAACTCAGTGTCTTAGGGAACTGAAGATGGCTCAGTTTTTTTTTTTTATTAAAGATGAATTGTAAACAATTGCTGTTAATTCACTGATACTTTCCCACATTAAAATACACATTTTACAGTTCAGGTACTTATTGGATGTAATCAGAATGTTTCTATTTCCTATTAATATCAATTGATTTTGGAGGAACTACATCTGATTTATTTTTATTTTAATCATCAATTGATTCATGTTGTGATTTTCAACTGTTCTGCTTGCCTAAAAGTACCGGTATGTTGTTTTTGGACAGGATGCAAGCTCTCATTCTGCTCATGAGTAATTTTTGACAAGTTAGAGCAATGTTCCTAGCAGGTGGATGCAGGAGGCTGGAACACAATATTCGGTGCTCATTCACTTGTCAAGTTGTATTCTAATAGTCTCAAAGGACTTGCACAGGAAGGTTTTTTTTTTGGAAATATAAGAGATCTTCAGTTTTATTAAGTGCCTTTTTGTATAAGCCTTAAAATGCAATTAATGTACAGTGTAAAATGCGTAATCCTTAGTCATGTCAACCCTTAGAAGGCCTTTAGGGCCTTTTTGAGCGTTTTTTTAAGAAATTGCTTCAAAAATGACTGTTAAAATAGTATTTTTTGTAACAATGTGAAATATATATAAAAAAAAAAACAGGTGAATCTTTCCTCCACTTGCTGCAAGTATTTTCGTGCCGTTGTGCTTTTTTTGTGTGCCACAAGCCATATCACAGGTCTTATACTTTCAAAGGTTATCCCTTCTTTTCAGCACAAGATGGCAATGGTTTGGGGTCTGTAAAATGAAACTGAAGGAGAATCGTGCATTTTGACATTTTAATTTTAATTATCGTACAAGTTATGTGTCATAACTCTAGTGATGAACCAAAAAATAGATAGTGAACCTTTAAAACCTGCAAGTTATATTTGAAATTCAAATTAAACAAAAGGTGGGTCGTGTCATTCTAACTATATTTAAAACAACCAGTGTGATGGGGACATGCACTGGTACATGCCGAGACTTCTAAGAGCTTTATGACCTGCATTCAAGGTGCCAGAGGAGGGGGTGTGGCTGAAAGGAAGAAATGGATTTAGGCCTGAATGTGGCCACTTAACCGACAAAATGTAAAAACACTGAAAGAAAAGTCCACACAAATGAAAACGAAAGGCCCAAATCACCAAAAATAATTCAGATTAGGGAAAATAGTGTTATCATTAGAAGTTGACATGTGCCATAAAGCTCAGAAGGATGATAAGGCGAGTGTACTGTATTCTCAAGATAAAAGCAAGCATTTCATGTCTTCAAATCTTTTACATTAAAGAAACTGTTGAATACGTTTAAATTTGCATGTGTGCAATTTAATTGAATAAAACTCTATTGACAGCATCTAGAATCTCTCTAATGGCTTTGATGACATCAGAGGTTATGATCTTCGTATTCAGCATGAGTGACTTTGGACAGTAGGAGAGAGATGATAATGACATCATAACGAAGGAGAGCCGGGGACGCTGGGAAACCCTGCTCACTCGTGCATGAGGTCACTGATGGAGAACACTACTGTCCTGTTCGCGCTAATGAGGGCTTCGTTCTGCTCCACTCTGGTCAAGTCACTTGATCTGAATTATTGAATGAGGCTCTCTCTTCTGCCCAGTGCTGATGAGAAGATGAGTTATTCATGAGCAATCCACAACAGAGCCCAAAGAGTCAGCACATGTGTTCATGCACACACCACCTGACAGACCAACACTGAAGGGGAAGGTTCAGCTTGATCCTATACACCAGTGATCCCCAATCCCCTATCCGTATAATATACTGGTACCGTGCCGTGCCAGAAATCAGTAACTATTTCAGTTTTTTTTGTTATTTGAGTCTGACCAATATGTTATTTTTAAGCATATATGTTATGTAATTGTTCTTTTTTTTAACACGTTTTCTCAGCTTTAATACAAAAACGGGCAAACTGAGTAGGCAACGGAAACAACAATACAATTTCTGGAACTTTACTTGAATTATCTTGCAACAGGTGATTAACATTCACCAATTGCTGCAAAAAAACGGCGACCCGTTTTCTAATGAGGCATATTCTAAAGGACCGGTCCGTGAAAAGTAAATGCCTCTTTTAAGCCGTTCCGCAGTGTGAAAAAGTTTGGGAACCACTGCTATACATTAATTAAATAAGACAAGAAAAGATGAGACAAGACAAGACGATACAAAATGTAATGTTGCATTCCTAAGACAAGACAAGATGGTGAAACAATAAAAAAATGAGACAAAACGAGATAGGATGATGTGAAGTATTTGATAAATTGAAAAATGAAACAAGATCAAGATGAGATGAGACTTGATATATGCAAAAGTGACAATACAAGATAAAATTAGATGATACAAGACAAGACAATACAAATCTACAACATGAGGCAGAAAATACAGTTAAACTAAGTTGGAGTCAAGACAAGACAAGTTAAAATCAGACATGGCTAGAAAATATAAAAGACAATGAGATGATACTGGAGTCCTGGAGATGTTTCACATAACACGTCTAATGTCATGTTTTCCTGCTTCTGATGATACCAAAACATGAAGTTAAGAGTGGAATTCACATTCACAAGAGTACACATGCACACTTTGAGTCCATTAGAATGTTATACAGAGAGAAGGTGAAACTTGAGCATGATGAAACATATATCCATAACTGTACACAGTGTTCTCTGAGACTCCCACACACATCTATAGAAATACAGCAGAGAGAGAGAGAGAGAGAGAGAGAGAGAGAGAGAGAGAGAAAGAGAGATTCACACACTGCATGGAGATAAATAGATCTCAATTCAGAGTCTCATTGGTTTAAAAGTCACACATTTCCTTTAAAACTCTCATTCACCGTAATCCCAATAATGCATTTTGAGCAGAACTCATAAAGAGAACCAAGTCAGGTTCTCTACACTAGAGTGAAAAATATTCATTCCAGGTTTTAATTCTATGCACATTTCTAAACCATCCCAACATTAAAACCAATTCCTATTCATTTAAAAATAACCAGCATGTATTGGATGCACGCTTTGGCGAAGAGGGTTAAACGTGCAATGGTTTTCACTCAGATGAGAGGCTCCCATCACATCCAACGCAGCATCAATTTAATCTTTATCCACACACACGCGCGCGCATGGGCCATCCCTGCTCTAAATATAGAGCACACACTACCAAAACGTGCATATGGATGCGCATGCATGCACACGTGCCCTATCGAGTGTCAAACACAAAGACTGCCCATGGCATGAAATAAATCCATTTCTATCTGAGAGGCATGTCTCGTTCTCATCCTGAGGCCCATCTGCTCAGCTCTTTTCCAGTATGCATCATTTCTCACACAAACAAACACAGGTTAAACACTGTGTGTTTCACTGCTTTAAAGCATACTGGTAGGAAAAAAAAAACAAATAGAGCATGTGTCTGTGCTCCATTAGTAGAATTTCCAGTGCTTATTTTACATTGATTCTTAAACATCATTATTTTATGGTCAATTAAAAATGGAATCATTCTAATTCTGATGACAATATTCTAAGCTGTCCCAGGAAATTTTATCATTTCACTTGAGTTTTTTCGTTGACTCCCAGTTGAGAGCTCCTGCTTTTAAATCAGTCCATGGATCAGTGTCCTTCTATTATCTGTGAGCCATTGGACCCAAAATCAGACGCATCTCAATTTCTAAGATTTGTACAAAGCACTAATTTAAAGAGGCACTTGATATCTGAAAGCTCTGGAACCCTCTCAAGTCAGGACGGAAGTCTGGACAAATCTTTATTAAACCACTATCAATCTCTGTCAGTTGTTTCCACATTTTGAGTCATTTAAATGGTCTGTATAAATGCAAACTTAAATCAGGACCCATGACCTTTTTGGCTAAATTTTAACCTGAGCTCCTCCAAACTTTCTGTAATTCGAACAGAAAATTAAATAACAATGAACGTTAGTTTAATTATAAAAATGTATGTACAGAGATCATTATATGGGCACCTGATTTGACTTAGATTCCAAACGCTTTCCTTCCCACATTATGAGTTCATCCTGTAGAACGAAATGAAAATTGTTTTGTTAAAATGTAATTTATCAGAGATCACACTGCTTGTTTCTTGTTTGATGTACATTATGGGGACAAAATACCATTATGGGGACTAAAGTCCCGTTAGTACAACTTTAAATGCTTTCGGTTTTCAAAATGTAGAAATGTTATTAACATTTATTGATTGTGAATTAGAGGGCTTTTCCGAAGGCTCTTGTGCTGAGCTCTATATCTTGAAAAAAAGTGCATATTGTACTTTTGTGGACATTGCTTTTAGTCTAATTACTATGTAAAACAAATGGTCAACATTTAAGGTGGAGGCATCATTCTTTCTTCACATTAAGAGTTGATCTCGAAGCCGCTCCAGTTTTGTTTTACTTGTGTTCATAACTTTCTGTTAGTGAAAGTGTTCACATTCCCAAATATTTTCATCATAGGAGCCCTTATCCTCAATAATGATGTTTATTAAAAATGTAGACGTTTCTGCGATGGGAAACTCCATCAAATCATTCTGTGTCCTTCCAGTAGTTCAACTCGAGGAGAGTGTTTTCAACCACTGGAGTGAAATGAACAGTTTAGGAGATGTTTTCACAATCTCTCTAAGAATATAAATGTATCCTGCAAATAAGTATTCAGAATAATAATAAAAAAAAATGATAATGACAAAGTTGTCTTTACAAAACTGTACTTGATTATTTGGCTACACTTTCAGAAAGTAATTGTTTGTTTATTTTAAATAAGAACATGTTTTTTATATTTTAAATGGAGCTGATTCGGATAAACTTGTGATAAACGTAAAGCTGATTGGAGTCAGAAGCATTAAGTTGCTTTCCAGTCGAGTGCTCCTTAAAACCACTGAAGGATTTACAGGCAGCTCATGTTTTACACTCCACTGCATTTTAACAGATGAACCATTAAACCTTCTGCTTTATAAACGAAGCATAACTCAATCAGCCCCGGTGACTCTGGTGCTACGACGTTAACTTTATGATGCAAAGGAAATGCCAAAAAATTAAGAAACATTCATTGTAGCCTCCAATGGCGGACACAGCTACTTTAATTGAACGTCTTCAATTTCTTGAATTTCTGCATCTAAACCGTCAAAAATGTATTGTTACAAACAACAGAAAGGAACGAAATCATGTAAAAAATTCAGACTTCGGGAAAAGCAAATGGATTTGAGACAGGACTCTTCAATAGATACACAAAATATTTAGGGAAGTATGAAAATGAAGAATAAAGAACAAATAATGATTACATTTGTAAAAGTACACAATTTAATGGTTGTCTTCAAACCAGCGTCAGCCCATTTAGGTACACAGAGTGAAAGATTTTGGACCTCCAAATAAATCGTCAATGTCAGTTGAAATTCTGTCATGAACTGAAACAGAAACACCTGTGTAGGAGGTTTAAAACGGAATGAGCAACAGCCAAACTCTGCTACCAAGGTGAGTTTTAGAAAGACAGTTTATTGTCAAGATTAAACACAGCAACAAGACAAAAGGTAGTTATATTGTATTAATAAGTTCTGTCAAGGATTTCAAAGCAGTTTGTTTTCAAAATATGCATAAAGCAGTAGTTCAGAAAAACTCAGGTGCTCCAGCAACCTTCAGAAGTCTTAACACTTCCTTTAGGTCCATCTTGAGCTGCATTCTGAGCAGGAATCACTTTATTCCACAGAACTCAGGTGGATGTGGTGCACAAGCAAGAGGAGTTAAGAATGCATTCCCTCTGAGCCTCGTTCTGTTTTTAAGGTGTGATTAGTTTTGTGAGTCTTGCTGTGATTAGTGCTCCTTCATTAACCGTCTGCCCCACTGAGAGCACACTAGAGCTTGTTAGGGCCTGGCAGGGTGGCACCATGGGAATCAGACTGGTCTGCTGGTTCATCTGTAAAATGGCAATGAGCTGGTAAAATGTGACCTGCCACTAAACCCGTTTTTGCTTTTAAAGAGGTTGATTTTATGTTTCTTAGCGAGCAGAACAAAAGAGTGCAAGCTGGATGAAGACTGATAGGTTTATTGCAGGAAGTCACAATGAAACTTGTATTTTTGTAAATTAGCTCCATTAATATTTTACAAAAGTATGAGCACAACTATGTTAAATGTTCAGATTTAAACCGTTTAAATATGTAAATAGCCTTTTTTGATAAACGGGATGTGAGACCATGATTGGGAGACTATTCTGAGGAGATCAGAGAGGAAGCTCTTCAGACGAGCATGTGCCAGTGTGGTGCGCTCTGTTTCTGCCAACACAAAGAGTGTTCAGATCCCACCATTCATTCATTGTGATGAAGAAAAGCTCTCTTGTTGATGCATAAAGGAGTGATTATTCTGCACAAATGACATAATGATATTATAAATGATGAGTGTACTGTAAAACTGACTACCCATGGACCTACAAAGATGGATTTTTGAATGTTACCCTTTTATGAACCATTTTTCATTGTAACAATGACTTAAAAGTGAGGGAGGTTTTGGAAACACTATTTGGTTGGTGAAAGTTTGGAAGTTTGGACTGTAAAACTGAAACAATTTAACATTAAAATGCTGAACGCCATGAAGCACTTTTTTTTCATTTCGAGGATAAAACATATCTTAAAGAACTAAAATATGAGTTTTCCCTCTGTTTGCTTTCCAGAAAATTCCCAAAAATTCAGATCCCGGTGCTGCAAAAGGAGGCACCATGTCAATAACTTATTAAAAAGCCAAGTGTTTCAGTTTCACTGTCCAAACCATCATTGTTTCCAGTGCAAGCACAGGCAAGACTGTGTGCTGCATATGGAAGAGATTACAGTGCGGAGACACAGAATGAAATTAATGCACAGCTCGTGTTTCATGGACATTAGGGTCTCCATCAGGGCTGGGTCGGATCGAACAGTAAATATAAAGGAAGTTCAGCCCCTGGAAAAATAAACTCATTTGATTAGATCACAACTGGGAAATCAGATCTCTATAAAGTGCTGGAGAATGACACTGTAGATGCTATGAACATTCTGGAAGAACCTTCTGGAATTGTTCACAGAGATATTCTCACAGTTTTGTTAGTGGGTCATCCCAAAATGTTACTTGCTCACAAATATTCAGGAGAGAATTTAAATAAAATTGTAATTGCATATAATTGTAATTGGCATGTTAGAAATAAAGTATTTGTTTAACCTTAACCCGTTATATTTCGATGATGTTTGGACACTGAACGTAACACTGAAACGTTAAAAAGGCTAAAAATGAAATAGATGAAATTAAACTAAATCTCTTTATAAGGGGTTTGGTCACAGAGGCAGACCCTTCATTCTTGTCATTAATTTCCGTCCTTCAGGAGGAATACAGAAGTGTTCCTTGACCAGCTGAAAGATATTTGCCACTCTACCACTGGTTTTAATAATCGGCACTCTAGTTTTTATGGATTAACTCTTCTAGGTTCACCGTTTTGTTACCTCTGACTCCCAGTATGAGCTGGGACTGGGCTTGTTTTAGACCTGTCGTTCACTATGCTACGTGTTTCTAGTTCCACTTGGAGACATCATAATGAATGCGACAGAAATGCTCAACTCTGAGATAAAAACCTAAAAAAAGAAACTCACGATGCTGACCACTCATATGGATCAATGGAGACTTTTCAAAAAAGTGGAATTTTCATGCTGTTTGCGTATATGTGGAATTGTATAATGCACAACTATCAGTGATTCGCAACAACTGACCAATCAGAGATGACCATTGTGTTGTCTCATGCCTTTCTTTCCAATCTGAGAAATAGCCTTCAGCCTGCTTTTAGAACCTTATCCTCAATAGAAAAAAAGTGTCCCTGAATTTACAAAATGTGGCAGAAAAGCCCTGGAAATCAATCCAAGTCAAGGTAAGTTGCAAAACAGGTCTTGGAAAAAGCTGCGGTTGTCCCTTCCCATGGATTTCCTCCCAGCAGGACATGGAAGTTGTTCAGGAGGCATCGAGAAAAGCCTATTTCAAGCATTGTCTTCTAAAAAAGTCAAGAGTTTCAGAATATACAGGTGATTTCAGCATAATTTAAAGTGGAGAAAGCAACAAAACTTAATTTATTTTGCTTACAATGGGCATTATTTGCTTCTTCCACATTTGATTTTTGAATATTCATTACTGATAAAATAATTCGAATTTATGAATATTTGTAATTCAGTTATAACCTCAAAGGGTAACAAGATCTAACATCAAAGGGTAACAAGTATCAGCCATTATTTTGTGTAGTGGCACAAATAGACATTCAAGAGGTGGGACCAAGTCACTACTTTACAAGTCCGAGTCAAGTCCCAAGTCAAGACAGGGCAAATCCAAGTCAAGTCCAAAGTCAAGGCAGAGGTAGTCTGAATCAAGACAGCCAAGTCTGAGTCAATTCCCAAGTCAAGACAGGTCAAGTTCAAGTCAAGTCCAGAGTCAAGGCAGGACAAATCAAGTCGTCCTAAGCCAAGACATGCCAGGTCCTAGTCAAGATCTACGTTTTTACTTTCAAGCCACTTCAAGTCTTTTACAGAAATAACAAAGCAATTATAGATAGCTTTCCTGTCGTCCAGTAAGTCGAGCATTGCCAGGGTAAGCATGAACTGATTAAATGTCTGCCAACTGCATAAATGTAAAAGTTGAATCGCAAGCCTTTTGCCATTTTGTCAATTCTTCAAATTATTAAATGTAATCCCACACAGCTCAAATATCATTGTTTAACATAATAAATGATATATTTTCCCATTGTTCTATGATCATTTGGTTTTAGTTTGTATGGCACATTGAAAATTGCATCAGGGGCTGAGTTCCCCCTAAAGCTCTGATCCTAGAATCTACAGGTGTTAGAATTTTAGAAGAATAAATGTTTTGATTATTAATTACCAGTAAAATAATTTTAAATTTATGAATGTGTTAATTTTGCTTTATTAATTTATAACACTGTTATTCCCATCACTGCTCCTTATAGACAGAGCTCCTCACCCTTAGATATAACCTTCTGAAGAAGCTCATGTCTGCAGCTTGTTTCCAAGACTTGTTCTTACCCAAAGCTCAGAAGTTGCAGATGAAAGAAGCATCAAGTGATGGGAATTAGCTCATGACAGGAGCGCAAAAGAAAAGAGTTTAGATGTGCTTTGAAGATGAGATAAGAAGATTTAAATGAGACTTGCATCACAGACATCAGTGTCATTGTGTGCCTTTGTCATGTGACTTTGGTCAGCTTCTACTGATGCTTTACTGTTGATGGAAGGTTTATTGTTTTACGAAACTGTTTCAGTTTCGACAGCATGATAATACTCTACACAAATTGTACATTTCATCGTCAAATGATGATTGTTTTCGGCAGCTTATGAGCCAGTGTAAGATCTAAGTTACTGCCTCACTTAAAACAGCGCAGTCAGCGGGATACAGGCAGAAAATTTCCTCACAGTTAATGAGAGATGTCATGCATCGCTAATGAACCATATTATGAGCTGGAACATGGAGAGATGTTAGCTTTGGCTTCCTGGATGTCTTTAAATGTATGTATAGATCAGATCTGCTGAACCTTCACTGCTGGAAAAACATCATCGTGCAACTGAAGAAAACACTCAACGTTCTCCTCAATGCATGACATCACTTTCTGGAGGAGAAGAAGAGATTGGCTCAGTTGAAGCTGGATCTCAGCTGTCCAGGAATGCAATGACATACTTCTGCATTTGGATTTCATTCACCCTCCACCCTTTCATTACATAAGAGAGGAAACAAGAGCGCTGGACATCAGCCGAAGGCCAATAAAGCTGGAACTGAAGCCATGGATAGAATTTAGTTTCGAAATGTTCAAGCGACTTCCGTTGACGATGAAATTGAAAAATTGCTCAAATAAAGGTTTGATAAACGTTTTATATGACAATAAACCTGCAAAACCTGATGTTATAAAAGGCAAACAAGCTCTTTCTTGCAGAGGGAATGTAACATTGTGCTTCAATAGACCCCAGAGACATCATGTGATAACAGCACTAGGCTGCCTTTGGTACACCAGAGGCTATAGGGGTTAGAGAGGTGACCAATCGTTACAGAGATATTATTAGAAAGACACAGCCTGAACTAATGCATTGAAGCACTTAACGAAGCCAACAGACAGTTAATAATCATTGTATGTATAGGTTATTGGCTGTCTGGCAACAGTGATGGTTCGGAGAGTCTAGCAGTTGCAGATTCTGCATTTTCAAACCGATAAAGCCCATTCTGCATTTTTCAAACGTGTGTAATGCCACAGTGCGTTGATAACTACAGTTCATTTTGATCGAGGCAGCCAATGCCACAGAATCACTACACAACAGAAAAGGAGAAAAGAGTTTATCCGCAAGTTTAAAACCAATTATTTAAACTACATACAACTATGTCATCATCCATATTTCTTCTGCGGTGAAATGACAAAAAATAAATACATGAACATTACTTGTGCTGTCTCCATTATGACAGTGCTAAAAGTTTAAAAAGTTAGAATTTTTGTCACTCTTTTTATATATGCTCAATAAAGTTTAGCTAGTCTTTGGTTCAACTCTGAAACTCAACACTGATCACTGTGCAAGTGAACTTAATGAATTAAAAAAAGACTCCCAAAGACACCTTACAAGGACACATAAAAAAAGAGTTAAAAAAATAGCACTGAGAAAAAAAAACAAAAACAAAAAAAAGTAAATGTTCAAACGTAAAAAACTTCAACAATAGCATATTTTATGGGATTATACTGTAAATGTTCAGATTTTTTTACAGTTGAATTAACATATTTTTATTGCTTTAAAAGCAGTATATACCAGTCAAATTTTTGATTTTAGTGTCTAGAATTTACAGTTTCATTGGACTGTACTGTAAATTTACTTTTTTAATTGACATTAAATTCTGTAATTTATAGAAGGTTTGCTTCCCTAAACAGGAAGGTCTTCAGTCGTGATTTAAAAACTCCTGAGGATGTTGATTCCACAGTTTCCACACTAAGGATCTTGATTCCGTGATCGCTTGTAGACAATCTAGAACTTATTTTTAAATAAATTATGTGGGTGATGTGGACTCTACTCCTAGAAACTTAAAAAGTGCACATTCACGTCCAATAAAACTGGGTAGAGGCGCTTCAGTAAATCTGATAGTTGACATTTGAAAAGGTTTTTTTCTGCATTGGGGACTGACTTCAGTTTGTGTTGTTAGTGTGCATACTCACAAACATCACGCAAAAATCCTTTTCAAAGAAGCTTACCATCAATCAGATTCTCCAGAGCTTTATAATCATCTCCTTGACTCAAGAGTTCAGCCCTTCAATGACAGCTTTGCGGAGCTAGAACACAAATGTTTTGTTTTCGATTCACACTTCTCTTTAAAGTACATTTACTCCATCACTAACTGGTAAATGGGTTCTATGGAAAATGAACAAAACTACTTAGAACTTTCTTCCAACAGGGTGCTTCGCTAATCATTTTAAAGTTCTCCTGAACCCACTCCTCTGATATCGCCATAATCCATAGAACTAGGAACCATTGCCCCAGTCTGAGCGATCTGGAGCTCTTTAGAGTCAGCCAGGTAGGCTCTGTATATTTAAAAACAATTCATTGTCTTCATCTTTGGTTTGTACTCTGACAGCTGTGGTTCCTTCTACACAGCTACATGCCTTTCCAAATCTTGTCTAATTCAATTACTGAAGCAAAACCGTAGAAACTTCTCAACGGTGGTAAGTGAAAAAATGAGGATTTGGTCATTTTGTAAAATCTTGTGAAATAATGAACAAATCTGTTGTTATTTGTTGAAAGTAAATGACACTGGGAAGAAACCAGGCTCATTTAAAGATTCACATAGAGATTCAGAACAAAAGTTGTGATTGAACATTAAATCTAATTTTAAATCCTTCAAGTAAACAATCAGATTAATTTCAATTCGATTAGAACAAAGTGCCCATAGACTGTGTTTCAAATCACATCATAGGCAACAATCAAATCACAACAGAGCACACAGTGAGCGATAGTCACTTAGGTGGATTTTTGCACAACATTCTTTGTGTGTGAATCAGAAAACTGAAATCTGATTAACTGACTCACTATTGAGTCAGTGTTTGTGTTCGGAGCATCAGAACTCCAAAGCCCCCGCTGTCTGTCATTCAGGGATCAATCTTTAAGTGTGCAAGCAAACAATGATCAGCCCAGGGAGTCTCTCTGTCGCTGCCTCAGGTTGTTTTGGATCAGTTTGCCATAGAGATAATATTGTGCATCAACATTTTGAGCTGAGCTAATCTTGAGGTAATCTGATCCTGCTGCCAACATCTCCACGTTTAATCTTGTTTTCTTTTACACCGGGCCAAATAAAGAGGGATGAGGCAATGATGGAATCAAACACTATTTAGGACATTTTATGTCCCATAACAACAGCGAGAACACAAAACCAGGCTGGAATCCAAAATGCGACAAAATTAACAAAAATGAACAAATACGAAATTTGTTTTAATGCAGCAAAAGATAAATACAACGTTTCACGTTTCAACAGTTGTGTAAATAGTACTGAAAATAAAATACTCAAGAAAAAAGTAGCATTTCTTGCCAAAAATGTAAAGAAAGTAGAGCAAAAGTTTCTGTGAGTATTACACTGATTAATTATTTCATTTTATATCGTACAAAATGTAGCTTACATCAGACACATTTTCTTAAGGGTGTTTCTAAGCAAGATAGAAATAGAGGCGAGATAAAGAAAGAGAAAAAGAACAGAAAAAAGGAGAGCATGAAAGAAAAGGGACAGATCAGGTGGAGTAAAAAGAGAGGAGAGAAAAACAAATGTGGAGAAGCGGAGTGAAATAGATTGAGACGGATAGATTTTAAAGAGAGAAAGACTGAGAGAACAAAAGATAAAAATACAGGACAAAGAGCAATGTAAAGAAAGAGAGATAGAAAGAGAAAAAGAGAGAGAAAAGAGAAAGGAAGAGAAAAAAAGGAAGATCACAGAACAGTAGAAAGATGGGAAAAAGCGAGCATGAGAGAGAATAACTGCAGGAAAAATAGCGCTGTATAAGTACAGATACAGAACTAGATATGTACTCAAGTAAAAGTAAATCTACAATTTTTCAATTGTAAATCTTAAATTTCTGAAAAAAAAAATTAAAAAAAAACAAAAAAAAAAACAAAACAAACTCAATTACAGGAATCGGAGTATTTGTAATTAGTTCCACACCACTGCCAAACCCTTTTACATAACTTTCAGATGTATACCATTTCTAGTTCATTAGCTGTTTTATTTCCTGTAACCTGTTTTCCAGAACACTTTGTGATTCTTTTCTTCTGTGGATTCCAGATGTTTTCGGGCTTCGGCATTCAAGCACCTGCTGAGGCTTTAAAAAAAGACCATTAAATCTATGAAAGAAAAAAACAAAGCTGTGGAAAACATCACCTGACGTCTCTCTGAAAACCTCTCTAACATTAAACACACAGGAATGATCGAAGCCAGAGCTGCGGAGTTCAACTCTGTCAGGAGTAATTACAGCGCTTAGGGCAGGATCGAGCCGTTCGGGGGGTGAGTGCATCCACACCCTTCAGTTCAGCCGGCAGTGCATTCCTCCATCGGCAGATCACTAGACATTCTCCCTCACACACACATCAGTTCTGAAACACACACACACTCCAAACCAACACGCTCCACCAGAGCTGGAGTTCTTTTAACAGCACTCCCCTAAATGCACGTCAATCAAATGCTATGATAAAACCAATGTGGAGGAAAGTTTTTTAAGAATTTTCTAAATAACAGAAACATTATTGGTGTATCCCGTAGAGACTGGGCACAACTATTTTAAAAAGGAGACGTCATCTCAGATCAGAGAAAAACTTTTTTATTTTTTTATGGAGATCATTGTGGTCATAGATCACAAAAGGAGATCTTTGGCATTCAGTTCAGAACATTGTGAACAGCTGCACATTTTAGATTGACATCTGACAGCTCCAGAAAAGTACCAGAGGGACATCTGCTCCTCCAGTTCTATTTCCATCGACAGAAGGATGAGACAAGATAAGACCAAGAGCTTAATTCAAATGATCAGGTGTCTCATGAAGGTAGTAGCTAGACTGTGCAGCTAAAGATGTGAGGTATCTTTAAACCAGAAAGGCCATTTCAGCAGATGAAACCAAGGTTTTGGGGAGAACGTGACCTCCATCAAGGAACTCTAAATGTTTAAATATTTTGACGCGATTGACCAATATTCCCTTATTATTATATTACGCCACCTGTTTCAGTTTCATGTCCTAAATCCTTTAGGTTGAAATAAAGCCACTGAATTTAAAACGGTTGAGAATTGTCCTTGACACAACACCCCTGCAAATTAAACCAGGTGTTTCAGTTTCACCGTCCAATTCCCATATGCTTTTAATGAATTTCAAACAAGAGTCTGTAAACACAAGGCAGTTCTTTGGCAGCAGTTGCTCATTTGAGACGCCTCATGAAACGGTGATACTTCATCTGTCCAGTAAAGTGTCTCTCAGAGCGAATCAGGAATGTTCATCATAAGGAATGCTGGAAAAAGCCTGTAAACGTCTGGTGGTGAAATAAGATCCGCACGAAATGTGAGTGAGTGAGTTTAGGAGAGAAACAAAGCCTTACTGCAACCAAAGACCTGCTTCAACATTGATACACAAATGCAAAATCTATGAGATTCAGGAATATAAAGTAAATCAAACTTTATGTCTAGTTTGATTTAACACTCAGGGTGTTAACCAAAGTGCTTTACAATAATAATAAAGAAAACTGATTAAAGAAGTCTAAAGTCTCTACTTTTACAGCTAGTTAGTTTAATTGTGTCTGCACCAAAAGCGAACACACTGAAAGGTGCCAAATAAACCCCTCTAATCCCACTTTGATCATTGTATTGAATATGTCAGGCCCCACTGTGTGTGTGATTCAATTTTGTTGTGGAATCAGCTGGTCTTGTGTCCAATTTCATTGTGATTAAAAAAAACATGAAACAACAAGTAAATATTGTGAAAGTGAATACTATTGTTAATTTCAGTATCTTTTGGTTGTAATTGTTAATCTTCTTCTTTTCCTTTCGGATGTTCCCAGTTTAGGGGTGGCCACAGCAAATCATCTGTTTCCACCTAACTCTGTCCTCAGTATCCTCTACTCTTGCACCAACTACCTTCATGTCCTCTTTCAGCACATCCATATATGTCGTCTTTGGCTGTCCTCTTGACCTCTTGCCTGGCATCTCCGTCTCCAACATCCTTCTACCAATATAACCACTATCCCTCCTCTGCACATGTCCAAACCATCTCAATCTGGCCTCTCTGACTTTGTCTCCAAAACATAATTGTTGATAAAATTGGGAAATTGTGATCAACTTGTGCAAATCAAATGTTGACAGAGTTCGGTTGGCTAATGAAAAGAAAAGGTTCCTTTATTATAAAGCACAACATGTGACACTTTCAACAGCAATCCTGTCAAACTGTGACAGGGCGCAGGAGTCAACCGTTAGTTATGAGTTGTCACACCCACTCCGCTCTCCTCTCCAGCAGCTGCTCACACTTATTTCAGTGGAGGCTTTAAGAGCACATTTTCAGAAAATAATCTAGTCATGCGTATCCCATAGTAAGCTTTTGACTTCAAGTGTTATGCAACATCCTCTTCAAACTCAAGAGCACCTTGTGTAATTTAACATGAACTGAATGTCAACTGAAAAACATTTTTTTTTAAATCTAAAAGATAATTTTGACAGCAGAAATTAAATATGAATCTTTCATTCAGCGTTTAAGACCTTGAACAGTCTAGCCCTGCAGTGCCTGACAATATTTACTGTAATAGCTCTAAAAAAATCACCAGAGCACTGCATTCTGCTGATAAGGAGCTTCTGGCACTCCAAGTTGAAAATGAAGGGGTACAGAGTTCGCACAGTTGCTGCCCCTCAATGTTGGAACCTACAACCTAAACATTTGGCAATCTTCTTTCATAGAAATTTTAAAATAAGACTTGAGATATATTTGTGTGCCCAGGGATTTCACATATGTGAAGATGTGTGATGTCTGGATGTTTTGTTATTATTTATATCATTTTGCACTCTGTACATTGTTGTATTTGGGCTTGAGTTGTGTTTCTCTATCCTGTGCGGCACTTGAATATTCTTTAAAAAAATACATTTTATTTACACAGTAAACTTTTAGAAAATTATACAATCATTCTTTCATCTATAGCCCTCTTATACAAAAAAAACCCCCCTAAACTATTGTAATCCCCAATGGTTCTCATACCTTACACAGTAAAATTTGCTCTATTCAGAGAGCTTTTCGTTCCTCGCTCTATAGAATTAAATGGTCTCCGATTTAATCATCTATTCAATAAGTTTATGATATATTTTTTTTTAAATCTGTGAATGAATATTGTCTTTTAGCTCTGAATAAACTAAACATTCTAAGCAATTAATTACTCTTTTAACTTTAACGTTTTCTGAATCAAGTTAGTTTTACTGTGAACATGTGTACAAATACAATATAAAACAAAAATATTAAAGTGTATTATTTGTTTATTTGAGAATTATTTGTATTATTATTTGCGTATTATGAGAGTATAAAAAAGAATACAGTGTAGTCTATTCAATTTCTTATCTGAGATTTAATAAAGTGATTTCTTTCTGGTTACTGCCCAAGAAAACGCTGGTTACCTTCAGCTCGCGAACTTATAGGTAAATAAACCTGTTCTGTTATAATCTGAAGAGAGATTCTGGAAAAGGTTGAGATCTTCACTTTCCAGGAACCTTATCGAATGCTGACAGAAAAGTCAATTTAGAGCTGAAGGGAGTTTCCTGCTAGAGTTCAGACGCTGGAGACTTTCGACCACATTCCCATGAAGGAGAGAGAGGAAGAAAGAGAGAGAGAGAGAGAGAGAGAGACATCCACACCTTATGATTAACACCCACTAGGATTTGAGAGTGGGCCACACACAGACGTTCTCCTCACTCCTCTCTTTCTCTTTCTTTCTCTCTCTCTATCTCTCTGTTTGCACTGGATGGAGGCCTTGTCACGCCTGAGCTAAAGGGTGTGAGGCGTAAAGAGAAACAGATTGATGCACGCTGACCGCAGGAGAGGAGCGTGTGTGACCAAAGCATCAAAGCTGCACCCTGTCCTTTTCTGGAAAACATGTCCTCATTCCTTTGAAGAATGATCAACTTTTCCTTGTTTGTTTATTGTCATATACACAATAAATTTCGCCAATGACATTGGTGTCTGGTGTTCAGGTGAGTACCTCTGTTGTGTCTCCCCAGAAGTAGAGGGAAGGTTCTCCCCAGACTGTGCTTTCTTTCCTGTGAAACACAGCGTAGCCCACAATGTCTTTAGAGACTGGTGTTGAGGTGACTGGTGAGAGGACAGTTTTCCACAGCACTAGATAAAATGACAGTGGAACCCAGAAGAGACACAGGAGATCCAAGAAGACAGGAAGCGATCATGGAGAGTCAGGTGGAATTAATTGTACGTCTGATAACTAAGAAGATGCATGGATAAATAACTATGGGAGAAGAACTGTAAGTGTGCTCTGATTGGTTGGGTGGATCATCAAGGTGATTGTCTGCAGGTGGGTTGATTGGAGTGAGGCTGTGTTGAGTGTTAGCTGTGCACACAGAACCTTTGACAGAATCTTGCCCTGTTCTAGAGGCATTCAGAAACATTGGAAACTCAAAAGATACAGGGAATTCAATATTTATAGAAAACAGGGATCTTTATGTGCGTAACCTTCTTCCTCTGTCCATGTTTTAATATTTTTCTACGGGTCCCCCTTTTTTATCAGTACACCCCTTGATTTAAATAAAAACAATGGTAAAATGAACCTCATATTTCTTGATTTGCTCATCTGTGTGAGCAAATCAAGAACACTGGATTTTTGCAGGAACACTGGAAAATCAAGCCAAAGGAGAGGAGAGGAGCCCTGTTAATGGCACAAAGCCTTGATGCATCAAAACAAAAGTGTTGGTGCCTACCCTAATACAAGAGGAAGGTAAAAAGGGCAAGATATAAGGTTTTTGACAAGGAAAATGACACACTTTCCAAATGATTTGATTTTATTTTTGGCGCAATGAAAAAATGGCAAAACAGAGCTCACAACGCTCTCTACAACATAAACAAAGGGAAACGTTTTTAAAGGCACCTGTGGCACACATTGGAATTCCTCTCTAAACATCTACACCTCTTTCACACGAGATCCATCACAGTTCGGCATTCCAACCAGAGTCGACTAATTGGGGTCAGCCTGTACGCACTGGAAACCAGCAACATTTTTCTCTTTCTTTTTTTTCTTTAAAGCCATGTGAAATTCCAGCTCCAGACTGCTGCCGTTTCTTCATTTCCTGTGACTTCACCTGCAAGAGTCCCACAGCCCCAGATGGGAGTGCCTCTGAGCATGTGAAGGTCTGAGACAATACTTGATAAAGCCATACACCATCACACAGATACTAAACAAAGAGACTGAAACACTTGAAGCCCCAAACTATAGTTTGCCAAGGAAACAGAGGTTTATCCAAAAAGAGAGTCCTGACCAAGAAGTGAATAAGACGATAAAGAATGAAATCCAAATACTTACCAAATGCCATCAACCCTCAAATAAAAGTTGGACAATGAACATGAAACAGTTGAAGTCACAAAGATTTGACAAGAGATTGAAACTTTTGAATCGACACAGATTGGACAACGAAACTCTTCACCAGGAAATTATCAGTCAGAGGTCTTAAAATTAAACTTGCAGTCACTATCAGACAACTGGACAATGAAACCGGAAACTCTGGCCGTGTAGCCAATATTTAACACACAAGGCACTGAATCTTAAACAAATGTTGCACAAAACAAAAACCTGACTCAGAAGTCAGACATTGAAACTGAATCGTTTCAACCAATCAACAATAACACTGAAATATTACAGTGAAACGAATGCAGTTCAGCCATCTGAAAAGCCTGAAGCTATCAATAATCAAACTGAGACACTTTCCAAGTATCTGTCTGACTGATCAATAGCCAGTCACTGGTTGACCTTGTTAAATTAGTGTCTATCAGACCATCTACTGGAAAATGTGTTCAGTTGAAAGCATCAGACCACTTTGCCTCACTCTTATTTCAGGGAGAGCATTAATTTTGTTGTCCAGCCTCTGTATATGAAAGTGTGAAGAGAGTCTGGATGGAGAGGTGGTGTAAATGCTGATGTGTAGAGTTCTCAGTGTATGACTCATGAAGAGGAGGCACGAAAACAAACTAAAGCCAATAATTCACAAACCTTCTTACTCCTACATGAGCTGTATGCATGTACACTCAACCACAAACACACACACACACGCACGCACGCACACACAAACACAGACACACACACATGCAGCCAATTAAGAGGCAAGTCAATAAATATATTTCAAAATCAATGGCTCTGCTCTCCAGGCACATGCTTCTCTCACTTACAAGCACTCTGATGCTCACGCAAAACACCGCACAGTGAGTTCAGATCAGCACATGTGTTAGAGAGTTAATGTTTGTTTATCTTCTGATTACATGGGATGCACGTCCACTGGTGAGTGTGTAGCTCAATCAGAAGTAGGTCAAAGGTGAGTATGTTGTGTGTTGGATGGTTGGCTGGTCACTGAGAGCAGGCTAAACAATTGAAGCTCGATTTTTTGGGGGGAAAATGTACATGAAACATAAATAAAATAAATTACGTTCTGAAAATGCCCTGCGATGGATGGCAACCAGTCAAGGGTGCACCCCAGCCTCCCGCCCAATGTTTGCTGGAGACCCGTGTGACACCGGAAAGGGAATAAGCTGTCAAATTCTAGCAACCATAACTATTTGGTTTTTAACGTAAAAATATGGTTTATTTATTACAGTGCATAATATAGAAATAAATAACTAGAAATAAATAGATGAAATATTTGTTGATTAGATAAATAATAATAATAATGTGTTAGAAGTATAATAATAATAATAAAAATAATAATAATAGATAAATATAAAAAATACACCTGAAAAATGATGTTTGCCATGGATTCAGCTTGTCCAAGAGAAACAATTCAACAAGCAATCACCACTCTCGATGATAATCCCATCCTTGGAAGCTACCATCCAATCACTGCCATCATCGAATCATCCTCTGCTCCTTAAAAGACTCCTTCCTGCACCTCCCGAACTGTCAGATCTACAGTTCACTCTACAGTTCACTGTTGTTTACTCAACAGTGTTATTTTGTGTGCTTGGTTCAACTCCTGCTTTCTGTGCATATTGCTGTATCTTTCAGAAACCTCCGCCCGCTCTATTCTCCACAAGATTCTGGTAATCCTCTGCATCACTAAACCATCTTTGAGTGTGCTGATCTTCTGTGGATGTCTCCCACCCACTGCTGCCTGAGAAACCTCCTGGTAAAGACTCTTCCTGTTGAAGGAATGATATATTGCTGCAGAGTATGAATATATTCAAAATAAATAAATATACACCATTCTTTATAATTTCATGGGCCACAAACTAAACACTTCTTACTAGGTCACATCTCTGTAGTTGTTCTTTTAAATTGATGGTTTTAAAACTGTAAATCTGAATACAACCACCACTGTTTTGGTGGTGAATCTCTCAGTTCGTCTGGTGGTTTATTTTCTAGTTTCACGAGTGTGTTTGTAATGAATGAGTCACAGTTCTGCAGCGCTAGCATCACGTCGCCCCCATGAGCCCTTTCCCTCAGCCAACACACAGACACACACCATCCTGAAGATGATGATGAAAATAACAGCTGAACACACATTAACTCCCAAATGCTTTGCATGTGCAGGGATGTCGACTGAGTGATGCTGAGTTTGCAGAAGCATGATGAGGATTCATCGCCGCTTCAGAGAACCCTTCCCTGATTTGTGTGTTTGATACCGCCGTGATCTCAAGAGAGGGTGACACTGTCCTCTTTCAGACAAATACAATTTGTCATTTATTAAACTTAAAAACAGACCAGGGGTGATTGATGCGCATAAAAAATTAATAAATGACTGTCTTGCAACTGAAAATCATACAGAAGATAGTCAAAGGAACCAGTGACACACTGGTTTGAGAAACACAGAGAATATAAAAGGAAGGAAATCAACCAACATAATCAGGAACAGGTGTGAAGGTTATTAGGTGAGGCACAGGCAGGGAGGGGTAGGAGCCGAGAGAGAGAGAGAGAGAGAGAGAGAGAGAGAGAGAGACAAGGAAGGAATAAGTGAAAGTCATAACAAATAGATAACATGACCAATGAAAACTCCAGGACTCTGACCAAACTTTTCCATTAAATTTAGGTTTTTGTTTCTTTATGTTGTAACAGATTTTTATAACAGCACTCTATTTAAACATAATACAGCTTCCCCTGTAGAATCCGTTTCGTCATGTGTTTGAGAACTTTTATTAATAAAGTTTGACCTCCATCTCTCAAACCTCTACCCAGCTGTGTCTCTGTGAGGTTTCAGGGCTTTGTTCCTTCTTCGCCCACTCTGGTGGGACTGCTTTTCTTTCTTTCCATTCTCAGGTTCACTGAGGACAGATGAAGGATGACCTGTACTCTTGTGAGGTTTTGGGGTTTCCTTCACCTTCTAGCCGCTGAGGTGAAACAGCAGCTTCTCTTTCTTGCTTCTCGTCTCTTTCTCTTTCGTTTTTTTCTGTTCCCCGCCGCTCGTAGACGATGGCTGCAGGTCTCTGAACTCTTCACTCCGCTGCCACAGCACATTCTCTTGGAACCTTTAAAAACATTTTCTCTCTCTCTCCCTCTCTCTTTCTCCATCTTTCTCTACAATTCCACATAACTTCTTAACATTTTCTTCTAGTTTGAGTTCTGGATTGAAGCTTAAACACTGTGAGTTCAGTTCATTTCAACCAACTAGACAGTGTTTTGGACAGTAAACTAGAAACTGTTACCATTGATGACCCCAGATCCCCCACATCAAAAGCATTGAAACTATAAAACCTAATCATAACTCCATTAACCATCAAACAGAGGTTGGCCGACGAAACTTAATGTCTCTTGCAGGTAGGTTATCATTGAATTTCAATTGGCCGATGAAATTGAAACATGAACCTGAAACACCCCACTGTCAAATTTGACCTTCAAGCAGAGGTTGGACAAGGAAACTGGATCAACTAACTACAATCAGCAGACTCAATCATTGATCACACCTTTAAGATATTTACGAAAAATGTTAATGAGACGTTTTGGATCCATCCACTGATGCCAAATTTCTTGGGTTAGAGTTTTTTGTTAAATAGTTAGCTTTTTGACCCAACTTAAAGCGTTTATAGGTTGTATTAAATTTGCATTAAACCGCCAAAAGTTTTTTGGTCAAACTCTTCTTTGATCATTGTTGGGAGCATGCACTGTCCAGTTAGAATACAAAGAAGATCTCAAGAGAAGATGGACATGGAGATCCATTCAGGTTATAAAATTAACGTTAGGCTAGAAGGCGGTTTGCGAGAGTATGTGACTAGATTTTTTTTTTATAAAATTCTCAGTAACCTGCAGCGTCTCTGTAAATTATTTTGGTGCACTTCCCATTCAAGGATACCTGGAAAATATGAGTGATTTATGTGCCATGAGCTGTCTCCACATTACAGTGCCTCAGTTTAGAAATAATCTATGATGTTTGGGTTAATTTACCCATGGCATTTTGAGAAACTTGTGTTGTCTGGACACAGGTTCAAGGCTTATGTTAAAAAGGTGTTGACAAATTATTTTGTGATGGCACAAAGAATTGTGGGTTAAAGAAATGCCTGCACCTTGGCCCAGGCTAAATGCTCCTCTGTGTTTGTGATTTTCCTTTGGAGAAACTCTTGTCTGATGGCAAACATTTCAGAATTACATGACTGGGAGTTTCCAGCTAGGAAGAAACATCATATAAAAAAACACAAACAGATTTTACTTTACTATTGGAACTAACAGGAAATGGAGAGACATTTTTGACATTTGATAAAAATTTCAAATGTAAAACAGACCAGATGCGCATTTTTCACGAGTTGGTATAATTATTTATTAAAAGTCTGTAACAAATGTTATATTTCACAATGTAATAAACCATGCATTAAACCAGCCTTCACAAAGCAGTGAAATGATCCAAGCAAATGGGCGGCAGGAGGTGACACTGAATTAATAGATTAATAAAACAATCACTGCATCCTAAATAGTTGATAATGTTCTTTAGACCCGAGGACTTCCCACAGACCTTTGAAACCATGGCTGCTTGACTGCCGATTGCAATTCACAAGAAGAAAGAGCTGATGACTGATTACTAACTGTTTTAAGTCATTTGGGAACACAAACCTATAAGCCACATTTATGGTCAAATTCAATAAAATTTGAAAATTTCATCCCTTTTATTCCTACATATCAATCATTTGAATAGAGTGAATCTTCCAGTTTATCAAGATTCCATCAATATATAAAAAAAATGTATGGTATTTTTCAAAGCAAGTCGAGTGGTTTATACTGTTTGTGGCTGATCCGAGGGAGATGTTTGACAAAAATGTGGAGAAAAGGGAGGATTTGCGGCGCTTGTGGATTACAAAGTCACTCCGCAATTGTGGGATAAGCTTAACTTTTTTACGTCCTACTCACATCATTGGAAAAGCCAGCTTTTATTGGTAATTCTCTTTATTGGAAAATGGATCAGATGCAGTGCTAAAATCATTTTCCTTGTCACCCCTCGTTCAATCAGATGAATGATGTCTCTTGGCACCCATGGTTTTCGATCAAGACGCATGGTATCAACTGGACTGAAAATTCGGATCGGCATGATTTTTTTCTATGTGTTCTTAGATTTCTTCTCTGTTGTCATCTTCTTCTTTCCTGTTTCTCCATGTGGCTCAGAGTCCATCTGTTGTACGCCTTCTTCAGGCAGGGAGCACCATTGCATAAACATTTCCTCAACCCAGAAGAAAAGCACCCTGCTGAGAAGCCATCTGAAGATTTGTGGGAATCTCACTTCCCCAACAGCAATTTTCTAAAGACACTACCCTTCTAACAAAAACAGGATGTTTTGCTTTCATATTTTTTGCTCCGCCAAATATTTAATCTATTTTTAAATACAGTTTGAGATGAGGCGGCACATTGGCACAGTAGGTAGCACTGTGGCATTTCTCGTCGGTGACCTTCCTGGAAGGAGTTTGCATGTTTTCCCTGTGCTTGTGTGGGTTTCCTCGGGTACTCCGGTTTCTCAAACAATCCGCCCCCAAAAATGCAGTTAGGTTAATTGAATAATCTAAACTCCCCTTAGGTGTGAATGTGTGTTGCCCTGCGATGGACTGGTGATCTGTCCAGGGTGTACCCCTGCCTCTCGCCCAATGTACGCTGGAGCCGGTAGACCCCCGTGACCCACAAATGGGAACATACGGGTTGTAAAACAAGTGAATGCATGAATTTGAGATTATGCATTTAAATATTGAATATATCCTCTGCAAACATGAAGCTAGCCTGTCTAACAAGGGCTGTACCATGGTATGCAGATCCTGTTGTCAGTCTTTGAGAGGTCTCACACCCTTTAACCCTCATGTCCTTCAGAATTTTTTTTCTTGAGTCTCCCTCTTTCTCCCTCTCTCAGGAAAGGCGGCACTCGGGAAGTGCCCTCGACAGATTGTTTGGAGTTTAATAGGGACTTGTGAGAAAAGTCAAAGTGTGAAAGAGGGCAATTGAGACACACAAACACTCGTGGGAAACTGGGAGGGGGCGACACAGAATCTGAAGAACATTCCTAACACCAATGCTCAGCAAAACACAAGCTCAGCAAAACACTAATGAGCTGAATAGAGAGGGCCTGCAAAAATAAACATACACAGTTATATAGATAGTGTGTTAGACATTTTGGAAAACTCTGAAAGGTTACATTTAGTTGCATTTCACTTTAAAGTGACTCACAATAGACTGAAAAACTTGCCCCTGACTTTGGTGTTTGTAGCACTATGCACTTTGCACATTTACATTTGGCATACACTTTTAATTACTTTGGATTGTTTTTGTGTGTCTGAAACAATTGTTACATCGCATACAGACAACATCCTCTTTTAAACTACGTGTACCACCATCAAAGCATTAAACCAATGAAATATTCCACAGACAATCTCTGCAAGCATTCCTGAGATCAGCTTCCAGGAGCAGAATGATTGCTTTTGCACCTTTCAAAGTCAAGTTTGCTTGGAAATGACTCTTGTGTGAACGCATTCTTAGGAGGTCACTAGTTCAAGGCCAGCCAGAAGTCTTTCTGAGTGGAGTTAGCATGTTCTCCTCATATCATGGTTTCCCCCCAAAAGTCCAAAAACCTTCAGGTGACTTGAAAAATGCTAAGTTTGTGTATACAATGGACTGCAACCCGTTCACAGTACATTTTTACCAATGTGAGCTGAATATAGGAACCAGCAAATAATCTTGTAGCTTTCAAGGTATAAGCATGTGAAAAATGTATTGATAGATTTCAAAATACTGCGTTTACACAGCTTTTTCTCCAACCTCGGGTAAATGGGGCAAAGCTGATGAAAAGTTTATTAAGTCTAACCAAACCAGTTTCTATTCCCACTGGATTTAGTTGCTTATGACTATTTCCTGCCTCAAACCCTCAAAAGAGCAACAAACCTGAGGTTTCTTCATTCACTTTCAATCTCCTTTAAAAAGTCCACCTCATATTGTCCATGCATTGAGATTCCTATACACATGAGAAAACATGCAGTAATGAACAAACAGAGTGTGTTTGTGATGCAGTGATCAAGAGGAAACAGGTCTGAAACCAAAGCCTATGACTTAATGTCTGTCTTGCATCCAAGCTAAACCAGCAGACTCCATCAAAGAGAGTGTTTGATTTAAAGAGTGAGCACCAGACGTGTGTTTATGTACAACAGCATGGAAAACACAAGCACCTGGCCAGGGAGGATGTTGAAAATCTTGCTGCAACTACAACTGTGGAGAGGCCATCTTGGTCTCCTGAACTCAATATCATTGAACCCCTTTGTGGAGAACTAAAACATGTAGGAGCGCCCAGGAATTTACATGAGTTGGATGCTTTTTGCCAAGATGAACCAGCAGAGAAGATAAAGAACTTCATAGACAACTACCACAAGAGACGTCAGGCTGTCATTGATGTTAAATGGCTAGGATCATTAGGTGTAAACTTTTGATCAGGATCATTTGGAAAGTTCCTGTCGTCATTATGATTCATAAACAACTGTAAACAGTTGTTTGACAATAAATGGCTTCACCCAACCACTAACTATGAGTGGAAAAAGTTTTTGTGTTATGTTTTCTGAATAATACAAAAATTGGCCAAGAAATGTAAAAAAAAAACTGCCCTACTGAGCACAACTGTATGTGATGCCTATGTGATACCATTAACATAGTCCGCACAGAATTCTCTGATTGCATTTTTCACCAGTAGTGATTGAAGGTATCAATGTTCAAAATGTATTCGATGAGTTAGGTCAAGTAAATGCATGCCATACAGCACTCAGGATGTGTTGTGATTGGATTGATATTGTATGACAAGTTCAAATGTGTAAATATGTGACTCACAAGGGCAAAGCACCATTTAACATCTAATATAGGAAAATGTCAAAGTTAGCATATTCCTTGTTAATTGTCTTTATTATAACAATTTCTCCCCCCAAAAAATGTAAGACTCAAAAGTGGTCCTGGCCACCCCAGCTTAAAATGTCTATAGAATCAGAAATGTCTTGGGATTTGAGACTCTGATCTATGTCTATCTCTGAGAAATGAGCCCCAGCTCTGCAACATTCTTAAAAAACTCTTGCGTTCCCACTCTTTCACACTGTTAATAGCTCTAAAAAAGTTTTATAGAGGCATGAGGAAGCACCATTAGGGTTTTACAAGCATGAACGGTGTTTCCACACTAGAAGAGAAACTCAACCAAATTTTTTCCAAAGTAAAACCTCAATTCTGCAAATGTCAGAGGAAATCAGCTTTTATTCTTTATTAAGCCCAACACACAACCTGATTAACTTGAACTTTGTGGTTCAGTGCTGCTCAAAATGATTTTCCAGCAAAAAAATGCTTAATATGTAAGATTTAGTTGCTGCATGTCTTTGATATCGAGCTCTGGGTTTACCTTGTATGTTAAAGTAGAATGTATTTAAGCTCGCTTTAAAGGCATTGAGGATAAATTTAGTTTCAAAGTCACAAGCTATTGTAGTCATGATATCAATCTGCCGATTGGTATGAAAATGACAGAAAACCAGAAGTTTAAACTGCGACGGTAAAGGAAACCATGATCGTAAAAGCAGTAAATACAGTAAAACGCAATATTTAATGTAAAAACACCTGTTAAATCCATGACTGAGAACCATCAGAAACCTTCACCACGCTGTACATAAGCTGTAGTTTGTTTTCCCAATGTGGTGTTCCATTACCTGTTTGCATTTGATGACATCATAGACCGTAGCCCATCGAGAGTCTCAAATTGTGATTTTCTAAGTGTTCGCATGATTGCATGATTGTGTGACATGTGCAAATGTACATGCATGCATGGGAGTGTGTGAGAACATACATGAGTGTGTCATTGTGGGTTTGGCAAGGCTCGTCCTCTCCTGGGTGGCACAGATGAAGTCATGTTGAGGAAAAGTGCTGGAATAACTCCCTCTCTCGCTCAAACACACTCTCCATTCGCTTCTCAACAGATGCAGAAAGACGAGTTCATACACACATTTGCAAATCTGCACATCTGCTCATAAAACTCAGCTCTCAGGCTTCAGACCTCAGTCCTACTCGGATCATAAGTCAGACATTGTTTCAAAACATCGCGATTAAAAATGTGCCCTTCATTTGTCTAGACATTGGCTAATGAGAAATGCAGTTGTATTATGAAAAAGCTCTGTCACCAAAGTTGCAAGTTTGTTTCTCAGGGAAAGCAAGAATCAGAAGTTGCTTGAGTGGAAAGGAAGTCGCTTCGGATGAAATTGTCGAATGTAAAAGAACAAAGATGGAATTATGTATTCTGAGGGTAGAAAAGGACGGCCGTCACATTTTTAATTCCTTTCTTTCGAGGCTTCTCCTTGACCACATCTTTGTGCACGCTAGGTGAGCAGCCTGTACTGTAATATCTTCTTCAGCTCTTTGACCATTTCAGACGTTGCTTCATGTTATGAGATGTGTCTGAGTTCTGAAAATGCTTTTTGCTTCACTGTTGTCATTTTTAATCTCTGTGCGATTGGTTTTTGACCATGTCTGGGAATGTGCACTAAAGACAGAGATTTCACATCTATATTTATTCACAGAGACTCACTCGTGCAGAATACACAGAACCAGGGTCATTACAGTTAATGATAGAGTGGGAAAAATACCAGAGGATACTGGTTTACATTCCTTAAACTATCCTCTTTTGTGTTTGAAAAAAGAAAAAAGTACTGGGATGGGAAAAAATATGTGATAATTACATTTTAGGATATTTCTCATCAATGGATTCCAGTGTCAGAGACTTGCAAACATTCTAGTACAATAGTCCATCCATCCATCCATACACACACCCACCAATCTATCAACCCACCTCATGATCCATCCACTTATCTAAAAAACCCATCCATGCATCCACACACCCATCCATCCATCCATCCATCCATCCATCCATCCATACACACACCCACCAATCTATCAAGCCACCTCATGATCCATCCACTTATTCAAAAAAACAATCCACACATCCATCCATCCATCCATCCATCCACCCACACATCCACCAATCCATCCACCTATCCAAAATCCCACCCATCCATACACACACACACACACACACACACACACACACACACACACGCACACACGCACACACCAATCCATCCACTTATCTGGATCCCATCCATCCATCCACACACCCACCAATCTATCAAGCCACCTCATGATCCATCCACTTATCTAAAAAACCCATCCATGCATCCACACACCCATCCATCCATCCATCCATCCATCCAATCCATTGACCAATCTATCCATCCATCCATACAATGTAAAAGACTATTATGTGAGCCACAAGGTTTGAAAAAAAGGGAAGTAAACTGTTGTAGTTAACAAGTGCGGTAGCATTGTACAGAAATCAATAGTAAATGTTTAATCACATAATTGCATTACACAAAAAGGGAAATTACTAAATTAAGTTTGCCGTCACTTTACTAAATGGTTAGATGCTTGTGGTTCATTGTTGTTCAGTGTCCAGCATTGCATGTTGCTTCAAGTGTTTCAATTTCATTGTCCAAGCAATTGATTCTCGATGGCTTGATTATTAATTGTTTAACTGAACAGTAAGACATTTCATTTCCAACATATTTTGAATATTGATGGCATTTTAGTCCATTTCACAACCATGTTGCTTTGTAGCCTTCAGTCTTGCAGTGTTCGCATAAATCTGCACAAAACCAAGGAAAATTCCTGTTCTGTAGAAATGCTTTTTAAAATTTTGATCATTACACAATGTCTCCTCCAGGTTCATTGTTTCTATGGTGTGTGTTCACCATGGTTGAGGATCTGGGCATCTGGTAAAAAGTGAATGTAAATGTAATGTTCAGGAGTGCAGTGTATCTGGTGTCTCAGCGTTTCTGCAGGAGCAGGAAGGGCAGGTCTGACTCCGTGTGAAACTGTTCAGGGGACACTGTTGTTTCAGCTGCAGTCTCCACTGACTCACCCATACTTCCCTTTTTCAGAGAAAATTCCCCCTCTGCTCCTCAGTGTGTGTTCGTGCGTGCTCCTAACTCACCTGCTTCATCTACACATACTGGATGGAGTTTGGTGGTCACCATGGAGACAGACAGATGATTGACAGTGCAGGTGCAAGAATAACCTTGATTAACCTGGGGAGAAAAAAAGAACAATTTTGTGTACTCATCACAGCCAAAACTTTTCTTTGTTACAGAATAAATCTACTAAATCACACTGTGCCGAAATAATTAAAGTAGTGCACACATACTTACAGTGAATAAAATTCACCCCCTGGTGATTTATTAATTTTACTCACAGACAAAGAAATGATCTATTTATACAAAAAATGAGTTATAAACTGATTTGCACCAAATGATTGAAGTGAGTATTTGACCCCTTTTAGTTCTTGGTAGGGATCAGATCTTTCTTTAGTTAGCAATCATGAGCAATTTTGTAAAGCTCCTCTTTGCAGATCCTCTCTTACTTCTACACTCCAGAGCCTCCATTTTGTGCCTTTTTCAGGTGTCTTAGGCCATTATCCTGCTTGAAGACAGAGCAACATCCAAAATATCTTCTTAGGGTTCATGGATACCATTCCTCCTCCTCTTAACATAGGTTGTTGAGGTGATGCCAAAAAGTGGATTTTGGTCTCATTTGAGCACACCACTTTAACCAGTTCCTTTCAGAATCCTTCAGATGTTTACAGTGAATTAGAGACGGGCTAAACATGTCAGACACAGATTGATTACATCTGAATTCAGGCTGTGATCGAGTGAGGCGATATCCAATAGTCATGTTAATGAGCACATGGAAACTATTAAGTGGCAGTGCATCCATTTGATCTACCTACTTTTCATGTTTTTGGACTATGGGATGACGCTGGTTGACTCAACAAATCATCACACAGGTTTAAACCCAAGTAGGTTCATAGGGCAGAAGACTTTCCGACCAGACTGCAGAGCTATGACCCCCCTCCCCACCAGCACTACTGAAGAAATCCAAGGGCTTGTGAAAAGAAACAGTGGCAGAACATTCTGTGAATTCTATGGGAGAGCTTCATGACGGGAGGCCATTAAATGGAGTCTGGAATGATTATGGTCCTTACCCAAAAAACATTAGTGAGGCTTGGTTTTTCTGTCTGTGTTTATGTCTTGTACTGTTCTCTCTCCCTCTCTCTATCTCTAACACACCCATATAGAGTTCCTTTTTCTCTTTAAAGAGTCTTCAGAGCTGAAGCTTCATGACAAAACAAAAAGAACAGAACATTAAAGTAGTATATATTGTCAGGGATTCACTGGTATCTGCACAAGCTGACTTATCAGCCCCAAACATACCTTATCATAATGCCAATCAATATCCTTTTACTATTTGAAGACTCGAGGATTGTAATGTACAGAAAGGAAACAGGTTTATTTATGTATTTTTAGAATGGTACAGAAAAGCATTCATTCACCTCCCACCCTGGAGGGACGCCTGAATGCTCCCTCTCTCTCTTCTGTTGTTCTCTGGCTGTGTCGGTCTAGGAGAAACAGGACGCTAAATGAGAACCCCTTAAATGAAGTCTTCTCCTCATGAGCACATCAGTGAGTATCATCTTTGCTATTAATATTATTTGCAACGCTTACAATTTTCTATCACACCATGAAGTCAAACAGCTGGAGATGTTGTCTTCCCGAAATAAGGCGCAATGTCACATATAATTTTACCACTTTTGAAATGATCACAGCCAGCAAACTTATCAAGTTCAATTGCATTTACCAGACATACATCGATGCCTTTGTCCACAGCCACTCAGGAATGGCAGAAATTTAAAGGCAGAATGAGAATGTCCCCCTTTTTCCAGCCCCAGATATCATGTGTGCATTAGTGTGTGTGTTGGAGTGTGTTTGATGCACTTGCAGCCCTGCTCCACATTCCTGTTCAGCTCTTTTCTTTTCGTCTCAGACAGAGGTTTGGATGAAGCACTCGAGCAGATCACCTTCAGACCACCAGCACTTCTACACATGTGCTTTTCTCCATTTCTACCATGTTTACTTTTCTACACTTCCTTACAAGTGTTTTTCTTTTCCCCACGTCTCCAGCAGCCTCATGGATTAATACAATCACTTCCACACTGTAGAGAAACTCATTTGTATTCAGTGAAAAAGATTTTTGTATTGGAATAGTTGTGAACACCATCAATTTACAGTAATTATTTGGTTATCAAAATAATGCCAGTCTACATCATTCTTCAACTGACCAACCAGTAATATGTCCACAGGCGGATGGTTTAATCTTTGTGATAGAAATGTCTCCCTACAGGGTTCTCTAAAGAGCTCATCATGATACATCTAAGGATCTTTACCATCTCAGAGCTCAAAGAGAGCTCCTGAAATATTAAAAGTTCTAGGATCTCCACAAACACAAGGTCTGCTGCCAGGAGATGATGTTTCCTGTGTTTTTTTCACCAAGTAGCATATGGATTCACAAAGGCCATCATCCACTCGTATGGAGAACATGCAAACTTCTCACAGTAAGGTCAACGGCTGGAGACGAACCAGCGACTTTCTTACTAAAAGGTACTTTAAGTAAGCAAAGACAAATTGCTGCATTGGATTTTGTGATCTAACCCAAGTTTGCATTCAAACAAGTTTAATGATGGTAAAAAAGTACTTGTTTTGAAGTAAAACAGGTGAAAAGAAGAGAAAAAGCTCTGCTTTTCTGACCAGTCTACTAAGTCTTCTATACCTCATTAGTTCTTGTTCGTGATGATGTTGCTTGTTACATCCTCTTTATGAAGAGGGAATTTCGTAGAATGCAAAGATGTGTACTGCTCAAGAAACAGATTGAAAAATTGCTCGTGTGAAGTTCAATAATAGTTGGAATTCATTGTTCATCCAACACGTCCTTATTCATCATGTTGTCGACCTTATAACTAGTACCACTATAAACTAGTTTGGAAATTTCTGATGGGCCAATATTACTTTGTGATAAAATCTACTGCCACCTATCTTTACTAAGTCTTGGATATATTTCAACATTTTTTTTGTGGACTTTGAAAATGAAAATGCTTTTTGTACATGATGTGAGAAAAAAACAGGGTGCGTTTGTACACGGACTAAGTTAAACGTTTAGTTTTAACCTAAGTAAAATCTAATATTAATATAATATTTGTATAATTTGAGTTTCGGTAGGAGCAATCAGGGCACAGCACCTGGTCCTTATGTATTCACTAAGCCCATGGTATTATTATCCCAGACTTGCCATATCTCCAGTTGACCTAGTCTGAGCTTCACCTACCTTCCTCACCAGAACTCTTCTTTATTAGGAGGTAAAACACGGATATGATCCGTATCCAGACAGCTTGCCTGTTAATACCCTGTAGTAGTCTCTTAGTACTGTTAGAACTCGCCCCTTCATGCTCCCACTTGATGGCTGGCCCTAGTGATGAACCCGGAAAAGTAATTAATTGCCGTTTCATATCTATCAACAATCACAAAGTCATCTGAAACTCTTCTGAAAGAAATGTGTGTGATGAATTCTTGAGGGGCAACATGCATCTTCTCTATAACAATGAAATGAGATATTCTTAAATCTCTGATGTGTAGTTTTATTTCATCATCCACTCTGATGAATGCAACTGAAACAATCGTGATCTCATCTTCCTAAAATCACAACAATTTGTTGTGATTCATACCACATCTAATGCGCTGCCGATGTGAGCTCCGTCATGCAAACAATCAATTACTCAATTATCTAAACCAAAGGAATTTCTCAATATTCCCCAAAGCAGGATAAAGATGTTGAACCAGAGCCTGGAAGTGTTTGAATGGGGTTCACAAAGTCATCTAACGGGAAAAGAAGCTCACTTAGGAATAAAAATGATTTCATTCGCTGTCGCACACTCATGTTTTGGTGGAGTTTGGCCTTCTGAAAAATTCAATTATTACACCCATTAAGTCATACTTGAATTCTTCCAGAAGAGTGCGATGTAGACACAGTGGGATATTTTCTGGCATCTGATATAAAGTCTGACTGACATAGAGATATTTCAAGGAGATAATAGAAAAATAGAATTATTTATAGGGTTGCATAATTAGATTAAGTATCATAACAAAGCCTTGTTAGAACCTGGCCAAAACCAGTGCGTAGAAATTACTCTAGATTCTGAAAAGCTCTGTTTTCAATCCAAATCTTGCTCAGACTTGAACACACCTCTCAGCTGAAGCTCAACACGGTCACGTCCAAGTTTGTTTGGTCACGCAGAGAGAGCTGGGCCAAACATTCCAGCATGAATCCCCTTGAGAGCAGGCAACTACCACCATAACAACACGAAAAACACTGCCACTACACATCTTATTATCTATCCATCATGATCAAATAAGAACAGTGACTTCAGTCTCAAGCCTGTTATTGCAAGGAAATAACATTTAGCCCATACATGATCTGAAAATATTTGACTCTTTGTCAATTCTGAACATCATATATTAACTCTTAGAAATTCGGGGCTTTTTGGAGCTTTTTTTACTACTTTAAAATTTGTACTAATATCATTGATACATTTTTTTTCATTACATTATCCAGTAATTGCAGAACAACCTGAAGTTGTACAAAAACTACCATTCTGAGTATTACATTTTGTCTTTTTACACCAAAAATAAAAAAACACTAACAGAACTTGTGCCAGAACTTTAAAAAAAGTTATTATTTTGGTTATATTTGTTTAGCTTTTTTTTTTAATTTAGGCTCAGTATATAGTTGTCAGGATCAGACAAGACGACTGGATGAGTCAAAAACACATGTTTATTCATGTCAAAAAGCACAACAGTAAAAGCATAATCGCCCCTATACGATAGAGCTTAGCTGTATCTGCTTGTATTGTTGCTAATTAATGCAGGGGAACACGGTAAATTCAGACGACCATTTACTTAGGCAAGCAGCCTGGAACCAGAGGGCCACTCTTGCAGGTAAGAAGCCATGGAGCCCAGAACCACTCATGCAGGTGAGCAGCTCAGGACCAAAGGACCACAGATAAGCAATTCAGCATTTCCTAAAAGAAAATGACTTGGACCAAACATAACATTTTCAGAAAAAGTGGGAAGATCCAGAGAGCGATTAAACTTTCAGAAATCAGATCCCTGAACTGTCTTTAATTGGCAACACATTCTGTAAAATAGGTGATAAGAGCACAAGGCAATCGTAAAACTCTCTTACAATCATCTTTCTCGTTATTAAAGTACACAATAACTGCAGAACATCCAATGGACACTAGATAGCAAGGTTCAGTAAGAATAATACAGTAATCACATGTCTGATGCAACAATATTTATTCTATTAAATCATATTTTATTGGACAGTGGGTGATGTATATTGAAAATTATGATTTGCAGAGAGGCTGGGCACACCTTCATAAAACTTTCTTTTTATTTGTTTGTCTTTTTCTTTGATTCCTAAAAAGCCCTTTACCTCTCTCCAGCTGCTGTTTCTGGTTTCTCTGTGGCTTCATGAGGACGCCGCTGGAGTCACTATGAGTTACTGCTGCAGATTCAGACGAATGAAAGATAAACAAACATGGAGGGAATGAAGAGAAGGAAAGAGTGTAGGAGGAGAGTGTGTGTCCCACTGACCCAGACTGAAGAGAGACGCTGACAGAGGAATGGCATGTGCTTCTCATCAGCATCAAAAACACTTCACAAGAAAAGAAATGAAAGTCATAAATATGCTTATTTTGAAGCGACGACATGGAAGAACTGTTTTGAGAGATATTTCATTCAAAAAGACATTTATTTACATTATACTTGTAAATTTATAGCCGTATAGCTTTAAAATATTTGTAATAGCTTGTCAATGGTGTAAGTGTTGTGTATAGATTTTCTTTCTTTCTTTCTCTCTTTCTCGTACTTTCTTTCTTTCTTCATAAAATGCTTTTTTTCTTAAAAACAGCAAATCTTTTGACGGAAACATCTATAATATTGGACCTCCATGAAAAGTGCAAAAAAAAGGTTGAACAATTAGATTCATCATGACCTTCTTTTGGAAAAATTTTGCTTTTTTATTCTTAACTTTGATTATTTACGACCCACTTGTGTTTTACACCTTCCTTTTGTTTTCTCTTTCCTGGATTCTGTCCATTCAACGAGTCTCAAATGAAAGTTCATACCTGTGAGGGTGATTTGAAGCTATTTGAAAAGAAATAAGGAATTAATCTCCTAAAAAATGTCCAAGAAAAACAGCTTCAGTGTTTGCTCTGAGATGGATGAGACATTTGGAAAAATGTGTTTATTCTCTAGAAGAACCTAATGCTGATGGACACACACAGGGCTTGGCTCAGAATGGCAACCATCACTCATCATAGACACAACGAGAGCAACACAAAGCTTTTAACACTTTTAACTTTTACACTATTTTACATATGTTTCTGTTAGTGGAGCCTTTACAGTAAGTTCACATCTTTTTTACAACATTTATCATAAAGCCGTTTTTAACTTATTATATTTCACTTAGAACTTACTTAAATTTACAATCCAATCATACAAATTAGGCAATACAAGCTAGGTTAATGAACCAAAAATCTTGACACACTGTATAGTGCAACCCATGAAAGACCATTCATTCTGGCATGAAAAACCTGAGTCACTGACCACAGATCAGCCAGACTGACCTTTATTTTGCTGTATTCACCTTTTGGCTTCTCTGTGTTTAAATAAAACTCTTTTCATGATCCGGATGAGGCTGAAGTTTAATGAGTTGACTAGTCAAATGTAAGTCAGACATCAGCGTAGTTTGAAAGCATCCGAGTCCCTGCTGTGATATTGTCCTTCTTTAATGAGGTCTCAGACTCATGATAAGTCACTTGTTTCCTGTGGTGGCTGAATTGTCTGTCTGGGGATTTGAAGCATTGAAGAAGCTTGGTCATTAAATGATCTTTGCTGTAAAATACAATAACTGCATCACGTGAACTCCAGGAACTCTTCAATGCTTCACTTGAATGCAACATTCTCAGTGTATAAACTCTTCTCCAGCAGTTTTCAAATCTGGTAACTTGTGTTTTTAGGTGAAACAATTTAAGTTTATTAATTAAAATGCAAAAAGCAGAACTTCATTTATTAAAAAGTATTAAACAAACAAAAAATTGTATTGATTAAATTGCATTAAACCAGAACTTTAGTCATTAATAGGCATTAAACACATGCCCTAATTGGCTTTTTGCATAGAGCTCTTGGAACAAGGACCCAAATGCAGAAAGTGTCAAAAAATCTTTGTCTGTTACACATTTGCCACCAAGTAGTCCAGCATTCTATAGAAGGCCTAAGCAATATATAAAATATAATTTTTCTTTTTATCATGTTTTTTTATGAAAAATAAATGATTGAATACACATAGGCCTTATATAGAAGTCCAAATGTCACACATTACCAGTGAAATGTACAATACATAAGTTCTATTTCAGCAGAGCAAGGACCTTGAGCACTTCAAAATTACAATATTTGTTTGTTTTTTAATCCTTTATTAGTCAGATTTGTTTGGTTGAGTACCTTTTTATTTATGCGTTCTTCCTTTCTTCCTAAATAAGTTACACTTTGGATTGTTTAGTTTAAACATTTCGAACATGATCTTTTTTCATTCATTTTCATTCCCACTTATTCCCTTTCGGGGTCACGGGGGTCTGCCGGTGCCTATCTCCGCCACACATTGAGCGAGAGGCGGGGGTACACCCTGGACAGTTTGCCAGTCCATCACAGGGCAACATTCACACACACATGCACACCTAAGGGGAATTTAGATTTTTCAATTAACCTAACCGCATGTTTTTGGGGATTGTGGGGGAAACCGGAGTACCCGGAGGAAACCCACGCAAGCACAGAGAGAACATGCAAACTCCTTCCAGGAAGGTCACCGGCGACCCTCGAACCGACAACCTTCTACCTGGAAGGCCACAGTGCTACCCACTGCGCCTCGAACATGATCTCCCATTAATTATTCTATTTTCTCCCATTCTTTTCATGGGGGTGCTACTCAGACCAATCTAAGAATGACTGCACGCTCATAACCAGCACTTACGCTTACAAACTCAGGGCAGGTCCCTGAGTTTTAAGCTCCCTTCTTATTCTCCTCTCTCCTCTCACTTGAGTGAGTGATCTTTTCCTCTCTTTTCTCCTCTCACACGGTGGTTGCTGGAACTGGGAGGCTCTCCATGGCCGCTTACTCTTGGCTGTAATTCTTCGGTGCTCGCTATCCCTGAGTGAGACTGATCTCCGAACTGAGTATATCGAGTAAACCGAGCCTTGTGGGCAACCTGCTCTTGAGTTAAAATAAAGAAAACTGTTTGTGAACTGAGATCACCATAACTTGAAAAGAACAAAAGGAGAAAAGTTCAGGACTTTCTTAAGATCTTAAACACAGATTGAATTATGTAAAATTTGTCGGCTTGGACCCTTTTTCACTGCTTGCAGCAAAAGTATTCCTTGTCGCTGTCTGTATCACATTTCGCTGGACTGCTGGACCCCTTCTGAATGTTCCTAAAACCCATCACGAAAAGACAGGAACCTGAAAGTGTGTATCGAGAACATAACATTATTTTGAATGGAAAAAGCTTGCAAGAGCTTAAAAAACAACTGAGGTACAAGTTTCCTCAAGGAAACTGAGGTACAAGTTTACTGGAAACAAACACGAAAATTAGGCTCCACAAGCAAACAGTGGATGCAGACCAGACAATCTTAGAGCATTGGCATGGGTAGATGTTCTATACATTCATGTCAAATAATTACAGTAAAGGTAAATACTGTTTAAGTTTTTTTTTCTGGAATTCACAGAATTGAGGCACCGGATCAGATCTGCTCTTGCACGCATTTCAACCTCAAGTGCTTCCTGTGAGCCTTCAGATGAGTTCTGAAACATGAGAGCTGCGTTCCTGCTCACAGCAGATCCATTAACAGACTAATCCTGGTGTTGTTCTGAGATGTTTTAGGTCAGCAGTGTGTTCCTGGAAGGGTGCTCATACAAACATCTCGGTCGAGTTGGAACAAGACTCCAGAGCTCCTGGGAACGATCCAGAAGGAGACGGGGCTGACAGCGATTAATATTCACTGCTCATAAAGTGATGAAAGTTCCATATTTCTCCTGGAGGTCAAAGGTCATGGGCTCAGAGATGAAACTGGCTTTAGAGCACCTAAACACTTCACATTTTTAGCAGTTTAGTCAAAAATGTATGTTTTTTTTTAATTAAAGAATGCAATTCTATTAAGCTCATTGTTCTTCTGAAAAAAATAAACAAAACAAAACTGGGATTGTGTTTGGCGAACTAGTACTGAGTGATCACAACACAATGCAATGTCTTGGCTGTTTAAGATTCTTTTCAAGCTGAGAACATCTGCACCTGATGCTCACAAACAAATCTTGATTCTTTTTATTCCAGGAAGATGATGTTTTTATCGTTGGATCACAAGTGTGCTCTAGGAAAGGAATCTTATTTGAGATTGATCTATTTTCAGATGTATTTTTTCAGCATAAATTCTGCACTATGATGAACAGTGTTTCAGTTACATCGTCCAAACCTCCAGCACTATACTGAAAAGTGTTTCAGTTTCAGCGTCCAAACCTCCAGCACTATACTGATCAGTGTTTCAGTTTCATCATCCAAACCTCCAGCACTATACTGAACAATGTTTCAGTTTCATCGTCCAAACCTCCAGCACTATACTGAACAGTGTTTCAGTTTCATCGTCCAAACCTCCAGCACCACACTGAACAATGTTTCAGTTTCAGCATCCAAACCTCCAGCACTATACTGATCAGTGTTTCAGTTTCATCGTCCAAACCTCTAGCACTATACTGAACAATGTTTCAGTTTCAGCATCTAAACCTCCAGCACTATACTGATCAGTGTTTCAGTTTCATCGTCCAAACCTCCAGCACTATACTGAACAGTGTTTCAGTTTCATCGTCCAAACCTCCAGCACTATACTGAACAGTGTTTCAGTTTCATCGTCCAAACCTCCAGCATTATACTGATCAGTGTTTCAGCTTCATCGTCCAAACATCCAGCACTATACTGAACAATGTTTCAGTTTCATCGTCCAAACCTCCAGCACTATACTGAACAGTGTTTCAGTTTCATCGTCCAAACCTCCAGCACCACACTGAACAATGTTTCAGTTTCAGCATCCAAACCTCCAGCACGATACTGATCAGTGTTTCAGTTTCATCGTCCAAACCTCCAGCACTATACTGAACAGTGTTTCAGTTTCATCGTCCAAACCTCCAGCACTATACTGAACAGTGTTTCAGTTTCATCGTCCAAACCTCCAGCATTATACTGATCAGTGTTTCAGCTTCATCGTCCAAACATCCAGCACTATACTGAACAATGTTTCAGTTTCATCGTCCAAACCTCCAGCACTATACTGAACAGTGTTTCAGTTTCATCGTCCAAACCTCCAGCACTATACTGAACAATGTTTCAGTTTCACTGTCCAAACCTCCAGTGTAATACTTTAAACTCATGAAACATTTGTGAGCCTCACACACTAATTGAACCTGATGTTAAATCTCCGCCGCCACACCTGCTCTCAAATGCAATAAAAGTGCTTTAAAGTCTCTCTTACCCAGAATCCACTGCGATGTGACATCATCAGCTGTTTGCACAGCTGCCTTGCGGCAGTGCCAGACACAGATCTCACACTTACTCAAACACTGCACATAAAAGCAAAAGCAAAAGCATGCACTAAATACAAATCTCTTTTTAAGATTTTCAAGAGCCTTTATCAACCTGCTTGTCTTTTATATAGCTCTCCAGACCTCAATCCCAGAGAGAGGAAATTGGAGTCCCCATGTGTCAGCCTCCGAACCATAATGGTTTCGGGAAGATCAGAAAAATCTCTCCTGAGATGTGAGCAAACCTTCGGAGACTGCATAGCAATGCCATTCCAAATGTCTCGAAACGTAATTATATCAACACGGAACAGATTTTTTGAAAGACATGGGTATCCACTCAGCCCAGACAGTTTAAACAAACACTCTTGGATACTTTGAATGCCATGCAAATGTAGTTACTGAATTGCAATGTAAAGTATCTTACAGTATACATGTATTTAAGTACAAAACCAGAACATAAAAGATGCTTTGGAACCACTCAAGGTTGAGTAAATTGTACCTTATTTTGGAAAGTTTGTACTTTTTTTCATCTGCAGATTTGCAAACTTCAGCAGCATTAAACGACAGAGTAATGGAGCACATCAGCAGACTGTGGAAATCATGCTGTGTTCCTGTCAGATGTGGTGGTGGTGGTTTAGGGATGGGAGGTGAGCCAATCCACATCAATCAGAATAATTGAGCCGTTTATGATCAAACAGACTGAGACGGAACAATACTGGTCAGTTTCCATGCTGTTTATCAAAGATGTGGAGAAGGGCAACCAAAATCCAATGCAGAAACCCCTTTAGCATTGGATGGATTTGCTCAGCGGAGCCATACCCACAACAGCTCAATGGGGTTCAGATTTTGAGACTCTGCTTCAGGTACACCCTGTTCCAATGGTGTTAGGTGCAAAGTAAACACAGATAACCCATATGCAAGAGACACTTCAAAATGTATTCAATACAGATTTGTGGCTCATTTCACTTGAGGAGAGTTTTCTGTAGAGCAAGAAATTCCGTTGACACTCCAAGATAGTGCTGGAGTAGCCAGGGTGGCCGTGGAGAGCCTCCCAGGTTAGACAACCACCTCTATCCAGACTGCCAAGGCACCAGCAGCTTCAAATATCGATTTGCTGCTATGTAATGGCATGTTAGCAGCTGCTCTCTTGGATCTGGCAGAAATCTACCTCCATGAGCCTTTATATGCATGAACCAGTGCTGTGAATCACCCACAATTCGTTTAATAGTGCATTGATCACACTTATGTTTTTGTGAAATATCTAATGTTTTCATACTTCGTCAAAAGCACTGAAGTATTTCACACTTATCAATTTTTTCCCCATATAAAAAATGGTTTTCTGCTTAAAGGGCCATGGTACACAAGATGTGAGATTTACATGCATTTAGATTAGAATTGCATTAATTAGGAGAATTTTATTGTTTGTGACATTTAACTATGGGTAAAACGGTGTCATTTCTATCTTTTGTTTGTGATTTCTGACTTTCTGTTTGAAAAAAACAATTCTCAGGATGTGACATATTCTTGTCCTATACGGCTTCTATGACTCATCAGTAATTTAATTATTCATGAGCTTGACCTCTGAATGACCTCATGAGCTTAACATATGAGAAGATGCAAAGTATTAATGATCAATGACGCCTAACTCAACATGTCCTATCAAGTTACAAGTGTATTTCCTTGAAAAAGCTACGAGAACTTGATTGCAAATCAACATGGTTTGCGTTTGTCTGGTGATGCGGCCCCAAATTCTGGGGGACTTCTATACCACTGCTTTTTATCAGCTGTTATGAAGCATTTACCTTTTTATATTTGTTATTGAAACCCAAGACATGCCACCAAGCCACACCTACACCCCAAACTACTCTGCGTATCAGTACACACCCATTTAAAAACATATTTTGAAAATCATCTCGAGCAGATGAGACCTGAAATAGGCTGGGCTCATGGCCCTTTAATAATGTGGAGCATCCGCCTTTAGTAGTTTGCCCTTTAATTTGGATCACCCAGCAATGTAATTATCACGGGTGACTGTGATTGTTTTTCAGTGATCAAATTCATCCAAGACACAATGCCATCAATGAGTTGAACTAGAAATGAAAATATGTCATCTTTGTGACACAGATATAGGGTGTGTATAATAATTTGGAACAGGATGTATTCTGGGTCAGATGAAGGAGGAAATTTCACACTGACTCCAAACTTTTGAATTGTACTGTAGTTCTCTGTAGAAACAGCTGGAGACAGAAAAAAAGTAACTGAAAAGCTGAGGTTAAACTGCAGCACGCAACATTATTTGAGCATAGACAAAGAGAGAGAATGTGGCCGAGTGAACGTGTCAGGGCTGGCGAACTCGTTCTTTTTACCCTGATTTGAACATGTGGCCGCCATCTGAATAAAACACACAGAGGAATGAATGCTATTCACACCCCTAGACACAAGGACGAGCGGCCCATGCAAAACAAATCTGGGCCCTCCGAGGCTTCATCATGTGAGTGTGCGGGTGCTCATTCCTGCCAAGAAAGCGAAGAGCCTGAAGGTTTGTTGATCCAGCACATGCATTTATGCAAGAAGAGGAAGAGCTGCAGTTGAAAGGATGTTATTCTACTGATAGTAAATTAGGCTCGGTGTATAGAGCAGCAGGATATAAACTGACACAAGGATGTACGCATCGATAAGAGCTGAACAGATTCAGCGCATGTGGTGATCATGTGAGGGTAGCAATTTTCCCTGTTAATCTGCTGATTTTCTGATCAGTTTGCTGAAAAAAGAAGTTTGCCATTGAAATCATAACACTTCAGTATTTCATAATCAGCACCTCATGTTGCAGCCCATCCATCAAATTTCTTTACTTCCTTATTCAGGGTCACAGCGTTGGTTCTCAATCTTAGATTAAGATGATAAAGTTAATTTAGAGTCTTCAATTCATCAGAACCATGCTTTTTTACTGTCCACTGTATCACTGTGCTCCACTGAGATGATTGCTTCAGTTCAAATGTCCAACCAGTTTGTAACATGAGACAGACAAGATGATTTCAAGGGTTTCTGAACAGTAGACAGCAGGCTGAGCAAATACATGCATTTCAGTTTCATTGGCCAACTTGTTTTTATTACTGCTCTATGGATTCACACATGAAAAATGGTTTGTTTTTATGGGATTTTGGCACATTTAATCAACATAATGCATCGCTGACAAAGCTTGAACTCCTTCAAAAACAAAGATATCTGGAGAAGTGCACGTCAGTGTTTGTTTTCTCTGGGAAGTCTGCGCTGATGAGTGCATTTGAGACAAGGTCAAAGTAAAGAGAAGAGACGCACTTCCAGCAGATTTCCTCAAACTCTGTCTCTTTGTTTCTCACAGATGGAAAATACATGAACTGGACATAAAACCCAAACACTAGGGTGTATTTGAACAGCAAGTGAAAAACACACTAACAGACAAAAAAGCTTTTATTTATTAATAAAGTTTTATTAAAGTTCCCTCTGCAAAGTCGAAAGCTCAGCCGTGACCACACACAATGACAAACAGCTAACTTCCTGTGCAGGAGGTCAGGATCAGGGTTAGTCGTTGACCCTTCAGGAAGTTTTTTTTTTAGGAAATTTCTGAATTTTTGCAACTTAGTTTCCAGCTTAAATGATTAAAAACAAAGTACATCTTCTTTTTTTAAAAAAACAGGTCTTTCAATTTGAGTCAAACTTACATTTCTTTCCATGCTAATACTGACCAGGCACTGTCAATCATGCCTAAAATAAAACCTTTCAGGCCATGAAGTCAGCTGAAGTCTACTTGTGGGTGTACACTTGAGTGTTGATCATTGGGTTTCCTGGTTTCCTTGACTGGGAAGAGAAACTGAAACAGCTAGTTTAACCACAGTTGATCAATAAAGTGTAGCTCCTATTTAATTATAGAAAGAGTTTCAGTTTCACTCTCCAAACCATGTAAGGGTCTGAAAATACATGCATTTATGCTATTGTAGATTTATTCTCAGTTAAATTGATAAGTATGATGTAGTTGAAGTCAACTATGTCAAAGACTAATGTATTAAGTGTTCAGATTCAAATCCAAAGTGCCAAAACCCAATATATGGCGCAAAAGTGAAACTGAGCAACTACATGGAATGCTATTTTAGACATTTTCAGATGTTTCACATTTTTTCACAATTCCCAAAAATGCTTTTGGCTGAATATTTTTAATAGCTTGAGTTATATTCTATAAGATCTATCGGAAGGTTGATAAAACAAAATGAATCATTTTTCATAATCACGATTCATCAATTATGATGAATATAACATAACATAAATAAAGCATAATGTCAGCGGCCTTTCTAACAGAAATAGCTATTGTAACTTATGAGTATGCAGCGACGCTCTGCGGCAGAGTAGTGCAAGCGCACGGGACCCCTCCCTTCAGATGCGTGACGCAGCAGCGCCTTCTGGAGGTAAATCGGAGCTAGCTCAGTGACGATTACAGTCGCCTGTGATACCGAGAGCCACCGACAGGGGTCAGAGAGAAAGGCTGGTGTTTAAGCGATTCTCCCTCTCTCTCTGAGAGCGGGGTTCCGTTTTGAATCCTCCAGACTGACTCTTATGCAATGATCTTTCCTCTGTGGAGCAGGTGAAGGGAACAGTGTGTGTTTCTGGAGCCTCCTGCTCCTCACATTAATCACCCCCAGTCTCACCATCTCTAAAGGGCAACTCAAAAGTACAATATGTTAGGTTTTTTTAAATAAAATATCTACAAAACATTTCCACAGTATCCGCTACATTTTGAGCACATTGACCTAAAAGTTTCATATGGTTTTGGGACGGAGAATGTTACTTTAATACCATCCTTCCTGAACACCGGCTCGTTTTAAATTAGTGGAAGAAAAGATACATAGTTGTTAATGTCAATTTTCATTGTGTTTCTTTTTATGATACAGAGATAGCATAAAACCGGTAACCGGAGGGAAGGGGGAAAACTATTTCACTCAAATACTTCTCATCAATCAAATCTCTTGGGTTCTTGTAAAGATTAGGTTCTCTTACAGAACATATTTGAGACCACGTTCAAATGTTTTTCTTTTAGGCATGGGCCTGTAGGATTGCTTAGATTGATAACCCCTTTCAAATTCATTTTCAATGGCCATCATTGCTCTTGTTCCCAGGATTCAGATCCCTGTGTGTGTGCTTGGTATGTTTTTGCTCCCAGTGATAAACTAAACGTGCAGAGAATTTCATCCACTTGTCCGTGATATTCACACTTTCTGCAAAATTTTAGGCAATTTTTTTTATTGGACTTTTTTGAGGCATTTTTGCCTTCAATTTTTTTTTAAGTCATGGTTAATGGGTGCCATGCTCACTGAATGATTTTAAGAGAAGACCAGGCACATCTTGATAGTCCCCTCTGCCTCTGGATATCATCTGCTTGCAATTAAGATTTAATCAAATACGAAAGAAAAACAAGAATAACTTCTTTGGACGCAGCCTCACTTTAGTCTTGAGGTCAGGTGCTTGACATGTGGAGGTTTCGAATCTCTTCTGGAAAATCTTGATCTGACAGGCCAGGAAAATACTGTTCATACATGTGAAGAGATGCACGTGTTGCATGTGTTCTGCTGGACATGCATTGACTAAAAGCACTTTTTCATCACGTTCATTGACAACGTGTTTAAATTATTCTTCCGTCCGTCGATAAGGTTTTCAAATGTTCAAAAGCAAAAGACATCGAATTTCAAATGTTCCAACTTTGTCGTCAGTTCAATGAAAATGTTTCAAAGGAAGTCAGTAATTAGCAGAATTACTCAATGTCCAGTAGTTGTTATAAATCTATGGACTGGATGTGGATTTGTGATTTTCTGGCACCCTTCCTTTTCTTCCTTGATGAAACTTAAAGGTTTAAACCATAGTTAAACACAGACTTTCAGAGGAATTTCATTGTGGTCCTCAGGTGCAGGGCAACCCCTTTTCTCAATGTTTCATTGTTAAAGCCCAGCACACTAATCTCACCTTAATTATATTAATTGTATTTTAGTTTAGTTTAACTTGTTTTACAATTTTAACATGCTGTTTCATTTCTTTTGTTATCATTTTATTTATTCTTTATTTTATTTTTAGTGTAATTTCTTTTTCAATATATTAATAGATTGCATTAATTTAATTTCATTTTAATTTAGCCTCATCACAAGCTGCTTCTTGACCAGAACAGAGTTGATTTCTGATTAAATAAATCTATTATTATATTTATTACACAGGTCAGTGAGGTCAGTACACTTTCTTCTCATCTTTCCCCACATCTGTCGTTCCTCCTGATACTTTATCTTCAAGCAGGGCATGCGCTCTCACCTCAGCATCAGGAGCAGTAGTCTGAGCATCATCTCAGAGACTGTTGAGTTTGGATTTCAGTCTCTTCATGACATAATTCCATTAGCTCATCTTATAATTACTCACTGATTATGTAAGCCTCAGATGATAAGTGGGCTTGCTATTTGTCTGAAGTCAGGAGATTAACTGTACCTTCTAGGAAAGGGTTCAGGAACCTGCATCTAATCTATGGAAATCTCACGAAGAACAGAAAGTCTGCTCTGCATTTTTCACTTGATCTTAGCCATTGCTCTCAATGTCCCAACGGCTTTAGCAATTAAAGAGCTTTATCAGCTAAACATCAGGACTGAATTAAGATTTCATTGAATTTTTAAATATTTGTTTATTTGTGAAGCACACAATGTTGATTTTGTAAGGTTTCCGTGTAATCTGAATATCATTTTTTTATTTAAGTAAAAAAGAGAGTAGGTAATTTCTTAAATATAAGCATAAATAAAGCATAATATAAGTGTTTTTTTTATATTGGTAATGCTATACAAGTTAAAAGTGGCTGCTACACATCTAGTATTTAAAACAGGAGATGGTAAAAATGTAATTTATAACAAAATTTTCTCTATTTTATATCCACCTTCCTTTATCAACATTATCTTCTTAACTATTACTTTTTTCCTAAATTTCTTTCTGGGTGTATCTTGATGATTGCATTTTCCTCTCAGGTTGGACCCAAGAATTAAAAAAAATACATATTTCTGTAACTAATCTTTGGTGAAATGATCAGATATTGATCACAATGTTGTTTATCTGAAATGAAATCCAGAGAGACGGCTGCAAGAGTGTTTTGAGCATGGTTTGAGTGTCTCCATGGCGAGCGTTGTGTGTTTCCATCTAGGAGTAAGCGAGCAGAATGAGAGGAATGCTGGAGGGAACGTGCCGGCCTGGCTTCAGACGAGCCGCCTTCTCAGCCCCTTCACAGCTGACCTTTGACCTCTCCTGTGCCTTGATCCCTGTCCAGTGTTTGGCAATGAGCAGAATCAAACATTGTAAAATTATATTTCCTATGCTTTCTGTGAGGCACAGAACTCTTTGTGTCAACAGCAATTACAAAACAATAGAATTCATGGAGTGGAAAGAGGAAGCACACTATTAAGCACACTTAAGTCAATAGTGAATTAATTGAAATGGGGCTACTTGTGGAGTCATTTGAAATAAATCAACGACTGCCAGCCAATCAGAATTCTCTCTTCAGACCATATACAGCAATGTCATAAAGTGCTTTGAGGATCAAACTGGAAGTTGCCAGCCATGGAATTCCATTTACCCAAATGTCATTGTGACAATGGTCACAAAGAACATAAACAAAGATACTTAGGTGGTGAAAATAAATAACACTTAGTCTCTGGACACACCGCCGGTTTTGAATTAAGGAGGAATGACGAGACCCACCCTCTGTTTAATTTTGATTAAACAAATAATGTGTAGGTTTAAAAAGGCTTTTAGTTTTGATATCTTTGATTTTAAACGAACTTTACAAGAGTTATGACACACAATTTGCAAGTTCAATCAAATTGAAATGTGAAAGAATGTGTGATCCTATTTCAGTATCATTTTATAGGCCTCAGATCTGTGTCATCAGCGCCATCTAGTGGTGAAAAGAAGGAATAACCCTTCTAAGTACAAAACCTGTGAGGTGGCTCGTGTTTTTCTGGCACAGAAAAGTGCTTGGAACAAGCGTATAAGGTTTGTGGGAGATGTTTTTTAAGGTCATTTATTAGAGTAAAATAAAGTAGTAAATTAAAGTAGTAAAAACACTCAATTCAAGGAGTCAAACAAAATTAGTGATATGAATGCAAAAATGTGATTTCCTGCTGTAAAGTTGTACACTTTAACATGGCTTTCATTGGAAATATACTCACTTTTGACACCAACCTCAAGTGGCAGTCAATGCATTTTAGCTTTAGTAATTTTCAAAATTTGACAGATTTGGCATGAGTGAAAAAAATACACTAGTGTGAAATAAAGTCTGTTTGTAACAGTAGCCACTTATTCTCCTGCTTCATTCCAAGAGTTAAAGGTGAAGAGCTAAAGCGTTCATGTCTAAAGCTCAGGTTTAACGGTCCGCTGACTGAGCCCTGTAGAACACCACAGGCTCTGAATGCCAATCACTGAGCAGGAACGATGGCGTCACTGTTGTCCTGGAGAAACCTAGATCTCACACAACACAGTCACACAACTGCTCTACCAGCCGAACGGGGATTCTCCACAGGTTTATTGTTTCATACTGTCCACACCGCCCTTTAACTTACTGGATTTATTCGTGTAGAATTTATAATGACAGGTTTTCGTTGAGGGGACCTAAATTTATTTGATCACCTTACATGAACACAAAGACAACAACAATAATACAAAAGTTTCAGCTCCCTTCAAAGATTTTCTATTAAATGTAGGCATTGAGACTGGCTAGGCCACTGCAGAACTTTGATACACTTTTGACGGAGGCACTCTTTGGTTTGCCTAGCTGTGTTCTTTGGGTCAGTGTTATGTTGGAAGACCCAGCCATGGCCCATCTTTAATGCTCTTACTGAGGGAAAGAGTTTTTTCCCAGTATTTCACAATACATGGCCCCAGGTGTTCTGTCCCCTGCACAGAATAACACCCCCAGAGCATGATGCATCCAACCACATTCTTTACTGTAGGTATGGTATTAATTCTAGATCTCTCCTTGATTTCTAAGTAGAAAAACTTGCAAAAGAACTGGTATTCAAATACTTATTGTCCTTTATTTCCCCCAAAAGTTTAATTTTAAAACTCTAAGCTAGTTCCCCTGAGCAAGACGCCACGTGAATATGAAAACATGAACACTGAAACACACGTACACACAGATCTCTATCTCACACATTCGTGACCTCCTGGATGACCTCCCCCCACAGTTGGTGTGTGAACCTTCAGATCAACATCTTGCGAGAAAACCAGGCGCAGTCTAGGTCTCCGTAGCAACGGGCAAATGTTTGAGGGCTGCTGTTGACTGACAGGCCTGTGATGATGTCACACCAGGCCCTGACCCACCAGGACCTGGGAGTGGGTCTGGTTGCCGTGGTTACCAGGGTGATGTGATCAGCTCTTCAGAGAAACTTCTGGGAAAGGTGTTGAACCTGAGATTACGAGTTAATTAAGAGCTGATGTGACCCTCATCACTGAAGATTAGTCTTTCTTTCGATAAAATACTTAATCTTTTATTGAACAAGTTACAGTGCTGACATTTGTTTAAAAACCTGCATAACTAATTTATTTAAACCCAGTTATCAAAAAGTATGGCATGACTTTGGTTGATTTATTTATTTGTTTGTTTACCAAATAGTTTATACACTTTGCTCAATTCAAAATCAGCTTTTTAAAATTTTCATATATATTTATATTATTATTATATATTATATATTAATATATTTATTTTTATTATACAGCTCCAAAATAATAAAATTCCAAAAAAAAAACCCTAATTTTTTTGTACAACAAATGGATTACACTTGATGGTTCGTACATTAAAAATGAAACCTTCCTTTAGATCAGAAATTGCAAATTAGTACATTGTAAGCGTCATGTCCAGGGCATTGAAGGAATGAGAGAGAATATGGGGTAAGGAACTATGTACACTTTTAGTTCCAATATTTAAATAGAATGTCCGCTAAAAGGAACGGTAAACCATTGTTAAAAAGTCTTGCTTCAAGCCAACCGCGGGGAAGTGCCCACAGTGATCTGGGAGCTAATGGCCGGAGTGGAGGTGAAAAACAGGACTGAAGAAAAAGCAATGAAGATGATTAAAAGATGTTGAAACCCAGATGAGACAAATGAGGCACCCAGAAGTCCAGGATAGCAAAGAGCTGTCTTGGGAGTCAGTATGTGTGAACTGTAGGTCTGACAACCCTGGAGGAGCCTTCTAAACCAGTGGAGCTGGAGTGGAAAAGTGTTCAGATTGGGGGACTTATTGACTGTCGTCAGGAGTGTTTGATGTATAGTTCATGATTACTGGCTGTGTCGCTTCTGGGGACACTGGCTCCCTGACAATAAGATCCATCTAAGCTTCATTTGTTGTAAAACACGTTATTTCTATTAATAAAATATAAGAACTACAAATATCCTGCCAATGTCCAATTTATATGTAATTTGGTGGTAACCAAGAAAAGGGCCCTTCAAGCCTGACTCCATATCGATTCCCCACATACCATGGTTTAAGTGCCCTTTCCTTCAGCAAATCTTCTACATGACTTTATTAGTCACATGTGCTTTACGGCGTGTAATTGTTGCATGGGGAAACACTAAACATTTGCTTAACTTCCTTTTTGAAAAAAGATTCAACTCTAGGAATGTCCCTCTTAGTGTTTCACCAAACAGTAATCATCAGAGTGTGACTCAAACAGGATAATATGCAATAGCCTCAATGTAAAAACTCCCATCATGTGACACATAAATGATGCAAACAGCACTTAATTTGATGAAACCTTTGCTAAAATGCTTCAAAAATATGGATTTCCGATTCTGACTCTTCCTCTCATTGTGAAATTGGTCTAAATTAACTGCGTTTTGACATATCTTAACACTTTCAACTCAAATCTGCAAGTGATTCCGATATACCAATTTGTCACAGAAAGAATGACTTTCTTCTCCATTATATTTCTTTTTTGGTAGGAATCTTGATCGTCAGGAAATAAGTTGGGAGAGCAGAGAGGGATGGGAAAGACGACAAGGTCCAGAATTTAACCCAGATCACCATACACAGCATCAATCTCCATTCCTTCTCTTGTCTTTGATCATAAGCTTCGGATTTAACAATAAAATTTCTGCCACAAGTGATCTAAATTCATAACATGTGATACCTCTCTACACTCTACCTCATTTGGTTTGTTTGATCCTCTGGTAAGTTTGGTTTAGCAGAAAGCAGCAATCAAACTCAGGTGCCCACCAAAAACTCACTAAAATCGAAACTTTCATTCGAAAACCATGGTTGCCAATGGGAGCTCACATATGAGTGGTGTCACCGAAAGAGTTGTGCAAAAGAGTTTGGCTCTGCCAAATCAAATTGGTTTTTTACAAGCGGAACGACCAATGAAAATGGGCTCTTCTGAAAAGAGACGGTGGCGCTCTCTACACATTTTCATAGTGACTTTGCACAGGAAACAGGAAATGCATCTAAGAGAACCCAAGTACAGTTAATTTCTGTTGAAATGATGATCTGAATAAATTGAGCAAGATGCATAAAAAACATCTATTTGTACTAGGATGACTTTATTTTGAGATGATAACATGATGGCAGCTCACTGAATGGAATTGTTGTCTGAAAAAATTAATGCATTTGGCCAATGAGTGTTGTTGATGTTGTCACATGACAACATTTTGGTTTGTTTCAAATAGTTGATTCGTAGAAATAATTGAGAGAAACGGCAGACAAATTATACAATGTATCAGTTGCTGACACTGGTTTGGAGCAAGTGACCCAAACCACGGATGTGAAAGCATTCTCAGAGATCAGAGATAGGGTGAGGAGCTCTGTCACTTTTCTCAAAAATCTCCCCGAAAAGAAGGTACAAGTTTCTGCGGACAGGGACGTGTGGACTCCCTGGACTGCTGTCTTCATGACCTGGTACCCGATGAGCATGAAAATGAAGGGATAGATTTGCCTGAAATTTAGTGTTCTTGTAAACGTAGCTGAAATGTTCCTTAGAAGACATTAATCTTGTGTCAGTGCTAGCTCAGCTCAAACTGATGGTGCATTCATCTCACCCAGCATTCCTCTCCTGAACTCCTCTCAAACACACACTCATCACAAGTGTGTAAAACACTGAACACACTCACGCCTGGGCTCTTCCCAGAACTGAAGAGAGACAGGGTCTGACGGTAATGACGCGGCTCCAGTTCTGTGTGATTCTCCTGCTCTGTTGACTTTGAGCCATGTTGCTAATTTTCGTGATGGTACGTCGAGAGTTTTCCCGCTTCTGAAACCTAGGCTCAGTGTTTTTTTGCAGGTAGGCATTTCCATAGCAACGGAGTATTCAACATGGTTGCCTCATTGTTGCTAGGAAATGTGAATGTTGCTGTTTTCCCTGCCTATAGGCCTTTGTACGTTTGCTGAGTCAGCTTTTCTCAGGCCTCTAACAAACTCAAGTGAAAACTATTGATTTGGAAATGAAACAAAAACATGTTGTTTTCAGATTGAGGTGATATTTTGATAACTACTGGTGACCTACTGGTTTGAAGATTCGAGAGATCTCCATGGCTGCACACTCTCTGGATCTGGAGTTTGCACATGTTAAACCTTTTAAAGTGATGCTGTAATCCTCATGATTGTGGTGTGGGCTTCATTTGTGAGCGTGAAGTGGTTGAGGAATGTGGAGTCCAGCGATGTGTGTACGAGTGCCTCAAACAGCAGTGAATTATCAGATTTTGAGAGGCGCTTCTAACGCTTGGCATTTCACACCCAATGAGGGCAGACAGTGCACCACAGCTGCTTCTCCTAAAGACACACACTCTCTTTCTCTCCTTAGTTCTTTTCTTTTTTAGATTTTTTATTTTTCTTAATAATTTTTTTCAGTGGAGACATGATATAAAGTGGGAAAGAGAACTGGGAGTTATGGCAAAAAACCATGCGCTTCATATGTTACAGCGTACTGAACCGTTTTAGTAGAGGTTATCAGAATGTACCATTTCTTCATGACTCCGACCTACTTCACAGTTATTTAAAAACACTGCTTAAAGGATTAAACAAGGAAAAATGAAAAGCAAGGCTTGGATGGTCATATTTTCTTGTCTGGTTGTCCATGTTGTCCATAAAACATAGAGAAATCGGAACTTGTTTATGTCTATCACAGTAACAACTTAAAATGCTTTTTTAAATAGATTTTGTTGAACTTTTATTTTGAACTTTTTATTTAGAGGATGGGAAAGACTTTAAGTTCAGGACTCAAACACACATCACCCTGCGAAACTGCGCGTACATGTCCTGTGCACAAACCACTACTCCACAGTACTGGATAACTTCAAATGTTTTATGACATCACTGACTGCTCCCTAGCAACCAAACTGCTTAGCCTAGCAAACCAATTTTCTGAACTTTACCTCAGCTTTTGTAAACAATAGCGAAATAAGGGGTTTGTTTAGTTTAATCATAGAAACAACGCACATTTTTTATGACATCACTGATAGTTCCCTAGCAACCAAAATGTTTACCCTAGCAACCAAATTTTCTGAACTCTATCTTATTTTAAGTAAACAGTAGAGTCATCTGGGTTGGTTTTTATGATCTATAGTAACAAAGGGAACATTATATTACATCACTGGTTGCAAAACTAATTCCAGAAGGGTTAGATACTTGAAAAGCTGTCACTTTTTAACTCTCCTGAAGGACACGATTGATTCCTGATTATCATTATCTCTTGTCACCCTTGTAACCTATATCACATGAGCACACTTTTCTTACAGTTTCAGCAACAGCACCTCCAGACCCCACTCACTTTTACTTATTCACCAATAATGGTCCACCTCACTGCACTCACCTTCCCCTCATAAGTAATCTCCTCTCCTCTCTTCTCCTCTCCTCTCTTCTCCTCTCCTCTCTTCTCCTCTCCTATCCTATCCTATCCCCATCACTGTGACTTCTGCCTTCTCAACATCTTTCCATCACTCTCTCTACTCCTGTCGGATATATTCACCACTACAAAGCTGAATGCTACTGTGACTATATGCTGTTACCTAGCTCTTTAAAGGACGCTTCCTTTCTCTACTTGATACTTTTACAGTAATTCAAGTATTTAGTGTTCCTGGTCATCCTTTCCTTCCTAAAATGACAATGGCAAATGAAGGGATGCTGGTTTATTTCTTTTTTGACATCCTTTTGGCAGAAATTCAGTGCATGCATGGTCACAACAGAGGTACTAATCTACAGTACCCTTAACTTAAACATTTTGGGAAATCCTTACTCATGTTGATCTTAAAGTGTTAAGGTAGAGGATTAGTCCTCTATTTGGGATTTTAATATTTTGTTGTTTTTCTGTTACCATTTATCACAGTTGCTTGCTAATGCCACAGCGGCAGATGCTGCTCAAACATGAGCCAAGGTAGCAGAAGACAGCTCACTGATTTTATAAGCTTAGCTTAGGAGTCCCAGATGAGGATCATAGGAGTATGAACATCATTATGGTGTCTGTGTTTCCTCTTGCCTATAAAGTCTTGCATCTGTATCTTCCTCCAGCTATTAGCCCTAAGAAGCTGAACTCTCAATTTGAGACTGAAACAAGCCAGATACTGGAAGTGCATCATGTGTTCTTTGGTTTTCATTCAGCTGAGATCTGTACATTTTATCGATAAAGTGATACAGGTGGTGTGAAATTCCAAAGCATAAACAGAACAGATTCCATGTTTTGTATTAAAGGAAGACACAATAAAGAGAGAAACTCATGCTAAATGGATGAATATCAGTTTTAATTCGAAAGCTGGAATTACTGATCAGTGGTTAGTAAGAAAACAATCAATGTAAAACACACAGAGGACACAGATTGGCAGGTGAAGAGAAACCCTGTGTCCCATCTCTCTGTCGCATCATACGTCAACATCCCAGCCCAGAGGAACGCTACCATGGTTCAGTTCAGAATGTGTTTGCATGCTCCTTGACAGACGGGTGAAGGAGTTTCCCCCAGAAGAAAACACAAACACTCTTCATCCATCCTAAGAGCTTGCAGTGTGAAAAAGACTTTGTGGTAAGATCGGATACACTCTGATCCAGATGTGAGCTCTCTGAAGCAGTTTCTGCTCTTTGTGAAACTTGAGAGGAGATTGTTCAGGAAATGTTGACGCTGCTGGGTTCGCTTCACACTCAGCCATTGACGTACATCCTCCAGCCTCGGGTTTGTGTTAGAGAGAGAGAGACAAATTATGCAACTCCACCAGCTCCAGATGTTTGTGCTCTCAACCAGATGTTAACTCTTTACTGAGAGGTCCAGTACAGTCACATAGAGAACGGTTCACCCAAACATGGATCAGGTTTTCCGTCAGACTTTAGGATGCAATTGCAAGACATAATCATCCATCAACATCTGGCTTCTCTCTAGCATCAATCACAAGAGCGATTGCAGTCACATCAGATTTACTCAGACTTACTAAATCTGATAATCTTAAGGCTGTGGAAACCCAAAAGTTAAATATGATGTCGACCACCCTTTGCACCCAATAGCTTCATCTCTTCTGGGAAGGCTTATTATTGTATTCAAAAGTGTACTTGTGGGAATTTCTGATCATTCTTCCAAAAGAACATTTGTGAGGTCAGACACTGATGTTGTAGAGACGGTCTGGCTCCAGTCTTTCCCTAATTAACCCCAAAGGTGTTTAATCGGGTTGAGCTCAAGACCGTGCAGAACATTCAGGTTCTTTCTGTCTTCACTGAGCTTGCTTTGTGCTCTGCAATCATGTTGAAACAGGATGAGGCCATGCCGTAACTCTTTCCAAAATGTTGGGAGCATGGATTTGCTAAGAATCTCTTAGTGTCAATGCTTTCAGAGTTCCTCTTACTAATCGCCTGAAAAACAACTCCACGCCATAATCCCTTGCATCAAACTTCACAGTTGATACTATGCAGTCAGACATGAATTGGTCTCTTTGAGGAAATGTGTGATTGGTCCAATGCATCCAATGCTTACGTTGCATTCTGTGATGCATGGCAAGGAGTCAGCTGCTCAGCCACGAAGCCTATTCCACGCAGCTCTGTTCTATAGGGATTGACTTCAGAAAGTTGGTGACTTCTGTGCACTATGGTCCTCAGCACAGTTTAGCAAGCTTCTGGTGGCATTAGTGCCAATGTGCCTAGAACAAATACATCAAAATATAATAAAGCATAGCAAGTTGTAAAAAAAAAATTTTATGGAACATTATGACAATAAAACCAAAGTTAAGATAAAAAAACACTCAAACTTGGTTAAAAATCAGGGACAGATCAAAGAGTGTAGTGGTATATGAGCAGCTCTTATCAGACAATGGATACTTGGGATTATCTGTAGTGCTGGTTTCTCAGATTGGTTCCAGTTGTCTACATTTTTTCAGGTTCCAAAGGAGCAAGATGTTGAGGTGAGTATAGCAACGCAAGCATGAACCACCAGCAAGGGAGCACATCGGTTGGGTATACCCGACTTGTGGATCAAGCCAACAATGGAGATTGCGCACCAACAGTAATACTCAGGAAGAAACATACTTTTTCTGGAGAGTAAGTACAGTACAGGTAAGCAAATTGAGGTAAGTAACCCATGTAGCAGAGGGAGAAGCAGGGGAACGACATTTACGTCAGACACTGGGCTTCTGGGAGTTGTAGTTTTTATAGGGGAGTTAGGGTTAGTCATTGTCATTGGGTGATGAGGTAAGTGTGTCCTGGAGATTTTGGTAGAGTTGAAGGTTGTAACACTCATCAAGGCAATAAGTTTTGGTGCTTTTTCCAATTGTTCTGCGCAGTTTTCATGACTTCGTTATGATCTATTTTCAGTACTGAGATGAGTCAAACTGAGCTGATACTAGTTTTTGACTGGCCAACGTAACCGTGACGATTAAAAACCTGCAGAGTACTGATTGGGCGGAAAAAAATCATCACTGGTTTTAATTGATAAATTAACATCACTGGTTAATCTCAGTTATGGGATTAACTTTGGTTCAGAGCAAATCTTTGAAATGAGCCCCACTGAGGGGGATGAGCATCTCCGAACAGCTCTTTTATGTCTTCGTGTCAAGTTCAGATCTGTGACTTTTTTTGTTTTTCTTAACAATTGCTCGTGTGCCTCACTCTGAACATCTGGATCTGGACCTGATTTGTCAGGTTGACGCAAACACCCCTTTCTTCAACATTGTATTTCATGTTTGTACTTTATATGTTTCAATCCTTTCTGTTTCTTTTCCTGGGCATTACAGGATATGGTTGTTGTGCTGCATCGATACCGGAAATGTTCAGTGTTTATAGTAGCTTTGTCCTTGATCCTAATCCCTCTAACGTCATGCTGCTGCTGATATGATGTTGTGCAATCACACACTCACGTCGTTTTGTCTGACCTGCATCACTTCAGATGATCATTTACAGGCTCTCTACGCTAAACACACCTGACTCAAGTTTTTTGACCGAGGTCAGATGTTCCTTTTCTTAAAGAGTCTCTGCAGCTGAGTGGTTTTGTTCTTCTTGGCTGACAGTCCATGTTGCGATTGAGTCACAGCTAACAGCCTCGTTAATCACGGGATCACAAGGTAAACAATGATTAGGCGACAAAGGAAATGGACAAGGTCTTGACAAATTTATTCCGCTTGAGTTTATTTACAGAAGCAGTGAAGCGTCACAAAAAAGGATGGGATGAGCAGAAAGCTTTCAAAGCAGTTTGGTTCTTGTTTCAGTGTGATTATGATCACAAAATGTTAGGACATCGTGTTACGTCACACTCCAAATAATTTTTCATGCTATATCAATTTTGAGAATTAAAAAAAAGGAAGTAGAACAAACCCAGAAATAGTATGAAGGAAATCAAGAATCTTACTGTTGTGTACGTTCCTACTTTGACACTGTGGGAATCATTATCATTATCTGACCAATAATATCATTCATTTAACATGAACTTCTATACTGGTGATGTAAACTTTGTTGAAGCAGCCTGTGAGCTTCAACGTTTATTGTAATGTTTCTTTGCATTTCTTCTTAATGGCGGGAAATCATCACATAACTGAGTAGTTATAGAATTTCATTTGTTTACATGTTTCCAATGATAATAATTAGATTGAAACGGATGAAGTGCGCATTAAAGGTTGAAAAAGAGTAATATCTGTGCATTTGGTGCAATGATCAGTGTGAGAATCGCTAGTGAGATGGCTAATCTTACAGATCTGAAAGGAAGGTCTAACATTCACATTTTTTTGATCATGTAGGCCACACATAAGACAATACAATACAGGACATACGTCTCTATGCGGTGTGATTTTGGACTTTGCTCTGACAGAAAGCGGTGAACTTTGGTCTGTGATATTGCATTAGGTGATACGACTAGCCACCAGATTGGAGAGGTCATATGCGTGTGCTTTTTGATAACTCAATTGGAAGCAAATTTTTTAGGAGGTTAGTATCGCTCTAAAGTATTAGAAACTATTAGATAGCACCTTTTAGATCATTTAGTGGACGGGCTCATATAGGACACAGACAGATACAATCATTTTCAGAATTTTTCAGTAGAAGTATAACCACAATCAATCTCCACCTGAAACATCTGTATCTACTCCTACAATCACTTACCCCTGAGCTTCATTCATCTCCATTCTTAAACCTCACTCCTTCACTTCCTTCTTGTCTAGGCCACTGGTGAAAATTCACCTGGGATGCTCACCTCCACTCTCTTTGCACACCATTCTCGGTACTCCCATTGATCCTCTGACAACGTCCAGGCTCTCAGCTGAAAATGGACCATCTTTCGGTTCTACTGCAAAGATCTGGTGTCCTGTTTGGGGATCAAAGTTCTTGTTTGGGGTTCTTCACTATTAATATGGTCTTAAACCCTGCAAAGGAAAGAGTTAATATCGAATCTCAAATATCTGTACAAAAACTACCACTAATCTCAAGCATTTGTCTCTCTGTGTTATTTACAAAATACTCTTTTTTTTATTAACTGATTTATCCTCTACTGTATCTTTACATTTTATATACAAGTGAAATGCGATCTTTTATTCCCTGGCAGCTAATAAAAGATATTATTCATAAAATTGTACTTTTATCTCTGTTTTTATTACTTTGTCCTTTCTGTAGTTGAATGGTTTATACAATAGCTTTGAAACTTTGCTTTTAGTCAGCTGCTTGCTCTCTGTTTTTCTCAGATTTTAAGGGAGATTAATTGTGTTCCAATTGCCCTGGATTGTTCAGATGAAGCCATGCTGCCTCCTTCTCTAGCTCTTTTCAGCCGATTGATGATTTTTGTAGATTCCTGTCGATCCTGAGCTGATAACCTTGGATTCCTCGACTCTGAATCAGCTCAGAGGTATTTACAGGCCTCAGGCGCTCGATCCCAGACAGGAAATCTCAAGAAATCCACATTTTCAGGAATTATTATGATAAAGAATAGAAAGATACTCAATTTTTAACATGTTAAGAATATTATCTGCTTATACATTCTGATTCTTATTCTTTAAAAGAAAGAATTTTTAAGACATTTACAGTTGATTGTTAGTTTAAATACGATTATCATACCATTACACGTGTGTGGAACGTTCACATGGATCATTGTTGAGAGGGACACATGATGTTCACCTCATGCTTCACTGGATTGTCATATCCCCCATGTTCACCTAGTGCTGATGCAACTCTGAATGAAGAAATAAACAATCCTTTAATTTCACTTTGTCTCCTGGAGCTGCAGACTTTAATTTGAGCAGTGAGGGTCACAGAGAATACTAGCGTAAAACCACTGAACAGAGCAGAATGAATGCTGTGCATTGGCAATTCACTCATAGATTCAACAAAGTACTGGAAACTTTCCCAATTCTTCATGTATACATTATGCAACTGCTGCAGATTTATTAGCTGCACATCCATGATGCAAATTTTCTATTCCACGCCACCGCAATGGTGCGATCTTAGATGGTAACTATGGAGTTCATTAAGTACAGTGAACTCAAAGCCAAGTTCAAGAAACCTGTCTCAGGTAATTCATGCTTTATGATGTGGTGTGCTATCCTGCTGGAGTAGCCATTAGAAGTGGTCATCAAAAGATGGATATGGTCAGCAACAACACTCAGGTGGGCTATGGCATTAATGCATTAATGGCTCACAATGTGTTAAGAAATATCCCCCACACCATTTTACCCGGAAGAAGCATTTCTTCCTCATAATGAGGATTCAGTTTTGCTTTAGCTTAGCATTTTTAGAACAAAAGTTTAAAAAAAATGGCTTTCAATTTTTCACAATATTACAAAATTTTCACTTAAAAAGTCAAAAGTTTGAGATTAAAAAGTCTAAATTTTTTACATACAAAGGTTTTAATTGTGAGAATAAAAGTTGAAATTTGGACTTGCTGACACCCATTTCGTGGGACGGTTATCTCAAAAGTTTTACTTTTAAGGCAGGAGTCAAAAAGACTTTTTGAAGACGTGTTGTATCCCCACCCCTCAGAAGTTTTGCACATGGGCACATAAACATTCTAATAATGATTGCTTAATTCTTTGAATTGCATAATTTGAAGTTGAAGCCTGATTCTGATTGGCTCATGGACATTCCCAGGTTCAACACGTGGTTCTGGTTCTGAATTTCATCAGGCATAACTATTAAAGATCAGAAACTGAATCATTGCTTGATGCTGAGTAAGGCCTAAAATACATTTTAAAAATCCTTGGTTTGCACTTGTGTTGCATATACAATGGAAGGACACACGTTTGCTTGGAATCAAGTCTTGCTGAGCTCAGTTCAGCTGAAACTCCATCCAATAAAAGAATTTACGATCTGTGCCGATCTGCAGCTGGACGCAGGATCGCTAATGGGTTTCACATCTGCTCCTCCTGGCCTGGTGGAGAGACGGGCTGAGATTTACAGCTCTGGTTGACCTCCGACCTTCACATTCTCCCGCCGTGAGTGGCCTGGTCTCAGCTACTGTGAGCCAGTTTCATTCTTGTATATCAATTTTTATTTTATTGCAATCTTTGGCGCACAATCCTCTTACAGGTGCCAGAGGGGATGGAGGGTGATTGACGGACGAATAACTGTCAGGATTATTGTGCTGCACATATGTTCAGAGGTCAGGGATACACTCACGTTCAGGTGAACCAATGCTTCCAGATCACCTTCGTTCATCATTTAGCACATCCATTTATTATTCTTATGAGGGTTTCAACATCCTGTTGTTTATTATAATAACTTACATCTAATTTTGTTCTTAAGTACATCATATTCTTTCTGTTTGCTCTAAAATAAAAAGATACAGACTCTGCTGCATACTTATACTCATACTTTAGGGAGTTGCCTGCAAGGACCTGATGTTCTGGAGATACAGCATAAAACACTACGTAAGTCAAAACACTGAGTTGTGTTTATTAGCACACAATTAATAGCATTTTATGTTAATATCTCTAAACATCTGGTGACTGTGCAAACTCTCTGAACCTGAAGCTCTGAGAACATTGACTTCAGCTCAGGATGCAGTTGTTTATTTGTTGGATTCTTCTAAAAGATCTGTTGCTGAGAAGTCATCAGAAAATTCACAGAACACATTTGATCTTCGAGTTACTTTTAAAAGAAAACACATCACTCAAGTTTTCGAACGTAGAGTTATCAGCTTCCACTGTGTTTGGAAGATGCAGCTGGTTTAATTTGGTTAGCTGTCAGGTCCTGCACTCTCATTGTCTTCGCTTGTAGTCTCCATTGACTGGATATCACATGAACTGGGTGTAAGTGGTCACCCATGATGTACCAATAAAAGAAGCATCCACAATTCCTTACTTCTAGTTTTGAGTTACAATAGTCAGTTTTTATTGCAAATAGACTTATATTCTTGCTAACATCTTTCGGGAGGGGTACTTCTATCAGGCATTTATAAATAATAATTATTTTTAAAACTAATTCACAATATTCAGTTATTAAATATATTTTGTGTTGTTTTTAATTAACTTATCTAATTTAACACTTTGTGTACTTGCATGTGACATTCTGAAAATGAACTTAATGAACGGTTATCTTTTATTTAGTATACATTAGTCTAATTAGAAAGTCAGACATAGTCAATAGTTTTAATCATCTTCAGGGTCATCTTCACCTTTAAGGATGTTTACTTTTTTCCATCGGTGCAGGAGTCTAATTAATATATCATGTGGTGGTTGCAGTTCTGTCCAATCAAAAATGCATGCTTGAAATATGCAAAAGACAATCTATTTTAGTGAAATTACAGTTTCCTACTTTAAAGAAAATGCATATTGTACAAAATACATCTATTACGTATAATTAAACTTGTATTTAGAAGTGTGACCTTTGACCTACTCTGCCCTCTTGAGTTTCCATGTTGAATCATTATTTCTGGGCTCCATTAATAATGCCTTTACCTACTCTCAGTTAGCATACAGAGGTTGTTTTGAATTAACTCTTCTTTATTTCGGAACTAACACATCCAGAGTAAACATGATGGCTTTCTGGCATACACACTAGTTGTTTCAGTTGTCCCAGTCAGGTAACTTCAAAGCTTTCCTTTCTTTAAAAAGGTTCATAATGCAGCAGTGATGTTTTCCTCTCTGGGTGTTAAGTATCATATCACCACAGACAACAGTGACAGACATAATCCTCAGCTCTATACTGTGTTAGTTGGCTCTGCTGAGGTGTTTCTATAGAGATCTGAGTTTTGTAGTCATAACTTCCAAGCATGAAGCTTCACCGACAGATGATGGCCGTTTTACAGCCGTGTGAAGCAAACGAGGCATGAAATACCTGAAGCTTTACACCGAGTGAGCCAAACACACCCTCACTTACACGTTTCAGAGCCCGACTCCAACATATAGGTCCAGCTAGAAGACATCTTGCTTCATTTCGGAAGCTTCTTATGAAGAATGGTTGACCCATAGCTGAAAACATACACATTTTTTGCACTAATTCAAAGCCGTCTGAATAATACAGAACAAAAAGAAATCTGCTGCCTGAACCTATACTCGTTAGTTGTGTTCACGCTTGTTTGATGTATTTGGTCTGAATTGAAGGAGGAACTCTGCTTGCAGGTTGTTTCAAACATCTTGGAGAACTATAACAACAGATCTTATGTGGATGTGTGCTTCTGACTCTCCACATAATTCCAGACACACTCAATGGTGTTGAGATCAGGGATCTGTGGAGGCCATGCCTTCACCTTCAGTACTGTTTTTTCTCATTCTGAATATAGTTCTTAAAGACTTTGACAGTATGCTTGTTGTCATGCTGTAGAATTGTATAAATCCTGACCAAATCTCCAGCTTCCTTTGCAGAAATGCAGCCCCTAACATTCAAGGAACAATTTTTCTTCAACCCAGTTCCTGTGGGCCGGAACCTCAACGTTGCAACGTTTCTTTATGCTTTTTTAAAAGAGCTTGAACAATACGTCTGCAAACACCAGTCTGCTTTTAAATACTTGCCTGGAATAGACCTTATATAACTACCTGGTGTCTTGCTGCTGTGCTCATTTTATTAAAGACAAGAAACTGATCTCTGCTGATTTCACCTCAGCAGCAACGTCTAATGCAATTACGACAAGGTTTCAATAATCTCTGACAATGGTGATTAGCACCTGTTTTAGTGGATCACCTGATTTATTATCATTTAAAAATATGACTTTGGCCAACTTTACTTTCAGAAGTGATGCTGGTTTGAAAGAGGCAGTACAATCAAATCCTAGGGGTGTAACAATAAATCGTGTGACAATATTTACACAATACGTATCATAGGGTTACTACAATATATTGTCTTAGGGTGAATGTGCAGGGTTGCTGTCTTGCTCGGATGCATCCGAGTAGACCCCCATGAGAGGTAGGGGTGTAACGGTACGCTAAAATTTATTCGGTTCGGTACAGTGTCTTGGAGAGTTCGGTTCGGTTCATTCGGTTCGGTACAAAACAATAAGAAATTACATATTCTTTTTTTTGAAAAGCTGCCAATACACAATAGAATTCTTGCATAAAATAAATAAAAGTGACACATTTGGGTGATATTTTAAATAAATTGCACTCTATAAAGAAATACACATTTTTAAAATAAAACATTAAATACTGCAACTAGTTAGGACCTGAAAACTTTTAACACTAGCAACAGCTTCAGCTTGTATATCAACAAAACTAACTTTTTAAGTTTTAGGCTAAAAAGATTAACCTATCCACATTTTCTGAAGAGAGCACAGATCTGGTTGCCGTGACAATATCTCCAGCAGTAGAAAATGTTAGATGTGTTGCCTGCCCGATCTCCGTGGAACAATGTCGGCATACAACTTTAAATTTATCCACTCGTCTATCCCCGTTATGTATTTTAACAGAGAAGCCAAAGTGTTCCCAAACAGGAGACCGTAGTGAGGTGAGAGGGTCTTCAAGCTCTGGCTTCTCTTTCGTTGTTGCCATTTTCTTTCTCGTACTCTGCTACTCGTGGCGTGCAGCTCTACTGTGCGTCACTCAATAGGGTCCGTGCGGAAACTCGTCATAGGAACATTGTTCCGCTGCGCTTAATATCGCGCTTATAATACATTTATATTATTTAATAAAAATACTGAATACCGAAACGGTACGCAAGTGTACCGAACCGAACAGGCCGTACCGAAACGGTTCAATACATACCGTGAACCGTTACACCTCTAATGAGAGGTGAAGGGGGTGGGAGCGAAGAAGCTGATTCGGAAAGAGTCAGGGAACAAGAGGAAGGAACAGCTTATATGGAAGAGGGTTGATGGAATAATTGAAGTAGGTGTGGCTCTAGATAGACTCCTCCCGAAAGACATTTAATAATCTGTATTTAAACAGCATTAAAGTTTTTATTGAGAAAAAATGGAATTTTATAAAACTTTATAAAACTTCATAAAAAGGAATTTTATGTATAACTCACGGTCGCTCCTTCACCCAGATTGCTCGCTTATTGCTACATGCTCAAATCTTCGCACTGCCCCCTATAGGATGGGTGATATTAGACACTGTAATACCATAGAGTTCTTAGTCTAACTTTAAAAATATAGTTAAGACCAATAATTAGTATCTTTTTTAGTGTTTTGCTTAATACTGTGATGCATATCTAAGACATAATATCAAGGTATGTATTGTATCATTAACAGTACCATTGAATCATATTGTACCATTACACCCCTATAAAATATATATATATTTTTTTTTTGGCAGAATAAACACTTCTAGACCACACTTCTAATGCTGATGGTTTTGGTATTTAATGCTGATGGTTTTGTTAATGATCTGGTTCATTTCTGATCTTGACACGTGTCACTGAGAGTTTATCAGAATATTTCAGTTTTCCAGACTTGGGAGAAGGTTTCCATCTGAACCCTTTGACTCCCCCCCCCACACACATATTCAATTCTCTGTCTCTCTCTCTCTTTTCTGGTGCTTCTAGCTCATGAATTTATTCTCTTGACTAAAGTATGAGCCATCAGAAACCAACTATAAGACTGTGTTCAGTGTTTGGACTAAAATTTGATTTAATTAATATCTAACCCTGGTATAAACTAAACTTGAAGAGAAAAACACTAAAAGATTGTAATTAGAACACCACATGGACCTAAACCAGGTCATCTGACAAGGTGACACAACAAGTCACATGGTGATAACAGAAGAGCATGGGAAACGCAGTATCCTTGCAGCAGCTCATTTAATATTATTTCATTATATTAACTGGAGAGTTTACTCAAATAAATCCAGCGTTCTTGAGCCGAAGAGCCTTTAGATCTTACCGAAACACTCTGAACACATTAACTGCTCATGTTTATACTCCATGGTCTGAATTTGAATGAAACTCAATAGTTTGTGGTGTTTTCAAATCCTCATTCAGCAGATAAATCTTTGCTGCAGGAAATCTCATACTTACAGTACAGCCCTCAGCTTTACTCCAGGCTTACAAAGATCTGACCTGAGCATCTCCTTCAGACACCTCCAGCTCTCTGAAGGAAAGCTGTGATTTATTTTCATGGGTTTTGGCCTAAACTCTAAAGGTTTCAAAAGGAAAGAAGAGCTCAATGCAAGAAGGGACAGTTTATGTCATGGAGAACCCAGGAGGAACAAGTTTCTCCTCTCTTCAAACTGTGTGCAAAGCATGAAGAGCCTTTAAATAACAGAATCTTTGCAGAGAACAGTGACAAGAATGTGTTCAATTTGAATCTGTTAGGATGCAGTCTCTTCAATGAGACATGAGGGAGGTATGAGAGTTTAGCACAATGGAGGATTCATCCACTTCTGCCCTCAGGTGAGAGAGGCTCAGAGAGTCTGAGGAGCATCCGTGAACATAATCTCTGCATCTTCAGGGAACACTCCACTGAGATTCATAAGCGTGTCGAGGGATGAGTGTCAGATGTTTACATTGACAGAGGAAAAACAACCTGCTTTGAGATTTTTCCAAATAATTCCAATTTTATGTTTTTTGTAGATTTTATTTTTTTTTTAAATATTATTTACAGAATAATATTTATTTTTAGCATTTTAGCAAATTAACTTCAGTCTTGTGAAAAAATATCTTTGTATTTGGATGGTGAAATTGATAGCGCTACTGGTTAAGAAAGTAAAACTGAAACTCTGTTCAGTACAGTACTGAAGGTTTGGACAGTGAAACTGAAACACTTTTCAGTATAGCGTTGAAGGTTTGGACAGTGAAACTGAAACACTTTTCAGTATAGCGCTGAAGGTTTGGACAGTGAAACTGAAACACTTTTCAGTATAGCGCTGAAGGTTTGGACAGTGAAACTGAAACACTGTTCAGTATAGTGCTAAAGGTTTTGAAATTGAAACTGAAACACTGTTCAGTAATGTCCTGAAGGTTCGGACAGTGAAACTGAAACACTGCTCATTATAGTGTGAATGGTTTTGACGGTGAACCTGAAACACTGTTCAATATAGTGCGAATGGTTCGGACAGTGAAACTGAAACACTGCTCAGTATAGCCCTAAAGGTTTTGACATTGAAACTGAAACACTGTTCAGCAATGTCCTGAAGGTTTGGACAGTGAAATTGAAACACTGTTCAGTAATGTCCTGAAGGTTTGGACAATGAAACTGAAACAATGTTCAGTAACCAATGAAGGTTTGGGCAGTGAAACTGAAACACTTTTCAGTATAGCACTGAAGGTTTTGACGGTGAAACTGAAACACTGTTCAGTATAGTGCGAATGGTTCGGACAGTGAAACTGAAACACTGTTCAGTAATGTCCTGAAATTTGGACATTGAAACTGAAACACTGTTCAGTAACCAATGAAGGTTTGGACAGTAATACTCTAAAGCATTATCGGTTGACTCTTTAAAGTGTCTGTGTGTGTTTGGACGGGTCCAGGCGTGTCTTGGTCTCCAGCTGTGTGTGTTGTGCTTCTGCACGTACTGTTGAAGCTCAGCTCTCTCACGTCTCCCCTGTCAAGCGCTCTCCATGAAGGGATTTTACTGCTGGAGAACAAACAGATCTGCTCACACACTCTTTACAGAGACAAGCTGCTGCTGATGAGTCTGATGGACAGATTAGACACCAGTTGCACACTCCGACTGATTCTCTGTGAGAATACGTGACTGGGGGTACGTTTCGACAAAGTGGTTAAATGCTAACTGTAAAAACAGTCATGTCTTTGGTTTACTCTTAAAATATCAGAGTTCAGATATTGGAGGATATTTTCACACCTATCCAACTTTAACAAGTAGGTACAGCAGTACGAATTATGATCCAAGTCACAGCAAAGTTATTCACCTTTTAATCACTTCTTATGCCAGATGTTGCAGACAAATGCTAAACTTGGGCCATATTTGTTTGCTGGCTGAGGTGGAACTGGCACAGGCTAATCTTTATGCCACCATTATCAGACAATTAAACCACAGCCCACCATCTTCTCACACTGAGGTCCACTATCCTTTAACTTCCATGGGGTTCTTCATGTTCTTCGGACAACTTAGCATCATCATATTCACCAATGCTCTTTTTGATGCTATGGCTAAATTAACTTTAGGAAAGTACAAGATACCCGCAGTCTATCCACAACATCAAAACCTCCACTTTTTTAACTCTGCTAAACATTCCAAATATTCCTTAAAGCATCTTCCCGGCTGAGACAAAGGTGTTATTGAGAGCAAGATTGGAAGAGACGGACCACACAGCGTTTACAGTTCCTGTCGAGGGCTGCTGGCGTCAGATTCGACCCCCAGCAGCAAAGCATCTATTATTATTATCAGCGGCTCCATGACAGGCTGTCATCTCCTGGCTCACAGAAGGGAAACGCTCGACTGAATCCAGCAGCCTTCAGCACTTCAGCTCTTGCAGAGAGACAATGAAGCGCTTGAGTTGAGCTTGAGACGTCTCCCTCTCTGTCTGACAATAAGGGTGGAGGAGGACAATGAGGACAATGCTCCATGTGTTGTATGAGGTGTTGCTGGAGCTAAAGATGAAGAACAGGATCTGAGCTGCTGAATGAAGACATCTCTGTGAGATTGGGGTTATTATTAGCCGTGTGCGCTCTGCTGATTTGCAGGAAACTGAAACACTGATAGTTTCTTATTGTGTGGCAAAGGGGGGCGCTTAAGTAATTGAAGTATTTTGCAGGTATTGTTAGCGGTCTTGTTTAAAGGGCTTTCATTCATCATTCAACCTGAATTACATTTTACATTCAATCTGAGATGGAATAAATTCAATGCTTCGGAGTTAGTTTTTTTTGTTTTGTTTTTAGTTGCTTTTTAAAGGTTGTGAGAATTCCACCAGCCAGGAACTGTGAAAGGAGAAGGTTCCTCTGAGAGATTTTCTGCCGCTCTGAGATGGGGTTGGTGGGTGATGTGGGGTAAAAGTAGAAGCCTGTCATCGACGTCATGGACAGATGACACTTTCATCGTCGAAAATGTACAACTGTGATTTGCTCAGTGGTGCTCTGTGACTCACTCAAGTGCCTACTCCCTTAAACAATAACAAACTTAACATGTACTTTAATGTTCTTCAACACTCCTTTGTTGCCTTGGTTTTGGATCATTGTCCTGCTCAAATACCCACCCATGACTCATTCTTAAAGCCCTGAATGAGGGAAGCTGGTTCTCAACCAAGATTCGTACGTGCCTCCGTTGTGATGTAGTTGGAAGAACTGTCCACTTGGAAGAACCCCCCAGACGGCATCCAGGTCCTTGTTTGATGGTGGAGATGGTGATTCTGGATTCATAGGCAGCATTCTTCCACCTCCAAATGTGGGGGTTCATCCCAAAAAGCTATATATTGGTTTCTTTTCACCAGTTTTAACAATAAAATACTAATCAGAACAGTTGTTCACAGGATCCACAGTCCAGGGCTGGCCTCTGACTGTTTTTTTTTTTTTTGCTGAAACTCGATAAAGTTATCTTGCATACATTAGTTAGATTTATGTTTTTACAGAAATGTTCATCAGACCAAGGCTGGAGAGCCACCTGAAGCTAATGAGGATGCCCTGATGAGAAGTAGGAAGCGACGTTGGATTTAGATATTGGAGAATGACATGGACCTCTGACTCTTCAACAAAACTGCTGAATCATGATGACAATGGCATTTTAAGTTGTCCAGCAAAGCAGCTGCTTGGGAGACATCACTGGCATCTTCAGCTAAAGAATCAAAGCCTGAATCAGAACAAGCAATTGAAGGGCCAACTGTGTGCCCGCCTTTGGAGCTGTATTCCAGAGGAACCTACCTTATTGAGATTAGCTGAGAGTGCTTCCCTCCGGCCCCTATTTCTGAAAACTGACGAGATTTGTCTTTGTTTAGTAAAACTCAATTTGAACTGTTATTGTAACCCATATTTGTCCCTCACTTAACATGTAGAATGTCATCTTAGATTTTAACAACTAATTCTAATGTTTACAGCTCAAATCAGTGTCCTGCAATGCATTGTGGGACATATTAGCCATTTTTAGCAACACCTTAGGAGCATTCCTATTTAGAGTCACCTGGTCTCATTTGCAATACAGTTTAGCATAGAGCATGTGGAGTAGGATGTTGAGGGGTTCTGTAAAACATAGAAATATTCTGCGGAGAACTCTAGAGAACAGTACCTCTGCACTCATCTCATTCTCCCCATGTTTATACTCTACAACAAACACTTGTGTTACAGTCATTGAGCACTGACTGTTCAGATTTAAATATGGGTCAGTTATGGAGGATATTTGTCATTGGGTTAATCCATAGCTGACCCAAATTTCTTTCAAAACTCTCTCATATTGTATATGTACAGTAGTTGGAGAGTAAAACACCTAGTTTGACCTTAGACTGGCACCACTAAAGAAATCATTAACTATTTTGTTTTAATTTGTTAGCTGTGTCAGAACAATCTTTTATTTTAAAACTACTATATTCTCTCTGTTATATCTTCAAACTGTAACCCACAAGCTAACAAAATAAGTAAGAAACAGATCTTTTTAAAGTTGTGGAAAGAAAAAGAAAGGTTTTAACAGACAATATCGGGAGTCGTGCTTGAAAAATGGATTTATTGTGACCGGTGATTCCTACTCTCCCAGCCTGCACTGCACTGCAACAACTATATTAAACTAAACGCGATCTTTCATTGATATATTCATTGTTGTAAGCTGGGTGTTTGAAAGCGTGGGTAAAGAAACATCTATTTGATTCCAGATCTTGTGGTCTTTCACATCCCTCCCCCCCACAGCGACATTTGGTGAGGCTCATGGCTGGTGAGGTACTGACCTCATCAGTCATATTTACAAATGTATGAACCTTACAGAATTCACCATTTGAATTTCAGCATGGTGTGGAATTTCATTCTAACCATTTCATTTCTCCATATGCAAATTATAGCATCCAAAATAGTAATTTGTAACTTATCTTTCCCATAAATTAATGCACTGCTCTATCTGAAGAAAATAATTGATAACTTGTTTGTAGAAGTGTACATTTTCTTTCTTTTTTCAGCTTTAAAATAGTGTAAATTCTTTAACAATTACCTCTTGGATCACCACCTCTAGAATCACCAGCACCCCCTAGAAGGGGACAGGAGAACTGCATGCCTCACCCTGTTCATATTCCCTGGCATTTTATGATTACTTACATTTGTTTAACTGATTACTTACATAGTTGTTTTATGATTACTTAAACAACATACAGTTGTTACAAAACCACAGTACATCACATACATCATCTAAACTATGTAAATTCAGCTAATATAGTACAAGTGGCTGAACATTTTAATACTCGCATACAGGTAGACAACAATACTTTCTCATTGCATAGTTATTGCACAATCGTTGCTCAGCGGGCTGCTGCCTCACCACATGTCTTTTTTAGTATTTGAGCGGTGAAATTCTGATTTTGAAACAAAAAAACATCCAAAATATAATGAGAAAAACATGAAAAGTACACATTACTGAATACAATTTATAATCATTATAATCATATAATAATAATATATATTTCTTTTTATTTCCATAATGACAGCCTCACCTGCCTTCCCTGACTGCTCATCACTGCCCCCCCCCAACTCATTTCCTGTCCCCCTCCTATGTGAAAATTAATAAATGCTGGATTGAAAAACTTGTAGTTACCCTTTGGTTACCCCCTTGTTTTATACACAATCATGCTTTTATTAAATAAAAGGAAGCAGGTTAAATAGAGGAATAAGTGTAACTTGCACAAAACGAACAGAGAGCCCATGACTGCTACATGATCAATATTTCATCAGCACCTTGAAGCTCAGTCACTGATCCTCCCTCATGTTGTTGTTTAGTAATAAAGCGGTTGCAAGGAAACACAAGCGGATCTTGAGACTGATTCGGTCAGGAAAGGGCTGAGGTTCTTTCCATCCACTCCTGACTCAATCCACGTTTCCTCTTTTATTAGATGAAGACCTAATTTCATTGTTAAAAGACAGAAGATGATGTGTAACAGCCTTTTTGTAATGAATGAGATGATAATATTCAATCAAGGAAAGATATATGTGAGATCTATATGTACAGTGCCTCCAAATTCCTGATGCTCCACTCATCTGAGTCTGATATGATGCATTTTTTTTGTTTTATCTAAATGCATGCAGAAATAAATTTTAAGTGTGTCGCAATTCCTTTGTTCTTTTTCTTGCAAATAGTTTTTCATTCATTTGTTTTAAACATTGTTGCCCTGCGATGGACTGGCAACCTGTACAGGGTGTACCACTGCCTCTCGCCCGATGTGCACCGGCAGACCCCCGTGGCCCCAAAAAGGGAATAAGCAGGTTGGAAAATGAATGAATGAACATTTTAAACATTTACTTGCATATTATCATTATACTGGAATGGACTGGCGAGCTGTCCAGGGTGTATTTTTTTTATTCCACTGATAATTATCAAATTCTTATTGTGTATTTATTGTTTTTGTAAGACTAATGTCTCAGTGCCACATTCACTCACACATTCAGGGGAATTTAGAGAATGTAATAGACCTAAAACAAACAAGTATTTTGTAATGTGGATGAAAACCATAAACTTATGTAAACTTGGTGAGAATACCATTAAGGAAGGCAACTGGCTGGTTTGACCAAAAAAACTCCACCATTACAAAAACATTGGACGTGCACTATTTCTTCACTCATTTTTATGAGTAATACATTTACTTGTAAGTTTTTATTTATTACAAGCAGTTTTTTTAATTAATTTTTAATCAATTTTATCCATATTATTTGGATTAGAGTGTATTACGAGCATTACAGATTTTTATTCATTGTAGCTGCTCGGTAAGTTGTGCAAGTGTGTGTTTTTGTGTGCGTGTGTGTGTGTTGTGCCTCAGTCCAACTGACCCAGTGGCTGAAGGTGAATCGGCCCCACGGCCTGTTTTCCTCCCTAGTAACGGTTGCCATGTTACCCTCTGTAATCACACAGAATGGTCCCTGACGACTGGCTCCAGACTCTCAGCGTGGTCTCATGGATACGACCCCAGGCTCAGCAGGGGTCAGAGGCTACACTGAGCTGTACACGCTGTAATAAGAAGCAAACAAACTCAGGCTGAAATAAGTCACAAACCCTCCGCTCAAAATCCAATAGATTAATGAGGTTTAGTAATAATTATGATTTATAGTTGTTGATATGAAGAGTCTGCTATTTAAAATACAAAATAGAAATACAAAAAAGACAAAGTGTTTGAATAGAAAAAGATTCAGAATTTTTTGAATAGTTCTGTCAAAACACTTCTCTTCAGAAGACACGTTATACTGTTCTTTAATTACAATCATCACAAATTGCTCACTGGTAAACAAGGATGATGCAGCCAATCAGTGTCTAGAGACTGTTAGGAGGCTTTGATGGTCAGCCAGTAGTGGGTAAAATTGGCCATGATGAAAGAGTTAATGATATGTATTTTTATTGTTAGGTGTATGGCAGATGCAAAATAGCCTATTCACGTAGCCTTGCATTCTGCTCTCTGTCTCGGTAGCTTTGCATTAACACTTCCTTTACAATAGTTAGCTGTGTTCTAGTTTTATGTTGTAGATTTGATAAATTAGTTTAAATAATTATCTTTGTACTCTGCTGATGGTTATATTTCTGCACTTCTCTCAGTGATTTGGTCCATGTCAGTGTTAGTTGGTTCATTGCACCCAGATATGACAGTGCAAAGGATCTGACCAATCACAGGCTTTATGGTTTTCTCTAGAAGGAGAATCAAATCACAAAAAAATTAATCTCATTCATTTTCCCCATGTTTTCCTACTTTAACAGAGAACCAGTATTGGGCTACAGGGTAATATAGCAGTAGATCCCAGTCAATAAACAAATTGGCTCACGTTTGGTCATCTTGGATTCATCTAGAACTGCGGGCCAAGCATGGGCAAAGTCTGGCAGCACACAAGACATTGGGGAATTGGCTGCAATACAGGTAAGTCTTGGCCCATATGTGGCCTTTGTCCGGAATCCAGACTTCCCATAATTCGTTATGAAAAAGCAGGTTTAGTGAGTTGGACCATATACAAACTATGAGCTATTTGGTCTGTAGATCTTTGATCTGACTCTCCTTCAGTTGTGTGCTCTAGAATCAGTTCAATTTGGCTTTGTAGTGGTGAAGTTATGGGGAGATTTGTTAGAATTTGATAGATTTGATCGCCCCAGTCACACAGTTTTTTTTTCTCAAATAAGTAAAACAAAAAATGTAGCCATGAAACCTATTTTGTTTTTAATTGCAATAAATGTGCTTTACTTATGACTATACTTTTTTTTCATTAATCTGTGCTTTATCACCAGTTCCAGTTTGGCGGCATTATAAAAGTTTCACACATTTAGTTAAGAGACACCGCGATGATTTCCTCTCACACTGGAGCTTTCACATCTCATGTTCAGATCTCCATCTCTTTTTGGTGAATCTCTTTCCTTTGCAAAGGGTGGTAACAATCGTCTAGTTGAGTATTTCTAATGATCCTGAAGAACTAACAAACCTCCGAGCTCTTAAATGGAATGTAGGACACACTGAGGATCAATCTTCTGCCAGCTGCGTCACTGGCCTCCTCATAAACTCCCTCTAGCACACGGGAAAGTCACCTCTCGACTCGTACATGACGCCGGGAGTGTGTGTTTAGATTACAGCAGCAAGGAGTCCACTCGCAAAAGTACAAACTGTAAATGAAAGCTCTATCGGTGTTAAACTAAAGTTCATATTCAAATGAGTTTCCTGCAAATGCTCATCTGCTGAAAAGGATAAACTAGACATTTATTTCATTACATTCTGAGATTCCTTTACAAAATGGATAGAAACAGAGATTCCAGAGACATAAAATGCTTTTAAATCTATGCATTTAATCCAAAGTGAATTCAAATGTGACACAAAGTGAACACATTTGATCTCTACTGAAAAAGCCGTGTCAGTTCTTAACATGTCGTTCTCATTCTGAATGTATGGATTAGATTAGAATGTAAATAATTAGGTTATTATTTGTGCTACTCACAACTCAGCTTGATTAAATAGCTTGATTAAACTCTATAATTAATGATTGGACATTTTTGATTTTTGGAAAGTCACCACCAGTAACAATGCCTCAAATTAAGTGCCCTACCACTGAAATCTAAAATAAACTAAAAAGCAAAAAAAATTGCACAAACTTTGATCTTGGCTTGTAAAAGTGTTTTATAAGCAAAATTGAATGGGTGCCAAGGTAGAATTTGTGGTCGACTGATATCATACAAAGGTCCCCATGCCAATGTGAGTAAAACCAACCCACATGTCTCTATGATTTCCCTTATAATTTCCTTGATAAAGAAATAATCCATATTGTTATGTGGTTTCTATGGTAAATGGGCCGGTTGTTAAAGAAGGGACAATGTTTCCTTTGTCACTATAAGTTATATAAACATACCCCTGTGTCTTTATCACTTACCAAACCTGAGATAGGACCCTGAGAATTTGGTTGCTAGGGTAAACCATTTTGTTGCTAGGGAGCTGTTAGTGATGTCATGCATTTTAAAATTTTGTTTCTATAAATATTATAAAACAAACCCCCCTTTCTCACCTCTGACGTTTCTAAGAGGTACTCAATTTATCATGTCTAGGAGGTGATGCATTTACAATATTTTTGTCTAAAGCGAAAGACAAATAATAATACGTTGGCTTTGACTAGCCAACATCAGGATCCAATACATCTTTAGACAAGTCTCTCTCCTAGATCCTGTCAATCTCAGGGAGCATCTTGAGAGCTCGTCTGACTTGGAAACTGTAACTGCAGGAGGCGTGGCTTATCCCCAGGTATTCTTTAAGTGTCTTTAAATATTGTAATGCGTTTCCAGTGGTGGAAAAGGAACCAGGAGAACTGGACGTTTCTTTTGTGCATGTGTTGGAGTTTTGGAATAAGTGGCTCAAGTGGTGAAACGCTATTAATCTGATGGTGGTGGAAGTCGGTGCTCACAGAGAGAGCGGTGCAAAGAGAGAGAGAGACGCTAATCTGATTTATTGTATCAGCCTGCACGAGCCGGACCACGACACGGCCTGACTCCAGACATCCACTGCACAACTCACACTAAAACCAACAACACAACAATTACACTCACATGAAAACTGAAGCATGGGACTGCACAACATTCTCAAACAGACGAACAGACTTGGTTATTCCAATCCAGGTGGAAGCAATATCAAATTCTGCTTTGTGTTCTTGCATATTTGCTTGGTATTCAGTCTGTTGCCTCACTACAAAATGTAAAAGGGCATTAAGCTGAAATCGCCAAACTTCAAATCAACATAATGTCTTTTATCCATTTACATGGTTGATTCTATCCATTTCTGGTTTCTTCACTGTTGATATACCCCCAAATTCTAGTTAGTTTGATTAGCTTAACTTTTAGACCACTCACGTGCCTTTAAAATGACTATGTGCTGCCTCTTTATCCCATTTGCCCATTTACAAAAACCTGTTAGTGTTGTTTTTCCCTGATCGCATCAAACCCCTAGATGAGAAACCACTTGATGGTATCACTGACATCAAAACTGAAATGGCTTCTTAGTCTTAGTCAGCGACTGTGATCTCAGAGAAGTTTGCAGAAGTGATCAATTTCGTACCGTTATATAGAGAACTTCATAACATTGGTGGCCGGTCAATAGAGGGGGCACTCAAAGCTCCTTGACCTAAACGTGAATAAGAAGGTAAAATACTTAGAAATTATGTTTAGAAGTCAAATGTATTTATGTTTGTAGCTGATATATGGTTAGTATGGTTAGCAGTTATTAAGGCTTTAATTTTCTTTCACATCGCCTAGTTTCTCATTGGTCAGAGGGCGCAGTCAAGTGAGCCCACAGCCTGGCATTCTAACTGGCTCATGCGCAGTAGCAGCATTTCCATACAAGACATTGAGTGAGCCCAGGGCTCTGACTTGTGCCCAGAGTTGATCAAAGCTGCTTGAATTAACATACTAATGGCCATTTTGTTGATCCTCTGTGTAAACGATGACACTATTTTTGTGTGAGAGATAATAGGAAAATGGAAAAAGAGGACCAAACATTCATTCATTCATTTTCATACCCGCTTCTTCCCTTTCGGGGTCACGGGGGTCTGCCGGTGCCTATCTCCAGCACACATTGGGCGAGAGGCAGGGGTACACCCTGGACAGGTTGCCAGTCTATTGCAGTAGGACCAAACAATTCTGTTAAAACATTTACATAACTGGAAAAGTGATTTAAAGGAGTTCATCCTTAGCTTTCCCGAGGAAGAAAATATAAATTTCTGCTCTTGGTATGAAAATAAAACTTGGCTAATTGCTGTGTCAAAGTCAATGCTTTAACCTGCTTTCCTTGTCTCCTTTTATAACAGCATCGCTGGACAGTTATGACTGATTTTAAAGCACTTTTTAAATAAGGCAAAAAAATCATGAACAAAAGAAAAAAACTGTACGTACAAACAAAAACACTAAATGTGAAATATGGTTAAATATACATTTGTTGCCCAAGATTAGCAAAACCCCCAACAGTAATTAAACTTACACTCTTAGCTACTTCAGTTTTGGAGAGCTTTTAGTTCCATACTACTGATATCATTTTATTTTTAATGTGAAATTGTTACATTTCATGCTTGAATCTGCACTTAAATTAAATATAATGCTAGTTGCGCTTAGGGAACACTTTAATAATTCCTCCAAGCATAATTAAGTGCGTCAGCTCATGAAAGTATTAGATAGGCAGTAGAACAAAAGTATTTAATTGAGTACTTGACTATACTTTGTAATTATGACATTGCTGCCATGATGAGTTAAGTGACAACAGATAATCCAAACACTGCTACATTTAAATAAGATTTGCTTGAGGAAAGTCTACCTCAAACTACCTCAAGAAACCATCCGGTCTACCTTAAAAAAGACACGCCCCTGTGCGTCACCAGTCGCAAGACAACGTTTATTTGCGTGGTCATGCGCTGCCATCTATTGATCATTGAGATGTATTGCAGGCGCAAAGCTTCTTAAGGTGGAGCGGACGAGTTATTGTATTCATAGAAGTGCACTGCAAAAACGTAAAACGACTCATTTATTACAGTGGCGTTTGCAAATTCCGCTGTGTTGTAAATTTAGAGGTCATATCAAAAAATGTTTATAGTTTTCAAGTTATAAACGTAATTATAATATTTATTCTTCCTTACACTGTTTTGCAACAGGTTTTCAGAAATTTCCCGCTTGCCTCCGCTAGGGGGCTCGCATCTCTGTTTCAGACGCACATGTTTGGGCATGCTAACAGCTGCACTCTGTCAGGCTAACGCAGAGATGCACAGCTGTACTGTTCCTGGAAGAAAAGGTACAGCATTGACGACTTGTATTTAGATGTTTACTAACTTTATTGATTTACAATGTTGTTTTAGGAAGCGAGTCTGTTTAATCTTTGTGCTGCCTTGGAGAAACACTGTATTAGACAATACTTGCAGGGGAGTTCACGTCAAAGGAAAACATAGTGGGATTGAAACAACAAGGGAACTGTTCTGTGGCAGGGAAGGATGCACTTTTCATATCTTAGAGCTCTGTGATGATGAAAGAGAGTGAGATGCAATCAGCCCAATTCATCCTGGACATTTAGAAAGAGAGAAAAAACAATGCACAGTATCCTACAGAGACCCGAGAAACAATGGAAAGATAGCTGCTTGGAGATTAGAGAAAGAAGCAAAGATAACTTAAATATGAGCTGTTCCAGAGCCACATCAGAGCTGAGACTAACCCACTACAAACACATTGACTGCGGTTGGAAGTGGACGCCTGCTTGTGGCTCTAGGGGAGGCAGGCGCCTTATTATGAACTTGATTGTGAAGCCACAGTTTTGCAAACGTACAATAAGTCTCTCCCAAACAACATGCAGACTATTGTAAATCACATTCATAAATCACAGAATGCCACTCATTAATTAGACAAGCATATGATAGCTTGTTAATATGTACTCTGCACTTTATAAACAAAGGAGCATACAGGAGACTTGTAATTGCCCTCAATTTAAGGGTTAAATCTGAGCATGATGTACTTCAGAAAGCAGGGTGCCTCAAAATACACAGGATGCTTTGAATTGCTTGGACTATTGGAGTGAGACTACTGCATGAACTCAAACCAAATACTGAGTTAAAACGCCTGTTTTTTGTTCTCCATCAATTGTGTAACACGTAGTTCTCCTTTTATAAGTAATGGAGAAAGTTCCAGAAAGAGACCCATCATGGAAACTGAAAAAAACAACAAAAAAAACGTTGACCAGTAGTCAAGTGAAGTCAAATTTAATTAATCAGCACTTTTATGCCGATGCTTCAAAGCATCTTCACAAAATATCTTTTTGTAGATTTATTCTGATATGAGAGTTTTTAAGAATATTGGCGTAGATGTGAATGATGACCAGTCTGACCTGACTGGTACTGCAAAATCCCTTTTTATTCAGAAATCAATTGATGTGTTAGCAATATAATTATATCCCTTTTAATTCAGAAATCAATTGATGTGTTCATTCTCACCCACGTAGCAATATAAAGAAGAGCTTGAGTAAAAAAAAAAAATCTCTACTTATCACCACAATTCATGCACTTCAACATAAGTCGGGTTAAATGTGTACGCAGTGTCACTCCATACCATTGAATGGCATTCAGGGAACAACAGTGGGGATACCTGCTTTTATAATTTTTGTGTTTGGTGTACAGCTATTTATGCTCAGCCACCAAAGAAACAAGCAGCTCTGTGTCTATTGTCCATCATTTATTCTTCTTTGTTGTTCTGAGGCCGCTGCAAGAGTGTTTTCCGAGCACCACCAAGCCATGGATTTATGTCCTAACAGGTGACCTTTACCCATGAGCAAAAATTTCATTGGTGGATTGCAACACATCCTCTCGTAAAACAAAAAACAATGCAACTTGCGGCACAGATGAACTTGGGTTTTGCTTTTCGGCCATGTGGGAATGTTCTTGGGGACACACTTTGTTCATGCTTAAAACTTGGGTAGATGTTTTGACTTCTAAAACAGTGATATCTTATAAATATGCAAGCAAGATTCTGCTCCTGCTACCTTGACATGAACTATCAAATCCATAGTTGGATATCCATTTTAAACCCCACAACTATACATGTAAAGCTGCTAAGTCTTGACTTTCAGCAAGCCATAGTTGCACTCTGTCATTCTAGGGGACTATTTCTAGCTGTATTCCTAAATCAATTTGTTGGATTAGTTTAACCATTGTTGAATGGAAATCTAACAACACAAATATTACATTTCTTGTTTGATGAATAGCATGGAGTTGCCTAAAGACTCCCATTTTTCTCTTTAGTGTCTAAATAATATCATATGGAGATGATCGTCCTTGAGTGATGCTGACAGACTATAAACATCAACTCTGAGGCACTTTGAAATCATGGTTAGAAATTTGATAATGTTAAAAATCTCACCAAATGCAACATGACGGGAGCTGGAGACTCGAAAAGGAACTCACTGAGTGATAGGATTAGCAAGCTCTTAATTGCCCCTTTTGTGAGCCAGTATTTATTAGTGTGTAGTTATGAGTCACTCTTGCACCTCAGTGGTTGTCACCTTGATAATCTAGTGAATAACTATGACAGTGTTGGTTCCAGAGAGCTCTTCATGCTATGGTACATGCGTGTACCATGAAGAATGAGGATAACATTTAATTCTTAGGTGGCCTTCTCTTGTCAAACCTGACCACATTTCTGTAAAAAGCCTGCAAGAAATCACAGGCACACCTGATGGAGCTTGCCAAAACTCTGGGGAGCCATTTGCTGAAAAGAATCAAGTGTGTTTTGGCTACAACTTGCCCCAATATTACTGTATTCCTTGGCAGACTGTCTTGTTTTGTACACCGTAGGGTTCCATGCTTGTTGAGTCTGAAAGTTTGGAGAGTCGCTGCTGCTGCATAGTTTTTATTTGCCAGGAGAAGTCAAAGGAAAAAGTTCTTCTGTACGAGAGGCTAGATGTTTCATTGTGTATATGTTGAGAGTTACCAATATTAAACCTTAAGGTTGAGCTTGTTAACCATGAGTCTCTTCGCAATATAGTGTTCTGCTTTCAATGTCTCTGACCACCATATTTTGAGTTAAGTGGAATTGTCTGTTGTCAGCATAAACATATTGGGAGTTTATGTGATTCGCCAACCATTTCTGGAAAGTGAATCTCTACGACTTACCAAAAATGTTGCCTTGCTATTAAACATGTTTAGAAAACCATGACTTGAATCAACTAGGGATATCTTAATTAGAGTGGACTTGAGCTGTGCACCGTTGCTGTCTGCAACCTTTTTGCTTGTTGGACCACCCAAGTGACTTGATGCAAAATGAAGCATCATCAGCCTGAAGCTGGAATGAAGGCTCTACTGGTTTAGGAAGGAAGTCTTCAGGGCAGCCTAATTACAGGTCTCCAAGGTCATAACAGACATGATGCTAGCACTTGCATTCATTGAAAATGTCATAAGCTACTAATCCTGAAAGGGTTTTTCAGTGTTTGAATGAAAAAGGAAGCTAGAGAATACAGCTATCATTGGTCCCAGGTAAGGATCAAAGACCATAAGGGTATCCAAAATCTCCACTGCTATAGGGGTCATCATGCCTTGCCGCAATGGAACGGAGGCTTAGATGAGGGATGGGGGCTGGGGTTTGCACTGTTGTCAGCGCCTCCTCCTCTTGTGTCCATTAGGGTGATAAGGCCTCCATTGAAGTCTTGCCAGAAGAAGATAATGGTAGCTCTGACAGGATGGCTCTGTGAAGGAGCCGCTAAACGGGGGCCTCAGCATGCCCGCGGTGTAGTCCACTATAATGGCAGCTGCCGTCCCCCTTCACCCCTATTCTTTATCTCTGAACAGGCGCCCCCCTTTGGACTGGTGGCTTTCATCACCTGCCAGAACTGGCTGGAAGGCCGCAGGGTTTTGGGTCCATATCCTGTAATACCACTTTGCAGTGTGCCAGTGCAATGCTTTGAGGTCACCGTCCAGTTTCTGCATGTCCAATTCCCAAAGAGCTTTGAAAAGATTGAAGGCAAAAAGGTTTTTATTTTGCACATTGGACATTGTCCTAACGAGAAAAAAATGCTGCAACAAGGTTTTGGATTAATTTCACATATCTTTTTCATCGATGAAAAACTGTCTTGTTTAATTATTAAAAAAGATTAGAGGTTCACAACAATTCCTAACCATGAGGCACAACTACATGGCATAGGGTGTTGTAATGGGTTATATGTAGGGTTTTTTATGGCAATTTTACCTCAAAACATTGCTCTGAAAATAAGTTCTTTCCCATCTTCATGACACAGGGTTTTAGGTAGATTTTTTGTCCCTTTCAAATCACCACATTGATGTGCTTCAAATCAATTTGACTCTTGCCCTATTTTGGCTACACAATTAGATTCTGCAAAGCCCAAGTACCACATTGAGTTATGGTGCGGGACTTGGGCAGAGTGTTGATTGCACGCACACGGGCCATAACTGGGCCAAATCATGAGTGGCCAAGTCTCTAAATATGATGTATGGCCTCAGTGAGAGACAAGAGTAAAGTTATACTTTAGTTTCATATTCTACATTTTTTTGTTATACACTATGGCTTAGAGTTAGAGCAACAACCAGTTTTTTAAGTGAAAAGTGAAAGTGAAAGTGACGTTACGACCAAGTATGGAGAGACCCATACAAGGAATTTGTGCTCTGCATTTAACCCATCCAAATGCACACACACAGCAGTCAATAAACACACCGTGAACACACACCGGGAGCAGTGGGCAGCCATGGCTGCGGCGCCCGGGGAGCTGTGGGTAACTGGTGACTTGCTCAAGGTCACCACAGTCATGGTTGTCTCAGGAGGGAGAGAGTTTCAACACTCATCCTTCATCTTCGACTCCTAGTGGAGCTGGGGATCGAACCAGCAACCTTTTGATCTCCAGTCAACCACCCTATCCACTAGGCCACGACTGTAAACAACATAACTTTAGTTGTTTACACTAATGTTAGTAATGTGCATGTGTAATGTGTTTTTGTGTAAAAGGGTTGTAAGCCACTCATTTCCATCTTGGAAGAGCACCCTTCCTGGATTTCAAAAATTGTTGTTCCATGGCTGAGTGCCATTTACTATATCATTTTTCATGAAATTGGCTCTAAAACAGAAAACAACGTTGGTAACCAAAAAACTGCAATTTCAGTTTCATTGGCTTCTCAAGGGATATCAGTTCGTCAGAAGTGTAGAAAATTAGTTAGTAAACAAGAACTAGATGCAGACAAACAAAGACGGTGCTACATAAACAATGTCTTCCTGCTCTTTCTGGCTTTTACGTTGACCACACTCATATGTGACCTACTCTTTCCATCCTCCCATCTCTGTACCTCACACACACTCATATAAATGGGTTAAAGAGCATGTGTGTTTCCCTGAGTCAGCTGAGAGAGCGCCTTTGAAGTGCTGTCGATTTCACCATGCTTTCCAGACCTTGCTCAGTGGGTAGTGAATCTGGATCTGGTCTCTATTGTGCGCTCTAGACCTGAATATATTCCAGAGGCTCCATGCTGCCTCCGAAGACAGCCTGTTCACAATATTCAATATTAACACTATGCAGTTTGTAGCCATCACTCTATTTGCCGTGTCAATCTCTAAGCCACAAGAAAACAGCAAGGCGCCACAGTGAGTTTAACAAAAGAATTGGTCTGGAGTAGTTTTCTGGTATGTATTTCATTCTGAGAGAGTATAGGGTTTCAAGTCAAATCAGCATATTTTCATCTGTTTTGCCTTCTTATTTTACATAGATATTGTGTGGTATCCATGCTAGCTGCATTTACTTTATAAAATAACCACAATCATAATCCAATCAAAAGTTTTTTTTGTATCTACAAGAATATATTTGACAGAGCTTTAGCACTGTTGCTTCTTCTGAGGTGTTTGTAAGTACCCTCTGTCTTTTGTACATGTTCATTCTCAAGATGTTTTGTCTTCGCTAATTGATTCAAACTTCAACTCTTTGGTGTAAGAAATCTACTTGGAGAGTGATTCTGTATTCCATGCACACGCACCGCCCAAAGTTGATCTAGAATGTTATCCTTTGATTGGTTTCTCTGTGGATGATGATGAAGCCATTACTTCACAAGTTTGTTATCTGGACCCGTCTTTGGTTTATATAGGTATGCACTTTTAAAAGCTTTTAGGCACGCCCCTAGAATTACTCCTGATATGTGTTATATAAAGGTCACCTGCTTTAAGAAGCACATACCAACAGTTTCTTTTCAAAGTTGATAATGATGTGGTAATATCATAACCAACTTTAAAAGATTGCAAAGACAAGATGTTTTCTTCCTACACCTCATTTTACTTTGGCAAAATGGAGTGCAATTTGTCATTATGTATTATTAGCAATCAGATTTAAACTCCCCCTTACTTTCTGTAGATTACAAAAAAGAATGCCACCTGTAGTTCGCCAACAAAAGAGAGATCAAACAATGAGTCAATTACTTTTGATGCAACATTTCTTTTTGTGCATTCGTTCTCTGGTGAATAAGAACTTGAGAGTTGCTAATGAGCGACAAAGAGCCACTACTCTCTGACCCTGGCCATTGACCGAGACCAGCAAAGATCAAGTCTGACTAAGCAGCCTGACCTACCACAGCACCATCACCCCTGGCGAACAGAACCTCATCATCTTGATCCCAGAGTGCCTTACCTTCTCCTCACAGGAGCACATCAACAACCTCTCCCTTCAGTGTCGGCATCTGCACTTCCAAAGAGTTAAACCTCCCCGCCCCCAGCAGCAGTGACTGTTTTAATTATTTCCTATAATAAATCGCCCTTTGAGGAAAGAATTGTCGCTTGTACCACACATCTGTGTCCATGCCTACAGGCAATTGTACCAAATGTATTGTAAAAGTCATATTTCCATTTTATTTTTCAGTATTATATATATATATATATATATATATATATATATATTAGTATATTTCAGATTAGAAGTTTATCCCAAATAACTATCCAGTTATATGAGGCAAGATGCAAGCGTGGGCTCTACTCTACAAAAGCCCCATTTGTTCAAAGCTATTCTGAACATAATCACCACAAACACAAGATCTTATGATCTCACATGATGGTAATCAGCTCGGGAAACATCTCCCGGTGCTTTGTTTACGGTCATCATCACAGACAGAGGAATGGATGGAGGAGAGTGAGGACGACTTACCCTGACCTAGTTTCAACCCTGCCAGTTTTACCGCCTGTGGTTTGTTTTCTGGATTTGGGAAGTGCTTTCCTGCTCTGCTTCATAGTTCCTCTGGGCCTGCAGCAGCCAAGACAGATTCATAACCAGTCAGTACTTTGGTTTCGTAGGCTGGTGAAAGATGAATATGGAAGATAATGTTCTTCTGGTTTTGAGTTAAAGGCTGGGATATTTGCATGTGGGCATCAACATAGTTGTTGTGTGTATCAGGTGGAACATTTTGTACATAGGTTACACTCATCCCATGGCTGATGCACCTGTGCAGAAGGAAGAATGCATCAATGTGTATGCTTTAGATGTTCAGCTAAACAATAACAGACCACTCTAAAGTCTGAGAACAATGGACGTCAGAACTATCACAACAAATAAATACTTGCTCTCTTGGATGGATTTGACCTCATTTTTTTTTAACTCAGCCAAACAAATCAAACGTGTTGAAATCCGTAATGCTTAGACTCTGTGTTTTCATACCTATGTGGCTTGGCCACTTGTTCTCCCAGAAATCCAGAGTCCGTGAAAGTGATAGTATTCAAAAGTTCTTGCCAGGATAAAGATTTTCAGAGACATAAGATATTTCCCAAACCATATTCTTAGTTTGATGTTTTATGCCACTCTTTGTACTACTCAATGATGCTACTTAACTTCTAATACCTGCTCTAAGGATCTTTGTAAGTTTTTTTTTTTTGTTTTAAGCATCCATTCATCTTCTTCACCCAATTTCAGGGACACAGTGTCTCCTGGTGCCTATCTCCAGTGCACTTCGGGCAAGAGGCAGGGCTATACTCTGGACAGGTCACACATCTAAGGGGAATTAACCCGATGTCTGTTTTTGGATTGTGGAAGAAATCAGAGTACCTGAAGGAAACCCACACAAGCAAACTTCTTCTAAGAAGGTCATCAGCAAGCCTTAAAATGACAATCTTTTAACCTTCTCTGCCACTGTGCCGCACAAGTCTCCTTTCTTTCCACAAAAGGTTGATCTATGCCAGACATATGGTAACTAGTCAGTCGAGAACCAGATAATTATTCTTTTGAATGCGAGCCTTCTGAATTTTACCTTTTCCACACGAAATATTCGAAAGTGTTTCACTTGCTCAGAACGATTTCTCATGAAAGAGTGCACATTCATGTCACCCAGCTCTAGAAACTTGCTAGAATTGAGGTGAAGAAAGTTCTTAGTAATAGCCAGGCCTTGAAAAACTAAGGGATTGTAGAAAGAACTTGGATCAGAGTCAAGGTTTTTCAGGTGAAAATACGTTTGCGAATAATCTTCATAGGTGTGTTTTGATACAGGAAATTAGACGAAACACACTTGACTTCTTATTTTAATTAAAGCATTTGTCTCTATCAGAAAAACAAAGCACAGTTACCATACTCAACACAAAACAACACTCTTTTTCTAAGTGGGTTTGCCATATTTTGAAGAATAAAACACTGAAACCGAACTGATTTATATTTTACCACAGTTGATCTCTAGATCTCAGAATTTTATACATGCATTTAGGACTGTGCCATATGTTGAATGTGGGCTAAGCCACCTTCCAGTAAGGTTTGTTTAGACTACATATTTCACGGTCTCCAGAAGTACCTTTGAAGGAGTGTGTGGTTTAAACTACTGCCTCGGGATATCTCACATAATTTAATCAGCGTTCTCTCGTTCCCTGTAGATTCTGTAGCTGTGAGTCGGCTGGATTAAATGTGCTGCACTGATGTTGGCGATAACACTCTGCTGGATTATCTTCAATTCTGAGCCATGGAGAATGGCGACAATCCCACAGAGGTGTGCCTCACAGATCAAGTGATATGTGTGGCCCGCAGGAAACGCTGAGGGCTTGACCTCCTTCAAACAAGATCTCTGATAAGATGGGAAAGTTCTTTCCTATGTACACATTCTGAAACAGTGAGGGCGAGCTGTTGGTCACTATTGTAGGCTCTGTTGGATTAATCTAGGTCTGTAACAGTAAGATGTTTTTAATTGTAATACTATGTTTATTTTGAGACTGAGAAACAAATTAAAAAAAAAAAAAAAAGTTTTTTTTTTTTTTTTTTTTTTAGGAAAACAGGTTCGCTCATCTCAGAGAGGATTTAGCAGATCTTCTTCAAGTCATTAGGGTGTAGAGTCCATGATCCACTCCATGATCTTTATGATCTTTATTTTGGACATTGTCTTGCTGTAATACATACCCATGACTGATTTTCAATGCCTTGCTTTGGTAAGGAGGTTCTTGCATAAGATGTGAAGCTCTTCAATTGCCACAAGCATCATGGCTTCAGGGGTTGATGAGTGTTATTTTTGGATTAAGAGGCATTACTTCTCCTCCTCCAAACAGAGAGTTGAGATGTTGTCTACCAGTTGGATTTTGTTCTCATCTGGGCACACAACTTTCATCAGTTCTCTTCTTAAACAATCATCAAACTTAAGGCTGCTGAATATGAGCTTTCTGCAGCAGCGGATGTGCTTTCTGTGCTCCAAAGAATCCAGAACCTCAACAGATGAGCTTTAGCTGAGTTCTTCATAGTGTAATGTTTACCAATTGTTTTTCTACCATTGATATCATTGAGGAGATCCCCCATGTGGCTCTGTGTTGTTCCTTGATCATTGAAACACCACAAGGTAAAACTGCAAACAGAGAGATTGGCAATCAGTTTGTTTCTTCGTTTCTCTGCAATTGTGATAATTGTGTCGTCTATACCAGCTTTATGTTGCTCTTTGATCTTGTTTGATCCTTTGTGTAAATACCCTTAAAGGAGCTGTCAATCACCGATATTTTTTGAAGAAAAGACTTGATTGATTGGTCAAATTCATGAATTCTACCTACAATCCTTTTATTTCATTTTTCATAGTCATTTTGTCACTCTTCTTTACTCCATTTAAATCCTGTGATCAAACTTACACAAACCTTAGACAAATATTCTGAAAAAAAAACTTGTATATTAAGTATGAATTTTCATGAGTGTGTGCAACATTCCCCTCCACTTTTGATTGTCTATACTTGGAACTAAAAAATGTAAAATGAAAAGACCTCGATATCTCCATTGTTTGTCTAGTAGTTCTTTTTAATATAAATAAGATTTTTGGGGAATTTTCTTTTTTCTGATAAAAAAAGAATACTTTTTAATAGTCTGCCTAATTTTTAATACATACACACACATATACACATTTATTTTTTTCTCAGCTAGTTAACTTCATACATGAGTTCCATGCAGCTATGGAGTTTATGAATAGTGCGGTGAAGCCTGGGTTACTGGGGTTTTGCTTCATGCATATGGCAGCGATCTGATTTAATTGAACAGAGCTTCCAGTCAGCTTTTTTGTTTATTGGAGAACATCTGGAGGTAGTGTGTTTCAAGTCTCTCATAGTTTCTGTGATTCTGCATCAACGGTGCATCAATCCCCTAGTAACTAGCACACTTTGAGAGTTTATTAATGCGACGGTCTCATTGAAGTTAATTTTTTTTTATCAGAGATGCTTCTTCTGTCTACCTCATTTGAAAACATCTGTTAAATTGATAAAGGTTGACGGTAAATGTTTTCTTTTCTCCTGTCAGTTCAGGTAGACTTGGAGAAATGCTTAAACACAATGTTTCTGACCCTAAACCAAGCATCTGTCTCTCTGTGTTCATGCACAGACATGAAAGTCAACCCTTACAACATAAATTTGCCTCAAACGTCGCCAGTTTTCCAACCCTAACCTTTTCTTTGGTTGAAACGTTAAATCCAGTGCCAGTTAGTAAACTGCCTCCAGTGTTTTGCCAGTGGAAAGATGCTCTTTTGAGGTTCTCTGGTGTTTGTTTGCTAAACAGGGGTTGATGCATGAAAGGTTTATTAGTCAGAATTTTTCACATTTGTTTAATTAATATGATGTAGCAATGCAAAAATGATGACTTCTTTTATCTCGCCTGATACACAATATTGTGATGTGCATGCTTTCTCTAATTGGTTAATTTTATAAAGGGGAGTGATTTTATAATTGTTTGATTTTGATCTTAAGCAGTGGAAACCCCTGATGACTCCTCCCGAAACTGTTAAACAAAACTTCACTTCAGGTTTGAGTAGGATACTCACGCTAGGCATTATGAACTATACCCATGCTGTTGATTTCTCTGGTCCTTGTCCATTTGGAAGAGATGCTTTATATGTTTTAGCAGCACTATTGATTGATTGAATTTATTTTGAACCATGCTCTGGTAATAACAACTAATTATTTGAAAACTTGTGAAAATATAAACTTAAATACAAATTCTAAACACAGCTCATTATTACTAGATGTCACACATTTATGGATCAAGCTGTTAATGAAGGATTTTAGTTTCATTTATTCTGATCTCAAGTGTGTTCAATGTCTTTTGATTCAATATTTTTTGGGAGAATTCTGATCTTGCCCATCAATCACAGTGAACTTCAGTTCAACCAATCAATATGGGGTATCAAAAGCTCCTTTCTGAAGAAGCCCAGACCTGACCATGTTCCATTGGTATTGATGAAACTTTTGGCCAATGAAAGTTATGGGAAACATACCCCAGTGCAATAAACTCCAAAGTATGGTGTGTGGACGACCTTTAACCTCTATATAATTTATGGAACAAAAGCAATATATAATAATAATATTGTAAAAGGAAATTAATACTTCTCATACATACATTAATTTTACAGACGTTTTTTCACACTTGTTCTCTAAATCTACATAGAATTGACAAATACGATGGTAGTGTAGTGTCCCTGACATAATCCATAGGTTTCTGATGAAGGTTTGGAGGCTCAAATTTGTTTGTAGCCAGCTATTGAAATAAATCACACAATCTTAAAGAACAAAGGGTTCACAAAGGGGAGATGCCTGAGTGACTGAAAGCTTAAACTTAATATTACTTCAATTGATGAGTGATTAAAAAAATATCACCCCTCTACAGTTGTCATATGAATTTAAAAACTGATATTTTTACTAATCAAAGTGGTTTAAAGCCTGGTTACAGTAATAATGCAAATATTTTATAACCCCAAAACATGAATGTTTGATTCAATCAAGAATCTCACGTGGAATTGAAGCTTTATAGCGTGGGATCTGATTTGCATCCTCTCTGAACCTGTAAACCTGAAACAGAATGTGTCTTAAACTTGCAGAAATCTTCAGAAGTCTGTTGCTCCGCTCATGAAACTGAGCGCTCCAGCTTCCTGTCGAGTCTGAACAGAAGCCACGTGTTGGAGCGATTATTGAGTGGGAACGGAATGCTGCGCATGTGCAGACACCCACGTCAGGAGGGATTTTGCAAACTCATGGTCTCAGAAAAGGACTGAGGGGTTTAAAGGCTGCTGACTTCACCTAATATGAGTCATTAAACACCAGAGCATGCTTTTAACAGAATAAGGAATGAAGACAATAATTTAAAACACAGTAAAGCTATTTCAAACTGTGCTTGAAATAAACGTTTGACTTTTGGGTGATTTATGTAGGGGACCAGGTAAAGCAAGAACTGACAGAAAAAAAATATGTTCATTCAAATGTAAGTCGCTTTGGAAAAAAAGCGTCTGCCAAATGCATAAAAATGTAAATGGACCAAGACCTAGGAACAAATAAATTACAGTAAGTTTCCAAAACTAACAGGAAGTGAAATGCAATTTTTGTACAGTAACTTTAACAGTTCTCGCTTAAGAACGTCTTCTAAATAAGAATCAGTCATAGTGTGCAGTGCAACAAACTGGCCACAGAGAAGCAAAGGCGCCGGGGATGCTTGAGTCATTTGATCGCTGCTTGCAGCTTTAATTTTTATTTTCAATGAACATAAATTATACCTAAACATAAAGATTCTGAACAGTAAGTATTAATGAAATGAACTAGGGAACCTAAAATGTGGTCAAACTGAGATTTCACTCCAAAAAAACAAAAAACAAAACTTCTTATAGATCGGCTCATGTCTGTTCACCTGCTGCAGCATCTACTGTTCCTCAGAGATCAGTGAGCTCATGAGGCTCAATTTTAAATGCTGATGTTTCAAGCTCTAGTTTGAGAGCCAAATGTAAAGTTCTGCAGCTGTAGGCATTCAAAGATCGCCCAGAACATCTGCATCTGATCCTCTCATCAGCTTCTTCCGAGCTGAACGCTGCAGATCTCCTAGTTTATCCACAGCTCCTGTGATGTTGTTTCAGACACTGTTTTGAGGAAACTGAGATGAACAACAGCTCCTTAATTCCGAACAGCAAAAATGGTTCATTGGTTTTGCCATTGAAGAATGCTAGTGTTGACTTTTTCATCTTTCACAGGTCTGTCAATCTGTTCTTCAGAGGTACTCTACCTCTCTAAGTCAACTGTTAGATGGGCTTTGTTCCTCAATACTTGCCTCTCGCAGCATCAATGCGGACCCATTCAGACTCTTCTTTCTCACAAGAGAAAGCTCTTTTATTTGTCAGTAGATCACCTTGAGTGACTTTTGGGACAGAAGTTGCTGTAGGGTCTTCCAGAGTGATGCTTCAAATGATCTTTCAAATGATAACCAGTACTCTGAATGCTCCAGAATGCTTGCTCTTGGTGAAGTCTTCAAGCAATCTCAAAGAGTAACCAAAATAGAATACTGTGACAAAGAGCATTGATTTAAGCAGTGCGCAAACGGCCAAACTTATTTAACTGCACTCATACATAATTCCCCATCTCTAATCCAGGTCTGAATACTAAGTTGCTTGAAATTCAATTGTATTACAGACCAAAAAAAGACACTCTTTTCAGAAGGTTGTAAAACCGCAAGACTCATGAAGGAATATGAGACTGAAGTGAACCGCAGAGAAGAATTCAGCCAAGTCGACATCTTTGTGTTTAAACCCACATTCCTGGCCCATTTCAGCTTGTTAATCACACACAGAGTGAATTTAGACTCGTGTGTGTTTTATTTAGCAGTGGTCAAGCACTTTATCGAGTTCCAGTCAGATATATACCCTGGGTAGTCACTTCTGCATATTGACATTTTTTGATCAGTGACTTTTAACGGCAGATCATGACTTTCAATGTGCATTGTGCCATATCTCTTTGAATATGTGTATGCATGAAGCTATCCATGTCTTTTCTATACACATCCAGCTAAATTATTATTTGAACACTTTGCAAGGGTCTATATTGGTCCACTTGATTTTGTTGATATAACTCTATAACATTTAAAAATTTTAGATTTTTTCACTGTCCCCCAATGCTACTATTTGGTGTTAATTATCAATGACAGGAAGATTTCTGAAATACTTTTTTAATAAGGTTGAATAATACCTAGTTTTTAGCAGCCCATTAAGAAGGGAGAATGACTCATTGTAACAAGATGGAAAGACCATAGAGCCAAATATCTTATAAATGCACTTACATAAATATATCTAAACAGTCAAATATACGTTACTTTGTAATGCAACCTGAAATTGTTAAATCTAAACCTAGAAAACTGTATTAATCAAAACTCTGCAGCTGCCTCAATGACCGTTCTCGAAGGGAACGAGTTGAATTTTACAACATTCAGTCAGTGGGTTGTTACATATAAAATGGACTATATGCACACAAAACAATGACACACTTCCACTAGAATCTCTGCCAGCTCATTTAGTTCCAGTTTGAAAACTGTCTGTACAGCAATGAAATTATTTAGTATCAAAGATCTGCCAGCACTGGTGTATACCTCTGTGTCAAACCTCATGGCATTAAAAAAGAGCATTATTAATATTGCATACATTTATACATAAATATATCCATGCATATAATGCATATAAATATGAATACGTTGTTGATCCGTTGTTAAAACAAGAAATAGAAAATGAGGTTTCCAGAAGTGACAGAGCTTATTATTGAATTATTAAAGAGCGAGTGCAAATAGCCTATTTATTCCTAAATTTGACCAACACTTTAACTCTTTTTAAAACTGTATATGTACATAAATGCAATACATGAATAATCATAAATATTATTCTAATAAATATAATTATATAGTTATGATAAATAATAATGAATACACAACTCTTGGCCAATCTAATTATGCCTTTGAACTTAAGTGATTCCCATCCTTACACCATTCTTCAGCTAAACAGCTTTAGTGAACTCTTTACATTTAAAGGCATCTACAAACCTATCCAAATGTTCTACCCAAAGTTTGTGCGAGAACGCACCTCGATTGGAAACCAACAAGAGTTCACACATCTGACCGAATGAGTGGTGCCAAAAGAGCTTTGCACTGCCATATCGGATTGTTTTTTTGCAAGGAGAACAACCAATGAAAGCTGGCTCTTTTGATGATGTGAGTAGGATGTAAAAAAGCCGCTCGGTGGCGCTTATCACACACTTGTGGATGCTATTGGAGTTGATCTGGTGGCAAACATTTTTATCATGTTGTTACTTTTTTCATTGTTCGCTTTTCTGCATTCATGCCTCGATCATAGATGGATGTTCTCAGACTCAGAATGGTGGAACTCCAATCGCAGACTTTGATAAAATTAGGCCAAAAAGGCCCTTGAAGGTGAGTGGGAAGGGTAGATGGGGTTGCTGAGATGTCCTTTAATACATATCGTGATTCATCCCTCAGAAACAGAAACGTGACTAACAGACATGCACCCAATGGCCAGTCAGGCAGTATCTTTGAACTGGGGATGTCTAATGGAATTGTTCAGAATTTCCTGGTGCTGCAGCTTTCAGATTATTTTGCTGAAACAAAGCTCCTATAAAATAACCTCACACTATAACCAAACTGCTCCAGTTAGGCAAGAATAGTTTTCCTGGAGTTCTCCAAAACCTGACTCATTCATCAAATCGGCAGATGGAGAAGACCTGGTGGATACTCAATGCTCTAGTCTTGTGGCGGTGTGTTTCACATGGTGAACAATCTTTTTAGCCTCTCACACCCATTTGACGTTGTCAAAGTAAAACCAAGCAAAGGTTAGATTTCTTTATGTCATTGGGTGAATTAGACACGGGTAAACCCCTTTTTACATGGTTGTTCAGATAGCATGAGAGGAAGATGTGGCTGTGTTCCTCTGGGTCAGCTTTGAAGAAGAAGATAACCGTTCCTTACACCAAGAGTTGAGAAAAGCACCAATTCAAAGGTAAGTAGCTGCTAGGGAAAGATAGTTTGCTCTTCTCTCTTCTACTGGATATGTCCATAGGGATATTAATTGGACTGCATAGCTCACCACACTAATAATGATTGAAAAAGGGCAGAACAGCTGCATGAGAACACCCACACTGCTTTTAATCACCTCTAATAATGGCTGATTCTTTAATAGTCCATTTATTAAGGGGACAGGGGGCACATTTGCACATGGGCTTGTGGATTTCCTTCAATGATTGAAAGCGGTGTTTTTATAAGCTTTGGCAGAACCCTGAACATCTGCTCTGCGATTCATTTCAGCGCTGAGTTATAAAGCACAACGGAGCTGTATTTGTTCCCTGCTTCAGTCTGTTGAACGAGTGTTAGAGGGGTTATTTATTTTCTCTCCTGTATATTTGAATCCAGGGCTTTCACGGCCTCCACGTGAAGCTAGTTATCACATTTATGTCAGAGCTCAAAGAAAATACACAGAGAGGTGCGGATGGCGTACATACATGTTCGGAGCATGTACATTCTCTCACATTTGTGATGATTCGGCATAATATTAAACCACATTCTTTGCATGGATGGGTTTTGTCCAGTCAACCATCAAATTGCTACAGTGTGGTGAAATCGAGTCATGAAGGACGCTTTCTGTACATTTGTTCCATCAGTAATTGTGAATTGTGCTTTATTTAGTGACAGGATTGGTAAAGCTTCACAGTCAGGGGAATTTTAATCAAAAGAACAAATTATGTGTTTTGTTCATTTTAAAATTCTTGAAGAGCTGGTTTGACATCATTTCCAGTATCAGTTATCCAGCAATATTCATGGTGTTTAAATCAGCACGCACTACTGGTGGCATTGGTGTGGACCTGTATAAACACCGTCCCCTTACGAGGGGAATTAACACCCGAGTTAGTGCTAAAACTATATTAAGTGTTAATTTAACTCACACAGTGTTTATATAAGTCAACACCATTGACACCAGTAGTGTTTCATTTGAGATACAGACATTTCATTTATACAGACATTTACCTTTAGAAGTCACGGCATGTACCGTTGTGTGCGTGCCAATCACAGCGGCTGTTTCTGAATTAAATAACATAAAGGAAGGAATAACATAACCCTCCTATTGTTTCATTTTGATTTCAAATATAATGTGTAGGTTTCAAAAGGGTTATTGTTTTGATATTTTTTGTTTTAAACGAACATTACAAAAGTTATGATGTGACAAAATGCTTGATTGCCTTTCAGTTTCATTTTACAGACCCAAAATCAGTGCCATCTAGTGGTGAAAAGAAGGGATAACCATTTGAAGTACAAGACCTGTTATATGGTGTGTGTTTTTCAAAGACACAAAAAGTGCTTGGAACAGTGTATTAGGTTTAGGAAAGTTGTTTTGACCTTGTCTTTTTATGGGGAATTTGTAAATTTATTTTGTGCAGACTCAAAATATTGTGAACACTTTTGATTTTTGTGATATAACATAACTTTTCATTCTCGTAATTAAAGAAGTTAAAAAAAAAAGAAAAAAGCTGGGGTTGTACTAAAAAGGGTATTGAGCATTTGCCACAACAACACTCACGGACCAAAGACTTCTAAGGGCTAATGTATAATTGTGAAAAATAAATTTAATCTGATAAAGAGGGCTTTTGTACTTCAGCTCAATGTACAAAGGAAGATGATCATATTCAAGATTAGTTTTACACACTGTCAAAATGTCTATAAACCTTCCTAAACCTTCTTGTGTTGCGGTGTATCTGGCTCTAGTCCGGGTTGGCGGGGTGGGTGTTGGTGGGATTGGGGGGCATTACATTGAGACATTGCTTAATTTCTCCAGTGTGTAATAGTTCTTCCCTGAGGCCTCTTCATAGAGGGTCATGCCTAGACCATCTCTTCAGGGAGGCACTCATGAGGCAAGTTAATATTGACACAACCATGGACTACTTTTATGAGGGCTCATGATGTCATCATCAAATGTGAGATTCTTATTGGTGGAGCTCAAAGAAAAAAATACCGGATCATGAACCCTTTAAATATTAAAAGCTAAGATATTAGAAAACTTTAATCACTTTTACTATAAGAGTCTGTGAATACAGTACACATGACTTAATTTGTTGACTATGAGTGATTTTTGTTTTGCTCTGAGAAGCATTGAACATAAGAGCCGTTATAACATGCTTCTATGGTGGGATTATTTGTTCTCCAGTTCATTTGAACTGGTTTGTCAGGAATCTTTTGACCCTTATGATATCCATCGAGGTAATAAGGAATGACTTGAATGTAATTTTTTTTTTTGCATGAGTTCAGTTTCAGTACCAGACGTGAGAGACCGTCTACTCAAGCGCTAGAGAGATTTCCCGTCATCTCATCTGGATGGGATTTTTCACCCAGAATGTTCTCATTTGTGTCGACAGTACGGCGTGATCCCTCAATCGTTCTGACAGAGCATTCCAACGTAAGAAAGCAGTAAAAGAGATTACTCTGTTCCACAAACTTGGGGCTGTGTTTAGGAAATTCAAGCAGCGGTGCTGGTGGATGGTTCCGCTGTTAAAATCACTTTATAAGTCAAGCTCCTCATTAAGCAGTTAGTTTAACTCTCAGTGAACTGTGAAGTGATGCCGTTTCGGACTCTAAATCATCAATTCCTGCTTTAAAACTCGTCAAAACAACTGAAACTAGTTAACCTGGTCGATTTAGAATTGTTTTTTGTAACTTTAGGTTGGTATAGTGTAAAGAAACAATGTGTGAGCTCTTTGTGTTATTTTTTTCCAGGTTTAGATATTCTAGGTGCTGTTATACCTTGTCTCTGAAAGGTAAGTGTTGTCTGCCGTGTTGATAAGTTGCAAATAGTGCATTTGTTTGCTGGCTTGTGCTCAAAACAGGAAACAGGGCAGTGATCGTCAACCCCCTGTCCGGGAATCAGTACCAGTCTTTGTATCAATTGATACCAGACCTCACAAGAAATCATTAATTATTTCAGTTTATCAATTTTTTTTTATTATCTGCATAAAAGTTAATGTTTTGGGAAGAAAAAAAAGCTGCTGGAAAGCCATTGACAGACGATATCAGAAGACACACTTGAAATGTGGATTTATTGTGATAGGTGTTTCCCACCCACGAAACCAACTCTACGTAATATGCAGCGACCTACTCTGTAATGAGACATATCCTGAGAACCAGTCCAATCTGTATTAAACCAGTCTTTCACATGATATACAGCACAGAAATAACACAGAAATACAAGCGCCATTGTGCCAGTTTGGAAAATCGAATGTCATTGACATTTGTGGGACTATGTGGGATCCAGGATATCTTCCATGATTGATAGTGGCTAGTTGAGGGTTAATTTGCTGTTGCAGAACGGTGATTGATGACGTCATTAACAATTAGCATTACAATTAGCGCTAACTAGCGGAGCCTAGTTATTTTGTAAATAATGAAGGGGTAACTCCCCATCATTCTTTTATTTTAATTTTTTTTTTTATTTAAATCCTTGTATTTTTTGTGTCTACTAATTTCCTTCATATCTATTTATGTGATCACAGTGCTTTATTTATATTGTATTTGTAAGCTAGTGTCACTTGTTTGCAAATTTTTATTTTGGTAGTATTTAAATCTAATACTTTATGTTGGCTATTTATATTGTATTTCATATGTTCTTTTTTTGTGTTTGTTTCTAATTCCTTTTGAATGTGCAGTTGCTTTATTTAAATAAAATAAGGTCTAAGACAATCGCACAAAAGTGAAATTTACTGCGATGCAAGAGGGTGCCACCTGAAATCTTGCTAGGGGTGCCAAATTGGTTAGGGCTGGCCATGAGAAGAACGTTCTCCGCAGAATTCCCAGTCTAGCAGTGATTCATAGCCTGAATAATAGAAATCATTACAAATTATTCCAGAAAAAAATGTTCTTGGATTTATATTCAGGGTCGTCTGTGTGTTGTTGGTATGATGGTTCATTATGGAACAATACAAAGATTTTTGTTCCACGTTGCCGATTTTTGTTCTGCTACTCTTTCCAACAGTTTAGCTGAACATAACATTATGCAAGTATATCATTACAATTTTTAAAGGGAAATAAAAGATGAATTGGTCTGTGCTGACCCCATTACAAATGTCCATTAATTTTCACCCTCATCTCGTTACTTTTACTGCTCGTCTTGTCGCTAATCTGCATTCTAAAGGATAGGATTAATGCAGCTTTGTCTCTGTTCGCTGCTTATTGTGTGAATTGGTCAAATGCGGATGAAATGGTAGGTATATAACTCTCTTTCGTTGTTCAGCTCAGAGTGAAAGGGTTAAAGTTGTAGTGATAGTAGTTCTTGCAGAAACTGTGTTAATGACAGACAGGCTCCTCATGAAAGAGCTGAAGTATGCACACTGGTGTGAAGCGTATAATGAGTGTGGATGTCTGTAATGTGTGTACGCTTGCTCTTCAAAAGCACAGAACGTTCTTGTTTACTCTTTCTCTGTTTTGCTCCGATTTTGCCGCTCTCTTTGTGACAGATTTACAAAGACCTCTGTAATTACTGCACAAATCGCAGCAATCAATTACAGGCGAGTAAAACAAACACAAGACTGGATCCATAAGGCTTTCGTTACGATGAAGTGGAAATCCAGTGCTGGATTACTGTCTGGAATGAACAGCTTGTGTTCATAGGTTAAATGTGCGAATCGGATATTAACAGTTCAGAAACCCTTTTCTAATTAAAGAAAAGAACACTTCTTCCAAAATGCTTAGAGTACAGACTCAAATATGTGAAACATAGTCAGTGAATAAGGCTTTATTTGATTATAAACCACAGGAACATTTGAAGTACTGTTGAAACCCAATTCAACACCCAATTCCACACTATTTTCAATGTTTTTAAGGATCTTACTATTATATTTGATGAAGCTATTACAGATATGATCCCAGAGCACATGAAACTATGTATAAACTTTGACTGTAGGTTTGGAGACTGACAATTGGTCAAAGAACTCACAGAAGCAGAGGCTAGCAAATATGCCTAAGTGGTGAATGTTTAATGTTTTTAATATAATTTCAACCATTACATAATAAAAATGGTCAAAAAAGGTCAAAATTTGTAATATTATTTTAAAATAACTATTTGTGAGTTTGGTTTTATCCGTTGATCGTTTCAGTATGGGTGCCAATGGGATTCTGCTCTCTTCTGACATTTGCCTCAAGTGGTCACTTGATGAATTGCAGTTTCCCAGTTGTGTCTCAAGTGGCCGGCGGAGTGAAGCCAAATGAAGTGAAGTGAAGCCCCCACAAGGCTGGCTGCAGAATGATCTCATGTGATTGACTGAAAGATTCGCTCTCAATTTCTTGTTCATAGTTACAAAATGAGTTGAATATAAGAGGCTGCATGTGAGAGGGGTGTGTACCAGCCAGACTCGAGGCGGAGTTCTGAAACCATGATGGTTCCATCTTCATCAGGAAGTCTCATTTGCACCATTTCTTTGACTGTCAATGGCAGTGTCCAGGTCAGCTTTGTGGTTGCCATCTATTACCCCAATGGCAGTGGGCGATGTCACGTTGTCCATAATTTTTACAGTCTATGTCTGCTACACATCCAGATGTAAAGTGGTCGGTTGCCACTCAGTCCAGATGTGGAGATCCAATCACATAATTTATTACAATAATCAGCCAATAATCAGTTTCACTGGTGAGCACAGACATGTTGTTAAATAGCTGAAAAAGGTCAGTCATCTCTGTTGTTTTTGGGTGTGCTTCTGGACTCTTTTTGCCAAAGGAAGAGCACCAGAAAAGATGAGTGGCTTTTTCTTATCACTCCATTGGGTCAACTCTAGTTCCTTTAATTGGCATCTCCTCATGAGCTTCAGGTGACACTCCGGCACAATGATCCGAAAGCTTGGTTAACTCTAAGAAAGCGTTTTATTTATTTACAGAAATTATCTCGAACCTACTCCATCTTAACAAAACTGTTCACACTTTTGGGTGAAAATGTCCTCAAGTACTTTTTTTATCGCTGTTTTTAGCCACTTATTTTATCGTTAATCGTAGGGGACCATTGATCGTACGAGTCACTTCACTGGCACACAAAGTATCATTTCTGTAAGTCTGATGCTGAGTTGCTACAGGATATGTTTCTCTAACTGAATCGAGCACTCCGGATCTAATCACATATAGAGGCGATTATGTAAGCGTTCCTCGCGTTGATGAATCACCTGAAAGAGGCTCTCGTTGAGTTCAAGGACGTAATTATAATCTCCAGAGATGTGCCAATGAGCTGATCACGAGTTGTTCTAAATCTCTACCCTAAAGAGCTTGCACCTGGAAGCTCCAGCAACGGAAACCAGTGAGACGGAGCAGGAGTGTGCTTCATGCTGATTCAATACTCTAGGCGGTTTGGTTTGGAATAGAGACTCTCTCAACAGCTGTTCAGCGGCTTCACTCATGCAAGAAGACCCAAGAGTGTTTGTCGTCATTCAGTCATTAGTCTGCGCTGCAGAAATGGTCCAAAATCCCTCTTAAACCTTGAAACTGACAGATAAACCCAGCACTTTAAAAGCTTGACGTCTTTGATTCTGAGAACGGATAGTAAAAGTCCCCAGGATGTGAAGAAACCTCACACTTTGTTCTGGACTCATACAGAGCAAACAGAACATGATCTTACCAAGTGCAGTATGTTCTTGGATTGATATCTAGATTATCATCCAATTACATATGATTGATTTAAAACATTTTTTCTGTAATAGATACTGAACGTGTGCTTTATAAGCAGCATTCTTTAACAAAGAAAAACTGCTTGACAAGTTAAACTGGTAGTTTGACCATATCACGGCACTGAAACCAGATATTGTCACATGGTCACGCTTTTATTTCTGTGGTTGTGATACGATTGACCATAGCCTTTATTGATTAGCCAGGTGATGTTAACTGGAAACTGGTCGCTGGAAACTGTATATGCTACATCTGTTTCTCAGTAAACCATCAAAAACATAAGCTTGGGGTTCCACAACTGTGAGCTTTTTATCTTTGTATATGCTGTATAGCTATAAGATAACTATAAGATCTCGTACCAAGCGAAGAGTGTAAGCTAGACCTTTTCATGAACAAGCTTCTGAACCTTGAAGAAAGCCTTGCCTGGTTTTCAGCTACCTTTTGGAGATTCAAATTATAAGAAAAAAAGCATTTGTGCAGAATCAACAGCAAGTCAATGTGTTTATTATTAAAATGATACAATTAGTTTAAAAAAAAAAAGAAATATGTAATGCAAAGGGGTTTCTTGGTAAAATCTATCTCTTTCAGTGAAGTACAGCCATCACACTCCACATACCAACATTGGGCAAGCTTCTTGGCAGAATAACTAATGGAGCATGTTTGGCAGAATGGCTAGCAGAAATATTGTTGAAAACCAGCCGTAGATGTTTGAACCCAGTTTGTTTGAAGGCTTTATTATTGGCCACCAAAGTCTACGATTGACAGATGTTTCAGAATCGGAAGCTTCATTTTCAACTTTTAATTTTTGTTTAGAAATGTAATCTAATGTCTAAACATACAATATTTACTGAGATTTAGCCATTCCTTCATACATTTGTTCATTCATTTTCTCTAGCTAGCTCACAGGGGTCTGCTAGTCATATTGGGTGAGATGCGGGGGTACACCCTGAACAGGTCCCCAGTCCATGGCACGGCAACACACTCATTCACTCACACATACACACCTTAAGGGAATTTAGATTATTCAATTAACCTGACTGCATGCAAGTGTCAGTCCAGACAATAGCCATGTTTCCATCAAAAGATGTGAATTTAATTTATGTGCAAAAATAAAATATTTGCGAATAAAGCACATTTTGAATTCAATGAGTCCAGGAGAACAAAATCCTCACTTCCTGATAAACTGGCGTGACATGTTAAAAAGAAATATGGAAGTTACTGCATTTTTCATATATAATAAGGTCTTAGAACACAATGTGCGCAGTCTTGTCAAAATAGGTGGATGGAAATGCTGCCACTGACACTCAAGAGCACTGCAGTTCTCACATATGAAGAAATTCTAAAACAAATAAAATATTTATTAACCATAAAAGTGGAATAGATGAGAACATGTTTGCATACACAGACGGTAGAGATAACGATTAATTGTTGGCACAGTGTTAATCTTTTGAGTGAAGCCCAGAGAAGTTTTCAAAGTTGTCGACTTTGTTTTCTCCCTTAAAAATTCAAGCCACTTCCACTTCTGAGGTTCAAAGCTTCAGATTGTGGAAAGATGCTCCATTTCAGACAATTTCATCAATCGCCGTTTCAGGCAAGTCGAAGGTCGCCACTTGTTTCTTACATGCACCAAACATGTTTAATGACTCAAAAAATACAAAGTTTTCAGTTTTTGGAATTTATAAAATCTCCGCCAGGCATAGCATCTATGGTGCTCTTTTTTTACTGGCAGAAAAAATATTTAATGGACAAGAGAGTGAATTGCATTTTAACATCATGCTTTGTATATTCTGGCAATATAATGATGGGCCCCAAACCATAGACATTTAAATCTTTTTATCAAGTAAATTTTTTAAATCTTATGACATTCTGTGATGCACTTTGTGTTCACTTTATACTGTTCCTTTTCGCAGTTTTTCCAGCTGTTTTAAAAGTACTTTATAAATAAATTTGACTTGCATTAAAAAAATCACAGTTAACATTCAAGAAATGCACACTATGCTTTTTCAAAAGGGTTTTTTGCATTTGTAAGTCATTTGTAAATCAGATTTTTTTTTCCAACAAAAGAAAAAGTACTGAACTGTGAATGCTTTCTCCTATTTTAGGTTGCTAATGTAGCTTCTTCAAACCATGCTTGGCTGTATTTGTCCTGTAGAGAAATTGTTTGGATGAAAGATTGTCACACAAACATCAGCGGTCATGATGAAATGAAACGAGAGAGCTGCATGCTTTCTGCTGCACATTCTTCCCTCAGTCTGGAGATAAACACAGTGATTTACACCGAAGCCCTCTCCTTGTGGCTGTCCTGTGTGTTAGATTTCCCCTTGTTTATTGTTGCATACTCTACGGAGACATAAAGTTTCATTTATCAGCTCTAATGGCCTGCAGATATGGAGTGAGGCACTGAGAAGTTTTCAAAAAAAGGATTCATTTTTTTTCCGGTGTAGTTGGAGAAAATTGGGCCCAGAGGAAACCTGCACACATGCTTTCTCTTCATGCTTTCAGCTGGTTCTCAACAACCTACATTTTCATTAGAAATAATGCAAGTTCTAAATCTATATGTTCATATTATTGAAACAAATCATTTAAAAGAGCATGTAAAAGAGAAATGCAACTAAAGTGCGTTCGAGAAGAAACAAACAAATCTATTTAAGTATAATTTATTATACAATGACACATACATGTATTTGCTCACTGTTTGGTTTAATTTGTGGACTAATGTGACAAGAATCAGAAAACAAGGTTTGTTGATTATTCAATCTCAAATGCGGAAGAGAGAGTCGATTCTATTCAGTTTTGGAAACAATTAGCTTTAATAACCAGGGTTCGCTTTGTATTTCCTAGCCATGCCCCCAGATGTCACATGATGCTAACTGCCCATAATAAAGATGTCTTTGTGAACAATAAAAGAACGCCCCAATTTAATGCTTTTACATGCCCTCACCTTAAACTACGCTTTTAAAGTATGCTTTTCAAACAATACAAAAAGAAAAAACAACATAAAAGCATTTTTATTCAGTGGCTTTTTCATCCAACATTTCAATCCACAGATTTTTTGGGAGTATATCTTTTACGTGCTATCTACAAGTCAAGGTTTCATAGTTGTTTTCTTGTTTGAAAATGCCACATGCTCCTCATCAGTCGAGTGAATGAGGCGCTCGCCTGATTGAAAAAAAGCCATGTTTTACATGTGGATTTCTAGTGAATAACTCTCTATCTTATTGCAATATACTCAATTTTGTCAGCCAACGGACACTATTCAAGCACCATACAACACTTTACAGTTTTTTTAGGTGTCATGTACATGTTTTTAAAGAGTGACTTTTAAACTTTCCCAGTAGTCCCAGGGGGGTGTATTAGGTCTTCATATCTTCAGCCAAATGAGCTAAAATTATTTAGCACTAACTTTGACATTAAGACTAAATATGATTTAAAAATTTCTCTCACAATGTGTATGTTGTCAAGACCCTGGCAAAAAATGATAATCGCGTTGATTGTTTCTTCACCTTCACACCAATTTATTTCCAGTCAGTGGAATACTTATTTATTTCTCAGACAATCCATACTATAAATAAAGCTTTTTATATCGCGGGTGCTCTGTAAAGTGCAACCAAATTTGCATTCCTAGGCTGAGCTACTGTCGTCTTAAGAGTCAGACACTAAATTGATTTCCTAATAGTTCCTGATATTTTGACCAAAATATATGCTAAAAGGCAATTTTTTGTTTTCCATCAATTGTTTCCTGCACCTGTTCACAGGTGCAACAGAACACCTCCCCTCCATATGGTGGTGCCATAAAGCGGACAAACAAATGTTCTCAGGATTATCTTCAGAGCTCTATGTGAGTGTTTGACAGTGTGTATATTGTGGGAAAAATGTTGTGAAGATAGCGTTCCTTGACAGGATCAGAGACCCACCCCTAGATAGAGCAGGGGTCACCAACCTTTTTAAAACCAAGAGCTACTTCCTGGGCACTGATTAATGCGAAGGGCTACCAGTTTGATACCCTCCTCTGAAATAGCCAATTTTCTCATTTTTTACCTTTAATTAAATGTAATTATTAATAATAACATTCATCTTTGCGAACACACTGATCAATTTAGTTTTGTTTTTAGTTTTTTTTTTTATTCATGATTAATATCAACAATTATTTAACAAGGCAGGACTCAGAAAAAAAAATTATTTGCAAAACGTTATCTCTATATTTTGTCTTAGTGCAAGTGTTTTTCAAATTGAAAAAAAAAATCATTTTAAAATGGCTTTAGCTCACTGGTAAGTTGCGCTATATTTAGAAAAGGCTGGGAGTGACTCATGTGTTCCTGACCACGGGGTACTGTGTTGGTGACCCCTGAGATAGAGGAAGCTCGGATGGTTTGTTTCAGTCTCTCTGAGCCAGAGGTAGAAGGATGCTGAAACGAGGTCAGTTTGTGTTTTCACCTGGAGGAACAGCTGGAGTGCTGATGATTACAGACGCTGAGGCCTGGAGAACATCTGCAGCTGCTGTTAAGGATCTGTGTCCTCTTCTGCTCCATATATAATCTTTAGACACACCCCCAAGAACTGCTTACATATACTCTCTCTCAAGTCTGTGGGAATACAGTTTTATTTTGCTCAAATACAAATGTAGGTAAGGTGTGTGACTGCTGTCTCAGTAAATCCCACTTTTAACCCTCACATCAACTGCCTGTCCACTACAAACCCTACAAATGTTTGCTAACAAAGTTCAGGAGGAGCACGTTATATAGGTTTCAAGCAAATAAATGAAAGGGTTTCAAAGAAAAATGCATTTTCATAAGACTTTAGCTTTTGTAAACACATCGAGAGTCCACGGCAGTGAAGACAGTGATCTTGGAAAGAAACGGATGTGATTATAACGTGAACCACATCACTGCTCTCTACTTTCACCGTGTGTATAGTAATTATGGTTATGGCCTGAGCATTTCTCTGTCATCAACTCTCAGCTGATCGGAGGGAAGTACAGTACTATTGGCTCTGATATTCTGCCTCTGTTTGTTTCCTGCATTGCTCTTTTACACCTGTGCATTAGCGTTTAGACAGGATGCTTTTTAGAACCTTTACTAAGGAAAATGTACATTTAGGGGATGAACGGTGAAATTGACACTTGTGCTGTTCGTGCTTTCATCATATTCTATAAAATGGCTTAAGCCTTTTAACTGATTTATTTTTGGATGTATATCTCAATCACAAAATCCTCCAGCTGTGGTACCAAGTGTTTCAGTTTCATTGTCCAAAGCCAAAACATTCATTAACAATGTATAAATTACATCAAGCTTAAACGTCTATGATAAAAAAAAAATGTACATGTTTAGTAGTGTGTAGAATAGCTTTTCAAACGGACCAATGCTGCTCTCCTCTGCTTCTCGTCAGCTTTACTGAACTTTCATATCATTGAGATTGACGTAGTTCTTCGTCACTGCAGGGAAAGTAGACGTCAGAGTGCTTACTGAGTGTTGAACCTGCCTAGACTTTAGACCTTTGATCTATGACCTTGACCTCAACCCTTAATATCCGCAAAAGGCCAGATTCTGAATTTTTCTACATTCAGAAAAAAACCTGGAGCTCATTATTCTAGAGCCTTCTGCAGCTCAGGCCAGTGAGTTTGCTGACATGCCACTACTGGAAAACCAGTTACTGCTTTTAAAATGGATTGTGTAACTGGTTTATACATATATTGGATTTATGAATTCTGATGTTTGTGAGATTGTTGAGATTGAAAAAATTCATACAAAAAAATTCATACAACTTCTCACTGCAGAGACATGATATATACAAATACAATTCAGTTTAACAATTTGTATTTTTTACTACAAAAATTGAGAATATGTTTTACAACAATTTGATAAAAAAATCATAAGCACATACAGTCTAAGCTTAGGCATTTGTCTGGCATTCACGTGGCCCTGACATGATGAATAACTGGCTGCATGAATTGTAGACATGACACAGATATTTACCTTATTATTTAAGGTAAATATCTGTGTTGATATATAATAAATATATATAATACCTTTGATATTTTATGTATTTAAGTTCCTGGGCCATTCAAAAGCTACAAATGGCTTGTAGCTTGTTTCAAAAAACTGAAATGCTTGATTTGCTACAAGGGAGTGTTGTGATTTGTAACTAATAATTATAGTAAGTCATTATAAGCTTCTTTTAGCTAGCTTTAAACACTTGTAAACAGATGACATCAAGTCCACCAAAACCCCTTGGCCTATGTGAATATAATGGACGAGCAGTGAATGAGCACTAACTCACTTGCTGTGATCCATGACGTGTTTGTTCTGGTGGATTTGAGTGAAAGTTTACAGACAGAAGCTCCATCACAGTGGTGTTTGTGATTGGTGCGGTGCTTCATTCGTCCGGTTCATTAGCGAGCGAGGCCAAAGAGCAGCGCAGGACTCATTACAAATCATCACACGGTCACACCGCTCGCTTTTCTAACTCAATCCGACACCACCGTCTGATCAAAGCACAGCCGGGGATGGAGAAGAAAGAGATTTATCAAAAACATGATGGAACAAAAGCTTCAAAACAATGAAAGAAAGACAACGTCATGTGCTAAATTTGCTAGAATCTGGGTCAGTCGTGTTAGCATAGTGCTAAAACAGGCTAGCAGTGAACATTTTTGACTAAAAGGTATTGTTTACTCTGATGTAACGTTACAAGCCGTTTTTAACATGCTTTTAGAGAAAACTGTGTTTTGTCGTATTGATACATGGTTACCTGTAGTCTTAAGTGAAGGCCACTATTTATTGAGTTTAGATGGCATGTGTTCATCTAGTTCAGCACTCTGCCGCTCACATTTTGGTCTGGAAGCCCTTACAAAGCAAATATTAATTGAAATATAAATGATGCTCCAACTTTTAGACCTTATGAAATACTATAAAACCTATAGGTTTGCCACTTAGTTTTTACATGATCCAAAAATACTCTATGACTCGGAAATTGTGAAGTTTTCAGTTTTAACATTTAATAAAATGACAGTTACACAATGACGATGATACATCGTCAACATGAATCGAACATCTTCCACAATGTGAAACATGGAGGCGGATCACTGATTGGGGATTTGTGAGCTCCAAAGGCACAGGAAACATGGTCAAAATTGTTGGGAATTGAAGGACGCTGGAGAATTTTTTTTTTTTTAAGTTAAAACATTGGAAAGTTTGTTTCTGTCTTCACTCAACCCCTAACCATTAGAGGAAAAAAATATTAATTCCTATTTTCTGAAAAAGTAGCACTTTATAATAACTATACTCTAGTAATCAGTAATTAAGCATTAGCCAATGGTTAATTGATGATTTATGAGGCATTGTTTCTAATTTATTACACATTTGTAAGCAGTTTATAACCATATCTGTAAATGCTTTATTCAAGGTCTATAGGCATAAGAATTATAGACTATAAGCCATTAATTAAGCATTTTAAATGTAATTCATTTTTTAACTTTTATTTTATTTCTAACACTTTTGAGGCATATGTTTGATTATCTGACAACATCATCACAACTGCAACCCTCGATTGCATGCTTTACATAGCTGGTACTGTCCATTTTACTCCGAACAGACCTTTTGGTTCTGTTTCAAAGGGAAAGGGAAGATGGAACGGTAAGGGCTAAGCTGAACAAATAGAATTATACCTTATTTCTGTATGTTCTTGGGGTGTATCCTGGGGCTACAATAAAAAGTGTTACAGATGAAGAAAAATAAAACACAAATCACTATAACCATGAGATAGCTCTCATTGTAAGATGTGGGCTTGTTTTTGTTCACTGGTTCACTTTTACTTATAGTTCCACTTTTATGACGTTCTATTTGCCATCCCATCTGACATGGCTCTTAATATTTAAAGAGGCACTTTAGCATTTTAATTCTTAAAAAAGCTGGGAATTTATTTAAATGACACAGTTGTTCTCTGCTGTCCTTCTGTGCTGTTTTATGTCAAAATAATGCTATGACATTTGCATTTTAATTTGGATGAGTGGTAAATGTGAAACTGTCCCTGCACTGAACCAGAGCTGCTGCTGTTGCTGCTCTCATTCCTTTGAATCAGTTTTCATCATTAGATTCATTTGCCTCAACAGCAGCAAATCGAAGATTTTCCTCAATGCCAGCAGGATTTGTTTCTCTTTCCGTGCAGCTGGTTTAGAGTTCCAGTTATTCCCATAAAGGAAACACACTCACGGCGTCTACAGCCAAGTGCTCCAAATTCAGCTGTGCAATGACTGAATCATCCAGTCCGAGGGAGTTTCAAATCAATACTGACCTTCTGATTTAGGATGAATTTTGCGATTTTTGTGGATATGTACATTGATTAAGACAATCAAACTCAACAACTGTTCAGTAAAGCGCTAGAGATGTGGACAGTGAAACTGAAACACTGCTCAGTATAGTGATGGAAGTTAGGATGGTGATATTAAACACTTCAGCATATTGCCAGAGGTTTTGATGTCGTATTTGGATATCAGACCTGAAACTTGAAGCAATTTTACAATTTAGCTATAACAACTTTATACCAGTGTTACCAATTCACTGTCCCACTTTATAAGTTTATTGAGCTTTTCTATATTCATTCATACATTGAAGGATAGAATTGGAGTCATTTGAACTCTAGCCTGAGTTTATATCCATTTCAACAAGCAGTTGGAGGCTGGTTCTGCTTCCTCAGATGTGTTTTCAGTGAGTCTGAGCTCTGCTAGAATCATAATGTCCAGAAGAAAGAGAGTCTGATGGCTTTACAATCAGACAGCATCCTGAACAGCTTCAAATTTCCTTTGCTCAGGATCGTCATCTAAACACCACTCTGACAAAAGCACACAATACTGTGCCCTGCTGTATTTTAACTTTCAGACAATGTTTTAAAGACCTTTAAAGATATTAAAAGTGATTTGCTAATAATGCTGCAATTACGCTATTAAGTGAACATTTCAAAATATTCAGAAACATTTAATAGCCTGTCCTAAACCTAATTTTTCCTGTGACCCAGTAAAGCAGAGCCTTGTGCTAACAAAGCAAAGGTTATGGGTTCAAACCACAGGAAACTGACGAAATCTGCTCATTCATTGAAATGTAAGGTGCTTCGGATAAAAGCTTTTGCCAAATACACAAACTAAATGTAAACACAAAAAGCTTTTTTTTTACAATTCACAACAAAGTGCTTCGATCCAGTTCAGTTACAATGTGGGGCAAGGGAAACACAGTCATTTATAGCTCTATAGGTTTGATGCTGTATTTGGGCATAAAAACTGAAACATTATTCCATATAATCATTTGAAGCTGCTATTGGACTGTAAAACCGAAACACTATCGAGCTTAGCACTAGAATCTTGTAGTTGTATTGGTACATTACAACTGAACACTATTCAGTATAGCACTGGAGGTCTGAAACACTTTCTGACAGTAAAACTGAAACACCCTTCAGTTTAGAGCTGGATGTTTCATTGTTCCATTTGGACAATAAAATAGAAACGCTGTTTATTTGAGAGTTTCTTTTCATTAAATTGTCAAGCTAAAATGCTGTTCAATGAACAGTAAACACATAGGATCTATAGCATAAACAACCTTTTCCTCACTGTTTCAGTTTCAATGTCCAAAAATTATATACCAATAAATTTAATTTTAAAAACAGTTGCAAACACAACTGTTTTATCAAATTCATTAACCAAACACACATTTGAATGTCTTGTATCAAAAACAATTGTGTTATTTTATCGGAAGGCTGCCACTGTGTCATTTGTTTCCATCCGCTCTTCATTTCCACCCACACACAGACTTAGTGATGCCTAAAGCTTCAACAAGAGGAAACTTCTGAGGGAGCAGATCCAGGGTGAGCTGAAGTGGGCCGCTTCAGTGTTTGTGTGTGTCCCAGTGAAGGTCTCTTGTCCCCAGTGAGCCGTAAGCTCCTCCACAGCCCCGACTTCCTTCCTGCAGGAAAACCCACCACTGATGAGGCCAGCAGACACCCAGTTCACAGAAACTGCAGCAGCAGGGTAATAGAATTATAGATATTTATATTAAGAGGGACAAGCGTTACCACTTTAATGTTTTAGCTGTTGCCATGATGTTACTATTTGGTTAATAGAATGATCTGATTGTTGCTATGTGACAAAATTCAATTAAAAAGTTTTCTATTGTTTTGAAGTGTTTAATAAACATCATGTAAATCTTTAGCAGCTTGAAAAACTAATTCTATTGCTAGATGTCTCTGTTGATAAGGAAATTAATGATTATTTATTAATTTTGATGATTTGAATCAATATTATTTACTATTATGGCAATTTACTATTATACAGTTTTCTCATTTCACTTTGTAATGTTTTATTTAGTTTCTAGGGAATTGGTTTGTAGTATTAGGTTATTATAAATTATTGTTCATAATGAAGTTTAAATTGTTCAATTTAAACAATCTGATGCACTAGATGGTTGCCATTGTGTGTTGCTAGGTGGTTAATAGTACATTGCTAAGTGGTTGCTATGGTGTTAGTAAGGTATTTTGGACACTTTTTTGAACAAAACACTAGTAGTTCCATCTTTCAATGCTGTAGTTGGTTGCTAGGGTGATACAATGCTGCTTTTTAATGCTTGCTATACACATATAAATTACATGTTGCATTATTTTTTTGTCAGTATTCTGATTCATAAACTTGGTTGATAAAATTGACTGTTGGAGGGTTGCTAGATTGTTTTTATGGTTGCTAAGTAGCCGTTTTGTATAAGTGCAGAGTATGTTGTTATTGTTGATGTAGTGTTGTTGCTTGGGTGCTCTGAAGAATTACTGCATCATTATTAAAATCCAACTATTAAATAGTTTCCTTCTCAAACTGGATGAAAATAGTCATCCAGAGGTTTCTTTGGCATTTGGACTGGTCGCTAGGGGACCTGCTGGTTTCTTCTTAATGAAACGAGTCCATTTAGTCTATCTGCATTTTATTTTTTAGTCAACATTGTCAGTGAATGTAATGCAAGGTTATGTAACATTATATGACATTGGTACACATTTGTTTTCTTCCGTATTAACGTTCTCCCTAAATATTGGATGGTATTAGATTAGATATTTTGGCTGGTTGCTAGGGTATTGCTTTGTGGCTGTTAGGATATTTGTTCAGTTAAATCACTTTGATGTTCTCTGTGGTTACTAGGGTATTGCTATGTAATTCTCCATGGTTCCACATTCACGTTTTAGTGAGTATTTGCATTGAGTAAAAGTATTAAGTAGTTTTATAATGGTGTGTCTTTAAGGGTATTTGTTTTGTTTTGTTTTGTTTTTTTATAAAATAATACATTTTTGGTGTCAGAGATGGACTTTTAGTTTTATTATTGAGAATGTTTGAAGTGATTGATGTTAATTTCTGATCACACTGTGCATGACTGAATTTGCCCTTTGGTTTTGATTTATTTTCTGGTCTGTAAAGAGACACATGAGATTTGCAACACTCTCAACCAAATTGTTCCACAATGTCTAATTTTCCTTGGAAGGTGAACGAGATTTTCCCCAATTCACGGAAGGCCTTATGAGTTTAACCCATAAGTGTATGAGTTTCTTTCTGGTGAATCCCTGCAGGGAGATCCCTCATTTCTCAAACCTATCTGATTCATCTGTTAATCGGATCCCTCATCTGATCCAATGGAGATGTGGGATGAAATGGGCTTTCCAAAAGCCTGACCTCAATCTTTGCATCACACTGCAGAGGAGTGTGTGGTGGAGCATGGAAGCCAAAGATGTGGTCTGCTGGAGAAGCTCCTTGATCTATCAGACCGAAGCCACTGAGGGAGAGTCAGGTTTTGAGGGAGGATTTGTAAGATGGGATTTTAATGAAGTCGAGTCTATGAGCGTAATTGGGTTTGCTTAATTTAGTCACAGGGTGTTATGGTCAGAGACTCCCTAAAAGTAGATGGGAGCTCTGAGCTCATTGTGTGATTTGTCAAATCTCCCACAGCCTCCAGTGCACTTGTGAAGATATATGTGATGTGAGTTATGAAAGAGGAAAATTAATGTTTTTGTTGAGATGTAGACAGGGATGTCAGTTGTTATTCCACAAGTCACATCATGGAAAGGATTAAATGTTGTTTTATGTAGCTACAGCTTACGAGATCCTGCCACTTGAACATGTTTGGAGATAACCACGTGTACACATCATCAACATTTAACTCAACATTGTTTCGAATGATTCATTTTTATCTGCTTAGTGTACTTGTTTTTCAAAGACTGACCAATCAGATTATCACTTTACTTCAATGTTTGGTCCCATTAGGTTTGCTGTCCAAAATAGTAGTTTGTTTTTTCTGACAGATCTGACCAAACAAACCAGAAGGAAAAGTATGTGTGCATGTGTTGGGTTCTACAAAGATCTGGACGGCCGTTGACATATTTCACTCACAGTTATCTATATTATTGGCTTCTTCTTCCACTGAACTTGTGTTGACACATCCAAAGAGACGAGGCAGACAGTAAAAGGGACAGACTGTAAAAAATGCTCTGCTTTTGATCAGTTTGCCTTTTTTTAAATATATTCTAAGTGTGTTTAATCAATACTCCAATAATTAGACCAACTTGTGAGAAATGCACTTTAATTCTTAAAAGCCCTTTTTACTTAATTGTTCATTCCATAAGTAGCTTTCTTTCAATAATGAGAAAAAAATATAACAAAAATCATGAGCCTTAAATTTTTCATTAGCTCTTGGATTGAATCCGTAATAATAAGTTTCAGAACATTTTTCAAATGATTGTTATGCACAGAATGGCTTTTCCATCTAATTTACAGCATTTTCTTTAAAAGCCACCAGGCAGTATTCTGCAAGAGGGTGTTTTTGGCGTCCCAAACAGGAGTGATGCACATCCCGTGTTCCTGCTTCCCATGGCTGCTTTTCCTTGTACGCCTCTGGCTCTGCTTTCGTGGTGGGTTTGTCACTCTATCCAGGAATTAAATGTTGAGGCAACTCCACCTTTAGATACATCTATAAATCGAATACCAGTCACTTGTTTGGTAATCCAGTCTGCGTGATGGGGAACAATAGAGGAGCGCCAGGGCGTCTCCTGGGAGAAGTACAAACTGTACATGACTAAGGTACAGCCTTTGGTACATGCTGTGAAAGGTAGACGTGAAATCAACTTGCAGGGGTCGTAATTTAATCTCGTAAACTTGTAGGTCATTTCCTTCCTTTCTCTTCCGAAGCTTTGATTTAATCGTGTTTTGGTGGGACCAAACAGTGACGCTAAAGGATGTGACCACACATCCTTCATTGGCACATTTAATGCTCTTTTGATTTGCCAGCTTTCACAGATTTGATTCTTAAAATCTCATTCTGATAAAGTTTACAAAATGCATCTTCGTTTATAAAGGATGGGATTTTTTGTTTCACATTTACAAAAAAAAAACCCTCATATTTTTAAATATTATCTAACATCATTGCTTCACTTAAGTTTAGAAAACAGGGTTACTTTCAAATCTTCATATATATACTAAGTATCTCTTGTACTGAAAATTAAAGCAGATGCCTAGGTGTGTAGCGTATTTGCATGCTAAGCACCTCCCTCTTTGCATATTTAAATATAAAGTTGTACCTCATCTGCATGTAGATCTCCTTTTAACAAATATAGTTTGGTAACTAAATAAATAAAAAGAGATGTCAGGAAACGGCAGCTAATTTGCATACCATGCTCCTCCCTGTGGTTATGGAATTATAAGTTTTACCTCATTTGCATGTAAAGTTCTTCAGCATTCAAGTAGCAGATCTAAGTAGTAGATTGTCATGTTTCTTTTATTGGAGAAGGAAGGAACCTCCTCTATCAATATATTGCCCTGCCCTATTTTATTTGACTGTTTGTTTTATATAAACGCTCCTCTTTGTAGGGGTGGACGGAGAAAGTATAGCATCTAACTGTTAAATGTAAACCCCCAACCTCATCCCTCATTTGCTATTTGAATAGGATGCATCCACACATTTGAATATTAAGCACCGCCCTGTTTTGCTAATGGACCATGCAGAAATTGCCTCTGATTTAAATATAAAGCTTCTTTGTTGTCTGTTCAAGCAGCTTTTTTAACATTATGCTCTTCTGGTAAAAGGCTTGAAGCAGTGTTTAATCTATGTACTGAATTGCAACTCAACTTAAAGTAAATACATCGGAAGCAACATAAATAAAAGTTTGCACCAAATGAAATCATTTAAATGAAGAAGCAGATGGACTTTTTCTCTGTGAGTTTGGCTTTACACTCAGGAAATGTCAAGGTTCATTTATGATATATCCAGGAGTCTCAGTTTCCTGTTAGAACTGGTGGGATCAGAGAAACAAATAGAGGAAACACTGATGAATGAAAGGAGGATAAAAAAAATCCCAACTGTTTCATATAAAACCCAGATGGTCACACCCTTCAGGAAAGTACTTTAATTAATCAAGTACAGTCCCTCTGATTAAATCTGCATGATTTTTCTCAAAAACAGATGCTGGCAAGTGGCAACTGAGAAATTCAAAATGAGGTATTAAACTAGCTTTGATTAGTGCCACATTGATTTCATATCACAATCATAAAGATCCGCATCCCCAGTTCAACCATTGAAGGGACCCTTAAGTGTAACCATGATCACTATGTTTTGAAAATAGAGAACTTAAATGTTTTAGTGAAACTGAAATACTTTCTCATGTCCCAGGGTATTGATGGATCTATTACCAGTATTCCCTTTTAGTTGATAACTTTAATGTATGTTGAACTATTGACTATGAGAACCTGCTCTCAAGTGGCCCATCTACTCCAACACCATGTAACAGGCCAATGCAAGCGTTATCATAGTAGCATGCACAACTTAAAAGCCAGGTTCTGTGATTTTACTCTTTGTGTTTTGCTCTCAGTTCGATCAAAATTACTCACTGACGGAGATATTAGCACAACATCCTTAGAATTCTGTTCCGCTGTACTGCTCCAGCATTTCGAGTTCTGTGTTCAATGTGCCTCGCTAGCATCTTGAGCATTTTTAGACAAGTAAAGTCACTTCAAGACAAACCTCTTCACCTGCATTGCTCTGTATGGATCTGAGTGAGTGGTGGGGTTTGTTTGGGCAGGAGGCCATAGGCGCGAAATGGCAGCCACGTTCTTTATTTATTTTAGTTTTTTATTATTTATTATTTATTCATAATTTTTTTTTTATTTAAGAAAATTAAAGCCACGTTCTGTCACCACCAGTCTGTGAATTTGGAGTGAATGAATAATTCTCTGAAAATTGTAAAGCGCTCTGGAAAAGAGCTATATAAATTGAAGGCATTATTATTATTATTCGCTGACTTTAAGTTTTTCAACCAGTTGGTCACAGTTTTGACTTTCTTCCCTTATGCCTTTCCTGGTAAGTAGTAGCAATGTTCTACTTGCATAATCTCTAATTCCCTGAAGACGGGAATGGAGACATATGTGACTTTGCCACAACCTCGAAGTCATGTGCTATAAGTTTGCCAGGAGTTGAGATGCGTCCGGCTCCTCCAGCATCACAGGAAGAGTGAAGCCTGGCTTTTATGCTGGAGCACATGCTAATCTTCACAGCACAATGAAAGTTCTTTCATTTGCCCATTACATAGGTTACGTTTTGATTGGCTGCTCGAGAGGAGGATATAGCTCCCATAGCTAAACAGTTCCAACCCTATGAGGGGTTATGCAAGTTACCTAGACGTTTCCATTTCATTTTCCAAAGCCTGTTATGCATTCCCATTAATTATTTTACTACGTATTTGCTAAAATATTCTTAGCAACATTTTTAAAACATTGTCAACAAGTTATTTGAATGATGCAAAATTTACAGGCACCTTTTTAGAAAGTGTGAACACGTCTGGCGAGGACTCAGACTCTCTCCCTCAGCCCCACACGGTCAGGCGGCAATGTTTAGAGTGAAATCAAGCTACTGATGCTTCACTTCTCCTTGACTGCATTCTGACCTTCAGAGAAAATATTTTCATACCTCAGTAAAAACACCCACCTGACCTTTAATGCCGTGAGTGAGGGGTCGAAAGGACAGAGTTTAAGCTCCAGCCTTCATCGGGTCATGTGACCAGACAAGAAAATATTATTTGGCAATTATTGGCCAACTAACTCTCAAAACTGAGCCAAATACCTGACCTGTCTCGGAGAAGTGTGTTTGTTCGACACACTGATGAATGACCACGAGTGTGTGTCTTTATTCCTGATTCACCGCATGAGCCATGAACTATTCCTGTGATTTACACGACACATATAACCAATGTCCATAATAGGAAACATATTCAGTTACGTTTGTACAGGGTAATTTTCTGTGGTGTCCATGTAAAATATGGAGTGTTGCCTTGAGAAGGAACACCTAAATTTGGCCCAGGAATCATCAATAAAAAACAAACTGGAAAATACGAGGAAAAACACATGCCATAATATTCTGGGAACTGTTAAAACCTCAAAATATCTGTAGCAATTTATAATGAACTACAACCCCCTTTATGGTTGTTCTATGACACAGTAAATATTTATGATAGCATGTAATGTATGATACTGCTAATATTATATATAATATATGCAAATAAAGCCTCTCTTTTGTCAAGCATTGGGTATCTCAAATATGGTTGAGAAATCAGAATTTTTTTTCTCCCAAGAGCTGTGCATCAGTACTGATGGGCATATTGCAAGTGGTGGACTTTGCTCAACATTTAAAACATTGTTGTTGTTTTTTTACTGAGGGACAAATAAGTGACCATAAGTGTTTTTATTTATGTTATCAACATATTTTTTCTATGCAACTTTTTATTATTAATTAGTTTTTGCCTAATCTCAATTCTTTTCTGTTTGTTTTCAAAGGACTGCTTTTCTCTGGGATACAGGCCTCCGGTAATTGATCTCAGATTTATTATCAGCAGATCCTCATTAAGAAGCCATCAGGACACATGTAGATCAGCCGTTTATCATCTGTTTTGATGGACTTTTAATGGTGTTTTCTGACCATGAAACTGTGCTTCTCGTGTTTTTAACAGAATCAAACAACCTCGAGCGATAAAAGAAGAAAAACACTGTGAGGAAAAAGATAGGAAACAACTATTCTTTATAAAACACTTCAAATGACCTCAAACGTAGTTGAGTAACAACATCCACATTACTCAGTGGCGTTTTTGAACATATTTACTAAACCTAATTTCAATTGGTCAAAATTAACATGCGGACAATCCAACAAACTTTCCAAAAGGCATTCAGAATAGATGCGATATGCTCGCTAATGTATACCATTTAGATTGCATCAGTTACTGAAGACACACAATCATTTTTACAAATAACTGAGGTTTTATTTCACTGTAAAAGTATCATGTGTTCATCTCATAATACATGAACAGTTGATTTAGTTCAAGATGTGCTGGTTCTCATCATTTCTGTTTAAAATATGCTAAAAAAATTACCATAATTAGTTTAGAATTGTGTCCAGGTCTGGTCCAGTTTGCACATAATTTACATTATAGTGCAAAATGCTATATAAACAAGTGTTGAGTCATCGATTTCATTTTTAAAAATAGAAATTGGAGCTGTGAATTATACCATTGCGAGGAAATAGCTATAGATTGATAAGCTGTGAGATTGGACCATGTTGGGATCAGTGAGTGATGCCCAGTTCAGTTTCCTATATAATTACATATAAAAGTACCAGGATTAATTTTTTTCAATATATTTAGTTGATTGCTTTGTTTCTCTCTCAGTGTTTCTGCAACTATCATCTTCTCTCACGTCTCCAAAAGTAAATTCTTGTGTTTTTGGCATCACAGGCACTGAATTTCTTCACGATGGCTACGTAAGTCCATCAAGACCAATGTGTTGATTTCTTGTGATGGTTTTGTGATTCTGGTGCTGTTTATAATGTTTTTGGTGCTGATTTTAAGCATGAGGTGAGTGTTGAGCCTCTGCGGCCCAGTTTCTCTTCATAAAGTGATTCTGGTGCTGTTGACTTTGGAGAGTGATGACTTTGCGAGCATTGCGTCCTGCCGTGGCCCAGTTTTCACGCTCAGAATTAGGTCAGACTTTATTAAGTTGATGCTGTTTGGTGAAAGTGAACAGAGTTGAGTTTCGGCTGCATGTGCTGTGAATTATTGCGCTCAGATCTATTTTTATCCCCAGATTGTGAACAAACAGCCGTCAGCTCTGGACAGACCACTGTCTGCACTAAAATTACATTAACATACTTCTTTGAAATGGGAACAAAGTTTTCACAGTCTTAGTTGAAGTTATTATATGTTATTTATTGTGTGTTATTAACTCAGAGACTTGAATCTGGTCTCCATCACCCTTGGAGAAAAAGGGAGTGATACAAGGGCTGCTTTTTGACCCCAACTGTGTATATTGAAATCACCTAAATCAAGTGAGCTCTGCAAATTTAGTTGTTATAACTAGTTTACATGTGAAGCAGGAACTAACCAATAGTTTTTATTTCACTCGCCTACCCGGAGGCAGGGCAGTAAGTTGCACGAACAAACAAAAGATAGATTTTTTTAAGTACTAGGAAAGCTCATTGTTGCTGCTCAAATATTTTTTTTTTGTATCTCGTGTATCTCATAAGTAACCAGCAGATCTTGTTTGGATTGGATGTTACCCTGAGCTTCCGTACAAAAATCTTTGGAGTGAGTGTGGAATGAGCTGCGGTGCTGGGCAGGCCAGCTTGGTGAACGGGAATAAGTTAATAAACTACAAATCTCACAATTATGATACACTCTCCAAAAAAAATTAATATTTGTGTGGCCGGGTGTTTTGGGAGGTGTGAAAAAAATGCCCTGTGGAGGACATGGACTTCAGGTTCTTATGCTTATATGTTTCGTAATGGCTCAGGCTGTATTTTTGGAGTGGTTGTCCTGCTGCAGAACACCCCCCTGATGTTATTAAATAATGGATAAGTTTGGATTTATGAGCATTGAAAACACCTTTGATCCTGACCAAATCTACAATTGCTGAAATGAAGCCCCAAATGTTCAGTGAACCTCTTCAATGCTTCACTGTTTCCTGCAGACACTCATTAGGGAACCAACTTTTTCAGAAACAAACTACCCTCTGCTCCAGCCAAATATTTTTAATTTTCTACACTCAAGATATTTTAGCTATACTTGAGTGATTCATCCTTGTTTCAGCATCGGCGATATGACCTTTTGCGCTAAACCTCTCCAGACATGAGGTACCTGGTTCCCATGCTTTAAAAGCTTTGTCTGGCAGAGACCATGTTGATGCAGTAAAGCTACCTTGTGTCTTGTTGCTTGTCCTAGAAATAGTTTTTCTCAACAGTCCCATGATAGCTTGGCTGTTGCTCTTGCAGTTTTAAGCCTCCTACACAGTCTTTTCTGTTACAGTTCATTACTGAGTTCAACCTAAGTGTTACTAAGTGTACTTTTAAGAATTAATGTTGGTGTGAAGGTGATAGACACCAAATTTTTATTTTATTTTATTTTTTTTGCTCACTTTGCAAAATTTTTTAACATTATTTATATTTAGGAAAGCTTTCTTTGTTCACAGCATTGAAGACATTGATAGACAGAGGCTGTAAAAGTGTCTTAAATGTTACAGATTGAGAAAAATCTTTGAGGATAGTAGCACTGTTGGTGATTTGGAGGCCCTCAAATGATGCTCCAATAAATGGTACAGAAACCACGACATCTGAACACAATAAACCAGAGAAACTGCATGTCAAAATATAAGCTCCAGGGTGTCCCTTGGATCCTAAACTCAGCTTTTCCGCAAAGGAATCTTTCTTGATCACTCAGAGCTAAATCTAAAGCTAAATCTGATATTCCTGATAAAGAGGAGATCAAGTTCAGGAGGATCTCTGAATTCTGAAAGCTCAAGAAGGGTTTCAGCAAAGATCCTCAAATGAGAGCATGATGTGCGGAAGACTCCAGATCTTTGGAGTCTTCCGCAGCTGAAACCTTTATACAGAAATTAGTAGATGATTAATGAGAGTAAAAAAAAATAATTTTATATTTGCTGACAGAACCTGTCATTCAGTAACAACACTAGATACTTCTTTCATGTTGAGATAACAGTGACCGCACACACTTGTACATGCACACAGCTCGTACACTCTCAGAGTATAAACATAAACACATGCTGGTGTGTGGGTCTGACCCAGTTGGCCATGATCCAGTGCAAACACACGCTCTCAGACTCGCGAGCTGTGTCTCACTCATTATTTTTGCTCCGACACGGCCGGGACTCTTCAGGTGATCACGCTTCATAATTCAAATCCACTGTCAAAGTCGATTGTTTCAACTCCTAGTGAACTGAAAGGAGGAGCTCAAAACAGAAAAATGAAAATCCAATCATAGACTTGCTCGGCCAAGCTTGGAAGGCCCATGGAAACACTATAAACAGTGAGTCCATGAGGGAAAAGCTTGTAATGAGCGTTATCCCCCGTTTTTGTAGAGATTATGGCTCTCCTCTCCTCTCCTCTCCTTTCCTCTCCTCTCCTCTCCTCTCCTCTCCTCTCCTCTCCTCTCCTCTCCTCTCCTCTCCTCTTCTCACCCACCGCTTTCTCTTTTTCTCTTTTCTTTTCTTGTTTCATCTTTCCTTATCTCTATTATTTCATTGTCTCCTCTAGCTCTTCTCTTCTCTCCCCTAGTCTTTCCTTATCTTCCCTTGTCTCTTTTCTCGCATGTTCTCTATTGTTATTTTGTTCCTTCTAGTTCTTCTCTTGTCATCTCCTCTCATGTCCTGTCCTTTCCTTTCCTTGCTTTCCCTGATCTCCCTTTAAACTATTCTAATCTTGCCTCTTTTGTCTCACCTCTTGTCTCTTCTCAACTTGTTATCTTATCTAATCTTATCAAAGTTCATTTTTTCTGACATTATGTTTTATCAGACAGACTTTGTCTCATTTATACAGAACACCCCCTCCCTTATTTGCCCTCACTGTTCACATAGTTTGATCCTCTGATGCTTGCATTTTCGCTCCAGTTTTGGAACAACAGTCAATGGAGGGGTGCAAGCATCTGATGAGGGAGGAGATAGTTTAAAGACAATTCTAAATTCACTCTTGCTTCATATAATCAAAATATACTAAACATGACATTTTGTTTGTTATATCTTTTTTAAATTAAACATTGATGAACAGATTTAAAAGCTCTTTTCATGAGGGCACAGTCTAAAGTAGACGTGGCACTTAAAAGGATCTAACTTACTCTCCTTCCAGGATCCTTGAATTACACTCAGATATAACCTGAGATCCTTTCTTGATCACTCTGATCTGGTGTGCCGCAGGCAGAGATTTGCTCCTGCTGTTTCTGTCGCTAGATTTGCTCTGGTTTGCATTGAGTGACCTCGCGCAGAGCCTCAGTTTGACCTGTGAGTGTTTGTGTGTGTCCTTACCAGCAGCGTCTCTTAAACTCTTCCAGACCACACTGATCCTTTTTCCCACCCAGAAACAGACACGCACTTCCCCTTCCGCCTTCACACCAAGTGAGCTCCATGCACTAATGATGTTCTCACTTGTTTGACAGTTTGGAGAGCTGTCTGATTTAATAGCGACAAAGAGTTTTTAAATACAACACTGAATCCACACTTCAAGATTAATGTACTTTCAAATGGAAATAGATTTTGGTAAAAATCTTTCAAATGCAATTTAGAAATTTAATTGTTAGAAAAAAAAATTGAGGGAACGTGAGAACGAGCGTCAGGGATAACAGCAGAATTTAATAACACCTCACGTCCAGCTGATTTAACCTGCACACATTTAACCCTTTAAAACCCATCATTAACCGGCCAAACCAGCTTCTGCCATTCATTATTCCTGGGCTCAGGGTTCTACAGACTAGTCTTTATGAGATCAGGCTGTGTGTGTTTGTGTGAAGCGCCAGTTTAACGGCAGCTTGAGTTTAACAGGAGGCAGATGAGTGTTCACCTCTGATCTTCACCTCTCGCCTGCTTAAACACCTCCCGATTAGTGTTCAGCCACACTCAACCACATTGCTGACCTTAGGCCACACTTAAAGTGAGGATTTTCCCACCTTTGGCATGGTTAAAACTCACCACTTTTCATTTGCATCATACATTGTTCTGAAAATCTGACTGTTCATAACTCAATTTGATTCCTTTCTGAATGTTTTTACTGACGGTAACGGTAATCCCTGGTTTGTAGGCGTTCCATTCCACTGTATTTCCATTTCTGTCCCTGAAACTAAATTTAAGCTATAACTTTAAAGCATTAATCAAATCCACATGAGACGCTGAAAACTAGCATTTTTGGCGTATGCTCCCTGTGACCATATATGGAGTGGGTCATCATCCTACCTGCTCCTTTTTCATGAGAAAATTAACATGCATAACACAACAATGAAAAGGAAAACAAACGAAAACAGGTGTAAAATCACATTATTAATCAAATTGCTAGATGTTTTCCCGAATTGTTATTAGTTTTTGGGTAAAAGCATCTGCTCAATGCATGAATTTAAATAATCTGGTTTGTTCCACATTAATTAGCAAAAATAACCCGTAACTCAGCAGTAGAGTATTATTATGAATAGATATTATCTGAATTACATTATGTTATGGTTCATTACACATTAATTTCAGGCTGATCAAGGTCATCTCAAAAAGCTCATAAATGTGAGTAGAACATCTTGAACTTATACTCAGCTGGACTTGCTTTACTCATTTAATCCAGTTCTAGCTTTACTTTCGGAAAAGTCTTGGACAGATCTGAAAATCTGATTGAGGAGCGTACAGGGTATATAGCTGAAGACTAGCCTAATGGCCTTTTTTTTAAAAACACTATTTAAACTGAGTAAAATAAGTGCTATTCTGTTGAGCCTTTAACTTAGTTTAGATAAGAGGTTTTTGAGCTGTTTGAAAATTTGGAACCATATAGTGTCGACTTTCTGCGGTGTTTTGCTGACAGAGTTCAGTGGGTAATAATTGAAGGGGTGTGTGTGCGTGTGCGCGTGTGTGCGCGTGTGTGCGTGCGTGTGTGTGAGTGTGTGTGTGAATCTACTTCACACCTGGAACTGAAGTGTTCTAAATGAGGGTGTTGATTTGTCTTCCGTTTTCCTCTTTTTCAGGTGTAGCTATAAGAATTTTGTCCTTTCTCTATATTATTTAACTGAAATCTTCTAGAAGTAACTTGAGGAGAGGGACAGTGAAATTGAAACAATTAACAATCGGAATGCAAAGTATCCTGAAGACTTGTGTGCACTTTATACGATGTTATGCTTTAAAAAGAAGTTTGTAAGTACCAATACCATATAGTATGTTACAAAAGGTGGTTTCAGTGAGATAAGTCAGAAAGATCAAGGCTGCCCTCTATCGAGAGTCTTATACAACACACTGTAACGTTTAGACATTACTGTTTAAAAATATGTAATTATTTAATACACATTTTTAAATATGTATTAAAAATGGTAGTTTTTATAGTTTCAGTGATATTTATTTTTTTCCAGTCATTGATTGATACGTTAACAGTGACAAACTGTTAAACTACAGATCCCATAATGCAGCTGTGACCGGAAGTGAAGCAGTCATTACACGCGTTGAGCGCTTGAAAATCATGAGTGTGGAGCAAAAAGAGTAAGAAACTCGATAATTTACACACGAAGTATTAACTATTATGATTATTTATGGCTATAAGAACAGGGCAAGTTTACAATGTTAACTTAAGTGGATACATGAGCGCGTCTTGTTGTTTTGCTCGCATAATATTTACTTGCATTCTAGAGACATTATCTTGTATTATACAGCAATATACTTAAGGAAGTTAACCATTTATTTACTGCTTGTGGTTAGTAACGAGAACAGTAACGTCTATTGAAAAACTGGCACACGCATAGGTTTAACTAACGTTAACGTTAGTCTTCTGAAAACACGTGGCTTTTTTCAGTTTAACCGCCCATTTGTGTTTGTTAACACATGCATCTTCAGTTGTGATCAAAAGTTTACACACCATGGCAAAATGTTTGGTTTCTTTGGCTTTTGTCAGAGAATATGAACGTAAAAGCATAGTTTCACCAGGTGTGATTTGAATCTGGGACGTTCCAGCCCTTAAAGCAAATATGAGTATATCATAATACAACCATGATTTTGAAGTTGACATCATCTAATAGAACAGGATCTCATCTATCTAATGGATTCATAATGTATTACTTTAATTGGAGATTTCTGTCTGATTTTCTTGAGCAGCTAACTGAAAATTCACCAAAGTAACATTTTTCACATCTTGAATTAATATTGTCGTTGTGAAATAATAAGTAATTATCTCTCTTTTTTATGTTCTATAAATGGCATAAAACTACTAATGAACTAGATCCCTTTAGGTGGTCGTTGTATTTAACAAAACTGAATTGTGAATTGTTTCTTATTTTTCCCCATCAGGCCTTGTTGCAGTCATGTACCCAACACCTCTATATGCTCCAGCCGGCCGTGGCTCTTTTTCAGATGTCTATGAACCTGCAGAAGATTCTTTTCTCCTGATGGACGCTCTGGAGAAAGATTCGGATCATCTCAAACAGCAAAGGTACTTATTTCTTCAAAGTCTGACGTTCATTCAAATACATATAGAATTTTAAATGTGCTGGCTATTACCAGTAGTATCTGATAAACCACAACAACTAGATTATGTCAGATATCTACTAGGTCAAGTATATTTCCACAAAATAATGAGCCAATGAATGTTAATGATTACATTTATTGTTGTAGCATTTAGTTTCATGAGGTTTGTAAGTAAATATAGCTCCATCTTGTGGTCAAAACTGGCAAAGCACCTGTAATGGAACCCTGAAAAAATATCTAAATAAATAAAACGGTAAGGTGCCAAAAATGGATCAAAATAACCAGGAAGACCAGGGGCTGGTTACTTTGCACGTTTACAACGTGTGGTGTTTTCAGTTAAAATAACTCTTCACTCTACTGTGCAACACTAACTGTTCAGTTATCTAGTTATCATGTACACATTTGATTCAAAGAACAAAACATTTATGTGTATTAAAGAAATTTCTGTCACTCTTGAGGCCCCTGCAGTTCATATCAATGGAAAAGTTTTATGATCTTAAAAAAAGGATTCCAAAATTGATTTGATTTAATGAAAATTAAATCTATTAGAGGACTTCTTGGAGAATCAACTTTTTTTGACTAACATATTTGACATGGTTTCATTTATTGTAAGATAAAATATATGTTCTTAATACTGGTTATTAATGCCACATCCTGGTTTGATGTGTATCTGTCAGGCCTTGCGTCTGTGTGGAGGTCGGCAGCGGATCAGGCGTTGTTTCTGCTTTTCTGGCCTCGATAATTGGCTCTGAAACTCTTTATATGTAAGTATAGAAAATGTTAAATATATGGTAGATCATTTTGTGTCTCTCAAACTTTATAGATCCATCTTTTGTCCTTGTTGTGTCCACGAATGCCAAAATGAGTTAATTTCCACATTTTAGAAACAAATGCCTAAAAATCAAGGATCAATGGCAAAAAAATGTTAACATTTGTTAATATTGGTGCCGTTTCGGAATTTTGTGATTGTGTGCAGCTGCACTGATGTGAATCCGGCCGCAGCGCTTTGCACTCTGCAGACGTCTCAATGCAACAGTCTACAGCTGCAGCCTCTCGTAACCGACCTGGTGGGCAATCCTCCTCAGTCACTAGAAACAACATGCAAACTCACTTCAGTTTAGACTGTGGGATTAAATGCACTTCGTTTTTAAGAGTTTGGCGCTGACATAAATTTATGATTTAATATGTTCAATTTGCCAATGGCATTTTAATAGTTCTCTAATTTAATTTAGTAATAGATGTATAACAATGTTGTTTTCGTCGACGATATATACATTTAGAAACTAAAGAATCTTCACATTATTTTATTTAGTATGTTTCTACCAAACTGTATCTCTGATTATCTGTATTGTTGTAAAGTTATTTAATTTAACTTTAGTATTTTATGTTAAAATAAATATGCTGTCAGTTAATTTAAATAAAAAATTAATTTGTAGTTTACTTTTGTAAATGATGTCGTCTAATTCTTCAATATTATTTCTAGAAACGTCTTAATTAGTTTTATATTATCCGTAAGCCTTAATAAATAAAATTAGAAAATATTTGCTTGATATTTCACGTAAGTGAATTTATGGGATTCACTTTAGAGTTTAGATAAAATTAGTTATTGTTTTTGTTTGTAACAGTAATTTATTATGTTGGCTTGCAAAAGATTGATATTAATATAAAAAATATTGTTATTAATATTATTATTTAGCATTTTTTTTCCTGATACTTCATAATTTTGTAGGTACAGTGTCTTCTGCCGAGGTTGAGTGGAAAAGTGGATGTGCTGGTGTTTAATCCCCCGTATGTGGTCACGCCATCAGAAGAGGTGAAAGAGCGCTGGATGTGGTGATATGATATAGCTTTCAAACAACAAAAACAGTAGGTGACGGTAAGGGTACTTGGGACCCTCAAACCATTGAATTCTGTTGTTAGGTGGGCAGTGGGGGCATAGAAGCCTCGTGGGCCGGTGGTGTCGGAGGCAGGGAAGTGATGGATCGATTGTTTCCTGTGATTCCTGAGTTGCTGTCCAATCAGGGATTGTTCTACCTTCTCACCATCTCTGACAATCATCCAGGTGAAGTAACATAAGAATAAGAAAGTTTCTTAGCAAATGTATATGTACGTTTTAGAAATATTATTAGGCTACACTTAAAATGTTCATATTTTCGGTTAAAGTGTGTGTGAAAATGGCAGTTGTTTACAGATCAGACAATTGTATATTTTTTTATGGTCAACATTTCACATAAATGTAAAAAGAAAGATCTGGTCCAGAACCTGAGATTCAGACGTCTACATATTGAGGTGATTATTTTTTTTAGGTTTTGCCCAGTAAATAAACATAACTGTATTTGAAATCACGTGTCTTTAAAAGGTTGAAACTTTGGACAATTGTATTCTGATTGTTTTCAAAGCTCAGTGTTAGAATTAATGTGATAAAATTAATTATTCTCTTTTTAAAGGTAAATTATTAGATATTAAACTTGTTATAGCCTGCATTTTAAAATGAACCAGTGCTTATAATTTGATATTTAAATGTAAATGAATAGCTGGAAACTCATTCGATAATTGCATGCATTTTTAATGCATTACTAAAATATTACTCAGGAATAATTTCAACCTATAAAAACACATTCTAAGAAATTACAATTGTTAGAATATTGTATATTTTATTGCTGAAAAGAATTTGGCATTAAACTCAAGGAGTTTAGGTTTTCTAATTCTTCACCCTCTCTGTGTTTGTCTATTAATAGCTCTTATATCTGGTTTCTAGATGCCATTGTATCTTTGCTGGGTGAATCGGGATTAAGTGGACAGGTGTGTCTGACACGCCAAGCCGGACGAGAAAGGCTTTCTGTTCTTAAATTCGGTAAACCATTATAACCCATTAAATATTGGGACTTACACGGTTAAATATTATTTTGCGTTAACGAGGAAAGATTATGTAAATAAAATGCTTTTACATTTTACAAATATTATTACATTGTAATACAAGTTAAACTTTTTTTCTGACACGTTTGATGGCAACAATTGTGCTGTGTTCAGAAGACCTTCATGAATCACAAATCAACCCTCAGATATGAGAATCTCATCTTTAATGAAGCAAACAGGACATTTCCAAATTCATAATGTTACAGTTAAGGCCCAAATTTGGTTTCAAAATTAGCATTTTCCCACCTGCATGTACTGATGTTATTTCACATCAGTTTTTTCTACTTTGATGTGGAACTTCTGAACATACACAGTAATGCTCAAGAAATAAGACGAGCTATTTTAGATGTAATCTGATTCAAGGACTGATCTGATGAAATGTATTCTGATGCTTTTAAGCTTCATCTATGAACACAATACAAGAGAAGATGTTTAATCGAGCTATTATTTTATCTTGAAATAAGACACAAGGTATCAGATCACAGTGTACTTTCCTCGCATCATGGTAAACTTCCAGCAATAACTCAGGATCGTATATTAATCCATGATCATTTCAAAGAAAACAAGCATGATCTCAAAAGTGCAGCTCAGATTTGGAATGTCAGTATATTTTGATATGCATCTCTACATTTACGTGACAATTTCTCTAAGCACCATGTTTCCATTGGATGCTTCCATCATCTCGCAGCTTCACAGCTCCACTGGCCACCAGCTCCAGAGCGGCCGGGAACGCTCGATGCTCCGCCTCCCTAATGCGCTCTGATAAACTCTCCTCATTGTCAGTCATCAGCACAGGCACCGCCTCCTGCACCACTATCGCACCAGCATCCACTTCCTCCTGTCCATCACAAACATGTTTACATTAACAGTGGGTTCATTAGAAGAGGGCAAAAAAAACCCCCATTAGTTTCTAGTTTATTACTTTGTTGTATGCCAGCCAATATTTTTACATTTTCATTTAATGAATAAAAAGTAAAATCACAAGGAGCTGATGAATAGCAGTGTGTGACTGTGATTCTCAAAAGCTCTCACAGATACATTAGTGCGTTTGTTTAAAAAAAAAAAAGAAAATGCTTTTCAACAATTTTTTTTGTTTAGAAAGTTCACTATATAACCTCAAAAGGTCTGAAAAACCAGCGCCCTCAAACTATGAGGGTCTTAACTACCAATTTAAATTGAATTAGAAATTACATGTCCAGATCTTTGGATCTAGACGTGGAAATTACATTAAAAACATTCCTGAAGAAATACAATGATTACACAAAACAAGATCCAGTTTTCATCTTAAAATTTGATCCAGGACATAATACCCATGAGCAATTCCACAAAAAAAAAGCAACATTGATTTGGTTAAAGTGGTCAATCTCAAATTGTACATCAGCAAATCCCATGTTGTTATTATTAATTGTTCATTTAAAGCAAGAAGTTCTTAGGAGAATTGATAATCCACACCATTTGGGTTTGTTTCTTAAGTCATAAAAGATAATGTTGTTAAATATAAACTTACCGCAACAAAGTGCACAGAGCATCCTGTGAGCCTGACCCCAGCCTGAAGAGCCTGCTTCTGGGCGTTCACTCCTTTAAATGAGGGCAGGAGCGAGGGATGGATGTTTAGCATTTTTCCTGAAACACAAAAGCAGACACTTAGAGAAAATCATTTGAGAAAAATGTTCACAAGTGCCTACTGTTTCAATTTATATTGTTAAACTACTTTTATTGCTGTAAAAAAGGCAATAATCAAACTATAAGCTTTTTTTTAAAATACCCTTTACACTGAAGCACTTTGGTCAGGATAGTCAGGGAGGTGGCCACTTCAAATCCAAAAAAGTTCAACAGCTTTGTGCCAAAGGAATTAAACCTCCAGAAAGAAGTGTGCAAGTTCCTCACCATTCCACTTCCGGACAAAGCTGGCCCCGAGGATTCTCATGAATCCTGCTAGACAAACGAGCTCCACGGCGAATTCTTCTAGGAGCTGATCGATAGTGGTGTCGAACTCTGCTCGGCTACCATACAGTTTATGATCCACCACCTGGCTCATAAACATAATGACAACTCATCAGCAATCCAGCATCAATCTAAACCATTCATCATTCATAATAGACATTCGACATTGGGGATATTTAGAGTTATGTTTACAATATTAACCTTTTTTTCCCTTGATAAAAAGCTTATTGTGGTTTATCTATCTACTTCTCTATTTGTTGGAATAAAGTCTCTGGAACAAGAATGTGTACGACATGCACAACAGAAGTGATCTTCAGATTTAATCTATATATTAAATATTTCCATCCAGAAATTTTTTAAGCAAGTTATTTTTTTATACTTCGTTTTCACTGAAAAAGGGAAATTTTTACTTTCAATGACCCCTCTGTAGCAACCAAACTGTTTACCTTAGCAGCCAATTGGGAATATCTCTAGCTCAACCTTGAAACATTACAGACACCACAGTTGGTTGGTTTATGTAGCTCATATTGAAATAGGAAACATATTAAGTCACCGACCCCGCCATTGCAACAAAATTGTTTACCATGGCAACCAACGTATACGTATCTCTACCTCAGCTAAAGAAAGTCTTATAGATATCAGGGTTTGTTTAGTTTACTCAAAGTAACATAGGTACCGTTATATGGTACTGTTCCCTCCATAACCACCAGACTGCTTACCATAGCAACCAATTTTATATATTTCCATCTCAGCTTATGGAAAATCAAAGAGACATGGGGAAGGTTACAGTTTTTGCTATAGCAACATTTAAAAAAAAGCCAACATCAAAGTTTGTGTGTAAACTTTAGCCATCTAGTTATCATGTACACTCACTCGAGTATGGATTCCAGCAAGTGCGGCTCTCTTCAGCCCCAGGACTCCCGGTCGGTTGGAAATCACCAGAACTATCTCGGCAGAGCTCCAGGGCTTCCTGGCCTGGTCAATCAGAGCCTGCAGGTTCGTTCCTGACACACACAAGGCATTAGCACTGTGACCAGAAACTTGTTTTTGATTTTGACTTTTTCAATGACTATATGTTTTGCCACATATAAAAAAATATAATAAAGTTCTCTTGAATAATGCCTGCATCGACCCATTTTTCTCTATATAAGTGTTTGTTAGACACCGAACCATGCAGTGTTCACCTCAAGAGTGTTGGGTTTGCTTAGTATTTGTCATTAATTCATTCATTTTCATTCCCGCTTATTCCCTTTTGGGGTCACGGGGGTCTGCCGGTGCCTATCTCCAGCACACATTGGGCGAGAGGCGGGGGTACACCCTGGACAGTAGTATTTGTCATGTAATACATACATTTCTACCAAAACAATTATCTTTTTATTGATGTCGGACCGCTATTCTATTAAACATTATACAGTACATTTTTCCTCTAATGGCAATAGCCAATAACAGACCAATGGTTAAACTAGCTTTTTTTGCATTCGCTGTATTAGATTCTCATCTGATTTGAGTGGCACTCTCTCACCGGTCCCCGAGATGAGCACGGCAGTTCTAGTTTTCCTCATAGTCTGTTCCTGAGCATCTCCGTTAGCCAGGGAGCTGGTGTCCAGAGTATGGGCTGCTCCAGCACAAAGACTCCGCTCCAGGTTCTGGATCACCACTGCTTCCCCTCCTTCACCACACATAGAAGCACTTTTAGTTACTGTTCATTCACTGGGAACAAACCTCGAACAATATAAGGCATCCCTCACCAGGCTCTCTGCAGGCGAGTGAGCCAATGATCCAGCTCTCCTCGTGGTCCTGGAGCATCTTCAGAACTCTCTGGCTGTGAGTTTTACTGACCACCAGAACAAACCCCAGACCGCAATTAAATGTACAGCTCATCTCTTGTTCTGAGATTTGACCTGCCTGGTGCAACCAGGAAAAAACTGAAGGAATGCGCCAACGTGATGCATCTGAGGTGTGTAGAAAAAAAAATACAAACATAAACATAAAACATACATAAATAAAATTAAACATAAATAACATTAAAGACAAAAAACTACAGATGATGAAAATATATGGAAAACGAAACTGTTCAGTATAGAGCTAGAGGTTTGGACAGTGAAACAAACACTGTTCAGTACAGTGCTGGAGGTTTGGACAAAGGAACTGAAACACTTCAGTATAATGCTGGAGGTTTGGACAAAGAAAGAGAAAGTATTGCACTAGAGATTTAACGCTGCACAGTGAAAATGAACCACCGCCTTTGACCTCACCCAGCTGAGCAGCCAGTTCTGGAGGGATGACCCGTGGGATGTTCTCGATCAGGCCACCTCCAGTGATGTGAGCACAGGCCTTCACCGCTCCACTGCGGAGAACCTTCTGGAGAATCCTGCAGTAGATCCGTGTTGGAGTCAGCAGAGCTTCACCTGATCACAACACAGATTAAACATCTTCTATAAAACATTTGTTAGTGGATATAGAGAGTCTAATACGGTTACTTACCGAGAGTCTGTCCAGGCTGTCCAAAGGGGGCCTGTGAGCCCAACTGAAGCCCCTCTCTTTCCAAGATCTTCCTCACCAGGCTAAATCCATTACTATGAAGTCCAGAGGAGGCCACGCCGATTAGCTGATCGCCCTCACGGATGTCCATGAGCCGGGGGAGGACCTGCGAGCGTTCCACTGCTCCCACACTGAACCCTGCCAAGTCGTACACCCCAGGAGAGTAGACACCAGGCATCTCAGCCGTCTCACCACCTGTAGGCAATTGAAAAAGAAACCATGTGGTGCCAAGCGATACTTGGTATCAAATAGAAAACAAGAGTTTTTTTCAGACCCAGCAGAGCACAGCTAGCAGTCCGACAGGCGTCTGCAATGCCTGCAATGACGCTGGAGGCCTCGTCCACATCCAGACGGCCACAGGAGAAGTAATCAAGGAAGAAGAGTGGCTCGGCACCCTGAGCAAGAACATCGTTCACACACATGGCTACCAGATCCTGCCCCAGAGAGCCATGCACCCCACACTCCTGAGCAATCTGATCCAAACAGATAAACACAAGAACATTCAGAGTTCGGAACTCGAGTATAAAAAGCAAAAAAAATGATAGGTACCTTTAATTTGGTGCCAACTCCATCTGTTCCAGAGACAAGAATGGGGTCTGTGAATCCTGCAGCCTTCAGATCGAAGAGTCCACCGAAACCCCCCAGCTCCACGCTACACCCTGGAGAAGCAAGAGTTCATTTCTCAAACAGCTCTGTTGTTTGGGGAGATGAGGAGCGTGCCAAACCTGGACGAGATGTGGCTTTGGCCAGAGGTTTAATGAGGTCCACTAGCCTATTTCCTGCTGCAATGTCCACTCCACTGTCTTTATACGTCAGTCCTCTGAGGAACACAGTCATGATCACTCAAACAAAAATCACATCAAATTCACCAACATCTGTTTTTATAATAGATTTTTGGAGGCACTTTAAAGCCATAGATCTTGATAAAGCCATATTCTGTTTTTAAGAGTATTGATTGTTCTTTGTGTGTGTGTGTGTGTGTGTGTGTGTGTGTGTGTGTGTGTGTGTGTGTGTGTGTGTGTGTGTCATTTTGCCTTTATTGGAGAGGTAGGAGAGTTAAATGATAGGAAATGGGATGGGACAGACAACGGGATGAGGACTCAAACTCATGTCACCCGGTGCAACTGCTCATACATGTCCAGCAGATCGTCCACTATATCCACAATTTTAGTCATACTTTTCTTTGTTGGGATATAGTTTTTTGGTATTAAGACTCTTATTTGGTATTATTTTACATTGCAGTAAAAGGCCTCTTCTATTCACCTCTGCTTTAATGTCAGACAAAGCAGACCACAAAACTCTTCTAAAGGGTAAAAGAGTTTTATTTTGTATCCGTCTAACTCAAATTTGGAGAATTGGAGTGCCACAAGGATCAGACTTAGGCCCAATACAGTAATCTATCTACATTATATATTTTAATCAATTTCACTATGTGGTGATGGTACTCAGATCTATATCTTAAAGAAACCAAAATCTCAATGGTTCAAGAAACAAATAAAAAAAATTCCTGTGCAATAAAAACCTTGGATTTTAAATAGAAAGCAAACTAACTTTTGATAATCTTAATTTGTTACTAAACTGTGTTCTTGTAAGCTTTTCAAATGGACCACGCTAGCCAGAGCAGACGCAGAAACATTACAGAGTGGAAGTGAGGAAACGTATGGTAAATATTAATTTGTCAGAAGAAAACCTGCTGCGGTTGAGGAAAGCGATGGCACGGTGACCGATGTCAGTCCGGTAAATGGCATGAGGAAAGCTGATGAGTGCCAGAGCTTCCCGCGCGCACCGCAAAGCACTGTCCAGCGAAGGTCTCACTGCAGTGACTGTCAAAACTCGCCCACCACTCGTCAAAACTCCACCCCCTTCCTTCAAAGCAGTGCCCGCATGGAAAACTTGAACACCAGCTTCTGAGGCTCGAGAAAGACCTGAACAACAAAAAAGTGAGAAGCGTGAAAGCAATTTCTGTGACAGCAATCACTCCTTTAAACACTTAAGGTAAAGCACCAGTGATCTCCAGGCCCTTCTGGTAGGTGTTTGGGTAACCTCCACTGGCCAAGACCACAGTGACCGCAGCACTGTTCTCCTCCCATAGCACTGGAGAGGAAGAGAGTTCGCCTTGCACGGTCTGTTTTAACACTGTAAAGAGATCCGACCTCAGTAGCGGCAACAGGACCTAAAGGAGACACACCAATCAGCGACGATCAGAACACCACAAAACAGATCAGTAAATAAAGAATTAAATGTGGAAATTAGCTGTTATCTAAGAAGGCCGTAATTTAAATGCCAGGTTTTATGACAAAAATGTAAATTTTGATTTTAACATTATTATTTTTGTAAAGTGCGACACTGAAAATGACAATATGCTATTTGGCATCAGATTTTTTCTTTACCAAAATAACTAAGTTTTAGTCAAGAAAAAGTAGCCAACCATTTCACAACTCAAGGCCCCTACACCAATCTGAATTCCCGGTCTGAAGTTTTACGCGACAAACGCGCCTGGATTGAAAAACACACCAAAGGAACATTACACAACTGACCGAACGAGTCGTCCAAGTGCTTCGCACCGCTATAGCAGATCTGTTTTCCTACCAATGAAAGCTGGCATCCCACATTTTATAATGACTTTGTATAAGAAACAGGAAAAATATATTGTGCCACAAATCCAGATTTTTTTTTCTACGTGTTCTTTGATTTCTTCTCTCTACTGTTTCACTATGTGGCGCGAAGTGTACATCCTACGCCATCTTCAGGAAGATAGCATCATTGCATCAATAAGTCCTTGACCCAGAAGAAGAGAACCCTGCTGAGAAGCCATCTGAAGATTTGTGCGGATCTCAATTCAGATCAGTGTGTAGAGGTCTTAAAACAGCAGATTTAGTAAAAAAATAAAAAAATAAAAAAATTATTTGAAGCAAAAGTTAACCTGAACAGTACACCCCCCTTTTTTTCCACAAAAAGAACTCATCCCTGAACCGGCATGATCTCTATTAGTGGATCTAAATGATGAGCTTGATATCTGACCTGACACTCTGGGTCCCCAAATCGACAGTTGAACTCCAGCACCTTTGGCCCTTCAGGAGTCAGCATCAGTCCAGCATATAGCACTCCTGGTGAAAGAGGAAGACCACATTATAAACGACTGAGGATAAACATGAATCGATCACCTTAGATGCGGACGATAAAACAAAACTAGACTAAACATCTGGGATTAAAGGAGAATGAGCTCAAATTCAGTAAAAGGAAGTTAAATTATTTAGGTAGCAAAAGAAATTTAGGTTGAACATTTTCTTTTATTTCCAAAGTATTTTAATAATAAATTGTTGGTTACAGTGCCTTCCGATAGAAATTCAACCAGACCTCTTTTCTTCAACGGTTCATGTAGCATTACGATTGGTTTAATCTTTGGTTATTAGTGGTCTCTGTACTGTTTATCATACCCACGTAAGGTATGCCCTCCTCTCTCATGCCATCCACAGTCTTCTGAAGAACAGATTTTTGGATTTCCTTCAGAACTTCATCAGAAACCTGCAAATAACCAACGTTTTCATTTCAGTTAGTGTTAGATTTAGTGAAAACACCCTTTACATTTCTGCTGGCAGACAAAGAAGTTGCATCACATCACTTTGGAAAAATGCTCATCCCAAAGAAATACTGTTTTGTTTTGATTATTTGCTCTTGACGAAAGCAATGTTTGTCCAATAATTATATTTCAGTATGTAATTTGAATAATTATATGAATCAGTAGTTTTGAGTTAAACAGTGTAAAATAAGAGTTGAGCAAATTGAAGGTTGAAATCAAACCCGCTTCCAACATGTTGAACTCAGTAAAGACCATTAAGTTCATGTTGTAAGCCACAAATAAATGAATAAAATAAACGAAGGTGGCAGACTAGGGCTGCAAACATATGCTGTCCTTCTCTAGGTCAGTTTATATTTGATTTGACCAAACCAAATCCACCAAAATATCCCATCCTTACAGGACATTTTAATGATGGACCAGTACAGAACCACTATCTTAACCAAAAATATTTTTTAGTGGACCTTGAACATACTTTTTGTTTACTCAGATACTGATGTAAAGAAAAATCAGCAATTAATTTATAATTTACCTGTGGAGCCGGGCAGTATGCTCCCATCCCTCCTGTGTTGGGTCCCTGATCACCATCCAGGAGGCGCTTGTGATCCTGAGCTGGCGGCATCGGAGAAATATTCACTCCGTCGCTAAAACACAAGCACTGAAAGCAGACGGGACACTCAGTGTCATTATAGTGCCACTCCATCCAGTAACCGATACTTTCTCATTAATAATAAGCATGTGGTTCAAACACCAAACTAACGCTCATCCTCTGAACACAAAACAAAGCAAATAAAGAATTTCATCTTTATCTATTCACCACATTATGAACAGGAAGCACTTACAGAAACTTCCTCTCCTTCCAGAAGCTCTTCAACCACCACAGTTTCCCCAGCCGAGCCAAAGGCTTTGTCCTGAGGAGACAACATTGGTTCAAAGGCATGAATAAAGCTCACAGTTGTGGCACAAACTGATGCTGGAGATGAATTACCACATGGAAGTTCTAGCTTTTAATGTAGTGATCAAAAGATCAAACTATTTAATTTTTCATTGGTGATTTTGATTTGATTATGATGTCTGATATTCAGCTATTTATTGTAATGCAGTGATTAATACACAGCTTAATGAGTTGCATTTAAATTAATTTACATTTTCATTACGTTAATATGAAAAAACTTCAAATAACAATTCAAATATGCAGCTAGATACTTCCAGAGTACATTAAACATCCCTCTGTTGTTAAAAACTGTATTCAGTGAATAGCTCACCTTCATGATGTCCAGGACGGCCTGACAGGCTTCATCTTTGTCTTGTGCCACTATGACACCCTTCCCAGCTGCCAAACCACTGGCCTTCACCACAAGAGCAGGGAAATCAGCCCTGAACACAAACTTGGTTTAGACAGACACATATCTGTAATGGGTTCACAGCAGATTTTTTTTAATGGAGTTAATTACCGGCGGATGAACTGACAGGCATCCTCCGGCTGTGTGAAGCTGCCCCAGCGTGCCGTTGGGATACCGTGGCGCTCCATGAAGGATTTGGAGAAGCTTTTGCTGGCCTCCAGCTGAGCCGCTCTTGCAGATGGTCCAAAGCATGGCACTCCAGCTGTGCTCAGGTCATCAACAATCCCTGCAGGTCACACCCAAACTGATCAGTGAGATTCTTTCATGGAATATTGAATATCGGTGATGAGCATTTTTGCCTGAAATTTCTGAATGAATCTGAATAAAATCTATTAAAGAAAATCGCATTATTGCAAGTGAACGAAATGCCCTTCACACATGAGTTCAACAGCATTTGAGCTGCAGCCAGACACGTGACTTGTGTGCGTACAGCAAGAGCTGTATGGCATGTGACTTGAATGAACTGGGAAAGCGGGTGGAGGGCCAAACCATTGCGAGGAACTCAACAGTTTTAAAACTGTTTACAACAGACATTGCAAATAATTTTCCAGTAAAGTGTTATTCATTTAGCATTAGAAATTAGAATACATATTGTTTTCTATGATAAGGGACCACTAGATGGCTAAAGTTTGTCCACAAATGTTACTGTCGGCTGCAAATTAGTAAAAACAAACCTAAATTTCTCTGTTTCATCATTCGTTTCAACTGTTTTCAATGCTGATTGGAAGTCAATGGTAAATATTTTACCCTTTCTAAAGCCTTTTGCACAGTGATTGTTCTTGCACAAACAGTTTGAAGTTTCTTTGAGGTTCTCAGTTTGACCCCATGTTAAGTCAATAGAAAATTGCATAGGATTCTCAGTTATTACCCAGAATTCCTCTAGTGGTACCAGTCTGCAAAGATAAACCAACAAGAGTCAGATTGGCTTGTATATCCTATGATGGCTGTAGCTTGAGGAGAATTTTTTTTTTGTCTGAAGCAAAAGAGTTGGCTTGTAAATTAAGCTTCTCAGAGGATGGAACCTAAATGTGCTCCAAAACAGGTCACTATAAAACGATTTTCATAAAAAGGTAAGGGGTTTGTAGGCTATATTTTCAGAGAAATCAAATCAATAAACTTAACAACTCTTCCAAACATCCTGCCCTTGAAAACAATTATAAGCTTCAGTACAACCCTCACCAATTCGGAATTTGACACCCCTGGTTTAATGCTCATCGATTAACATACTTTTCCTTTTGAAAGCAAATGAAAAAAGAAGGTTTGTTAGTTTTTCACGTCTTATCACATCATAATCAGGAGGCATCAAACCTGCAGCCAGAGGAACTTCTGGACCCACGACCACAAGCCCCACGTTGTGACCTTTACAAAACTGAGCGAGAATCGAATGATTGTTCACAGACACCTCTGCAAAATAAAACAGAAGACCATCCATTATTAGAAACTCATGTTACAGCTTGTTAAATCCACCAAAAAGTGAGATTACGACAATGAAATAGTTCGTCTTGTTTTTCTCAGACTAACAAAGCGCAGATAAATATGGCGTTATGCGAGATGCTCTCACCAGAGTTGCAGATTTTCCCAGAACTTGCCGTCCCTGCGTTCCCTGGAGCCACGAGGACCTGGAGGACATGAGGAGACTGTGCCAGCTTCCAGGCCAGAGCATGCTCCCGACCTCCAGAGCCAATCACCAGCACTCGCTCCGACATCTTCCAGGTCTGAAACCAATATATAGGGGCCAATATAGAGGATAGTAGAAAAGCCAAAATCAAAAAAGTGATTCTGCTTAAATCATTATTAGAATGAATTTTAATTAATCTAAAAGTGAAGGCAGAATAAGCCATTATCAGGTTTCGCTTGATTTTAACTAGGTTTACTTAATTTTAAGAGTGTATACACATGACATCACAGTTACGGAAGTCATAGAGTTAGTTTTGTTACTGTTAACAATCTTTTCTATGTACAAACACATCCCTGAGTGAATGGCAGCATTAATTTCAGAGAGCCGAAGTAGCCAATAGCTTCTCTAGTAAAAAAAAAATATATATCTATAAATGTCTTCATCCGAGACAAATCGCACTTTAATGTATGACAAGGCTTGGGTGTACTTTCCTAGTTTTCAAATCAGGAGCATATAAATGTCAGGAAATCCTAGATTCATAGAAGCTGGACATCTGGTAAGTCATGGGGGTAAGAGTCGAGTCAAATTATTTTTTAGCCTAAGCATGTAATGATTAGAATAACTGTTTGGCACTTTCCATTTTGCCAACGAAATTTTGGGCAACTCAGTAAAGGGGGAGTGACCCAATGATTAAGTATAGTGATGCCTGCCCAAGATCATAAACAGTTTTTAAACTGAATTTTAACAGAAATGTAATTACATGTTCTTCATCCATATTTTAGTACAATGTCTAAAACATTCCTTACCTCATGCTGCCGCACGTCTGTCATTTATTACTTTATCTCACTGAATGTCACTATCTCTCTTTTACTCTTCGCTTTGATTGCATGCAGCATTTGACCTATGAGATGCACCGATGCGAGTCTGATCTCATCGTCTGCCACTGACCTTTCCCTGCAATCAATTAATCTTGGCCCAGCAGTCTCAGAAAACATATACGTACACTGGCAAACACACAGTGCTCGGATGAGGCAGGAATCACAAAGCACACATCTGTATGAGGCTTAGAATGCTAAAGTGATGCAAGGGTTAGCTTTGATGCCCAAGATAATGTTTTTATCTTAGCTGAAGCCCTTATTGTAAAAACATCCTTTTACAGATTTAGCAACTATAAGCTGTAGCTCCTGAAAATGTATATATATTGTAACATTTTCTTAATACTTGACCAAATAATACATGTCAAAACCTGAAGTTAGTACCAAATGCTTTACTTTCAACATCTTTAACGTGTATATTTGGTCTACATTCAAGAATGAAACCAACCACGGAGTTTAAATCAACACATTCAAAAATGTTGCCTCTCCAAACGCTAGATTTAAATTATTAACACTGAAAGAGTTAATACAGATAAGAGAAACACTACTTTGGTACAAGTTTGTGGAAAGCTCAGTGTTAAAAATAACTTTTTTTTTGGTTTTCACTTAACTCTTATGAGACGAAAATCAAAACTATTCAAAGCATAACAACATGGAAGGTCACAGACTCTCACTGAAAACGAACACTCTTGGTGTTAAAAACAAATTACCATTTGGGCTGGTTTAAAACATCATTAGGAATAAACTTGTACTGAAGAAAAATGTGGCATGGCTGTGGCATTTCCATTCTTTAGAATATCTCCTTCAGGGTGTTTTACACAAATCAAATTCAATCAAGATGACCAGCTTTGAGTTGAACTTTATCTCTGAAACCTACCGATGTAGCAGATCACTTGAGCAAGACTCCGCTTCGATAACAAGCTGATGATGAATAATCAATATTCTCACTCAGCACAGCAAACACCATGTTCAGAAAGCACTAGCCTGCATAACCAGCAGCATGAGTGAAAAGGCAGAATCACAAGACTCTCAAACAGAAATTCATTAGCAAACAAACTGTGCTTGTGTGCACGCTTTCATTAGAAAATGCAAGGCACCCTTCAGAGTGCCATTGCCATTTACACATGATTTACATACTGGAATTATTGTGTGTATGTTTTACCATTTGTTTTTGGTTGATTTTTTTTTTGTTTTGTTTTGTACATAACATGCTAGTGTAAGGTGATCGCTCACATTTCACCCATTTGATTTCGTTTTCAATTGTTTTATCTGCAAAACCAGCAGATAAAACATCATCTTCTCTTTTGGGGTCCAGCTTACTTCAGGCGAGAGGCAGGAGTACACCCTAGACAGGTAACCAGACTACCACAGCGCAACAGACACATTAAAGCCTTAGTGGGGGAAACCAAAGCAAGCGAGAGCAAACAGACCCTTTACAGGAAGGTCACCAGTGAAACTCGAACCGGCAACCTTCTCACTGAAAGGATTCACCAGCAGCAAATACAATTAAAAAGTGACTATAAGTATAATCCTGAATATTGGAAAGTAAAGTGAAGATAGTTGTATGCCATTTCTGTGATTGTTCACAAGCTAAAGGTGATCATGTGTACAGGGTTTATATTAGATGCAGTATTTCCACAAAAAAGTATACTCCAGATAACAAAGATAACAAATTCCAAAAACTATATTAAGATTAAAGCTATTATATTCAGCAAACAACTTACATTGCCAAAACAATTCAAGCTATTTAGAATTTTAAAAACTAAAGGAAAATAAATGGAATTTATATCATGCGGATTATTCTGCAAAGTATATAACTTAAGAAAACTACAAGTTCACTCCTATGTAGGTCAACAAACATTGGTATAACAACAATACAAGCAAAAAGCACGAAATACAATATTTAGAAGCATATTACAGTTAAAACACAAATGTAGCTAATCAAGTACTTAAACAACATTAGGAGAAAGGAGCTAAAACTATGCAAAAAGAAAACTCCCTAGTGGGGGTTCTTTGCTAGTTCGTTTATCACATCTGGTCATTTAAAAGTTACAAAACAGTAAACTTACGTGATTTCTGTTGAGCGGTAAGCTTCTGTGCTGGCGAGGACAGGCGATGGTCTGGAAGGACTGAAAAAAAAACTAGTGTCTGTTTCACACCTCTGACCACGTGCACTCACTGCAGATTCGCAAACACAAATTTGATTCGGTTCAGCGAAACGTTCTACTGAATCTCTTTAAGATTTTGGGGAAAAGAAACCAAAAATACAATGCTATCAGACCATCGCCTGAGTTGTATTTTACCCTTTGAATGGACCAAGGAAAGTGTTTTTAACGAGCAGCATATTAAAATGAGTCAACTGTCTGAAAGAGTCGATTCGTTCAAAATGAATCAAACTAAATTAAATTTAACAGCTCGCGCGGGAAATACTAACACATATTAATTATAAGCCAGAGATGAGTCAAAAACATTATGTATGTCCAGTATGTATACATTCAGAAATCGTGAGTTTTACAAAGCCTGTTTTCATGTCTGTAAAAAAAGTTTAAGCTTTGTCAACTTCCTGTTTTGAGGCAAAGAGAATTGTGGTTAATGCAGTTTATGGAATGGATTTCAAACGTGTCAATTAATAAATGACAGTATGTAGTCCTTCTATATAATTTAATATTAAAGTTCTCTATCATGTGTGTCTGCATTGCAGTAATGCTGAAAACATGGAAAGAAAGCACACAGCATGCAACAAGTCCATTTGTGAAGTTTACTCACTAACAGATACTCTACAGTCAGTTAATAGTGTTTTAGAACAAATTACTGTAGCAGCACCAGCAGACCCTTGCAGGCAGGTAAATTTTAAAAATGCATTTCACTCCATACAATGTTGCTTCAGTTGCTTTATGCAGTCGTTTAGTTTAATTAATTTTAAGTCAGACTTTTCTTTTGATTGAAGTTTAATTAATCTGGGACTTATTGAATTAGAACTAATTAAGTTAAAGACCCCCTATTTTAAATTTTTGAAAATTACATTTTTTAGTGGTTAATGATGTGAAAACATCCTGTTTGAGTTTTTGATGAAAAATATAGGTATCTGCATCTGTGTATATAGATATTGCCTTCAAAGAGAAGAGTTGACTCAGAGTTGCTGAAATAGATTTAATTCAAACTAATTAATGCATTAAATAAATGCATATTATTAAACAATGGCTCTTCACATGAATGACCTGTTTATGAAGACCACCACATCCATTAGGGATTCTTTAAAAACAGAATGTTTTTTTTCAGTATTCCTTTTTTTTTTTTTTTTTTTTAAAAAAAGCAGCATTTCCACATCTATTTTTCTCATGCTACCCTTTGTTTTCAGGTCTATTTTACTAGATTTTAAAACTTACAAATACAACTGAAGCAAACGCTTTTACATTGTAGACTGTGTTGGTGAGCCATCTAGCACTAACATTTACCAATTACCCTAGGCCTGGTGAAAATGCGAAACGGCAAACTGTTATTGAGAAGAAAAACATTTAATTGTTATTTAATAGCTAGTGCTTAGGCTGCATAAATAACAGTCACAGAAAACAAAGCATGAAAGTAAATTCAATACGCAAAATTAAGGAGAGATGTAAATGTTTTTTATAAACACCCTTAAGAGTTTCATCAAATAGAATAATAAAAAAAAAAAAGAGTAAAAGTGAAATCCTGACAGGTGAAGTGAGGTCATGGTGTCCAGTCTGTTGGAACACTTATCAACCACGCACTTGGTAAAAGACATGGGCACACATTTCCTCAACAGTTCATTTATTCACTCGCCAATAAACCTACTGGACTTTCAGGGTTTTGGAAAAGACCAAGACAGATCAAAACAAAGAACATGCAAACTCCAAGAAACCGTCTACTGAGTTACAAAAGGGCTAATCACTAAGTCATTACATTGTCCTTGATTAGAGTTAGTAATTTGTAAAAGCTAGACTGGAGAGAAAAGAGGTAAATCAGGCGAGTTCATCAGCTCCCGAGCAGTTTCAGAGTCTCTGAGGGCAAACAAAGTAATTCCTGAGGTGTATGCTGCCGGAATCATCAAGTACAATGTCTTCACGCAGTTTTCTTCATCCTGCTCTTCTTCACTCATCATCAGTCTGACCTGGCCTGGGAAACACAACAAACTCTGCGTTAAATCAGAAATCCACCATGGACCCACAAACTAAGGCTTACGCCATGTACCCATGAAACAAAAACCTGACAGAGATTCGAACCTTTCTGTTTTTAATTTTCTCTACAAGACTAATGAACATATTAGCAGCATGTTGGAGACTGCAGAGAAATTGATCCAGAACAGTTTGCTAACATCCAACTGTATGTTTGAATGGCTGACTAGTTTCCAAAACAGTGATAGTCAACTTAAGAGTTGCCCTACTTCTTAGGAGTTGCAGCTTTGTTTGTACTTAGTTAGCACTTAATTAAATAACATAATGTTCTTTTTAAAACAGTTAACTGAAAGCCAAAATAAAGTGTTCCCCTAGTGACGCCAAGGCAAAAACTACTCAGTGTGAATGTGAATCTTACACACCCTCCACATCAAGAGTTTTCCAGTGTGGATCTGGATGCTGCTTTGTGATATCTGCCAGATTAACATCAGGTCCAAGTCTCCTCAGAACATCTTCTCGACGAATGAGCAACACAGACTCGCTGCAGAGACGCTCGTGGATCTCCTCCTCACTTACTGCATTAAAGTGGAATGAAAAAGCCAGTGATTTCCTTGACATGTTGATCATTTGCATAAAGAAAAACTGTCTTCATAACATAAAACGACTGATATGAAGTACATGGAGAACTTGGAATTCAAAAGATGGCTTCCAAGCTTTGCTCTTGTTTACATTCAGCAATGTTTTCAACCGTACATACCCAGATCAATCGGGTTGGTCATGAACACAGCTCCGGGAGCAACACCAAAAATAAGCTGGTGATGCCAGGCATCTGGAATCTGATCTCCACGAGACACAGCTCTCTGCATGTTCATGGTGGCCACCGGCACAGCTCCGCGCAGGATCCAGTGTGCCAGCCAGGGCACCAGCTTCACCTGGCGCTGAGGGTGAAGAGCAAAGAAACGGCCAATCACACGTCCCTCACTGGCCTGATCTGCACCAGAGATCAGCTGCTGGTGAGTCGCTCCTGGAGCAGGATAGACAAAATACTGAGGAAAACACAATAAGGTTGAGTTCTACTGTAGTAGATGATGGACAGAACATGACTTCTGAGTTTAACCCTAGCCTCTAAAAGTCTGTACCAGCCTTGCTGCGCGAGTGCAGGTAATCAGGGAGGGGCGCCTCGTTCCTACGAAGGCTTGTCTGAACGCACCGGTCAACCGTTTCTGGTGCTACTGCGATTCCCATTGCCTGCAAGACATCCACCACAGCAGTCGCTCCACAGGCTGAGAGGCCGATCTGCACTGTCTGTCTCCTCACTGCCTCTGGGATGCTCCATAGCATTGCTGACTGCACCTCCGAATCTTCAGGAGGGTCTTCACTTGCTATAGACTCAGCCAGTTCTTCTGGATGAAGAGCTAATTCAAGGGAATACGGAATTAGCCACAGTCCCTCTTTAAAACATTCTTGAAAGTGGTAGTATTATGCTTTAGCTTTATAGACAAACAAGGGTCCTGGACCGCTGCGCAGTTTAGGTCCAACCTCCACGAAACACACTGTCATTGAGTCATAATTTCTGGCCTTTTTGATGGAACTAAAATGAACAGGGACTCCATGGAACGACTTTGGACATGCCTGCCATGTTGAAAACATGTAGCGTTAAAAAAGGCACAAAGCATGCACAAATTAACATAAAGTGTTTGACTAATTTAAAATATGTAAGATTATTGATAATATTACACACCTTGATCACTTAATTGTAAATGCACAGAAAATAGAGAGTACAGATGGGAGGCCTGCCTGGCAGTTCTGAATTTATGCATGACATTTCATGGATGGTTTATCATGGATTTAGACACATGGTAAATTACCTCTATGTTAGGAAGAATGTCATTCCACCATGTTAGCACATTATAAAAACCACAATTCAAGTCACAAATGCTGGCTTTAATTTAGCAGCCTAACCACAACCCAATTGTAAAAGTGGTCTGTTTGAGTGTCCAATGACATATAGCTGGTTCCTACGCCCATGCCAACGAACTAAACGTTCAAACCTAACCAAATAAACAATACGAACTTTACAGAAGCATGAAATCCCCAGCACGTTCTCGATTCAGTCTTCTTGACAGAAGTCGCTGTGTTTTTAGTTCCTGATTGGCTCTCGTGACTTTACTGTAACGTTCTGATTGGCAGGTTGGCCCACAAATGCTCGGTTCTGATTGGTCCATCTGCTGCGTCTATGTGCCAGTGAAACCCGTGAAAACGTTAAATGCACAAATATCTCAATTACTAATATTTCACTTAATTAACCCATCTGAATCAATTTTTGGTGCCTGTGTTAAGTCCATAATTTTTTTAAATGTACGAAGTAAATTAACACACGAAATCATACATCAGTTGTATTTAAGCAGAAATGAACTAAATTGTTTTAGATTCCAAAACGCAGTTTAACCCAGTTTAGAAAACACACCAGCTCAAACTTGACCGGTGTAAACAGTAACCATGATCCATAACACTACTTGATCATACTTTCCAGCACAAAGGATACCTTTTAAATTAGCAAAAATAAAAAGAAGGAGTTAAAAAAGCGAGACTTAAGCCTTTGTTTGTTTCGTCTTTATTATGAAATTTCCTTATTGTGACATTTACCTGATTCAGGTGACAAATGTCCTCTGGGTGTCAGTGTTTCTCCATCAATGAGACAATTTTTTATAGTCTGTGAACTATAAAAAAAAATTTTCATTCTATTCAATCATTCTAAATCAGTTATTCCAAATAATTTATTTCAGTAGTTCCATTTAAAAAGTGAATCTTGAGCATTGTATTTTTTTGTCCGCACAGACTGATGTATTTCAAATATTAATTTTAATTTTCATGATTTTAACTGACAAAAAAATGAAAGCCCCAAATTCAATATCTCAGAAAATTAGAATGTTCTGGAAGCTACATGACCACGGAGAAGACAGCTGAGTAGGCAGTTGCCCATAAGCCTACCATTGACACCTTGCACAAGGAGTGCAAGATACAAAAGCTCATTGCAAAAGAGGCTGGCTGTTCTCAGAGCTTACTTACAAACTTTATACAGGCTAAAATACACAAATATATATGATTTATGTATTATAGATATATAGTTCTTGCATAAAGTCTTTTTCACGTTTACATCAAGAAGCAGTGAGTGGTAGGGCGGGGCACTAGTGCTCGCAATTGATCAGCCAATACTGTTTTGACAGTATTGCTATTTTATATACACGAAATAAAAGACAATATTAATTACATTTGTGGGCTACTTTGGTCATGTTTTCGGTGTCTGCTGGAAAATGGGAAGTCCCCTTCATTTGAAGTGTAGGTTCATTAAAATAGCATCTAGGTATTCTAGGTGCTTCATTAAAATAGAATTAGGACACTCTTCGTCTTATGTGAATATGCAGAACGGATGTGAAGGGCTAAGGGATAGAAAGCTAATGCAGCCTTAAGTTAAGGCTCGGAGGTCTTCTAGTTTCCTGTTCGTGCTTTTTTCTGAGTTGTGAAATGAGTTTTGGAGGATGCTTGAAGTGAAATAAATGGTCTAGAAGCTCCAAACTCCATCACAGAATGTTATCCACTGTTCACTGTGACCCTCAGGAAGGTGTTCCTTCATGATAAATGATTAAACTTCTTCTAGAGGGACAGAGAGGTGATGAAGATCAGTCCAGAAGCTCCCAAACTCACACAGACACACACACATACGCACACCATTCAGTGGCCGCTGGCTCTTCCAGGAAGCACATCATGAACATCACTTTGACCATAGCCTGGTGTGAATAAGACGATGTCTCAGTGATGCATGGGAGAGAATCTTGTGCCGCTGGGCATGTCATGCACCAACAAATGATGCACATTAAATATGAGGCATAGCTTATTTATATATTCCTGAGAGAACATGCTTATGTATCCTCCAAACATTACAGACAGTGCTATTTTCATCCACTTATCATTTGTTTTTCAGAGTCGCAGTTGTCCTCTGGAGCCCATCTCAGCTCTCTAATGCTGGAAGATAGAGGCACACTCCATAGACACACAAAAATACTTTTCATTAATATTCATAGTTTTATGAAGCTATAGCACACACACTTTTTGGACAAAGAAGCTGAAACACTTTGTCTGAGTTTATGTCAAATGGCCAGTCAGTTGTATTTATATAGCACATTTATGCAGATTCTTCAAACCTGCGTCACAGTCTATTGTAGATTAATTCTCATTTCAATACGTTTTGTTCGACAAAGTGACTTAGGTAAGTATTGAGTTCAGATATTTGGTAGAGACCACATTGACACAATAATTATAATGGGCAATTTAGAATAAAATATAAACCCAGGGAATGTGTTTTAGATGTGTGGCAAAAAAACAAACAAAAAAACTAAACAAAACTACTTGTAGGTTTACAAAAAAAACATCCTGTAGGTGTGCACAGACTATGAAAGCAAGGATTAAGAAGATTTAACAGAAAGCACAGCATTATTTATCTTAAACGTGAATTAGCTAAAAACACTACTGTGAAAGAGAGGAAGGGGAAGGGAAAGAAGAGCTGAGAGTGTTCTATTCTGTAGCTCTCTCAGGATCTGAAGACAAAACAGCAGAACGTAGTTGTGCTACTTTATTTAAGCTGCTTATAACTTCCTGGCTGTGATGTATTTCTTGTTCTTACTCGGAAATCAACCAGAAAATAGGAATATAAATATTTTTTTCTATTACAAAAGCTTGATTGAAGAGATTTTCCAGAAGTTTTTAGTCTTTATTTTAAAATCTTTATTCTAAGCTCCCCACATTTTCTCTAAGTTTGTTGTAGAGCTTTGGTGGCTTTTTCTACCTCAAGGAGGGATTAACAGCTTCATCTATATCATCACACCTCACTCTGCAAACAAAGAGAATAAATAGATATTTAAGCATTGATCACAACCGGTGTTGCTATCATCACTCTCTGGAGCATCCAAACACAAAAGGTTGGAGATGATTAATCTTGCCGAACACTTTTATTATCACTCGCTTCCTCTGGAAGGTATTTTTGGAAGAGAAAGGAACCTGTTTGGCATTAATGAAATGCTGTTAATGTTGATTTATGTCAGAGTGTGGGACGTGACAGATGGTGATGTGATTATTAATGGATGAAAACATCAGCAGCAGAAATCAAGCAAATCCTCCTCTGAGCTGTAAACTTGCATGAAATCAGGAGTAAAAGCCCTTTTTCTTATTCCATCACTGCAGCAGATCAGAAAGCACCTGTCCTTGAACAAATCTATAAGGCATGGTTAGGTGTGATCCTCCACTATACAAAGCTTTTCTGTGTCCCTGGAGTTTTTTTTTGAGACAGAATGAACATGTGAATGGCTTTCTTTCTGTTGGCTTTCTTTGGTTTAAACAGAAGAGTTCTTAAAAAAGCCAAAAGTCCTAATTCAGATTTGGCAAATCATTACATTTAAAATTAAAATAAAACAAAAAAAAAAAAAAAAATCCAAAAACTGTCAGTTAATCATTAGAAAAGCTTATAGAAGATAATAATGAAGGTGTGGTACGATGATACGACTCTACAAATGTGTACATGCTCGTTCGTATGGTTTTAGTCAAAAAATTGAATTGGGCGATTCTGCAATCAGTTCTAATGAAAGATCTTCAAAAGAAGATCCATTCCAAGTCCTCAAGGTTTGGAAGCTGAGGGGTAGTCTACAACCTGCAGCTTCCTTCCCCTTTCTATGTCATGGGACTAGAATACTCCAGGATACAGTTTCTTCTGGATTTAGTCTTTTGCTGTTTTGGCCATGGGTTTTAGATTGTGCTGATGCAAAAACTACCCACTAACCACTTTTGAAACCCTGATTGCAGAAAGTTCTTCTCTCATAGTTTGCTATCAATTGGTTTTCTGGTGAATCTGTACCAAGTTGAGGAGAACCTCCAATGTAGTTCTGGGCAGGTTACTGGGTTCGTTGGTCAAACAGTAATTTTGTGTTTCTTTTTGTATAATGTAATCAACTGTTGCCACCTTCTCACCAAGCTGATTGTGATCTTGTAACCCATTCCTGACTTGTAGCGGCACTCCAATCTTGTCCCAGACATCTTTGTAGAGTTTTACACAGAATATGTTAGAAAATTATTGATAGATTTCTGGGAGGGTTTTACCTACACCAGACTTTGGCAATGTTTGGCCACACACGGTACGCTAGTGCCAGATGAAAGCCAAACTTAGGTGATGAATATCCCCTTAGACAACTTTTGATTTTCATTCAGATGCCATTTTTTTTACTTAGACAATTTGTAAACAGAATAGCATTTATTTATCAGTTTGAGATCACTTTTCACAGTTTCAGCACAAATTTTGCTCATTTGTTACCGCTGACTCTAAAGGGGTCGTACCATTAAGAGCGACTTTAACAATCTTCACTTCAGAGAGTTGTGACGTTAGTTTGGGATGACTGACACATTTCACTCTTAACGACTCCCTTTCCTTTCAAGCGTATGTGAAGCTCCCAAACCACAAAAGCAAGTTATGTGAATTTCACATTTCCCTCTAAACTTTGACCTGCCTTTATTTCATCTTCCAAACAGGTTTTTGATGTGTCAATTCTAGAGACTCAACCTGCTGTGAGTTAGTGATTAAAGAGGTTTTTTGGCAAGAAGTCAGTGTTTCTCTCTCTCTCTCTCTCTCTCTCTCTCTCTCTCTCTCTGGTCTTTATTTACCTGAAGAATGCAGACTCTGACAGATGCTAAGCTCCTCTGGATAAATCTGAGTGTGATCAATTCAAACACAAAGTTCCAGGAGAGTCATTAGCATAGAGTGGAGTGTGATGCTACAGGTTCAAAACAAAAATAAATATGGTTCCTGTATGCTCAATGAATTCCCCCCATTCAGGAATTTGAGGTGTGTGTTCCACATTCTCTTATTGTTTTGTTCTTTTAATCTCAGTCCTACAGAGAACCCCTTTACCAGCTGTGTATCTCAAATTGCCTACTTTCCATGCTATTACGTTACCATAAAATGAGTCTATGTTGAATCTGTGTTCATTTAAGAGGAAGCAATTTTTGTTACATGGCCAAGTATATGTACCTTCCTTCCACTGCAGATCCCCAAACATCAGGGGCCTTCCAACCGGTTCAAAAGCAGAGATATTTTCCTTGGTGAACAGCTGCAATCAAGCCATACTTCACCAAGTGCAATGTAGAGCATTGATACAGCTTTAGTGCTCAATCAGGCTTCTCCATTTGACAACTGATGAACAAGTGTGAGTTTGGTGGATGCTAGTAGAGTGGTTCCTGTGAAATGTGAAGTTTTTATGACAGGTTGTTTTTTACGAGCTCCAGTTAAAGATGAATATATATTTATTTTTGTTTGGACAATTACATGGTCCTTTTGTGGGAACTTTTTTGGGATGGCACCTTCCTGTTCCAACCTGGCTGCACTCCAATGCACAAAGAAGGCGTGAAGCAATTATTTTTTTTAAGTCTAATTATTTTTGTGATGTAGTGCATTTTGCAAATCCTGCAAATCCGTATAGCACCACTTGTTACCCCTCTAACTAAATTATGTTCCAATGAGCAATGGCCAGTATTAGAAAGAGTTGTGGTTAAAATCTACAAAATAACAAAAGGAGCCAATGCAAATATGGAACTAAAGTTGAATAACTCTGTTGCAACATCCTACAGCAACATCTAAGTAACCTTTACAATGATACATATATTTTGCCTAGATTCAAAATAAATTAAAAATCTACTTTTAATGCAATTTCCTACAGTCTAAAAAAGCTAACCACCACGGGGGTTACTCATATTCACCTTTCAATGTTTTTGCATGTGTAATACTTCAAATATAAATGAACACACTGTGTGGATAATTAATTCTAACAATCAGCAGGGAGTAGGAAAGAGACATTCATCTAGAAACAACCTTTTACTTTATTATCTAGAGAATCTGCTGCTTTCTTAATCAATTGCTTCCTATTACAGATGACCTTTCATACAGTAATATCTTAATTACTTAATTACACTGCCCTACAGTGAGAGTTGCTATTAAAGATCAGCTAAAAACAACCTCAGTATATTCATCATTTCTCTCCTTTTATTTCAAGCTTAAACTAAAAACAATTGGGTCAGGCGATGAGGTACAACACTTTATTTTTATTCGCAATAACAAGTTAATATAGGGCCAAAAAAACATATTTTACAGCTCAAATGCTATAATTGGGTGAAATATGTTGCCTAACGCCAGACATTTCTGCGAGCATTGTTTGCTTTGAGCATTTTCTGCATTTCATCACCTTCAACTCACTCCCAAGGCTCTCCTCTCACGCAGATTTAAAGATTACATTCCGAATATTCAGTATATGGAAGATGAGACATTTGCATAACAAGTTTCGGGAGGAGTTATCAGGTCTTGCCTTGGATGTCACCATTTGAGCTCATCACGTATCCCCTATAATACTTATCAGCCAAAGAACCTTTGACATCATTTAAGCTATCCCCTTCGCCACACTTAGGGAGGGGTGGGTGACGAGTTGTCCGTCCATCCATCCATCCATTTTTCAACCCGCTTATTCACTTTCAGGGTCGTGGGGGTCTGCTGGTACTTTTGGTCTCCATTAACTGTAAGACACGTCCTTTTTGTACTGATACAGTTTTATTTACAGCAGTAAATTACAGTGTTTACATCTCATGGTAAAAAAAAAAGACAAAACAAGTGTTTTTCTGAATAAAAATGTACTTAAAAACTGAAAACTTGATTAATGACATATGACATATCTTAACTGCACAACAATAAAATTGCATTTGAGTGGTTACATGTAGTTCGTACCTCTTCCTCCTTATTCATTCAACATGTCCTGTCTATTCTACATGAACCTTTTCCCAAATCATCTCGGCAAATATTCAAAGGAACAATTCCGAGGAACTGAATTGTTGCTTTCACACTTGCAAAAAGCTCCAAAAGTATTCTGAAGCTGAGAGGATGCTGACCCCACCCCATCAATCATGCTTCCATCTAAAAAGTTGGTTCTTCATTTGAGATCACTTTGAAAAAAATGCTCAGTGAAACTCAATAATAAATCTGTATCAAATTACTGCCAAAGTGTGTGAACTTTAAACGAATAAATAAATAATTACATTTATCTAAAAAACGAACAAAAAAATACATAAATATACATTATTGAAATACAAAGTATTCACAGAAAATTACAGGATTACCAATGGCAAGAATGCAAATTTCAAATAGAATTCAAATATCTACATTTAAAGAAAGTATTTATACATTTTTTTCAGGATGCCCCTCCTGCATTAACCTCTTCAGATTCCATTACTGTGAAAAGCGCATTTCAGAAACTTTTTCCTCAATGTAAAGTCTGTTTTTCATGACATTAGATGCAGGACATTGAGAAAAGTATCATACCAGCTATGATGTAAGGTTTATCTACACCTAACATAAACATAGACCATGTTAATTTAATTTCACATTGGTTTACAATTAGAGTTTACATTGACTGACACTGAAATGTGCAAAAAGGTTTTAATAGTTTGAATGTTTTAACCCTTAGAAGTCTATGTGCACAACGGATGTTTTGAATTAAGTAAGACTTACCTTTTTTGTTAATTTAGTTCATTACAAGAGTTATGACATAATATTTATAAGGTAATTCAATTTAAATTGGGAGAAAATATGTCTTTCAGTTTATTTTACAAACCCAAAATCTGTGCCATCAGTTCTATCTAGAAGGGAAATCCATCAGAAATAAAACACCTGTGATATGTTTTTTTTTAATACAAGATTTACATTGTTTTGATCTAGTCTTTGCGTTTTTGGGGGATTTATGAATTTTATTTTGTCTCAATACTTAATTTTTGATAATAAAACATAAAAACTATTCGTTCTCAATTTTTGTAAAAAACAACAACAACAAAACAACAACAAAAAAAATTTACTCTGAATTTCTTGTACAAGTTCTGGTTTGTTGTGGAATGTGCAAAGTAATGAACAAATATTAAAAATATATATATAATAGTAAAAAATGATATCAAACATTGCCACAAAAAAAAACAAAACGTTTTAAAGGCAATTTATTAGAACAAATTGTAAAGTATTTAAAAAAATCTAAAAAAAGGACCAGACTTCTAAGGGTTTCATTAAAAAAGGATAATAATATTTCCACCATTTTCTGACAGGGTCTGAAGAGGTTAAATGTGATAAAGAGGGAAAGCACAAACCAAGTTTTCAAGCATCAGACATCACCAACAAGATTGAGTGCCTCAAACCATAACAAAGCTAAGTGTTTTTCTGAGTAAACATCTCAGGAAAGTCCCAAACTGACTGTCCACCCAACACGGCACATGGGCACATCTTGATGAGAAGCTTTAAGTCTTTATGTGAAACTTCACCACATCCAACGAGCAGATTGCATCAGATTGCAAAGTTCAGAAAAAGATCCAAAAGGTTGAAAGAAAACAGAAAGTAGAGCAGGGTTTTGACAGAAAGCTCTTTTATAAACATATCTACATCCTCTTCAGCTCCTCATTTTCTTCAATAGCTTCCCACGTTTGGGCAGAGGGGTCAGTTTGTATGGTGTCTGCGCTCATTACGCCATGCCATCATCCTGTTTCGCATGAATACTGTTGTCTACGTGGATGTTGATCTCGATCAGATCAGGCTTCAACACATCTTTCCCATTTTCCTCCTTCAGAGGGAGCTTTCTGAGGGCAAGAGAGGGTGATGGTTAATAAGTGATATATCACATTGCTGTTTGATCACAGTTATATTTTTTGATAGTAGGGCACAAATATTTTCTGTTTCAGTTTATATATTTTTTTTATCTAGACAAAATTGGGTAAAAAATATATTTTGTAGTAGTGGCATAGTGGTGGAGTTGGTCGTCCTATAACCGGAAGGTTGGCGGTTCGATCCCCACCAGGCTAAAGGCATGAAATGGCAGCCACGTTCTCTCAGACTGCTTTAGGGCAGCTGAAGGCTATCTTGGTAGCTTATCACCAACAGTGTTTGAATGTGGCGTGAATGAATAATGTTCGGAAAATTGTGAGCTTCTGGATAAGCACTATATCATTTGAAGGCATCATGCAATTGATGGTTGGTTCTATAGATCACATTTGAATATTGGTTCTAAATAGCACTTTTGATAGTTGGTTCTAAATAGCACCTTTCATGGTTTATGCTAAATAAAATCTTTGATGATTGGTTCTAAATAGCACCTTTGATGGTTGGTTCTAAATAGTACATATGATTGCTGGTTCTAAATACCAGATTTGATGGTTGCTTTTAAACAGCACCTTTGATTACTGGTTCTAAAAAGCACTTTTGATGGCTGGTTCTAAATAGCACCTTTGATTGTTTGTTCTAACTAAAATCTTTGATGACTGGTTCTAAATAGCACTTTTGATGGTTGGTTCTAATTAAAATTTTTGATGGTTGGTTCCAATTAAAATCTTTGATGGTTGGTTCCAATTAAAATCTTTGATTGTTGGTTCTAATTAAAATTTTTGATGGTTGGTTCCAATTAAAATCTTTGATGGTTGGTTCCAATTAAAATCTTTGATTGTTGGTTCTAATTAAAATCTTTGATGGTTGGTTCCAATTTAAATCTTTGATGATTGGTTCTAAATAGCACTTTTGATGGTTGGTTCTAAATAGTACCTATTATTGCTGGTTCTAACTAAAATCTTTGATGATTGGTTCTAAATAGCACCTTTGATGGTTGGTTCTAATTAAAATTTTTGATGGTTGGTTCCAATTAAAATCTTTGATGGTTGGTTCCAATTAAAATCTTTGATAGTTGGTTCTAAATAGTACCTATGAATGCTGGTTCTAACTAAAATCTTTGATGGCTGGTTCTAATAAGCACCTGGTTAGTTGGTTATAAATAGCACATTTGAAGATAACAGTTAAATTGAACCAAAAAAGGTTCCCTTATGATTATGTGCCGAGAACCAGATTTGAACCTTTTTTTTGGAGTGTACTTACTACCTTTGGGTGAAGATGGAGAATGAGCCTATGTAGAAAAGCACAATGTTTTTTAAAGATCACTTCACACTCCATCAAAACAGATATGACAGATATGACAGATGCGGAAGGTTGGGAAATGATGACGAGTTGAGGATTCGAACCGAGTTGCTCTGCACAACCGCCCTTAAATGTCCAGCACACCTTCCACTGTACCAAGAGGCTGGAGGCATAATGGTTTAAATGGAATCTTATATGAGTTTGCACGAAGAGGTAAGAACAACGGACAAACTGAGCCCCCACTACAACCTGAAGCAGCATCACAAGTAAAAGAAACAAGCATCATGTAGCATTCTAAGCAGAGAGGAATACAGAAGGCACTCACAGATAGGCAGCTTTCCCCTCCTCTGGCTCTTTGCTCTTTCCACTGGGCACTGTTTTTTGTTTTCGACAGAGTTTGCGTGTGATGATCATAAGCAGACCACACTGACACAGGAAGAAACAGCCAACATCCAAGAGGAGGATAAGAAAAAGAAGAGCTGAGATGCCCAGAGCCACCAGTGCTCCCAGACCCAGACCACTGAAGAGAGAGTCTGCTGAGAGAAGATTGAACCAGAGGCATCAGAGAAGCGAGATCTGGATAAATCTGCCCCTATAGGAGACATCAAACAATGACTGAATCCAATGCTCAACACCACAACTTGGATCTTCAGGACAGGGTTCCTTGTAAATGTGTTTTTGAGTGTGAAATCATAAATTGGTGTGCAAGAGGTAGTTGTGAATTTGATTCCACATACCCAGGCAGTGTCTAATCATGTCTAACGTTTAAGCTAAATAAAACTGCATTTTCAGTTAAATCTTAAACCTTGATGTCTTGTCTTCTTACTTGGTTTAGATGTAATATTCTTTGATATCATCAAAGTCATTTAAACGCAACCAATGAAAGGGTACGTGGACATTCAGTGGGCGGTTCTCCATGTTCATTGGATGGGGGTTAATCCGTCTGCAGATTAAATACAAGGATACTGGCTTTACACACTTGGTTTGTGCCAAAATATAGAACATAGAAAAATAAATACGTTTAACTACGAGTTTGAATTCAGAAAGACTTTCAATGTATGCAGTTTAGAATAAAGGAGCTCTGCTCAAATCTTCCATATGGAGCGTCATTCTTCTACAAAAGCTTTTGTCTCACAGCAGCCGAGAAAATAAAAGTGTTTCTGGGTAATCACAGACAAAGCTCAAGCTATTGATCTGAAGCTTTCAGGACATGATTCTGCACTCAATCCTCCTCTGGTTTGATGCTTTATAGATGAAGGCATCAAAGACTTGCTCACAACCTGTTAGAAATACATGGAGAGATGAATCCTGGCATTCAGCGTCATGTTTGAGTGCATCCTGGAGCATAAACACCCATTACTAAAGCAGCAGAAGAAACCTGAAGCTGTGAGTGATCTGAAGAAAAATGCAGCACGCCTGAGTCCACGTCTTTAGAGGATTTTACAGATTCCAATCACACACTGGAGTCTGGAGCTGCAGAAAGCAAACATTATCTTCTGAGGAGCTAATGTTTAGTAACCACTCAGGTCACGACTATGAACTTCAGAGGAACTGACAGGACTGGAATCAGTAGAAAGGAACAGATGGATTACAGTTTTCACCATTAAGAGGATAATATTTCCCAAAATCTAAGGAACGGACGATGTCTTTTATGATAGGCATCTATGAAAGTATGAACAGAACCACTTCTGCATGCCAAAGTTCCTCAGGGTTGAGTTCTAACATTTGAGGTTACTCCAAAAAATATGCCAAATGCCTGTTTTGATTCCCAAGCGCCTGAAACAGGGTACTTCCTGAATTTGTTTGCCATGTTTTCACATTCTATCATTTTTTTGGTGCTTCCAACTGCTGCATTAAAATAAATGTGATCTTCAACAATGTTGAAAGTGTGTGCAGATCAATGTGCTTTTAGACGCTCATTGCCAAGAGTCGTAAGTGCATTTACTTCTGTGTATGTCCTTGTATGCTGCGTGAGCTCTGGTTTACAACATCATGATGAAGAAACATGTACAGTCTGGGGTGCCAGAACATTTCCTTCCAAGCATCGAAGTAAAGATTTGAGAAACCAGGACAATTATATTTTATTGAAATGGAATCGTATCCTTATTTCGTGTTTTTCTGTGAACATTACCAGCTTCAGTCTCTCACAGGAACAAAACTTCTCCTCTGATTGAATGTACCTGTGATGTCTGGTTTGCGTGGCATCAGAAACTGGAAGTATGTTGGCTCAGAGAGGCCCTTTAGGTTTCTGGCAGTGATCTCTACGTTGTATTTGGTGTTCCACTGGAGAGACTGAAGCTGAGCGAACTCACTCACGCCTGGAACCAGTTTGGTCATCCATTGCTCCTCCTTCTCCTGGAAACAAACAAACACAGGTACGTCTAGAGCATTGTTTGAGAAAAAAACTCCAAAGATAACATTTTAGGTGATAGTTTTGCACATACAGTTTTGTACTTGATGATATACTCAACAATGGGCATTCCCCCATCATCCTGCTTCATCAGTGAAAGTCTGTATGCCTTCCCCACATCTCTTTGGCCATGTACTGTTGGAGGACTCGGCTCACCTGAGCAATACCCACAAAAAACCCATCAGAAACTTTGAGGAAAGCATATATTTGCAAGGAAAGGAAATGGCCCTCAAAAGCAGATTCAGATATAATATGTCATTTTTTTTCTATGGTTGGCTTTAGATTTCATCGGAAATGGAAATAAAGCATGAGCTTAACAGAATAAACTCACGTATGGGCAGTGTCCGGAAGCTTTGGCTCTGGCTGAATTCCCCCTGACCCTTCCCATTGACTGCTGCCACCTGCACCTCATACGTGGTATTTGGCTCCAGACTTGCGAGTACCACCGTTGCTAAGAGAGAGAGAGAGAGAGAGAGAGAGAGAGAGAGAGAGAGAGATTTTATAGGGAAATCTATCTATTTTATTGTATGATAAGTTGAATTCTACAGCATTCCCTATAGATGTGGTAAACCTCGGAACATTTACAATGTTTCTAAAACTTTTGGGTAAAGTATACACTCAAGAACTTTCAAAGAAAAACAAGTGAGTACTGAAATCTTTTGAAAAGTAACTTTGTAAGTGATGGTGGGAGATATTTTAGATTTTATGAATTATGAATTTTCTTATTTTCTTCAGCAGTTTGCCCTTCTAGGATTAATCAAATGCCTAATAAGTACATGCTTTATTTTCTAATGCATACAGTGGTTTGTGAAAGAGTGGGCTGGCAACTAGGAGACCTAACAAGAGACCTGGCAACCGCTACTGCCTACAAAATGGAAACTCTAATGACTTCTAATATAGGAGACCCCAAACACGACTTACAAACTCACTCCTGTGCATGGTTTACTGGATTAATGGAAATAAAAAAAGTAGAATAATACTTTTGGAGCTACTCCGGAATATGATTATCATAGTTGTTATTAAAATGGAAATTGTGAAATACTCTTTCACTCTGTGTTTGAGAAAGATGATCAGCTTGAAACTGAGAGCCACCTTTGGAGATTATGTAAACAAAGAAAATTATATTTGAAGCAGGGATCTGCTTCTTTATACTATGGCGTTGTCTTACTTTAACTTGCAGAGCTGGGTTCACAAAATTAAAAATGTTTATTTTAACCTCTTAAGCCCTGAGGCCTATTTTCCGAAAATCCTATACTTTTACTTTTTAAGGCATTTCTCAGCTTTTACAAGGCCTAAACTGCAAATCTTGGTATCAAAATGAAGATAGGTTCTTGGGGAGTGGTGTGGATGAGTTAATTTGACAGTCAAGAACACAGGGTAAGAGTAATTGATGTTGGAATGGCCAAAAAATGAACTCCGCCTAAAAAAAAACATGTTTCCTCCAATATCTCCTTATTTTACTTATAACGAAGCAAATAAACACAATCAATTGTAACCACTACATGTCAAGAACATCTGTAGCAAGTTTGGTGTTCATACTACAAGAAACTAATATTCTGTAAAGGTTTTGATTGAACAAAGTTCAGGCGTAATCCATGTTGGCACAGTTTGGCACAATTTGGCACAATAATTGAAATATGGAAAAAAATCTTGTCCAAAGCTTCAGCTACGTTCATAGTCTTCTTTTCTTGCTTATGGGACATGATTTCAGCAAAAAAAACTCCTAAAGAAACGCTGTAAAAGGGGGGTAGAAGCTCATTTACGCCATCTTGCTGCGCTTTTGGGAACGTTTCACTCACAAACGCTTTGACGTCGAGCTTCTGCGTGTCCCTACCCCCCCGACCATCTGTCCAATCCGGGAGATCTATATATCGACGGAAAGCTCTGATTCTATGGAAACCAATCAGCTCAACCATTTTGAGACTGACGGGATCGCCGACGAATCACACGACGCGCAGCGTGGAGAGACCACCTCTTACGCACGGGGAATCATTCCATATTTGGTGACGTAATGACGCCACAAAGCTACAGAAATAATCAAAAATGGCGTTTGCGCGAAGCTATCGACCGGACATAACAACAAACGGACTTTTATCGCTATGGAAATAACTTTTTGTTGAAAAAACGGCAAAGGTAAGACAAGATTTACATGCTTGCTTGGTTTTCGCTGGCGTTTTTTCGTGGAACTTTCGCTCCCTGCTCTGAAATACTTCATGCAATGTTAATGAGTTGCATATCACTGGATTCAGGTGGTTGTTAGCTTTCATTTAATGTAATGGTTTGGGTGTTTCCGTTTATATTGTGGATACATATCGCACATAAACAAAAACGTGGTCATGAATTATACTCCGGACATGTTGTTGTTTATTTGCATGGCGTTCGAGCTGTGGTTAACGGATATGAAATTGAATTAGATACGTTTTTAGAGGAGTTTCCGCTGAACACAACAGTATTTAATATGTGTGGGTTATTCTCAGGGTTCGTGAGCTATGAGTGAAAATGTAACGCACAAGGGGGCAAGTCCCCGGTACCGGGGACTCTCGGGCTTAAGAGGTTAAAGCATAAAAATACATTTTCTGAAAAAAAAAAAAAAAAACTTTAGTTACTTTCCACAACTTTCTGCAGTTTTTACTGCAGTCCTGGGTCCTAGACTGGTTTTGTAGACCTCCACCAATGAACGAACCCTCTTAAATTTATGAATTGTTACGTAAACACTAATAGCCCTGTATACTCTACATTGATTTAAGAGATTCAGAGCACATGGCGAAGACATCTAAAGCATTAATACAAATATTAAAATCTTAAAAAGGAATCTGGTAATGATCGTATAACTGGACCTTGGAGAACAGAGAACAAAGCATACGTACTTCATGACCCCTTCCATGTTATATTAATCCTCCTATTCTCTCCTAAACCTTGTACACTGTTCCACACACTTTTTGTTTCATTGCGCTTTGTTTTATGAAGGAATTTTGAGAAAAAGAAGCCCTTATGACAGGTCTTCCACGTCAAAGAGTTATCCCTTCTTTTAACCACTGGATAGCACTTATGGCACAGACTTGGGGTCTAAAACGAAACTGAAACAAGATCACATTTCAGATCATGCATTTTATCTCATTTAAACATTTATCACCATACAAATTATGTTTGTCACAACTCTTGCAATGTTCGTTTTGAAACCTACACATAATATTTGAAGTCAAAATTAAACAATAAGTGAATTGTGTCATTTGTACGTAATTCACAACAGATGGTATAATGAAACACAGACGGTACAGGGACACGGACTGTCCCTGTAGAGACTTCTAATGGTTAATAAACAAAGAGGCTCCATATTCGTGAGACCCCCTTGCTATAGTGCATGTCCAGGATGGTTGGGATCTCAGGCCAGCCGAACAGAATCTGATTTTCACCTTGAAATACTAACACATCTGAGTGTTTGCTAATAGCTGACAAAGGCATGCATTCATTTACCTCCGAGCCCATTAATAAACCCCAGCAGAATCACTGAGCGTGCCTTCGAAGAACACTGAGCTCCTAATGAAAATCCTCTAAGACGACGTGGAGGTAATTGAAATAATTAAGCTCTATATTTAGATTCTGGACCACAATGAGCAGGTTTTATGATTGGTCTGATCTTGAGCTCCAAACACTCTTTGTTTTTTTCCTTGGATCCCCTGTGGGACTCTAATTTCAGGATCAAGTCTAGTAATATTAACAGATTTACCCATTAGATGCTCAGCTCTGATGAATAACCTTCAATTAACGGCTCAATGCTCAGAGAGGAAACAAGAAAACGGATGCTATTCAACGACGAAACGGATCGAGGTCATCATCATCATCACAGCTTTAGCAAAAAAGACTCTGGACTCTGTTCCAGTGGCTTTGTGTAGTGGGGCCAATACAGAACCCTGTGGGATGCTCGAGGTGACTGTGCATATACCCAGAGCAGTGTCTGTTACTACGATATGCTCAAAACAAAATGGAGGAGGATCTGGTGAGCAATGGCAACATCAAGAAGTGAGTTTTATAACTCAGCAGAAACATTACTTTTAAGTGTCTGCACCAGAAACAGAAAGTTAGCTATAAGTTGATATCATCTTAACTTTGGAAAGCTCAAGGGTCAACATCTGTATTCTTTAGAATGGAAGTAAATGAGAGGTACAGGGACTGAAGTGAGAAAAGAACATTATTGTGATGCTTTAGACAGTGAAAGTAGACCTGTTTTATTGATCAAGCTGAGAATGTTTGCCAAATCATTCAGTTTAGCTTTACCAAACCACATATAATGTAACTTTGCAGCAGGAACTGTATTCAGCTCTAAGTCTAACTTTATTATTAGTGGCTAAACATTTGTTTTGTCAGCCATATACTTCTTACTTTGAAGGCCATGTGAGCGCTGCGTCCTCCACTCATGCTCTTTGCTCTCTCTGAAGTGGATCAAATAGTAACCGATGGGGACGCCGCCATGAGACTCTGGCTTCATGAAGGAGACCGTGGCCATCCGCTGAGAGACGGCACTCAGACGGACAGAGAATGGGCTCGACGGCACATCTGCACAAAGGACAATAACAGTGATTGAGAACGGAAAGTGTGAGCATGAGAGAGCCGACAAGAAACAAAAAATGGCATGATTATAAATCATAGTGAACTAGAATGGATTATAAGCAACTTATTACCACATTTACAAAAGTAAACCAGTCATAATTCCCAGAAATATAATAAGTAATAATAATTAGATTGTTAGATTACTTTTGTCACTTTATCCAAATGCAGAAATGCACAAAAAACTTGCACATGGTTTATTGTGAGCACTGTAAAAGTGGAGGCTACTTATAATAAATAACACTTAAAGTCAACAAAGAAGTGAAGCTCAAGAATGCAGGACACCACCATTTGGTTCAAGTCTTTAAAACTAAAAGTAAAATGAATTATCTTTGTGGGATTAAAGTTTTAGCAATATTATTTACAAATAAAGAAACCTTTATTTGCCCCACAATGGGGAAATTGCATAATGTGCGTTTCGATCTGCAAATGCGTATCATAATTTGCAAATCAAGATTTGCCAATGCGTACATTTTCCCGCGTACAATCTGTAAAAAAATGTATTAAGACAGGATGCTCCCTCCAGCAGGCGGCACCTGCTGATTGAGACATGCATTTGCAAATCTTGATACGCCTTTACAGATCAAAAACATGCATCTTGAAACACATTTGGAGATTGAGACATGCATTTGAAAATCTTGATACGCCTTTACAGATCAAAAACATGCATCTTGAAACACATTTGGAGATTGAGACATGCATTTGCAAATCTTGATACACCTTTACAGATCAAAAACATGCATCTTGAAACACATTTGGAGATTGAGACACTCATTTGTAAAATTTTATTGCTACTTTTTAATCGTAACTCTTTGTAAAAATTGCAGTACAAATAAATAAATCTTATCCACATTCTTCTTTTCCTCAGTTTGTGAATATTTTGTCCTCTTTTGAATTCAAGAGGTCCATAATAAACCCATAGATAACATGAGCATGCTCGGCAGAGATGGAACTATGAAGAGCCAGATGACCAATGAATATATATATAGATATAGTCTAACTCATCAAGAAAAAACAGAGTTGTGTAGTTCACAACATGGAATGTGCTCTGCACTGATTGGCCAACATTTTGAATCAGCTCATATTATTCATTATCAGCTCAATTAGAAGTCTATTAACTCAATCTGATAGGAGACAAAATATCGGCCAGCGTAAATGTTTTATCACAATGGAAAGCATCATCAAACACTCGCACAACACATTTCTGCGCATGAGGATACGAGCTGAACTCATACACACACACCTGCCTGAGCCAGAATGAACTCTTGGTAGCGAGCCCCGATGTTGTTTCTGGCGGTGCAATTGTAGCGCCCGAAATCCCTGTCAGACACTGGAGTGACCTGAGGAGATAAAACACACAGTTAGTCATGGAGGCAACAAGATGTGCAACGTTGATAGGACTTGTTATTTGAAAATTTAGATGAGAATTTCATGTCATGTGACTCTACACATGTAGAATGGAATGGGAATCCAGATGACGTCTCGTGAATCCCACTTGCACTTTATTTTCAAGTTGAAGTGTATGTTGCTGTATAAATAATATTGCTTTAGAAATGAAACATTTATCCCTTTTGGAATTGTCAGCATCAATAAAACATGACTAATATGCATATATTTTGACTTTACACTAATTATATGAGGAGACGTCATGTACAGGCTTCTTCAGTATCCTGTATGTGGGAGATTACACGCACTATCACTCCAACTGGGCTTGAAATAAATTCAAGGCTCAAACAAAGTGAAGAATTGCTTGAAAAGAACTGAATACTGCTCTCAACACAGGGATGTCATTTCAGATTTTAAATCCATTAAATACAGATGATTTAAAAGGCTTCTTAGCTTATAGTCTCTTTTCACAATAGTTTAAATTCCCCTTAGGTGTGAATGTTTTCCTGCGAAGGACTGGCGACTTGTCCAGGGTGTACCCCCGCCTCTCGCCCAGTGTGTGCTGGAGACCCCCATGACCCCGAAAGGAATAAGGGTGCAGAAAAATGAATGAACGAACAACGAATAAATCAAGTGCATCGTGATATTTTAATCAAAATTGATTCCATCCAGTTTATTGTGTTTTGTGAACTGTTTTAACTACTGTGTAGATGCCATGAATTCTTGATACTCGAAAAGTTGACTACAAATTAACATAAACTGTAAAAAAAAACAGCTACTTGTGTAATCCTGGACATCTGGTTGAATGTACAATTGCATATCATTGCATTTTCAAGACGTTTTCCAAAAAACATGTTTTGGCTGATTTGGACTCCAGTGGATCGTCAGATTCTGATCGAATTTCGATGTCAGCGTAATCATAATGTTTACTGGGCAGAGCTGTGATTTAAGCACAGTATCATACATGGATTTTACTGGTGACCAGTGCGCCTTCAATGTTGCAAGTGGAGGATTCCTAAGTAACTGATTAATCCAAAAGATTTTATTTACTTTAAAAAAAGGCTTATGAGTCAGGAAACTACCACTAAAAATAGTTCAGAGAAGTGACATAAAAAGCCAGAACCTGCTCCAGTGCAATTAAACTCTCCCGCTTAATTTGCCTTTCCAAGCGTGTTGAAGGGGCTTTGTAATGAAATAACCATAAGGTGGCAGTACTGAGCAGCAGAAAGCCAAGTGCTTCTCTTATTTCGACAAGTTATTGCAAACCGGTAAAAGAGCTTTAATCAGAAAATTACAGAATCTTAAAATGTTCATCAAGGAATAAACAGTGAGTGGAAGTCAATTTTGACCTTGAGATTTATTTTCGATGTTGTGATAGCGATGATTGGTTGTCAGGCTGGCCAACAAGAATCTATTCAGTATTCTTTCAATTGTGACCCGTAACTGATTTATCTGTTTACATATACCACAGCACCACACACTGCAGATTTACATTTTTAGACTCACTAAAATGTAGCTGTCAATCTTTTGGGCACGTCTCATTTTTTGGGGATCAATATGAAATGACACAATATGAAATGCAACATTATACACATAAAAAGCATTGTTGAATGTACAGATATAGATGTTGACTGTATAGATAACTACAGACAGTCACCGATTGATTTTTAAAAATAACATCTATACGTAGAGACATAGAATTTCTGCTTTTTTTTTACCCATTTACTTACATAGGGGCAAATCATACAGCAAATTTTTCTTTGGGTTGGAGATGGTGGGGTGCCTTGGATCAGCAGCCAATGTGAGATGAACTTTCCACATGTACTTCCCTTATGATTTCATTAAACCTAGCCAATAAAGTCCGTTCAGTGATGATGACATTGTAAACAAATCCTTCTGTTTAAATGGTGGTTGCATTTGAATGAGACCTGAATCCAATCACAAAATATTTGAATGTATTTGAATGAATCATCAGGCAGATCTAATCTTGGTGACAGATGAGCAAAATATAAAATCAAAATTAGGTCACATTTTTCTGTGCGGGCACTTAACATGGCTTTTTCCATGAGAAGAAAAGAATGCTGAACAATGTGTATTTGAATTTGTATTTGTGTATATACGTGAAATTAATAAACATTTATATATTTATGTCAGATTGGCTACACTTTGTGAGTTAAGAATAAACAGTAATACTTCGAGCAGCGATCGCCCCTCCGTGCTGTGAATGCGGATGTTTCCGGCTCCTCCATTGGCGATGGTGAAGCGCTCTCGTCTCCAGAGGATGGAGGCTGTAGGATTGGACTTCACCTCACAGCTGATGTTCACTGCATTTCCTTCCCACGAGTAGAAGATGCTCTGATTCGACTCAAACTTTGGTGCATCTACATTAAAACAGAGAATACAATGACATCAAATGTTTATCATTTACTAATCTCAGGAATTTTATAACTACACAAAATAATCTGATATTAAAATAATTTTGATAAAAAAAAACAATCCCATTACCATTAGAATTTCCAACTTTCGCTGTGAAAGACATCTATTTTGGCCGGTTTTACCTATTCCTTATTTAGCGGCTCTCTAGCTCCGTTAGGGGTGGGGGACAAATCATTCAAAGACTTATCTAGAAGCCTCCTTTGACATGTGTGCTTTGGATCATTGTCCTGCTAAGATCTCAACATATCTCTGTACTTCTACTGTCCCAGTTCTAAGTGTCCCTTTAGCATGATTCTGCCACCACCATGCTTCACTATTGGGTTTGTTTTGTCTTGGTTTTAACTCCAGCTTTTTTTTATGATTACTTTTCTCAGGAGCCTTTTGGCAATCTTTTTTTAAAGGTTCCACTCTCTGAATAAAGGAACACTGGAGCTCCGACAGTCCCACCTTTAGGTCTTTAGTCTCCATCCTTCTCCATTAATCACTCAGTTTAGAGGGTGTACAGCTCTGTCCAAGCCACTATTCATTGGAAGCCTCAAAGCAGCAGAATTCTTTCCGTACCTTCCCCAGTTTAGAGTTTGACACAATGAGTGCAATCTCAAGAAATTAGAATCTAACGAGAACGAGAAAGAGCTTAAGGTGTAAAAAAAAGTCAAGAAAGTTAGTGACCCCAGCATTGGTTTAAAGGGACCTAAAGATTAATTAATTAGAACTATTTCTATAATTTGCCTTGCTGAGGACAAGGTACTAAGCCTTGCTGCCTTGATAAAGAACTACTAATTAAATGATCAAAAAACTTTAGAAAACTCCTTTGATTATTTCATTGAGTTTGCAATCACCTGTTTATGATTGGCATTCTGACTGGTTGCTAGGGTGTTGCTATGGTGTTATGCCATTAAAAAGCCTTTGCATTACAGTTTTTATTCCATTTGTGGAATGAATAGCTTGATGAATTTAAAAATGAATCTTACATTCGATATCAAGGAACATGCTCTTCTGATGACCCCCGATCCTGCTGAGAGCTTCACAGTCGAATCGCCCTCGATCTGAGAGTCGAACACCGCTGATGGTCAGCATGGACTTGCCGTGACGGCCACGAACTTCCACACGGCCATCTGGACTCTAATCAAATGACAAAATGACTAAATTTAACAAAATTTGGTCACAATTTTAACATAATTTCTGACCTTTAAAATGTTTAGAGCTCAGCTACAGAAAGATATAGAAATATTCTGGCAATGTCGATTTTTATTGTATTTTTGTTATAGACACTTTTATCCAAAGCAACTTATATTGTAATGTATAAAAACATTTTATTGCTTATTGATCTCCCTGGGACATCAAGAACTCCTTGAAAAGGCTTTTAGTACAGTTTCAGGCAGTTTCTTTACTAAAATATCATGCAAGATTGACACCCCTGACAGTATTATGAAGGCTTGTTCTAAAATGATCAAAATCTTGAGAGAGTGGATCAAAATGTCAGAATTTTTAGATCATATCACTCAAGAATTCACGTATTAAAATTCATGCACACTGGAATGAATCAGCCGTCAGTCCATCGCAGATCAATGTTTATTGACTAACTACTCTCCTCTTCAGGCCTTAATGGGTTTTTTTCCCAAAGTGAATTTCCCAGGAACTCCCCCTAGGAACATCCCTTTGAGAAAGGTTCTGTCAAACTGGCAACCCTCCTATTCAGGGGTGGCAACACTGCCCAATGTGCATCCTGGAAGATGTAGTACATTACAAAATGTTTATCAGACCCAATGCTTCTACAAAAGTGGGCAGGTTATAGACAGCATAATCCCCAGAGGATGAAGTGTTTTTGGTTCTTTCTTTGCCTGATGTGGTGTCCAAACCTGCCATTTTCTTGAAATACCCTGAAAATTATAATATTGGCTCACACTTGCCTAAAAATCCAGAAGAATTGATCAAAGCCAACCTGTTAAAAAATAAACGTCTTTTGCAATAATGATTAGAGCATAAACTCTATAATAGCTCTCTTTGTTGCGGCACTCCACATCTGTAATTCTCTCACAATTGTCTATTCTTTGAATATTATGGGATTAGACAGAGTCCGTCCCAAAACACGCCTTTTAAAGATCACTGTTCTTTCTGTTCCACGGAAAATCAATAAATGTCCACCATCAGCTTGATGCCAGGGAGCAGAGCTTGAGCACTGTGTGTTTTATTTGACAGCTTTTATTGTACAGCAGTTCCCTGCACTAATGCATCATGCACTCATTATCACACCGACAGACAGAGCCTAGAGAACATGATCCGAGCCCACAGCTCAAACTAGATCTTCATGCAAGCTCAACAGGACATGAATGAATCAGTCTGCCCTTGAGGATAGCTGATGTAAATGTGTTGGTTCCTATATTCATTTATTGGAATTAATTGTTTATGGCTGCAAGGGTTAGATCAGTAGTCGCTAGGTTATTGTAAGAAATGGGTTTTATAGTAGTTTCATAGTTTTATAGTAGTGCATTGGGGTTACTAGGGTGTAATAAGTAGTCTTCATTGTACTATGTTATTGTTGCTATGAAGGTGTCTATGGTTGCTAGGGTGTCATGAGTGGTTTTGCATTGGTGCTTATGTTGTTTGGGAACACTTTTATTCTCTTATTAATCGTTTTGGTGCTGTTAGTGGTCCTCATTTTTATTTAAATATTAATTTGCTTGGTATTTGAGAATGTCGTGTTGCTATGTGGTTGCTAGGGTGTTAGGTGTGGAGTGAAAATACAGTGTGTGCAGTACTTCTTCTTGCAAGAGCTTTATCCACATTTGTCACATTGGCAAGGCATTCGAAGATGTAAAACTAATAGCCTGGTGCTGCACATAGTTTCAATGGGTTGAAAGTGTTGGTTTATCTACTGATGTACCTGTTCTGAATTAAAATATTCAGCATTATGATAATCCTGTGTATATTTCAAGGTCCTTGAGGCTGGCTGATGGATGTAAATGAGTTGGTATGTGGTTCGAATGATATTATGAAATATGATATTATGAGATTTATTGGACTTAATTGTTTATGGTCGCTAGGGTTAGATCAGAGGTTGCTAGGTTGTTGTCAGAAATGGGTTTAATAGTAGTTGTTTTAAATGTTGTTTCGTTGCATTGTGGTTATCAGAGTGTATTTAGTAGACTTCATTGTGCTGTTCTATGGTTGCTAAGAAGGTTGCTGCAGTTGCTAGGGTGTCGAGTGGTTTTGCTTTGCTGCTTATGTTGTTTGGGAGCATTTTTGTTGCTATGTTCTTATTAATTATCTATGCAGTTGCTAGGGTGTTGTTCATTATCTTTATTAATTTAAATATAAGTTGCTTGGAATTTGAGAACCTTGTGTTGCTATGTTGTTGCTAGGGTGAAATTACAGTGTGTGCAGTTTTTCTTCTTGCAAGTGCTTTATCCATATTTGTCACATTGGGAAGGCATTCGAAGATGTAAAACTAATAGCCTGGTGCTGCACACAGTTTCAAAAGGGGATGAGTGTTGCTTTATCTTCTGAAGTACCTGCTATGAATAAAAATATTCAGCATTATGATTGGCCTATGTGTTTTTCAAGGCATTAGATAATTATAAATAATCAGTTCTTTGAAAATTGGTTTGCTGTTGCCGAGGCATTCAATGTGTTTTCTAAATTACATTTTTCTAATTAGAATATTATTAGGTTTTTTTTTCCTCACTACATAGTTGTTGAGAGAAGTTTATTTAAAATGGTGAGCCTTCTGGGTGTAGTACAGTAACTGATTTTATTTTTGTATTCATTACCGCTCAAGATGACTGACAGTAAACACTACAGACGGATGCTACATGAAAACGCATGAATATAAACTACATAATCTCAAACATCCCTGCATAAAACAACAGTGCATTGTGGCAATCCACCTTTCCAACCGAATGAAAGTGATAAGAAACCAACACACACAGCTGTCTGAATCTCTTTCTCATTCTGGGGTGTTACGACCTCAAAATATAAATGATTTCAGAGTGCTGGCCTGTAGCGGATAGCAGACAGAGGCTGAGCAGAGAGTGAAAACCTCTCTCTCTCTCTCTGAGTGTGACACCATCTCACCCTGGGCAGATGCTTCCTGACTGTTTGATATGCGACTGAGATTTCTGAGGGATGAGAGGATCACAGCAGAGAGAAAGAGGAGAGAGAATGGCAAAACAAGCAGATGACAAACAGAAATAGACAAAGAAACGGTGGTAGGACACTTGGATGGATTTAATCGGATGGAAAAACAAACAAAAGATCTTAATGGATAGACAGAGGGAAAGATAAACGCATAGACCGATGAAGAGACAAGCACAAAGCCAGACAAAGAAAGGGATGGACATAAGAAGTCAGACATACAGACATGTATAGAAGGATAGAGAAAATAAGGGTGAACAAAAGGATGAACACGGCTTCATGTGTAATTTGTAAGGTATCAAACGAATCTGAAACTGAATAATGAACTGAATCATATTGAACTGAACTGAATCATATCGACTCATCTAATCTCTGAAATACTGACACAGAAGGAGGGGCTAAATCAGGTTTAGAATCTTAAATCAGACATTGTTAAGATGTTAGAGAGAGAGAGAGAGAGAGAGAGAGAGAGAGACCTTCTGTCCATCACTAAAGATGTGTCCATCACTGACTCTTCTCCAGGAGACTTCTGGTAGTGGTTCTCCCTCAGCTGAGCAAGAGATCATGGCTGCGTTCCCCTCCACTGCGGTCACATTCTTCAGCTGAGTGATCTGAGGCTGAACTGAACACATATAATAAACGTTATATTTTACAACAACATATTGTTCTGATTGTTCCTTTATCAGCTGCATAAGACGTATAACCCATACTTTTTTGTATAACCCTCTGTTTATCTCAGTAAAATACTGGTGCAGACAAGTGCAGCAGTTCTGTTCAGCCAATACTGACATATTTATTCTCATTGGCTGTCAGCTTTGTTCTCTGTTTGTTCTCTGCTGTTTCCCCATGAGTGGATGTCAGGGGCTATAACCATCTCAAGCTCACAACTCAACAAACCTGAGCGCCTCATGTTATGAAACTCTCGCTGGAAAAGAATAAATCTGCATTTATTTCCAAGCAAACCATAGCAGGACCAATCAGAGCACAAGATTTGTGAAGACAGAGTGAACCTGCTGCAAAGAAGTGTCTGGAGTTTTTATAAAACATCTCTTTTATTTGTGTGTTTGAAACTCATTTACAGCTCTCATCACTGCGCAGATAGAGAATCTCTTTAAGACCAACCGGGAGCAAAGAAAATCAATTAAAATCAAAGAAAATAACCCCTGTCCTAGTGAGATTAGCACACTGGAATCAATACATCCATGTTTGGTACATGATAAAACGATAGAATAGAATAGACTTATGATAAAATAGCATGTTTTCAAGCTATTTCCTGTTGTCTATGGGTATACGTTATTGTGATCTGCATTACTCTTGTGGTTAACTTTAATTCAGATGCTGATTTAGAGTTTTAAAATGATATTGGGAATTGCAAAGCATTGGTGGGGCAAAATATACATTCAAAAAACTCTTCCCAAACAACCATTTACCAAATTTCTAACCCCAGGGTTTTACACATGGCTGGTTTAAATAGGAAATGTATATGAAATCACTGATTGTTCACTAGTAACCAGACTATTTTCTCTAGCAACTGTAACACCAGATCTATATCTTAGTTTTTACATGATATCATTGACCTTAGCCTAGCAACCAGACTATTTAGCCTAACAACCATATTACCATATATATATTGTAGCTTCAGATAGTATTACAGGGGTTGGTTTAAATCACTGGTAGTGAGAACAGGAAATGTATATGACATCACTGACTGACCCTTTCCTAGCAACCAGAGTATTTAGCTTAACAACCAGCTTTTATGATATTATGACCATTCCTTATAAACAAGACCAGCCAGATGGATTACCCTAGCAACCATTTAGAAAGAGCCCATATCTATATTTCAGTGTAAATGTTTTTTCACTCATACTAACAGTGTAATGTTTTAATGACATCCCTGACACACCAAACTGTTTGCTTAGAGATAAAAAAAAAATTCTCATTTGGAAAACATATTAATTCAGGCAACGTAGTCTTGCGCTATAAATTTAAAGTTAGTAGATGAAAGATTCCTCACCAAAGACTTTGAGGAAGAGCTGGCTCTCGATGCTGCCTGCTTTATTGCTGGCTCGACACATGTATGGCCCGCCGTCCGTTCGTCGAATGTTTTTTACTGTCAATGTGCTTTTGCCTCCATCCATAGAATTCAAGATGTACTGCTCCGAGCGCTCAATCACATGACCCTTCCTGGGGATAGATGTAACACATACAAAACCACAAGCTAGGATGAAGGCTTAAGGAAAAGTGAGGACTAAACTCATTTTTAAAAGATTTTTTTACAAACAAAATGATGCAAGCAGGACACATCAAAAAATCTGATTAAACTACAACTAATTAATTCAGAGATTATCAATTCAAAGAAATAAACGATATTCATACCGATTTGATCTATTCAGTGCAGTGCTATTGTTTATATTATTCATGCTATCTCTTTTAAACAATTTTAACACTGTTCAATAGGTCCCTTCTCCATCTACTGGTGGATAGAGCATGTGCAGTAGGATCAAATTATTCTAATAATCCGATGCATATGCCTCTCTAATTTACTTAAGATTTAGCTTATTAGTTCCATTTAGTTTATTCTGACTTGACCAAAAACCTTTAGGCATATATGGTGTAGTCTGTGTCTGTGTCTTTGCACTACCCACCAGTACCATGTGACCTGTGGGTCTGGTGATCCGGTGGAGATGCAGGTAAAGGTGACTGACTCCTGATAGTCTGCTGTGGCATTGAAGGACTGCTGTGGCACAGACAGGACCGGAGGAACTGCAAAAATCAACACTCTGTCATATTTTATAGGCACATGCTTTCCTCTATGTGATTAGAAAGCATTGTTTAAGCTATACATATTTTTGCTAAAATGGTTCACAAGAATTAAAAATGATTCCAATCAGGCAGACAAGAAAGATTCAAATGACTCAATAATAGGAAATTTGAATTATTGAAATGAGTCATTCCTGATAAATTCATGCGATTCAAAAGAGTCACTCATTGAAAATCTAAAGGAATCAAATGAGAAAATAATTAGAAATTCAAATGGTTCAATCAAGGTTTTGTCCATTCATACCATTGACCAACACGACAATGTCCCTGAAGTCGATTTCTCCTCGTGCCTCCACTCGTGCCTCACAGCGAAACACCCCTTCGTCCACTTTACTCACTTTCCTGATCTGAAGATTGTTGTTGGGAAGAACCTGAAATCTGCCTTCAAACAACACAGAGATAAAAATCATGAGAGTGATTTAACCTGAAATCACTCTGTTGCAGAGGTTTGGTGGAAGATGTTGTTGGTGAGTCTTTTATGCACAAATCAATTTTTCTGATCGTACACCTGACATATAATTAATAAGAAAATAAGCAATTGAAACAAACTCTGTTAACACTCTTAGAATTTAGGGAAAGTCAGATGGATAAAAGAAAGAAAACTGGAGAATCTGATGGTTGGCGAGTCCATGGTTGTGAGTTTAACCAGCAGATGGTGGTATACCGCAAATTCATGAATTATTATTTTCATTACAATTAAATAGTAAACACTGCTGTATATCATGTCCATACATGAACAAAAGCGGCATCAAATTAATAGCAAAAGCAGAAAAAGAGGTGTCCTTTAATGTTATTTCAAAAGTGTGCACACAATCAAACTGTTGTGAAAACCTTGAACTGTATGTTTGTTTTAACTTTGAAAGAAAAAGGGTGGAATCCAGAGCGGAAATGTAACCATTACCTAGGATCAACAGAGATTTTAAAACTGCTACATCAAATAGCAATAAAAAATTGATATCAGAGATCATGCAAGTCTTGTTTTCTGCGGTGCAATCAAGGCACTAACACCACCAGACAGAAGCATTCAAGTCAAGCATTCAAGATTTAAAGCCTCTAATTAAAATAAAGTCCTTCAAGCACAGAGAAGAAGAGAGAAGGAATTCAATCAGAAGACTCTTTGAGAGCAACAACAAGAAAATATGATCGTCAATTTTCAAAACAGGGGACATTCAAGGACATTTACTAAAAGAAAGACCTTCAGTATTAAAAACGAACTTTTTCCGTTCTTATTATCCCTCGCTCACGATGATCTTTTCTCATCCAGGAGAGAAATTTATCACCAGCTCAGTAATTAGAAAAAAAAATAATCAGATCTTCATCTTTTAATCTCACAGAGAGGGGAATGTGCAAATTCTGTAGCTGGACTAAGATCCGCCTTTGAATGGCAATTAAGAGATTGTCGTAAAATGGAGATGGATCGGATAATGACTTCTTTCAACTGGAAAAAGACAGGTACTGATGCACATACAATATTTCCAGTCATCGTTTTAATGTGCTACAAAAATGGTCATAAAAGGCCAACGATCGAAAAGAACAGAATTACAAGAAAATACAAATATACACTTGATTCTGAAACATGACTGGGATTAGAACATTAAAAGGTCAGACTGAAAATCCAGACTAATCCATCAGATCACCAGACTGGGGAAGCATGAAGATCTTATGATCGCATGAAGGTTTTATACTAGTGCATCTCACTCTCTGCATTCCACTTGGTGATGCATAGCTTGGATGCAGCTGATTGCCCATGAAACCTATTCCATGAAGTTTAGCAAACATCCGTGTACCACTGCTATTTTCACTCACTCGCTCACAGATAGTGACAACACACTGGCAGCTGACTGAGCTCTGGAATATTAGCAGCCAGTGGGGAAACTTCTCCACTGAACTTATTGCTCAGGTGCCAGAGCTCCTGAGAACTTCATACTGTAACGTATGCAGCTGCTGGCTTGTTGGTGTCTACATTTTGCAAATGATTTAACAATTCTCGTGTAGTTTAGAGAGTTGTGAAGGAAAAGCTTCATCAAAAGAATTGTTGAGGAGAAAATACCTCAAAGAGAATAGTTTACCATTGTAAGAGTCCCAACTGATGGATCTAAATAAGTGATGCTGAGGCAATTAGACCGAAATATTGGTCAAAATATTTTCAATGAATATCATTATTTCTCAGTTTAAATGTTTTTTTTTTTGTTGTTGTCAGGATTATTTCGTAAACAAGTGTTTCATTTTTTATATTGATGTAAAAGGCTGGCTAAGAAAGGCCAAACCTGCTTACTACCAAGAGACAACCCAATATTTTTTTTTTTTAGGTGACGAATCCTGCAGTTCATCAACTGACTGCAAACGCGAGCAGGTTCCCATTGAGATCCATGTAAAAGTGTTTGTACCCCTGGCTCCAAAATTGTTTTTCAATATCTGTGGTGGGCAGTAATAAAGTACATCAAGTGTAAGAGTAATTCAATTATCTGTACTTTACTAAATTATTTTAAATTACTTCCACTACATTTCAAAGTCTAATACCTTACTTTTTACTCAACTACATTTTGTGAAATCAGTCATTCCTTTTTATTAAAGAGTGGATAAAAAACTTAATTGGTCAAGCATATGCGAGCCACCAATCAGGGTACAGTGTGGCGTCTGCTTTAAATTGTTTTAGTTGCTGCTTGGTGGTATCTACGCAAATGCAGTTCAGTGTCAGTTCAACCGCAGCGTTTCACGAGAATGCCCGTAACTCTGTAATAATTGCAATGGTATATTATAGCCATAATAAATCATAGTAATTTGGATACTTAAGTACATTTGAAGTGAAATACTTTTTTTTTTACTTTTACTCAAGTGAAATTATGGAGTGAGCACTTTTACTTTGACTGGATTAATATTTTTCCTAGTCCTTTACTTTAACTCAAGTACTTGGTTTTTGTACATTTTCCACCACTGTTGCCACTATTGCCTGATTTAACTGTTATGACAACTCCGAATGAGCTGGTGATTTTTACAAATTCATTTGATTAAGTTTTATGAAGCATTAGATTTCTGCTAAATTAAGCTTTTTTTGAGTGACAGCCTTTGGTTGTGTACAACTGGTTGTAAACTTTAGAAAGTCAGGTATTTTTGGGTTTGCAAGTGTGCTGAAAAAGTGAAATGCAGCGTTTTTTAATTTTATTTGTGATGAAAGAATATGCAATGCTTTCTTTTTAATACTGTAAAAATTGTAGCATGTATGTTGTAGAACCAATGATGAAGTGTCTTCTATACTTGCTGTAGTTTCTAGCTCAACCGCGATCATAATTAATTCTTTTTATATTTCATGTATCAAAATTGTGATTAAATCAGGTCAAATATATAAACCTAAAACCACTTAGCATTAGAAAGACCCATGGCACTTACTGCTGGGCTCCGAGGTGATTTCTCTGTTCTTGTAAAACCAGGAGATGGCGGGAACAGGAGAACTGATGACATCACAGATGACCTCAGCGTCTTCACCTTGACGGAACTCCTGTGGCGTCTTCACTTCACGAAATGTCAGTTTTTCTGTCGATACAAGTGGACGACTTAAAAAGCTGATTAAGATTAGAGTTGGGATTACTCTGTGTAGACTAGAGCATAAAAGTGTGGTATCTGAAGTAGCGACTGACGGTAGATCTGGAGCAGCAGGCTGGCCTCTTGGCTCTGCTTCCTGGTATCCTCAGCCTGGCATCGGTAAACCCCAGCGTCCTCGATGACGGCACTGTAGATAGTGAGTCTGGAACGAGTGCCCTCCGTGTGAACCACAACTCTCTGATTGGACACCAGTAAATCCCCTTGAGGACTGAACCAGTTCAGACTCACCGCGTCACCGATCGCTGAAACCATCATCAAAAGAACATTTAATCCGAAACAGACGCACTCAAGAGGACAAAAGATGACAAACTGTTTTTGTTTTGGTCACACTTCTTTAAGATTTGAAATGAGGAAGGATCGAAAGACAAAATAACTTAATAAAATGTTTTTTTGACTCAGACAGGATCCTAATGAAGAGCTTTCGGTTCCTTTAAAATAAGTTTATGGAGCGTGTTTGAGCTTCCATAGTCGTCACTCAGCTTCGATCAATCTTTCACTCCATCACTCTCTACATCAATAGATAGATATTAATAGAGCTCCACCGAGACTCTTCCTGGTTATACGCACCTCAGTGCAACTCAAAAACGGCTGCTGTACCAGTGATGGAATGAAATCAGTTTGTTGTCATAGCAACACACGTTTAGGCACATGGTAAACTGAGCACAGAAAATGATAATCGCTCAATGTCACACCTAGATTCAACAGGTGAGGTCCACAGGTGATGCGAGAACGTCAATGAATAGATTAAAAAACACTGAAAGAATGAAAATGGTGGCTTTCGAAATGATTACACTATTAATTTCAGAAAGAAATTGTTATAAAGTTAAATCTTTTAAGAAGACAAAACACATTTAGGTAGAGTAACCAATGCAAAAAAATAAATATAAAAATACTCTATATTCTCTGAACAAGATTCCACATAGTCATGTTTTTCCATCTCTGAAAACACAACAATCGAGTGAAAAATGTATTTTAATAATATTCGATTATGAACAATGGACTTGCCCCCACCTGTACAGGTGAAGAATTTGGACTCTCCGACGCTCATTTCCACTTTATTGAGGGATATGGAGATCTGAAGCAGAGCTGAGAGAGAGAAAGAGAGAGAGAGAGAGAGAGAGAGAGAGAGAGAGAGAGAGAGAGAATTTACCATCAGATCCACCATGGCTTTCAGTTTCTATATGGCATTAGTGCAGGGTTGATAGGGATAAAATTTGACTTGGTTGAGGTGAATAAAAAATGTTCAAATACATACAAACCAAAAATATAAAAAATTCTTACACTTGTAATTTTTAATAATAAATAAATGAAAAAAATGTTTAAAAAATATATAATCTATAGGAAAAATTAATACCTAATGAATATTAGATACATCAATGACAGCAACTTGCAATACAAATGTAATTGTTTAAAAAAAAGAAAAAGAATACATTCATTTCATTCATTGTTCCCTTTTTGGGGTCACAGGGGTTTCCAGCGCACATTGGGCGAGATGTGGGGTACACCCTGGACAGGTCGCCAGTCCATTCCTAAGGGGAATTTAGATTCTTCAATTAACCTAACCGCATGTTTTGGGATTGTGGGGGAAACCTGAGTACCCGGAGGAAAAACATAGCAGAAAACTGTGCATTTGTGCACACAGACAACAGCAGGTGATCTGTGACATAAAGGTTACTGGTAATTTCAAGTGTGATTTCACGTGTAAATGTTCCTTCTTTTATAAATGAAAGTTTTTTGTAGGCATTTTGTCTTAATTGAAAAGACAGGAGGAACATGGAAGAGAGGAGTGTTAAATCAACACTACTGGTGTGTACCTATATAAACTCTGCCCCGGTGTTAAATGCAACATGTTGTTAGTTGTAAAAACACTGCAGCATTCCGAACATACCACCCTGTTCATTTTCAAACTGGAAGTGTTGATTTTACACGGTTCATTGTGCTGTGTAGGTGACGGGAGATAAGAACTCCAACTTGGCCTCAAACCTTGCTTGCCACCCCTCATCACTGACCTTATGGTAAATTAGCACATGACAACACAGTGGTAGTGCTGCTGCCTCTCCATTAAAAGGTCACTGGTCTGACTCTGAGCAGTGACTGGAGTTTTCATGTTCTCTGTATGCCAGTGTAAGTTTTCCACATACCATATGCTTCAACTAAAGTCCATACATTCCCCCCAGGAGTGAATAGTGCCCTTCAATGGACTGGCATTCCCACCTTTTAGACACAAGCTGAATGGTCTAACCGTAATAAGAAAGAAAGGAAAATGGATGGATGGATGGAAGTGAACTTGCAGCTCTGCCTCTTGAGAGAGTGATGAAATGGGGGCTATAGAGATTTTTCAGGTCTGCAATGGCTCATTAGCGAGGGCCAATCAAAGCTAATCTTTCAGATAATGAAACGCTGCTGAACCGTTTCCAATCAAACAAAGAAATAATTACAGCCCTTTTGTATCCGCTGCTGTAATCGAGCTCTTTTGTTTCAGGCCACGTCGTGTGGAAGAATACTACAGGATATAACATCATAAACAACACATGAAGAACATACAGGGAAGAATAATCACATTCACTTGTACTACACACAGCTTCCTGAAGGACACAGCTTAGCTTCAGTTAGCTTCCTGTACAGTTTAGCTTCAACTTGCTTTAAACCTTGTACAAAAATGAGTAGAAAAGAATGCTCAAAAAGGTCCCAGACATCTAAGGGTTAATCTATTAACACACCACCTTTTAGTGGTACAATATAAAAATATATTTTTCTCTAGAAATAACAGGAGTTTAAACACTCAAATCCTGAGAAAAACACAAATATGAATGGTATATTTTCATACCTTTAAGCTAAAGTAATAACACGCTGCAGCAATCCCTTTAGAATTGATAGAAGGTTAATGTGAAGATTTTCATATCAGAAAAAGATGGATCTCAGCCTATCATCCGAGATTTCTCCACAAACATGTTCAGACCAGCTCAGACCAGTGTTTCCTTCATGCACAAACTCAAATCTCATCCATCTCTCATCTCACAGTTTTAGTTCAGGCTACAGCTCAAGCGCCTGATCCTCATGTCTGGAAGAGAATGAATAAAATCGATCCAATCCCTGTAAGTGACCATTCCCTCTCCAAACCAGCTCTCAACTAACTCCACTACTTCTACACACAAATCATGAAGGTTTCATTCATCCCCTGAAGATTTTCAGTTTAAACACAAGACCTGTCCGCCAATCCACAAAGCCTATTACAGGATCTCAAAGTTCTAGGTAGAGAACCAGCACAACACTTTTTATAATGCGTTTAGTCTTTCCACGCAGGGGTGTGTGTTCCAATCACAGCGGCTGTTTTGCATTGAGTAAGAATGACACAACTCATCTATAGCTTAACTAAATGTAATGTGTAGGATTCAAAAAGATTATTTGTTTTGATATTTTTTTACAAGCGTTGACAAAAAGAAAGTGCACAGTCGTCTTTCAGTTTCATTTTACAGACCCAAAATAAGTACCTGCATCTAGTGATGAAGGGATTACACCTGGAAGTACAACACCTATTATGTTTTGTGCTTTTCAAAATTCTTGGCACAACAAAAGCAAAAAGGAACAGTGTATTAGGATAAGAAAAAAGTTCAGAATTTTTTTGATTTTTGCAGAAATTGTATTTATTTGTATTTCAATTTAAAGGTTTGTTTTTTAATTATTTTTTAATGTTATAAAAATCATTTGTAAAAAAAAGAAGCTTGGGTTGTACTAAAAACTATATACAACAAGCATTGCCACACACACACACACACACACACACACACGCACGCACACGCAAATGCACACACACACACACACACACAAATAAATGAGGTGAGGAGAGTAAACTGAAAGACACACAAATGGGGTCAACTCTCTCTCTTTAATTAATAAAAAAAACCCACAAAACCCATGGTGGGGAAAAACCTTGAATAAACTAAAACTAGAAAGCAACTAAGTAGCAACACATTACAAAAGTAGAAAAACATTAACAAAATACAGAGATAAGCACAACCAGCGCAGCTGAGAGACAAACAAAAACACAGCTCTTAGGAAGAAATAAACCTCCTAAGCAGGAATTGCTTACCAACAAGACAGGGAATGGTAATCTTCAGAAGCAGAGCAACATGTCACAATGAACACCCACCAATGAACCCACACAGGTGAGAGGGAGCCAGGGCTATAAAGCCACGGTCACACTACCAAAAAAACTCCTTGATTTGAATGGGATTCCAGAATTTTTTGGTAGAGTGACCAAAAAAATGGTCACATTACTCAAAGAACAGAGTGTGGGCGAACTACAAACCAGATGTGAGGAGAAGGTGAGAATGATTGCTTCCATTAAACACAAGCACTGTTTCAGGTGTTAAACCATCATCCTTTTTAGTGGAAAAAAAGTATTCTAGATTGGATCCAGTGCTTTCAGAAGGTCTCTAAAAGCACCAATGGCATTCAATAAAACAGGCGCTTCCAGTGCTTCCAGTGCGGAGCGGCTGTTGTGTCTGACTCTGATTTTACATCTGTGAAGCACTTTCCACAGGAGATGGATCAGCATCACATCTGAAGATCTCTATGTGTTTAACTCAGGTAGTCAGGCCCGAGGGGAAAAAGCCTAAATTGGGTTTAGATTGCTTCAGAAGCCTTGAGGATGTGGGGAGAGTTTCCATGGAGACCAAAGTTGATGGGAATGGAGCCGCTAATGAGGCTTAAAAAACATAGACTCACAAACAAAGCATAACAGCTAGAGGTCATGGACACAAACACACACAAGAAATGTGCCTGAACACACTCCAGAACACCAGCAGCTCAGTCCTAATCAGAGGGAAGAGGCAGTATTTCTACCCCAAACAGACAAACTATCCCTTGAGGAAAGCCTATTTTGTTGATGGTTAGACGTATCGGGATGTGTTTTGGGCTCCTTTTTGATTCAAGCTCCTCCTCAAACCAGCTTAAGGGAGCTCAAGATAACTGTTCCGCCTAAAAAACTAGCTTTTGTATGGCCCAAATACCATATGACTGAGTTGCCCAAGTCGGAGTCATGTTAAAAGGTAATAAAACCTCTGCACCACTTCTGCAAACTTATCCCTCATACCATATCCCAGTGCAAGATGAATGTCAAACAAGCCAAATTGGTCTTGAACCCCACCAGCCCATCCCTAATAAGAGACAAGATCTAGGATTTCTACCCCAACCAGACAAATTATCCCATGAGGAAACCCTATTTTTCTGGTAATTAAATGTATCAGGATGTTTGGCTTGTTTTGGGCTCATTTTTTATTCAAGCTCCTGCATGAGCACCAGCTTAATACCACATCCCAGTGCGAGATGAATGCCAAATGTGTCAGACCAAGACCTAAGTTTGCCAAGTTAAATAGAACATTTTCTCTAGAGATTTGCAGACAAAATGGAACTGCAATGGGAAAAAAAGAAAATATTTCCTTGCACAAAAAGGTCAAGGTTAGAAGAAAATTAGTATACCGTCACTAATGAGTCTGACAAATGAATGGAATATCCTCAGCGACATCTGCCAGTTAAAACCTTGTTGGCTGTATTCAAACTTTAAAATACACATTTTGCTTTTCTTTTTTTCAAACTCAGATGATGAATGTTCTGTGTGGTGCTCAGCTCAAACTAGAAATGCTGTTTCCTTCTGATTTTATTATTTGTCCCATTTATAATGATGTCACTGCGTATCAGCTCAGCAAATCTGCTCCGGTGGCACCAGTGTGACCTCTAACAAAATTTAGATGCACTTGCAGGAAAAGAGGACACAGGAGCAGCACTTTAATCACAATCCGAGCGTGAGAGGTACATATAGTACTGATGTAAACAGCCGCGTCAACCCTGAGCATCTACTATCTAATATCTACTCAACCTCTCATTTGTGAGAAAAGAATTTCATCCAGGCCTGAAACACCACAGGAATGAATCCTTCTCATCGAACTGCAGCGTTCGATGATGGGAAAGCGAGCTGAAAGCCAAAGACATGATTGTCCATCTTCATCTCTCTGAACATGAAAATGAAAAGCACTCCGGTGCCTCTGGGGATGAAAATCATGTTGGACGGCAGCTTGTTTGAAGCTCTCGGTGAAGAACAAAGATATGGAATGAAGAAAAACATGTCAATTGCAGATAAAACACTCATGCAGACATCTGTCCTGGAGCCCTAGACACACTAAAACCATGGTAAAACACCATGAACCAGAATATTTATTGCAAGTTGGCGTCAAGTATGGAATCACACAGAACCCTTGCAAGCACTGACATCATGATACAATATGACCACTTGAAATCCAGTCATTTGAATTCCAAACAATAATAAAAGACAAAAATATCTCTGAACTGAACTCTCTGAAGCCCCACTACAAATGGAAAGATCAGCCAATGATAGAGCGCTGCAGAAGAAAAGTCGGTGTTATCATCTCCAGCACACATTGGGCGAGAGGCAGGGGTACACCCTGGACAGGTCGCAAGTCCATCGCAGGGCAACATTCACTCACACATTCACACCCTTAGGGGAATTTAGATTAGTCAATTAACCTAACCTGGGATTGTGGGGGAATCCCATGCAAGCACGGGGAGAACATGCAAACTCCTTCCAGGAAGGTGTCCGGTGAGCCTCGAACCGATAACTTTCTAACTGGAAGGCCACAGTGCTACCCACTGCGCCACCATGTCGCCCCTGTTTGGACCAGAGATTGTAAAAAAGTTAATCTTTGCCTCTTGGCATTTAGCCATTGGCTGGACCTCCCTATAGTGAAGTATGTTGGTGGCCACATCGTACTGTAGAGATGTTCTTTAGAGACAGGAACTGGGAGAAACATCAGTATTGAGGTAAAAATTAATGTAACAATGAACAGAGACATCCTAGAAAACCTACTCTTATCAAAGGCTATAGCAATGGTCTATCATTGTTGGCTGAATTTGAACCCTGAGAATCTATAATGAAGCTTCAGTTCAGTTTAATGCAAAAGAAGATGTTTATTAAAGCAAGTAAAAAAAAAAATCAAGCAAAGTCCTAAGATCATGGGCTTGTTTTCACGGCCTAAAGCTTTTGGATCTCTTTCCTTTACCAATATTTCTCTCAAAATCCTCTATTTAAGAAAGTTATGTTGCTGTGGAAACATGCAGATTGTTACTTTCAACTTTTGTTGAAAGTTGCAGCTAAAGTAAGAAGAAATCATACGTTCGTTTGTAGTTTCCTGTTCGATTTCAATTCCTTTGGTGCATTTCTTTGTTGACCTTTAGCAGCTATAAACCAAATTATTGCCAAGATATCAAAGCAGAGCCTTCAAGAATGCTTTGCACACATTTTGAGTGTCTGAAATGTCAGAACACAGACTTGAATCTTATTGATAGATATGAGAATATGATGTCAGAAACAGGTACCCTAATATATGTCGAATGTGAAGCCGAAAATGTGCCACTGTAGATCTAAAACTGGAGACGGATGTGAGTTATTCTCATCTCATGTCTGCTCTGTATTTGCCAAATAAGTGACCTTTGAAACTAATTATTTACAGCAGATAAAAAAACACTTCTTCATTTGCTTAGCCTAGCATGTGTAGGTAGACAGATCTGAAGCTGGTATTCTCTTATAGATTTTTCTATCTCCCAGGGCAAGAATAAACACTTCATTCTCATAACATCTTCGATTTCAGAGCAGGTTTGACAATGATAAAGTGTCTGGTATGTGAGCAGGTAAACAGTTAGAGAAAATTTAAGGTCGACAGGCTCAAATTAGGATCAAAAATACATTTCAAAGAGTATCAACAGTCCTGCGGCCTAAAGAAGAAACATAATGTAAGAACTTTTGATGCCAGGATGAGGTGAAACGCCGGGTTAAACAACATCCGTCAAATCTTCCTACCTCTATCCTTCAAATGCCATTACTTTCTTTGATATGTCTCATTCTTTCATCCACCTCTTCCTTACATTGCACTTCTTTTTGTCTCTCTCTCTCCCATCTCCTTTAACCCTTCATCCACTTTTTTTCATTTCTTAAACTAACACGAATATTAACACAATAGTGCATCTGTAACTGATTTAAATATAAGCTGTGGTAGAAAAAAAATATTTAGAATCTTACTGTCTGAGAGAACAGGAAGTTAAACAACAGCAGGAAGTTACATTGCAACAGGAAATTACAAGTTGCTTCAATAAGGCAGCATAATTAGGCTCTCTCTCTTTACTCTGCGGATCTTGATCTTTAGCTCTCATAGCACCCCACCTTTGTCTCTCTCTTTCTTCAATGCAGCATGTTTATGTATTTGCTAGCATCTTCAGTGTTTAATGCTAAACAAGCTGTTCCAGAGTCTTGCTTCCAGAGTCTTCTGTGACGGGTTATGCTAAATATTTCAATAAATGTAGTTTTAGTAAATCCACTATTGATTTGTTTATATTAAAGCTAGGGTGCAACAATACACATATTCATATTGAACCTTATACAACGGATACAATGCCAACGGTTCAATAAACATATGTGGATCACATACAGTTGTTGAGCTCTAAAGTTAAAAGGGTCAAACTTCATTATCTTTGGATTAACTGCAACATTGAAAAGTGGAGAAGTGAGATGTATGAGGAGTAGGGATGTAACGATACACTCTGCTCAAGATATGATACCTCAATATTATGTCCATGATATTTATACATTTATATTGTTTTCATAATGAACCATCTTCTGTAAAATTGAATTTATACATTTTTGATACCACAAAGTTATGAAGGCTAAGGTCGAGTTTTATTTGTTTGAAAGATTTTGACACCATCCCTCCACTAGGAGGCAGTGCAATCTTTTTTAGTCTGGAGAGACATTTTATAATCCTTCTCATTTAAAACATGAGTTAAGCATAATTGTCTTCTTGTAAATTTTCCATAAAACAGGAAGACAAAGTTAAGAAGTTACAGAAGTGACTAGAATCACAATCCCTCCAAGAAGCAAATACACTTTAACTCCTAACCAAAATCTCCCTGTAGCCCCATGATACATATTGTGACATATTTGTCTACACCACTAATGAATAGTCATGTGGCTTCCTTCATATTTGTTTTCTTGGGAACATTTTAGACATGTGGTCTAATACAGCTCAGAAGAAAAATGAATGATGGACAACTCTCTATTTCAAGCATTGTTTAAGACACATCTACGTTATCATCCAGCACCTTCTGCTAGCAGAACGGAACAAATATTACAGATGGCAACAGAGTAGTGTCCATTTTGAAGTATACTTTATTAAACCTGGTAGGAGTCAATCTCCTTTGCTTAAGAAAATGAAGGTAATTATGATCTAAAAAAAGGATGATAAAAAAAAATCAGATTAAAAAAGTGTCCAAGGTACGTGCAGAACAGTCAACTGAATGAAAATGTATATACATTTACAGTTTAATACTGTACAGTTAAATTAAGGAAATCATTGTTGTTTCTTTAGACATTTGATTGGATGCGGATGGGGAGACAGGTTTTTAGGACCCTGGTCAGGTCTCAGAAATTCTACGGTCTTTGACGTTGCCCTCAGAAATGAACTTTTAAGTGAACTTCTATCATTTCAAGCCTTTGAATCTGAAATGAACATTTTCTGTTTGATTCTCTGACTCTGGAATGGGACAATCGGCATCAGCGATCCCATTGAGGGGAGAATCCGCCCCGAGCATCCATTATAGTGCTCGGCTCTCGAAGAGGGAAATTGGATTTTATGCAAATCTGCTCTGACAGAAAGACAAAAGCGTGGGAAAATGAGCTTGTGTGTGTTTGCTTGGTCTATATCCACCCGGTCTCATTTCACGCTGGGGTTTGTGGATTAGAACAGCGCTAATAAGCTAAAGAACACTTTTCTGATTAGAAACAAATAAAGTCGGGCGGCACAAGGACGAATAATCGGCTCAATGGTTGCAGTCATGCAGCTATTAGCATTCACGTCCAGGTTTGACATTTAAGATGCTTCTGGAAAGATGCTTTCTCCTAATTGCTGAACCCTTGGAGCGAGAAGTCAAATGTGAACGAGATGATGGATGATCTATGTTTTTAACCGTTTTTATCTGAGATGATTTTGATGATTCAATAATCCACAGAAACATTGAGCGACCCTTGATTCTGTCATGATTTCTCGACAACATAATAACCAGATCTGATTGTTGCTTCTAACTCTTGAATGCATCCATTTCCTGCGGGTTGTTCTTTACTGACCTCAACAGTTTATTAAAATACAGATATACTCGAGAATCAGTGTTTACTAATTAAGTAGATAACCACTATTAAACTGAGATCACATGAAAGCATGGGTACAGTTCATCCGCAGTGGCATTATACCTGTGATAACAAGCTTTTTCTTTTGTCTTTGAAGGTCTGACGGTGAATGAAAGCTCGGAAGATCAGGATACAATGATGAGATCTGAAATGGAAATTGAAGCAGCTTTGTCTCTTTCAACGTTGTGTTCCAATATAGTTAATTATAATGTGCATTGGAGAATTTCAGCACATTACTAAACTGTTAAGCATGCTGTAGTTGCGGTGTGTGTTTACTCTTTGACTAAAAAACTAAGAATGTAAGAAGCTTCACCACCTCCAGAGAGCTGAAAGGACTGGCGGGAAGCTGCAAGTGCATAGAAACATTCAATCACAGAGCTCCGGCTCAAATCTCCCACTTACACAGTCCCACACACCCCTTCAGCTTGTCAAGTTTACATCGCTCTGTTGTGGTGAGATCCATGAGGCTGGTTAGCACAATATAAAGCAGTACAGCTAAGTTTGATAGCATGAACAACGGTTAGAGGGAGATTTATTTGAGTTTGACTGTTGGTAGCAATAATTCTGTCATCAGACACTCAGTCTAGAACAGTGCAGTTCTCAAGCATAAGACCATGCTTTATTTTTTAAGTATAAACGAGCCATACATAAATAAACGTAAAATAAAAAAAAATGTATTAACTTTTGATTGAAAATTAAATTTTACTTCAGGGGGGAGATCACTTTCGTTTCTGTTAGGAAGCCTTGATAAGACACCAGGGGACCTCTGCGACTCTAACCGAGATAAATAAAGAGGATATTTTTGGAGAGCTACGTGAAAAGGTGTTTTTCAAGGTTTAAGTAAGAATCAAGTTAGTAAGACACTAAAGAACTAAACTAGATAACTTCACACAAAAGGCTACATTAAACATTTTATAAATTACCTTTAGCTGAAATTTTAAAAATTCAAATGTGCAATACTTTTTTTTGCCAAAAATGGTAAAAGTAACAAAATAATAAAAATTAAAATAATTATATCCTTGAAAATAAAAATATAGACGTAAAAAAACATTTAAAATAAAAACTAAATATTTTAATAAAAAATAAAAATGAATTGGAAAAGCATAGTGATTTAATAACTATCTATAGCTTACACAATAAATTCTATAAAATGTTAAAATATAAGAAATAAAAAAATAAATAATAATCATTAAATGTAAAACTTTACATTATCATATTTTTAAAATTTCATAAAATATTTTATAATAATAGAAAAATATTTATCTAAAAGAAAAAGATTTGCTTAAAAAATTACATAATAACTAACTTAATTAAATTACTATATATATATATATATATATATATATATATATATATATATATATATATATATATTTTTTTTTTTTTTTTTTTTCAATTTCATAGACTAATAAGAATCAATACATTAGTAAATTAATCAAAAAGTCAGTTATCTTAATTAATTCACTGACAATGATTGACCAGGACTGTGTTTACTGTGTCTACTCCAGAAATTGTCGTCAGATCATAGTAAATAGTCCCATTCTCTTACAAAGATTTGTGCAAAGACATGTTCAAACACTGGTCTCTGTAAAAGCGACGTGTCTTTGACCTACTCAAGGCTCTGACAGTAAACGAGTGTCATCAAGTTCCATTTAGAGCACAAGCAAACATTTGCTGCCACCATTTACTGCAGGCTTTTCATCGCTGTCAATTAGAGAGAGAGGAAAATCTGTCTGGCGGCTGAGACACCGACGTGCTGGACGGGCTCTCTGTCATTAAGATAAACTCAATTACACCCATCAGATCAGATCCCGAGGCTTTCTTACAGGGTTTAATGATGAGGCACTGTGGGTAGATGAGGACAGAGAGAGGGTTACTGTCTGAGGAGAGCAATGACCACATTAAAATATGATTTATGAGGACGCTCAATCACAAACAATGTCCATTTTGATGTGTGATTAACAGAGGAGTAGAGTTTTCTAATTGTTGTGCTAAATGTAATTCTTTTCTTTGAGCCTAGGCATAATCGAGCTCATCAAACCTCCACCTTCTCCATAATGGCGTATCACACATGCATCCCCATGCACGTCACAGAAACTGAACCGCAGCCAATGACCATGAATCAATCTGCTGCATCATCCAGACGGAGATAATACGTATAAACAACTGGAAACAGAAGACTTTTAGATTGGTGCCGGAGATCCACATGAATCGTCAGGTGGCACTATTCTAACTGAATCAGTGCGAGTTCGATACAATCAGAAATGTTCTTGATTTTCAAAGGACTTTGATTGAGGTTTGAAGAAAGCTGGCTGTTATTAATCCAGTCAACTGTTCTATGTGATCAATCTTTTCTCTCATTCTGTGACAAAGTTGATATGGTTAGGTTAGTTTTGGCTCTCTTAGCTTGCGTGCTAACTTTGATTTCCAATTCATTGTCTGGTACTAATGACTTTGTTACCCAACTTAAAAGATAATTACTCTCAGGATTGTTGATTGTTTGGTTCAATTATTATACATTTAATAAAAAATGTAATAAAAATAAAATTAATTTGATCAAAAACATAGAAAGACACGTGCATACAAACAGGGGCATAGTCTCCCCAACAACACTAACAACCCCCTGTCCATAAACAAGTTATAAAAGGGATGTTTTTAACTTACAAGTAGACCTTAGGTCCATTGCTGGTTAGCTCCAGAACTCCACACTGAGAGCAGAATCACCCCGTAGCTAATAGTTTGCCTTAGGAGCACTAACTAACAACTTATCAGCTAATCACAACGAACTTAGGGAGGAGAACAACATTAAACAGAAGACGATTCAAACACACGCCCTTCACTGCTGATTGGCTATAACCTTGTTTTGGTAGCCTGGCCTGAAAGTCACACACTCTGCCTTTAAACCGAACGATTGGGAGAAGATTGGAGACCCTATAGAAAGTACAATCAGCCCTCATGTAAGCCTTCACCCTCTGAGGCCTGCTATCGAATATCTCTCTGTTCATCTTTAAAATGTGAGCTTTGCATCCAATGTCCTCCTCACTCTTAAAGTCTTGTGAGGTTCTTTAGTGATAAACGGAAGCAAAGCTTCAGCTTTGAATCTATTATCATTGCATTCCTTCACGCTGCTGGTTCCCGGGGCTCATCTCTCTCGGGGGATGACATCATCACGCCACTGTGACAGGAGTTATGGGACTGAGCTCAGTGTTAATGCTGGAGTCTGTAGCGGTGCTCAATGGAGCAGAGCCGAGTGCATTCTCACAATCTCACACTGCTGCCACAACATGTGTATAAAGATAGCCACTCTTAAAAGGATACTGGCACAGAAAACTTCAGATTCTGAAAGAGACACAAGGACTGACCACCCTGAACTTACAATTACAGCAAATTTTCGTTCTATGCAAGGCCTGGTTGGTGTGGTGTGCATCATTATTTAAAAAAAATAAGTTGAGCTGCAAACTCACAATGTATTTAAATGCTAAAAGACTGGGAGAAACAAATAAACAATACAAATATGATGATTAAGATATAGTAAACACAATTTAACACTTGTAGCTAAAACTAGCGGCTTAACGGTGACAAAAACATGCATTTTTACGGCTTAAAAGCTGTTTAAAAGACTAAAAAGACGTGTCTGGAAAAGAGAAAGTTGGTAAAGAGAACGAATAAACAAACAAACCAACAAAAGAACAAACAAACGGACCAACGAACGTAAAGACCTATTTCTGTTCAGTTGTTAATGTAGTCACAGACTGAAGCTTTTAAGCTTTTCACTGAATCTATCTCTTTCACAAAGGAAAAATGGTGAGAAAAAAAAGAGGTGAAATTCATTAAATGCAGTATCTGCCTGCTTTCTCTTTCTCCACCGCTGTAATCTGACGGGCCATGAGTACAGCGCCATCTGGCTGCAGGAAAGTGTCGGCTGCGGACTGCAGCGGTTACACCGCTTCCCTAGACCCCTACCTTATCCTGTGATGTTCTCTTCCTGTATTTGTCTATGTGCTTGATTGCAATGGCTTTTTTTAACCTGCTCCACAGTGCCTTTTTTTGAAGGACAATGCAGAAAAGGCTCTTTTTGAGCTACTTTACCTAGTGTATATCCATTTTCTCTGTTTCTCTCTAAAAATACTACCTCTCAACACTGTCCTGTCCCCACCCTGTCTGAGGCCAGAGGGGTCTCATCTCGCTACATGTAACAGTGTATGTGACAAATAAAGGCTATTCTATTCTGCTTCACGCCCAAATTCACAGATATGTCAGGCCTGACCAATGAATTAAAATGGTTAACTGAATCAACTACTGACATGTGATTTAAAATGTTTTCTTTTGGATTACCAATGCATTATTTTGGTAATAAACAACAACTGCATTACTTTTTAGTATTTAGCTTATTCAGTAGTTAGCACAATGTCTGACTAGAGTGCAAGTCATGACTGCTGACTGATGGTGCAACATTTTCTAGAATTAAATCATATAAGAGAGGTCAACAAAGAATGAGCAGGTTGTTAGAGCTTAAATGAACAATTCAGTGGCTCACCCCAGTAAATACGAGTGATTATTGAGGCCGTTATAGTTCCAACTTGACAAACAACAAAGCAACCATTGGTGAAACCCGAGTAAGAAGAGTTTGCACCGAGAAACAAAGGTATTATAAGCATTTGCAAATCAGGATGTTTATATGCTGGATGCCATGGGTGGATGAATCACGATTGGGATCTTCAGTAGATTAATTTGTCTATGATCTCAAGAAGAAACCATTTTTATTTTTGGTCGAAACATAGATGCAGTGTGTTGATTGTGCTGTATAATCAACGCTCTGATTGGCTGACTGTTCTAGCAGCAGGAGCCTCAAGAACCTGATCGCATTACGCTCTGACACCAAGGTGCGGATGCAATCCGAGTGAATAAAAGCAGAGCAGATAAACACACAATAGCGCCTGAGATCCGCTAACGGGATTATCCAGCGAGACGTCTTCAAACATCAGCCCTGGGCTCACACTTACACTTCTGAGGCCATTACACAAACACACCAACAGCGCTCGCTGGAAAACGTCAGAGGAATTAGCCTCGATGATCGCCGAGCCGATCCTTTCAAAGGAAAAAGATTTGAGGAACAGTGTTTTCTAATCCAGAGAGGATGGCGGGTTTGTTGTGTGCGTCTGAGTGAAGTAATTCATTTGGAAGCCAGTGGACAGATCCGAATGTTCAATTAGTGCTAGAGCAAGCCCTGGGAAATGCATAGAAATTCAGCTGAGTGCTGATGCACAGAGGAAAGGGTTCAGTAGGTTTCAGAAAGAATCAAATGGAGTGTTAGAAAAGTGGCCATCTGATTGAAATGCCACCACCTTCCGATCTTGGGGATCTTCTGATCACCAGTCAACTGCCTTATCCACTAGGCAACAAATGGATGATGGGAAGTGCAGAAGTAAGCACAGAGGACCCAAATGGAAGATTTATTTAATATTCAGAAAATTCAGAGGCTCAACAGCTTCGAGGAATATTTTTTTTCTTTAGCACAAAAGTAGTTTGAGGAAAATAACATTTTTCTGTTCCAAACTTTCATTAAGCACCTCAAAGTCATACAAACATAACATTTCAAATACAGATTTTAATATTTAAAGATGTTTTTTAAATAAGTCCAAAATATGATAACTCCCTGGCCCTTTTTTCCACAAAACTCTAAAAATCCATGGCAACAAAATAATTATTTATTAATTTTTAATGAAATTGTTGAAAATACAATAGCAAACAACATCAATATGGAATCAAGCGTCTGGTTCCAGAATAAAATAGTTAAACAGTGTCAGAAACCACACGCAGATATTGGACTTATACTGCTTCGAAGTAATCCACTTCCTGATCAAGACAGTCAGCGTCCAGTAGTCTCTCCTTTCGCCTGCCAGTAACATCTCCACTGGACTCCACTGGACTGTGATTAGCCTGAAAATGGCCAGATTCTGTTCCAGGCTTTTAAAACATGAACACGGTCACTATTTCTGAAATTATGATAGTGCTTTCAAAACAGTGATTTGATTTGATTACATTTTCTATACAGATATTCTAAAGCTGTGTGCAGACCAAAAGACAAGAAGCGACAAGGAGGCTTGATCCAATACACTTTCAATGGAAACCGGCAACTTTCGGCAACGAAAGCCGGAGCAAAGGCTGGGGACAACTTGTGGGTGTGGCCAGCGATGAACGATGAAAGTTAAAAAAATGTTTAACGTTATGCTAATGACTTTAAGCCTCAAGCGACCATCGTGAGTGGCATCCAATAGGACGCAAGCACTTTCCATGTGATTCCTAAACTGGTGAAATAGGACTCCATCAAGATGCAAGACTAATTTCATGCAACAATAAAAAAAGGCCCACACTGCTCCTCATCCATAACAGTGTTTATATACGGATGTACTTTTCTCTCTTAATTTTAAGCAGGATAATAGTGGATTTGTTGTTAGTAACATACGTCACATTATTTGCCAACAACTCATTGACAATGGACTAACCAGTGGTACGCCCACTAGCGACTCTCTAGCGACAAGCTCCAACATTGTCTCTTTAGGTCTACATGTTGCATAAAGGTGTGATGGATCATTATCTTGACCTGAAGAAACTGGTGAAAAATGTAAATATTTCCAGTTTTTGACTGGTAGAATGTATACGAACACCACATTTACGCGATTCAGGCTCTCTTACACAGCTCTCTCCTCTCACTAACAGGACGATAGCTGTGCTCATTCTGCTGTGGGGTGAATCGCTGCATTCCTTCATTACTCAATGCTCAGAATGCTACGGTGCACATGCTAAACACTAAGGGAAATGTCATCGGTGACAACCTGAGTGAACATCGAGAGGAACAGAAACAGAAGCACTGGTGACACGGGGCCCTGAGGAGCAGTCGTTTAATCACTTGATGTGTTTGGGGGTTCCTGCTCTGACGGTGCTTTCTTTAGTGTGCCAGTGATGTCAAAGCACACTGCTCTGGTCGGTATCGGAGCACTCTGTGCTTCAGTGAAGACGGTAATGAGAGAGGTAGGACATTTGTTTGGCTCAGTGGCAATTACTCGCTCTTATCGACAGAAGTCTGACATTTGTGTTTGCTCATTCTTCTTCTGCCACAGAAGAGAGGAAAGTCGAGCTTGACTTGCTTTTCCTGAGGATTTCAGATGAAATACATAAATTAGAAGTGATGCAAAGAGGTTGGAGTTGTAGGAAGACTGTGATATTCTCAACTTGATTGATGGTATCGTTCAAAGGAACTTATTTAACCCTAAAGCAATGTTACAGCTCATTACATTTCATCACTGGTCCGGGAAGTAGATTTCCTCTCAGTTCTTGTACAGAGATGACCTGTTGAGAGCTCTCAGAATCTACAGTGTCAGTTTGTAGACAAATCGGAATGTGTTTGACAAGTAAATGATTCTGTCTGTAGTCTTGGTGAGAAAAGAGCCTTCACCTCTCATGGTTTAGAAGACTTCAAGGGAAATCTGGGTGGATGTAGGATGTGGTGATAGAGACGCCAGAAAAAAAAAATCACTAAACACAATGACAGAAATGTCATGACGATGCAGAAGGGTCATAGAGAGTGTTCGTGCTCAACTACTGTAGCCACCAGCAGCCAGTGAAGAACCAATTCCCAGATCTGAATCTCAGACAGGACAATATTTGAGTCATATATGGGTCAGTTCTGGATGGAAGGGAGCAAACTGGACTCAGGTCAGTGATCAGATCCCTCTCTCTGATTTAACAATGACCCTGGGGATGAGCCTCTGTCAAGTAGATTCAGATTCCGCCTCAAACTGTCCCTGATCGCTCATGGAGGCTCAAGCGCTGAGCAAAGTCAAGACTCAGTGACACAGACACTCTCTGAAACTTTCAGAGCAGACAATGAAAAAAAAAATTACTTGGAGGGCAAACTTTAGAAGAGTGAAGAAAGGTTTCAATCAGAAACACCATTATCAACCCAAGGCCTTTATGCTGTACAAGGCAGGGTTTAAAATAAAAAAAATGGCTTCTTGATTGAAATTGTTCAATTTCTCTGCAAATCAATGCACTTTTCTTTTTGTCACAATTCGATGTGCCAGTATTAAGTTTAATATGTTTTGCTTAAAATAAGGAGCCTCCTTTTAAAGGCTTATTTTCCATATCTCCATATAGCATTATATCATTTTTTAATCTATTAAGCCATTCTCGACATGTGGTTGTTGCCACTTTTAGCATAGCTTGGCATAGATCACTGAATTAGATCAGACCAGTAGCGTTTCAGTTCTCAGGAAGTTAACTCTATGCACATGCTGTGGTCATGTTTCACAAGCAAACATTGTCTACATGTTTCTAACCCCCAAAGGCCCAGTGTTGCCATATGGCAACATTTTTTACAACTTAGGGAAAACACACCTAAAAATCTCTCTATCCTTCAACAAACCACATTTACATAAAGAATGAGTCTTATTGTTTAGCCTGGTAATGTCCTTGACTGGAAGAATATTCAACTAGGCTCTTTTAACGGACCACAAAGTTAGTCACTTTGTGATTTTTACATAGCAACTTCACCCTGTTCCTCAGATGTGAAATAAAACAAGATTCATGTAAGTAAAACACCTCCAGTATTTTTTTCTATGTAAAGTAAGATGTAAATATTGCCTTGATATCATTGTAGTTCTCAGTTGATACATTATCTCTTATTTCTAGCTACTTTTATCAATGTTGCCATATGGCAACATTGGGTCTTAGTGGTAGCAGAATTCCCCTATGTACCATCCCCATTCAGTCAATTGCTATTCCTCTTCTATACATCAAAAACTTGCACAGACATCAGTTTTTTATCATTTAAAAGTTTGTTACACATTCTGTGTCAACTATTTGTAATCAAACGTTTTATTTACCCATTTTTTAATTATATTACTGGTTTATTTCAAGTAAGCTCCAAGTTTCTGTAGCTTATAGGATTTCTATAGCTAATGTATTTCTGTTTTCCTAATCCTGTTTTGGATTCCTTTTTTCTGTATGTTATTCCTGACTGAGGGCAGTGTGATAATATCTTGAGGGATGTGGTGCTTAGTCATGTAAAATAAGGGGCATAGGCAATCAGTAGTTAGCAATAGGCTATAGGTGATGGGCAATTAGAGAGTCATCCATAGGCCAATAGGCCTTCCAGACGGTATTGTTTGAATAAATAGGTTCTTTTAAAATGTAGACTATCAATGTAATCTGTGACGTCATTGAGGCCTTGCAAAACGGGGAAAGTGATTTTGAGATGGACACTGAAGATGAGAGTGAGGAGGAGGATTTTGATTCCCCCCAAAATTCCCCAATAAACATTGATTCCCCAATAAACATTGATTCCCCAATAAACATCTGCCACTTTGCCCCCCAGACTGTGCCCCGCAACAGATATCACTGCCAAAAAAAAAAGAATTCTACACCCCCAACACTGCCTTTTCAGGACAGTCAAATAGTTCTGATGTCATCTGCCCAAATACACCCCTTGAGTGCTTCCGGTGGTTTGTGTCGGAAAAGATGATCCAATCATTGCCACAAAAAACAAACGAGTACAGTTTTAAAAAAAAAAAGGAGTATCCATAAACACCTGCACAACAGAAATAGACCAACTGATTGGTAAGTACCTCAAAATGGGCATAGTACAAATGCCCGGAGCCAGAGTGTATTGGGAGACGGACACCAGATATGCCCCTGTTGCAGATATTATGTCCTGTAACAGATTCCAATCTCTACTGGCATCTTTACATTTTGAGAACAATTTGTTGGTATCAGAAGAGGAAAAAAATGATAAAGTGTGGAAACTTCGACCATGGTTTGAGGATTTCAGGTGAAATCCTGAACCACTGGCTACACTTCTTTACTTTGCATCAAGAGCGATGTGCGTCTTTGCCTGTCAGAAAACAAGAACTGCTTTTGGGATTACAATCACCAGGCATTGATTGTACAAAACTCAATAGTTAAAAAAAAGCACATAAGTTTTGTTAGGATGGAACTTTGTGTAACACTGTTTTATTTTTTTTATAGAATGTTTATAAACGTTATTTAATAAACTAAATAAAAATATATGTATTTAGTTTTTTATTGTCATATGATATTGGTATGTATTTGTACAGACTAGAAATAAGATAGATTAGCAATAAATACTTAAAAAAAGAGCTTTAAAATCCCACCAACTTGTTAAGACATAGTGAGAGAATCAGTGAAATTCTGCTACCCCTAAGGCCATATGGCAACATTTCTGTAAAAAGTCTCAAAAAACTAAAAAATCTTAAAACACACAAATTTATGAATCAATGACCTCCTACAACAATGTTTCAAAGGCCAAAAAAATTTTTTATAGGCTTTTTCTATATGTGGGTCTTTGGGGGCTAAGTTGTGAAATCAAATCTTAACACTGTGCAGGATGAAATTTTAGACCAAATTACATATTTGAAAATAGAGATCATAAAAAATGTATCTTTTCCATGACTTTCCAAATTCCATAGAGTTCATAGACTTTCCAGTAATTAAATAGAACAAAATTGAACAAAAAACACATCTATGAAAAAATTTACATATTTTCCAATTTAATCTTGTATCCATTTTTGAATTTCTCTCAAATAAGTCACAATGAAGGATGTCTCGCTACTTAGAATCACTGAAATGCTTTGGTTAGAAAACATGTTTTTCCGTAATTTCATTAAATAATGTCACATGATTACTTGTTAGCATTCACTTAGAAAGAGAAGCACTTAAATATGCATTTTGAGGCTGCTTCAACTCTCTCAGATGAACATATGATATGGAGCGGTGTTGTGTATTGAGAGTGACAGCTTTGTGAGGGGCAGAGAGAGCCTGCAGCCGAGAGCTTTTTCCAGCATTAACATCAATCTAATTTTAAGTCTTTTCAACTTTTTAAGGACTTATTTGGAATTTATGACAAAAGCTACTTAAAAGAGTTCCTCCAGCTCACATAGGTGAGGGGTTAGGTGGGGTATGTCCATAAAAGATCACTAGTCCATAACAGTTCCCAATCATTCTGGTTGAACTTGGAGTCTTCAACTCACCTGAATAATGTTTTTTTGTATTTGGGAGGAAACCAGAGTATTGAATTCTGCAAGAAACCGGTGATAAATGCATCTTGAATCATTTCAGACACTCTTGTGAAGGCTCATGAGGCACCAAAGTAACAATTCAATCCAAAAATGCAATCAACAGAAACAAAAACAATGTCTCAAATACACAGTGAACAATTGATCATAAGAGCTTGAGTGCAGTGAGGCTTGTTTAAAGTAGTTTTACAAGTTTATTCCCTGAGGTAGATGGTGTTGAACTGTAGGGAACGGTCCAGGAGATGATTATTGGTGTTGTGTTTACCCGAGCAGCATCACGCCACACACAGGCACCGATTAATCTCTTTCAGCTGAAGCTGTGGATAATTAAAGCAATTAAAGTGAAGTGAGAGAAACATCAGGTGTGTATGGACACAAGCGATCGATGTGAGCAGAGAAACACAGACTCCTGCAGGTCACGGACAATTAACTGCAGTAAACCAGGAGTTTACTGCTCTCACATGTAAAGCAGCACAGTGCAAGAATTCAACACTGACTTGAGCTAAAACTGCTCTGAAATCTCGAATCGGCAACAAAATTACACAAACACATGCTTGTGTGGCACTCAAACAGCACCATTAGTGTTGAGAAATCATGAGAAAAAAAGTAAATATTTTGCCACCAGACTGTTAAGGCAGAGAGAGGACACAGATGCAAGGAAAAACTTGACAAGGTTTTGTTGACCCTGACACAGGAATATAAGATTTGAAAAGCGTTTGCAAGGCAGTGGGAGGCGTAGACACACCGTATTACTCAACAATGGGAAGTTGGAGGTAGGTATACCATGTATCATATATCTGAAGGCAAGTCACATAAAGGATCACTGGATATTACTAACCAGACATAAATGTACAGTGAGATCTTTCATATAAGGAGATAAGTTTTCCACTTAAGACAAGCTGATGATTAGTCTTCTACACAATGGGGCTCAATGGGGTTAGGTTATCCACACTAGGAAACAACTAGGGGGTGAGGATGCTGCACAAGGAGATTGGTGTCAGGACTTTGTTTGTGGTTATTGTTTTTCATTGCTCTGTTGCACCAAACCACTAACTCAATCTTCCAATAGCCTTGTGTCTCAATTATCTGCTGTTCCCTTTTACACTCTTACATCTCCCTTCCTGGTCAGTTCTACGGTTCACACCATCTGGCTCTCCTTGATCGATTCACTGCCTTCTTGGATTCTTCTGCGCTACACTCTGTGACTCTTCTGGGTTTTTCCATTTGGAGTTTTTTTTTTCTCCAAAATGTGTTTTCTTTAGCTCCCCTTTGATTGCTGATGACTTTAGGATAAATAATTATGAAATTATTCTAATTTTATGATGAAGATGACAGCCAGGATATTTCCAGCTCCTCAGCACGTCATATTCTTAGCTATTTGCTTGGTTAAATGGAGTTACGGCATTTTGTTAAAATGGCATTTATCACGGTTCGTATTGCTTCCTTCTAAATGTGCCAATAAACTTGAATATAGCCGGTGTCCTTTCTCCATCCATGCAGCCAGCATGGCAATGGGTGGATAAGTTGTTTGGGGTACTTTTAAAAGAGGCACAAGGTTCTGGTTTGAGGTTTATTAAATGGTAGACCTAACATATCATGGTCAGTGATGGGGTTTTAGAAAGGGAGAAGGGAGAATTATTTTGAGGAAATGGTGGACATGTTGATTGGTGATGGAGAGATCTCAGAAGAACACAGATGAAACAACCCTAGGATCTATGTATGGGAAAAAATGAGGAACCCACAACAATACTGATATTGTTTGGTAGCTTTATGATACCGAGGTAGCTTTAACTTCTCAGTTGTGTTCTAACATAGTTTTCAATTATTTTAATCTCAGTGAAAAATCCATCACTGTGTCTCCTTTGCATTACCTATTGGGTTCAGAAAGGTTTTTTGATGTCCCATCGCTAGCTGCGATATAAGTTCAAAAGAGCAAGATGTTTAAAAAGTAGTCATAAAAGATAACAATAGAAACCATGTTATTTCAAAGTAATGAAATCACTGACAGTAGTTCCGGCAGAAAATTTGCATCTGAAAAGCTGAGTTGCAGCACGTAAACAATGTTTTGTTGTAATTTAGTGTTCTGGTCTGATGCCCTGTAACGGTTAGCATCTGTGCAGTGTAATAATGACTAGAACAAGCCCCTCACACTGCAGGTGGTTTATCCAGGGAAACAGATTGAATTGTGATCAGATTTGCAGAATCCATTATGTTTAAACACACAGTCCTGCAATAATGGTTGCACACCGGTCTTAAAGATTGCATTTTACCAAAAGAAAATTATTTCCACAAGAAATCACCCATCACAATAATACTCCTAACAGGTGTGGATAGAATGTTCAAGAATTTGGAAGAGACATTGCACTGAGTCCTAATATAATAAAAAAATAGCTACAAGGCACCGATATGTAAGAATATTTTCATAAATAATCGGTTTTATTCGGTTTAATCAAGATCAGTTTAGAGTTAACTTAAGGTACTAGAGTTAACTTAAGGTTTAGGTACTTATTCCCCCGTTGGGGGTTTCAACTTTTGGGGATCATCTTGAGTTAGTTGGAATTTTATGACTGGTTGATCTTGGGAACAATTTGCATGTTTCCACTGCAATGGAATTTGTTTAAAAATAGGTTTTGGGACAGTAGAGAGATTAGAAAGAATGGAAAAGGAAAGGACAAAGACAGAGAGCAGATTTCAGGGGGTTCAGGCCCTGAGAAAAAGCCTGATTTGTGTCTAGGAACTAATTTTGACTGAATGTTTATGCGCTTCAAATACATTTTTTTCTTTCAGAGGACTTTCTGGAAGCTTCATTCCGTGTACATTTTCAAAGGTTCACCACATTTTCCTCCACATGGGAAAAGCAAAGTGTCTTCAGTTGAAAAGGAAAATCTAAAAACACCCACTAGGGGAAACAGAAACAGAACAGATTAGGCTCTAACAACTGGGACAAAGTCTTCTCACAATAATAGTCCCAAAGAGTGCAGGTAGATGAGTTATTTGTGTCCTCCATCTGACAATCTTCAGAAGAGCTGGAACACAAATACTGGCGAGGAAGATTCCTTGGTGAGACTAGACTTTATAAATTTCACAATACAGCCAAGACAAAACATGACAGGGACAAGAGGCAAAGAGACAGATCAATGTAGGCATTGAGATTACTCAAGCATAAATACAACGTACTAATAGTAGACCTAATAGTGGATCAGCACCAGCAAGTGAAAACAATGAAATAACAATGAACAGCAAAAAGGGAACACAGAACGACAATCCTTCCAAATCGAACACAATGGCTAGTAATTATAAATATAGAGCCATACAGATTAATACATAAAAAAAAACACCAAGTGGAAGCACGAATCCCATTACTCCAATCTCGAAGACAATAGCATTGCTACGTTTAGGCTGCCAGGTCATACTGGGTTAGGATTAGTAATTTTATGCATAAATGCCTCATTTTGAGTTTTGAAATACTGAGACTGTTGCTATTTTTCTCTCCTCGACAGGTGAGATACAGCTAACATTCAAATATGCGCTGAAATATTTGAACACAAACTTGTCATGTACATAGCTGAAGTTTAAGTATTTATTTTTCACTTATTATTCATTACTGCATTCTAAACTCTTGCAGCTTCTCTGAAAAGTGACCCATAGAGGCTTGGAGACAATCTGTGTATTCTTACAATGCCTTGTGATTGGTCAGACATCACCTCAACATGCACAAAATCAATACTTTTCAGTCTGTAAGTCCTAAAATGTTCATGAAAATCTTTTTTCATCCTGTATTTTCTTTCACACTTAACTAACACACTTAATTTTGCTTTAACATATTTTTTTTTCTGTATTTTTCCATCATTCTGAGCTCCCCTAGAGATAATACATTTTAATGGTTTGGAATCTCTTCAGGCTTTCTGCTAACACTGTTAGCATAGCTAAACAAAGATCATTGAATCTGATTCATTGCCATTAAATATACACCAAGTTTTGATATTTTCTTGTTTAAAACTTGGCTTTTCTATAGTTACATCATGAGCTAAAATTATTGGAGAATGAAGAGTTTTAGGTCATTTAAAAGTTTAAAACTCGATCTTATTTCCACAAGATCTGCGCCACACTAAAAATATTGTGTTGATCACCCTCAAGATCACCCCAGATCACCCTCAAGTCCTTCAACCTTTAAAACAATGAAATAATAATGAACATCACCGAATGAAAGTACTACACATGTCTGGCTGTTCATGTTTCTCTCACATCAGGGTGAGAGAATGTTTGAAATGAAGAATGAAACTTCCTTCGGTTCTGAGAACTGTTCACGCTCCATTTCTGAGCCTCAGTGCTTGTGAATCTGGAGACGTGTGTGTATTCTTCATGCATGAGGGACTGTCCTTCTCTTATCAGCACAGTTCAGCAGCGCACACGGGCCAAAGCCTCGGCCAAACCAGAGCCTGAAGCAAACTAACTCCACTTTCACAAAAAGATGGTCACTGCACAAGATCCTTCTCAAAACACGTTTTATTTTGGTCCGTTTTAGGTGTCGATATGCACAGGTACCTTATATTTACAGAGTATTTTTCTTCTCCAGTGAAAGGATAACTCAGCAGGATGAAATAGAACTCCACGAGAGCTCATTTTGATTAACCCTCAAGTGTAAAAGTTGCCATTTTGCTCTTTTCACCAAAAAGGTATTTTTGAGATGCATTTCAATTAGCAGGAGAAATTTCAAAATTGATTCTGTGGAGGTTTTCTATGGAATTTATTCCTTGGTTTGTTCAGTCTTGAATGAGTTTCACATGCAGCATGTCGTCAATCAGAGAAATTGTCTTTACTTCTTGTCAAAGATTCACACAAGATGGAAACTGATCTCTCTGTTGTGATGTGTCCAAAACTGGAAGATTAAATGTGTAAAAACTATGCAGCTTTGAAATAACCAGAGGAAACCCGGTGTGGAGAGTGCTGCTGCATCTCAGTCAGAGGGTTACTGGTTTGAGTTCTCCTTATGCTTCTGTGGGTTTCCTCCATGTACTGAGATTCTCTGACAAGCTAAAAAAAAGGTTCATTTGTGTAAAGTAACTAAAAAGCTAAAGTGTTGCCAATGTATGCTGGAAATAGTACCACAGAATCCTGAAAAGATGGACAAAAGGAAGAACCTGTAAGGTCCTTCCTGGCACCAGGAAACAGATTATAAGAGGTTCAATGCCAACTAAGACTCTGTTGTCTTTGTTGAACATTTCACCATAAAATACAATGAAATGAATTAAGTACAGCGACACACAAAGATATTTAAAATGAGAAAAGGGATGCAGAGAAGGTTGACACCCCATTTTGCTTTATTTAGTTATTTTTTTACACCATGCTCATAAATATTCATCAATTTCCAGCATCTTTGCATTCTGAGGAAAATTAAAGTCAAAATTGTAACCTTAAAACTAATTCACGTTTGAACTGAAAACTCTTTGCTAACCCCTCATTCACAAACAAACTGAAGATGTTCACAGCAATTAGCACACAACAATTAGCCAACACATCATCCCACACAATCATCATCACAAACATTACGCTTATCTCCTTTCCATTTACACCGAGAGCAAATTTAATAAAAAAAACTTTCAGTCGGCACAAAATCAGAGCTCACAGCAACCGCTCGAGCTAATTAGCAAGCGACCGTACGGCTTTTTCCCATGAAAACAAAGAAACGAATGCTCCAGCTTGGTGCCCGTGTCTCTTCTGCCAATTAAAGAGTGAGGAGAGCTGGCTTGGACCCCGTCACATACTCGAACCCACACCACAGATTATTAGCATAAACCACGTTAGCGATCAAGAACTGGCAGACGACCAGAGGAAAACAATTAGTGAAGAACGAATAGGAGCAAACTCTCTCGCGCACTGATAAAGCTATCTTTGAGAGGACTTTCCACAGGCAAAAATAAGTGTAATTATGCATTTTTTCACATTAATCCAAATAAAAAGTTCACAGATGACCTTAGCATTGATTCTTACACCACTTCATGGTTCTTGAATTGATCCATTTGAAGCATCGATAATTGAATTCTGAAAGAGGTTAAATAAGACAGAGCAGAAATGACAACAAACAGGTGAGACATCGATATTTCTGATTCGTGTGAATAATCAGAGCAGATTTTTATTTGTATGAATAACAATTGGTCTCTAGTAATTGATGTAGCCGATGGCAAGAGCACTGGATAAAAGAGCCGTGCCTTAACTTTCAATTAAGTGTCTAATCCCCGAAGGGCAATTCAAAGGCACATCAAGTAGCTTATTCAAGTACAGTATATTAAAACAAAATAAATCAAGTATTACCATGTTTATATAATGCACTGGTTAGTTGTTCAGCATAGCAGATGAATTGCTCTGGGGATAAAGGAAGACTTTCTTCTCTAGGTTTTACATCCAAGGGAGCATAGTCTGCGCCCTAATGGGAGAGGTTCAAACTCAGAGAACAGTACATGTGAGGAGTGCAATAAGAGAAGCCTGTGTGGAGCCATTGGAAGGATGGAGTTCAAAGTAATTATATCCCTGCACTCAAGTAAAGTAGTCTTGGGATAGAAATCATTGCTAGACTACATTTACAGCCCCGTGTTGTGCCCCAGTAAAATCTCAGGTAAATTGAAATGTGTGAGAATCCAGATGATTTTTAACAAAGTTCAATCACAACCATTTAAACGCGCATTTACTGTAATTTGAGATATAATCAGAGACATAAAATGATCTGCAGACATGATAATTGGCATAGTGCTTGATTTGAGATACATAAGTTTTCATTATATCAAGAGTTTTTCCATTTCCACCAGGCTAATAATAATAATGGCGATGCAAAAATGTAAAGTTTTCAACATAAATTGACCATAAAAAATAGAGGCATTTGCCTTTAATTGCACTTTTTGAACACATACCTGTAAAATACACTACACAAATAATAATATTATTAACATAGCACAGATTTTGTTTTTCAGTTTTTTTCACAACATGTATATGACCGTGTATATAACATGTAAACACTGCTTGAAATGTGAGAATTTGGTCCATGAAAACTCATGGAAAGCTCCAAATACATGTTTTTTGTGTTGTGCCATCATGTCTCAAATTGCTCATTGTTTTACTGAAATAGATTACATTTGTGTCAATTAACAACATCATACTCATATTTTTGTACTCTGCATATTTTCTGCTTTTTGTTTTCTTGTGCCTATTTAAAATCAGTGAAATCAATTATTCAGTAAATGAATAAAAATAAAATAAATACCTACCTGAACATAAAGCATACGTCCTAGTAACAGATTTTTTTAAATTCTTCTATTTTTATTATTATCATTATTTATTTTTATTGTTTTTATTTATTTATTTTTTCTTCTTTTCCTCTACCTTTCTATCTTTTTCTCTCGTGTACCTTCACCCTTCCCCAATCCTTTATCCACTCCCCCTTTCAGTTCAACACCGTCTTGTCCTGACACAACTGTAAACTAACTCGCGGGAACCACAACTAATAAATATTTACATACATTCAATGTTCCAATACAGAGGAGAAAACACCACACCAGGTGATTTACTCCCCTGGAGAAAGCAAAACTGTCCAACTGTCTCATAAATTGCCCAGGCTTTTGAACAAACCATAAAAAATTGAAAGAGAAACCGCAAAGCATTATGGGTCTTAGGCTTATAAAACAGGGTTGTGCTGTGATGTTCTCCATGTTGTGTAAAAAAGGTTACAATTATAATATTGTTTTTACTGGGTTTAACTGTGTTTTGAGTGTGAAACAAACCGTTTAAGTGTATTATGTTAGTTTTATAGGTGAGCAACAGAATTTAAAAGAGATATTTCTCTAGTGAAGGAATGTATTTGGGTTGGTTTAACTTGGTTTAATGTCAGCACATGAGAAAACACTCTGAAAAAGGCCAAGGACTGTATGCTCTATTCAGCCTTTATTCATTTCAGAGTGCAAATTAAAACTATTTATTTTATAGATTATTAAGACAACTGCTTAAGTGATAAAATGAAGTATAGTTGCCTGTAATATGAGCTGGGTAGAATGTATTCTATTGATAGTTTAATGTCATTAATATACATTTAATATTTGTAGAAAGAGGGAAAAAATCTTGTATATTATAATGTAAATGTCATTGATGTTCCCATGTTTTGACATTATATTGTTTAGAAACAGCATTTGACAGTAAATGTTAAGGAAATATGCACTAAAAGTGCAGAAATGTACATTTATTCAGCAGCATTTCTTATGTTTCAAGCTGTTGTTTTACATTTGAAAATAGTAAAGGACTCTAGTTTTACCATAGTTCGACCGTACTTCACAGCATAATTATACAAAAAAATAACTGTCAATTTTTATGGACAATTTAAGTGAAGTGACTTGCCCAAGGCTGCAGAATGGACCTGACAGGGATCGAACTGCCTTCTCTTCGGTTATAGAATGACTAACCCCACCACTACACCACTTGACGGTGTAGTGAATCAGATTTATTTTATGTATCCCTTAACATTTATTTGTAGATCAGAAAGTTATTTATTTATCTACCTGATGCAATAATACCCCATTACTGTTCAGTGTAGGGTTGGAGGTAAAGCTCAGAAAACATTTAATGCCAGAGAGACGTCTTTAGGAGTAAAGAAAAAATGTTCTTTGATAGTCTTTGAACCAGTGGATGGTTTCTGGGAGGCTGTAACCAAAGCGAATTTTACGCATCTATCCAAATCCACACTGTCCAAACCGTAAACTGCTGGTAATCATAGAATCTACCCTGCATCTCGGTTCAATGATCTTTCCGAAGACGTGCATGGTGGATACCTAAAATCATCCAACTGCTGACGGCCTCCAGACATCTGTCACCTGCTGCGACTCTGAGCAGCTACAGACAGATGCACAAGCCTCACTGCACTGAACTATCAGCAACACCACGGTGCCAACAGCATCTATTAGCAGCCTGAGGAAGTGTGTGAGTGACTCCTGCTGCCACAGATGCTCTGGATCATCAATGCGACTCTTAAAGGAGCCTCAGTGGATCAGTGAGCATTCAAATGCTAAAGGAATGTATCAAGCCATACGTATTAAAACAGCAATTTATAAATGTATCAAGCTTAAACATGATGCATTTTAAGTCAGTTTTAGAAAAATCTGTGGGTGGATTCATCAAACATTTATGGAAACAGGTACAAGAATGCAGAAATGCAAATTGCTTATGGCCCCCAACAAGACACCACCTCTAAGTGTGAACATCATGAAAAGGAGAGTGAGGAGATAAAGAATACATAAAAACATAGTTATACTTTCACTTAAAAAAAGAAACCAATCTATTTAATAGTAATTAAATGTCAAAAAAGAAAGAAGTTAATAGCATTAAATGTCAGAGATTGAAAAATAGAGTTTTAGAGAGAGAGAGAGAGAGAGAGAGAGAGAGAGAGAGACATCACATTAACAGCCACCCTTGACTTGTGTTTGCACACTGCAACAAAACAGAGTGTGCTGCAAGGGAAAATAAGACAGGATGCATGAATGAGTGTGTAAATGTGTTGAATGCCTGGCAGTAGAACGTGTGTGAGATGCTGTGTCATCCATCAGATTCGCTGTCTCACCACTCTCTCAACATCATCTACACATTCATACACTCTCTCATTTGCTTCCCACTATGCACTGCATCTTGATGTCGTGTTGCCTCTCATTCTTATTAAACTTGCAAAAATCTACTCACCCCTGGGGAGTAAAATCTGCGACAGACTGGTAGCTGATGGGAAATGTAGAACTAATTATATTTCTGTAACCTTCTCTTTTTTCTATAAGTAGATGCCTTGTTAGTAAAATTTGATTTTCCCATAATTTTGGATGTGTGATCTGCCAAAAACATTTCAGGTTTAGAATAATTGTTGAGTTGTTGCCAGGGTTCACTGTATGATTCAATTGTTGCTAGGCTGCTTTAGTTTGGTAGTCCGTAAACTTTGGTAGATTTAGTTGTTGCTAGGGTTCTCTGTATGGTTCAATTGTTGCTGGGGTGCTTTAGTTTGGTAGTCCATAAACTTTGGATGATTCAGTTGTTGCTAGGGTTCTCTGTATGGTTCAATTGTTGCTAGGCTGCTTTAGTTTGGTAGTCCATAAACTTTGGATGATTCAGTTGACTCCCTGAGAGGAGCTAAAAGGCTCCAGCTGGAACGGATCTTCCTCGTTTATTTGCCATTCTCTTTAAAGAATAAGAAAGGCTTCTCTCCAGCTCCATTATCTCCTCACACACTGGAAACAATTGATCACAGCTACAGTCCCTGACATATAAAGACAAGCCGCCCGCGAGAGCATTAAAACTCGCCATAACACTGACTGATATCAGACAAACCAGCACAATATGATACGGAGCTGTTAATATCCCAGCACATATGCGAAGCTAATTAAATGAGAATAAAATTGGATTTGATTCTCTGCCAGCTTTCGAGAAGCTGATTGTATTCCCACAATTCGACACCATCAGAACTGAAAAAGGAAGTGTTACAGTTCATCTGTCAGTCTGCTGATAATGAAGCATCTTAGGAAACTTTATCCTTGTGTTCTTGTTTCTTATTTCTCACACGTATAGATGTACACGTATAATCAAGCTACTCTGAATACATTTTACATAACCCATAGAAGTCTTTAAACGCACCGGTGCGTTTGCCAATCACATCGGCTGTTTTGAATAAAGTAGGAATGATGTGACCTTGGTATCAAATAAAATCTGTAGTTAAAAAAGATTTTAGTTTTGATCATTTTGGTTTGAACATCACAAGAGTTGCGATGCATAATTTTCAAGGTAATTCAAATGTGTGAAAATCGTCTTTCAGATAACCCTGGGAAGTACAATACCTGTGATATGGCTTGTGTTTTTCAAAGTTCTGGCACAAAAAAGCACAATTGCACAAAAAGTGCTTGGGGCAGTGAATAAGTTTTCGGAGAGATTTGCCTGGTTGTGTCTGTTTTGATTTTTGTTATAAAACATGCAAACTGTTCGTTCTCAATTTTTGCAATAAAAAATTACAAAATTAGTCGGAATTGTGCTTTTCTGCAGGATTGTTGTGGAATTATTAGGCAATGTAATTTTTTTAAAATAAAAAGCCATGTACTTCTAAGGGTTAAAACACCTCGCTAAATATAAAAAACATGCTTTTTTTTAAAAATATAATATACCATTATCACATGTGAATTATTGGCGGCAACAGGTCGGCTGAAAGCAATCCTGCCAAACAACTGAAAATTTCAATCAAACAAATCACTCAGGCCATTCAGGACTGTCAAGCGCTCTCTCATTTCATCACCTCCTGCTCCAACATCTTTGGCATGATGTAAAGCTGGCATCGTAATATGAATCCCAGAGCTTGTAACATGGAGAACAGGCCGATTTTATTAGTCTTCACAATGCCCCAACACTTACTGTACAGAGCCCTTAAAACATCCACTGCTGAGTTACAGCCCAATTCATGGAGGGAAGGAAAAGCAAGCACTTAGTGGTGTAATGAGCAAATGCAGCCTTTCTGGCTCATGTGAAACAGCATAAAAAAGACAGACTATGATCACTGGAAGGCTGAGCTGGACAATGAAGGTAAATGCTCTGAATGACAGATACTTGTTGGAATTGACCAATAACATTCACATGTGTTGAGTGTACAGGTCAGCAAAGATGTTTACGGTTACCATCTTCTGCTTAAAACCTTCATCATGCCCTAACCATGAGAAGGTCTATAAAACCAAGCTGAACTCAACAATACTGTCGCCAGATAACCATATAATGTTTTTCAACAGCAGACAGAAGGCATAAAGACTATAAACATGGGCAATATGGAACTGATAATAACGGTCGGCACGGTGGTGCAGTGGGTAGATCTGTGGCTTTCAAGTTAGAATGTTGCCGGTTTACTAATTTGAGCTGTGACCCCGAAAGGGAATAATCGAGTAGGAAAATAACTGAATAAAGGAATTGATAATAACAGTGACAGCAACAGTGAGAGTAAAAGGACAGACGTATGGACTCGAATCATATGATTTGAACTTGAGTTATTAATTTTGTTGCTTGAGACTCGACTTGGACTTGATCTTGAATAATTAATTTTTTTTTTTACTTGAAGTGGCTTAATATTAAAATTTTGCCAATTTTGACTTGACTTGGACTTGCCCTGTTGGGACTTTGGGACTTCACTTGTAAAGTAGTGACGGTCCCATCTCTGGAAAGGTATCCGTTTGCTCTAAAATGCTAAACTGTTATTGACTTGTCAGTTTTAACCAATGTAAAGCAGTTTACAATTTCGATGTCCAATCCATTATGCCTCATGAACATAGCACCTGAAGCTGTATCAAACAGAATTATTGTATTTTCTGTTTCCAACGAATATTATACATTTTGAAAGAACAAATTAAATGTTTAGATGCCTGTACATTTTTCAATTAGTAGCTTCTAATCGTAAAATCGCTGCCAAATAATCCAACATTGCATAAAATTTAAAAAATAAATAAATAAAAAAACGTAATACTAATAATATAATGTAAGAACTGTATACGCAGACAAATTCCTGGCAGCATAAATATCACTGTTGCACACCCTCAACATGCTCAACTAGGAAGCTATTTGTTTTATTTAACTAGAGAAATCTGATCCAATGAGAGCCAGAGAAACCAATGAGAAGCCAAACAGATCGATATCTCACAAGTATGACGTGAATAATAAGTAAACAAAAGATGGCTTACCTAGAGAGTGACAGTAAAGACGACGGCACCAAATATGAAAAAGAAAAAGAAAGCTTTAGTGAAGAGCAGTTTGACATTCAAAAGCAAACAACTATGAATATAAATACAATATAAATACAGCTCTCTTCCTGTTCCCCTAGTTACTAATCCCATGTCTTCCAAAGAGCTGTGCATAAAGAACACTTCCTGCTCTAGCTTCAGTTGTTTTGAGGCACATTCAAACAAACACATTTTATGCAATGTGCAATATGAATTTTGCACATCTACTTTGATGTTAGATGGTATTTGCAGAGCACGATTGCTCCAGGGCATGAGGTGGCAATGTGCAATGACACACCTCTGACACTCACTTGTTCAGCAGCAGCAGCTTAGATCAATAACTAGGATACAAAACATGTTGTGGTTTGAACTTTTAAAAAGAATGTTTTCGTGTTTTATATTTAGTGCATCTGTGTTCATGCTCACCAGTTTTCATAAACAACTACAGAAAAACAATTATCACTAAAAACAGTCCCCATTAATTTAGACATAAATGCATGATATACTGCTTCTGCGTTTCCTGTATGCATTCAATCCCAGGTTGTGTCTGTTTTTTTTTTTACCGTGTACTAGTTTGGAACCTATCAAAGTCTCTAGTTTTTTAAAATGATACTGGTTTAAAGAGATCACCCATCTGACAAATGCATCTGATTTGTTTCTAAAGTATAATCTTTGTCAGGAATTCACACGGACCAGCCATTTCCTGAGTCACAAGACCACCTCCAATCATGATACACTCTCTTTCCACCAATTTCCCTCATGCAGCCAATTCCCAGCAAACTAACTTCACGCCACACCCCATTGCACCATTGTATAGCTCATTTAATCTGGTCTACCTCATTAGCAAGCACTTTTATATTGTATTATTTGGTCATATTTCTATTCTATGCTTAAACTCCATTCCAGTTTACTTCCCCCCATCGTCTACAAGAGTGTAGCCTGAAACTAATATTAGTTTAGTAATCATTTCTAAATCTCATGGTCTTCCTGTGGCTCCGTCTGTAGAGCATTGTGCAAACAACCCCAGCAAAACTGACCATATGTGTTTCGCCCAAAATTCCTCAAAATGTAAGTCGATCTGGATAAAAACATCTGACAACTGCATAAATGTATTTTTTGCAAGTGAATTCTGTCTCAAACCACCTGCTAAACATTTTTGTATCTATAAATAGCTCCAATTAAATCAATGTTTCCTATGGATCGTGATAAAATCTCTCTCTATATTTAGATCTGGGGTAAGGGCTCTGAAGCATGGGCAGACATTATATTTACTGAAATGACTATGTATTAAAATAATGCATGGTTATTGTACATTAGAGAATGCACATCAAGCAATTTCTAAAATTACAGAGGTCTAAGTGGTTATTAGAGGGATATTTATAATATTACTCTATTTCACTGAAAAGGATGTATTAGTTTACATGCGGCGTATGTATTTTAGACGTCCTAAAGTACATAAGATATGACTTATCAGATAAATAAAGCATGTTTTAGTTTTAATCCTGTTAATAGTGCATGAACATTTAATCTATAGAATTTTAAGGCTTTTCTTGAAAAGATTTATTGTTTGAATATGACTTTATTTCTTTAAAACACATTCTTATTTTCTTAATTGATTTGCATTAATGAAATATAACATTTACTTAATTTACTGTTTGTTTTTAATCAGTTTCCTGTGTTTTTCTTGTGTTTATTTGATTAAAAATAAATTAATGAAAACTAAGTTATTAACTTCCTAAATTCCAATCTCTGAATGAAAATTCCCTCTTTTGGTAGTGTACCTTTTGTTTTAGTATAATGTTTCTATATGCTTGCTAATCAGAAATGGTCATCATCACTAATGATCAAACAGTTTAAACAGTTAATATTTATTTTAAAATATTTTTTTTTATATATTTTTTCCAGTGCAGATTTGAAAACTCTTCCTTAGAGTTCTTTAATTCAAAAGTGTGGATAAGTCGGCCTGCATTCTTCACAACAAATCTAATTCACCCTATGCCAACTTTAAAAAATGGGATGTGTCCAGTGGTAAATTAAAAAGCTTCTGTTAGTAGTTACCAAAAGAGTGCAAATCAGACGTTTAAACCTTTCACCGTACACACATTAACCACCAGTACATTTTTGTAATGATGGCAGTGCTATTTGTTAGTTGATTCATGAAGTAACCAAAAGTCTGACCGCATTCTACACCAAAACTCAAAAAACCGTGCAACAAAACCAACAGAAAAGACACCAGAAAATCTTAAATCTTGCTGGCTCTGTTACAACTATTAAATATACAGATGCATGGTATCCACATTATAGATTGTAAACTCACACTGACTTCTTCCTCTGAAGAGATTTCCCAAGAGAAAGAGCTTTCGGTTTAATCTGTTTGCTTTCTAGGAGAAACACTAAATCAAGACCTTGTTTGTGATATTTCCCGCTGGAAACGATTCAGAAGCAAAGCATGTCTGAAGAAAAAGGACACTGGTTGGAAATAAGTTGGAATAGTTCAGAGTCACTATGATTAAATTAATTAATGCATCCCAAAAGAGACACATTATAAACTGGGACAAAAGAAAGATCAAACCTTTTTATCTTCTTTAGATCATTACAAAGCACTGTAGAGAAAAAAAAGACTAAACATTATTTATAAAAAAATAGAATAAATCCCACTCTAATGCCATCATACATACCTAGCCACAGGCCATACTATCTATAGGGCTACACCAAATGAGCTTTACTAAGGTTTTTAGGAATTTCAGGTCAAATACAAGATCCTAAAAAAATTGTGTCTTGATTTTCCAAACAACCAAAGATTTTTGTTTCTGTGGCCATCATTATTGATGTTTTAACATATAGGTCAGTGAAGCTGTCAGGAATTAAGCTGATGGGGAAGACATAAAAAAAAAAAAACGAAGAATTAACTTTAGGACAGCAAAAAAAAAACAAAAAAAAAACAAATCTTTAACTTGAGGACAACCAAAGAACCAACGAATGCACTTGAGGACAGCCAAAAAAAAATCTATATCTTGAGGACGACCAAATACCCAAAGAATTAACTTGAGGAACCGTCAATGAACAAAAGACCCCAATAAAGCCCCAAAAAACAACAAAGAATTAACTTTGACTAAGAATTAACAACCAACAATTAACCGAAAGACAGCCAAAGTTAACTAAAGAACATAAAAAAATGAATATAAAGATATGTTGTGGACGTCAACAGAATATCAGATTTGATGCTTCCGCCCTAAAAACCGTCTTTTACTGAATGATCTGAAGATTTAAAGTCTCAAGAAGTAAAAACAATGAAAGAATTCTTGATCTGTTGCTGTAATCATTGGCTTAAATTTCCAATTTCCAAAATCTCACTCAATGATTCATATAAACAAAAGTCACTTTGATGTTTACTAGTATGTACCAAAACAAACAAAAAAAAATCATGAGCAGCCACTCGTTGGAAATTGACTGAGTTCCCATCTACATTTCAAAAACTGGGATCTGCACACAACTGAAACATCAAATTTTACAATGTAAGATTCAAATTGGATCCCTGTTAGTTAGCTCAACTTTCTTTCTAAAAGCATTGTACGTAAAAGACCAAAAGTATGTGCTTTTAACAATATTCAAAAGTCCAAATACAGCTTAGTGCTGAAGGGCAGATTCTTTCTAATTGAGCTAAAAGGCTTTCTGCTGATGCATTTGCTAAATATGATTTCTCTGCGGTTCATCAGACCTAATTAGAGATCATTAGGGGCTGTCGCTTTAAAGAGTGAAATCCACACTCGCTGCATGTGTTTCTTCGAGTGTTTCTGGAAGCTAATGAGATTAAACACACACAGCCACGAAAACAGAGACAGAGCCTGGTGGAAATCTGGGAAGTGAATGAAACGCTCCTGATTTCCTTCTGTCTGCAAGTCTTTGATCCTGTAGCATCATCCTCTCTCGCTCTCTTTCCTCTCGCTTATCATCATCCTCCCAGAAAACCCAATCAACTGCTGGGAAATCTGGGGCAATTTCAGTCTCCAAACACTGGAGGAAACACAAATCATGTATTCGGAAAGAAAATCAAATCTTGAGACGGTTTTGAAATGCTTTTAACATTTTCTCTTCCTCGATTTGTTTCAAAAATCTCTGAAACTCACTTTTCTGATGAGCTCAAAAGAAGTGCTTTTGGAAACCAGTGTCCAATGAGTTTTCCTTGTATGACTAAAACCCAATGAAATATCTTTATTTAAGGGACATGAGAAATCAGCCTTCGCTCTCATGTAAAGGTCTCTACACACCTGTCAAAATTTTTAATCCAAATTTTTGTGCAAGAACGCAATCAAAACAATGGGTGCCAACGGAAACTCACACATCTGACCAAACAAACAGTGCCAACAAAAAGAGCTTGGACCTGCCATATCAGATTAGATTTGCACAAGGAGAATGACCAATGAAAGCTTGCTCTTTTGATGATGTGAGAAGGATGTAAAAGTGCTCATCTCATATTTTAATAGTGACCTGCACAGGAAACAGTAAAGAAGAAGAGCAGGAAATCAAAGAACACATAAAAAAAATCATGGATGTCGAGCAGTTTATACTTTGTTTGTATGATTATACCTTGTTTATAGGATTTGTGGTCGGCATCTGTTCTACAGCAAACGCCATCTTCAGGCAAGGAGCGTCATTGCATTACTGTCCAAAGACAGGTGCAAATCTCTATTGAAACAGGTGTGTAGAGGCTTTAAAGGTGCCATTTGATGCAATTTTTAAAGAATTTATTAAAAATATTTGAGCTCCATATTAGCACTGAACCATTAGTAACCTTTTTTCCTCTGCAAAACACACTGTTTACCCCTGTTCCAGCCACAGTCATGCTTTCACTACACCCCTTTTGGGAATTGTAGTTCTGGAATCATGGGTAATGCAGTGCGTAATGGCAATAAAGTCAAATAAAATGGCATGAACATGTTCAAATGACAATTAAGAGTTTTCTGTGTGTCACCCGAGCTGGAAAATATAATAAAGTCCAAAATGCAAAACATAAATAGAGTAAATAAAGTGCATCAAAGAGTTCTATGTAAATCTCATCACTTCGCAAGCTAATGAATCCAATGTAAATGTGTAGAAAACAACGCACTTCATGCAGTTCAGTGCTTATCTATGCTACCAAGCTCTTGTGCTGTTTGGGTGAGATAAATTTTGTAGGGTTTGATTGATTTTAGGAGTTCTGTGTAATGCTGGGTTTGTAAGGATAACCACCAATATTGCTGCATCACTACTCATTAGGCAGCAATGCTCCCTGTAACCTTGGGTCTGTTAACAAATCTAAGTTGGTGATTTGGATGATGTCATCGCAAATGCCCAAATTGCTTGACATTGCAGAACCCTTATGTCTATTACATTGTATTCAACAAATTTTCTCTGCAGGTCTGCGGTTCTTACTTCCAGCTCAGGCTGCGCACCCGATGATGAGCTCTACTAGCAGTTAATCTGATTGGTCAGTGGGCGGAGGTAAGAACTATGGGTGTTGCATGGATCATCGAGCCATTTTTTAGCTCACAGAAAAGGAATAAAGGATCACACAAACATGCATGAAAGATTCTGAATAAAACTTGAGGCACATTTTTGATGAAGGAGTTTGTTTGATGATAAACTTTGTTATATATTTAAGTACAATTTCTCTATGTTATTGCAAATGACTCTGAGAGAGAGTCCTTTAAACAATCTTTACTTTACTTCCTTCAATTAAATGAAACATCTGTTGCCACAAAAAGGAAATCCGTCCACTCACCCGTAACTGTTTGTTGCTCACACAATTATAACTCACTTGTTGTTGCCAGCGATGGTAATTAAAGTGACGTTCTAATGTTTAAACCTAGAAGCTGGATGAATATTTCTGCTGAAGGGCATTAGCATTAACGCTGTGTGATGTGGATTAGCATCACTAGCTTGTGAGGTGTTATGAAACAGATGTCATGTCTCCATCACCCTGCTGAGGGCTGGTTGCTCAACATTCAATCACGCTTCTGTCAAACACTACACGGTTATCAAAAGATGCTCTGAGACATACAGTAATTAAACCAGAGCTATTTTAATATATTAACATTATTATTCAGCAGCAGCTTTGTCCCTGGAGCTTACAGCCGAGCCATGTTCTTTATTATAAGAAAGAAAGAAATAATCTGCATATGCCGCAAAACTGATCGAGTAAATGAGATTAGAAACATGTCCAAACAGATTCTACAAATAGAACTGAAGTCATCATAAGTACTAAGCATGTGTAAATATGTTCATGACATTTTTTATCAGAAAAAAATCCCAGTAGTGTCGGTTTCAGAGAGACTAGGGCTCAGGCGAAGAGTTTACTTTAATTTTGTCATTTCTGACTGTGTGAAATGAAATATGTTTCTTTTTAAAATGAACCAGAAACACTGAAGATGCAAAAAAAGAACGTTATCATAGATAACCCAATCTAGATGAAAAGTGAAAGGGGAATCAGAGTACAGCAGACGTCATTTAACTCAAATCTGTGATATTTGTCAAATGTCAGATCTCTGTCAGAGAGATGATGGTGATGGCGAACTCTACACACTGACACTGCCTTCTTGGATGAAAGTCATTTCCCAGCCATTTCCTCAAACATGCCAATTTTATCAGCAAAGCAGCGCTGAGAGACATTCCTACTACCTGCAAACTCAATGACCTAATTTAACCAATGTACCAGAGTTTAATATGAATGCTTTATCAATGTCAACACTGTTTGAGAACCGGGTAACGTGTGTTTGGACACACAAACCTATCCACATATCTTGAAATAGATTTCAATGTCACACTTCTTGTTTAAAATTGATCCTTCAGATTTCTAGTTGCACTAAACGGCATCCTATGACCATGATTTGTTTTGAGTCAGAAATAAATGATGATAAACTGAAAAACAAAACAAAGATATGCAAGACTACTCACAGTGTGTATCTTGTCACTTTATAACAAAACTGAGCAACATGACAAGATGGCAACCTATAATACAGTACAAAGGCAACGTTTTTGGTCAAAATTGAGTTTAGACTATTAAAGAAACTGAAGAAAGAAAGAAAACTGAAGCCATTTTCTCAGATCTAGTGTTGGTGTAGAGACTGCTCCTTGCCTTTGGAGCAGTGTACTGCTCCACTCAATAGTTTTCTGAACTGCATTAACACAAGTTCACATGCTGCTCCAGTAATACTATTTACTTTCCCTGGTATATATAATATACTTGTATTAATAATACATATGTGAATAAACCAGAGTAGAAACCACCTCCTTCTCTCTTTCCAGAATTGTGACAAATGTGTTATTGATGGTTGTTCGTGTGTTAAACAAGAGTGTTAAACTGTGGATGTTAGGGTGTTGTGAAACTAGAGTAGGGGCTGGTGGGAGTTTGCTAAAGTAGAGAGTTGGTAGTTACTAGGGGATTGCTTTGCTTGGATGGTATCTGTGGATCTCACGTGTCTCGTGAGAGGTTGTTAAGATGCTTAAGATGGGGTCTTCTATGTTCTTTCAAGAGAGTTCTATACTAGGTTGTTGCATAAAAAGCAAAATAGATCATCTATAGCAGTTTAACTGAAACTATCCCAGTCATATTTTAATTAAGAACTGAATGCACAACAGTGCTCCATCCTACGTTGTGTTGTATTTCATTTTTAACCTTCGTTGTGCAAATTCTTTCTGAAAGAAGTTTCTAAAATGATGCATCAGCCAACCGAACTGCACTGTTTGCTAAACTTTTGAAGTCCCTAACAGTCCGTGTATGTTTTCAGATCGTCTAGTGCTTTGTTTTGTTTCTGTCGTGTAGCTTTTATTCATAGTTTTCCTCTGTCATTTCAGCGGTCTGTTTGTTCAATACCAAGATTTGTGTTTTCCTTGTTTTATAAATGAGAGTTTGTGGTTCCCTGTCTCTTACACCATCATTATTTCTGCAGAGATCATTTCACGTCTATTAAGAACAGTGAGCAGCCATTCTTTTCATCATCTTCCTTTTCATCCCCAGGGCCCTAACAAGTGACAATCAGCCTTGTTCCCTCTACAAAACCTCCTGACCCCGCGCAATCAACACATGCATATTCACTTTGATTTTGAGCACAGAACTCTCTTTTTCACTTAACTATTGAGTCCAACAACAGAAACAGCCTCCACCACTGACACTCACAACAGCTTTCTTCAAGGCTCTTTTAGATTGGTTCTTAAATTGGTGAAAAGTTTGACTATAAAACAAAATTGCCCTGTTTTAAGAGCCAAGAGAGGCATTTATTGTATCATTTCACAGGGAGAAAAACACTTGGTCAATAACTTCTTTATATGGTGTTCAATTTCATATTTCTGGACAGAACTACAGAAAACGATAAAGCATCTCATCTCTCTCTGTAAAATTACGGTTTGTTTGTACAAAACACATAAATATCTCTCCTAATATACACAGAGCCCCCTTTATATCTAAACATGTTATTTATGTTTTTGAAATGGGGATTAATTTCCTATTGCAGAAGAATCATGACTGTTGATATAAAGAAAGTTCTTTGAGATCACACCATCAACGAGAACTTTGTTCCTGTGTGACGGGTGAAAGACAGACAGTCACTTTGAAAAGAAATGAATAACACATATGATGATGATGATGATGGTGATGATGACAGTAAAAATAACACTCTCATAACGGAGGTCATTAACCACGGCAAACACATTCTCCTCCTCTTTCAATTTCTTCAAGTCAAGTGTCAAAACCAAATCAGACAGTTTCAAAAACACTGTTGAATTATTCTTGCTCCTCATTAGCATATGTAAATGAGTCTCCTGCTGACTGGGTTAAACAGGGAAATGACAGACCTTGAACTGGTAAAACTGTGGAGGTCTTCTCTAAAACCACAGAAACAGATGAAGCAATCCAGTGTAAACGATCGATTCATTTTCATTCCTTTCCCTGAGTAGCATATTGTAAGCGAAATGTATTTTTAAGATTTAGCGAATATAGGGTTTACTCCAAACCGAAACCAAAGGGGTGTCTGTGATGTATCTGCAACATTTGTCTGACCCACTACTGACCCACTGACCATGTGTTTTACAACAAATATATTTTCCCCTCTGCTTTATTTAATGCTAGAGAACAAAGGTTTTACAAATACATATGTTGTGTGCCAAATTAAGTAAGAGATATAAGCGAAAATATAAAATAAATAAAAAATAAAATATAAAATAAAACAATACGAATGGAAGAAAATAAACTGTTCACAGTGTTTTAGACAGAGCTCAGTTTTTTTTTATTTTTTAATTGCCTTCAGACCTTTACTGAAAATATTTTTTTAAATCTTCAAGGTTTCACCAAAAGATATATTTCCTGGCACATTTAATCAATTTCATGTGTACATTAAATAGTGTATTTAAACAATATTTAAAAAAATAAGAGTTGAAGCAAAACAAATCAAGATGAATTATATTTCAATATTTAGTGATCAGTGTTCTTAAAGCATTTTATGTCTTCAACCCAATTGTTTTCAGTCATATCTATTTTTTAATTAACAAATGTTATTTAGCTGTGTTCCCTTCTTTGAGCCAACTGATAATCATTGGTGGCTTTACTCCATCGCATATCGTTAGCACTATCTGACCATAGTCTGTAAAAGTCTCCAATAACAAAAGGTTGCTTGATGTCACTAGTCTCTGCTACTTTCCGTGGGTCTGAAAAGTCATTTAATAATAAAACATTAGACTAATTACAAGAATAACACAAATGTGTCTAAAGACACTCAGCTAGGAGAGCACACGGACAGAAAAACACACAGCCATGTGCTCACATGACAGAAAACACAATGATTCACCAGTCATTTGGAATAAGACACCACATTGCTTGTGAACACTAAAAATAATGCTGAACAGAAAGCACGACAGTGAATCCCAGAACCAGCGTTCAAACTGTCATGCTGAACAAGAAATGTAACACAAGATCCATAATGTCTTGATGCCAGATTATTCCATAATGCCTGAATACACCCTGACTAGACTAGAAGTGACAGAGCCTGACATCAGGAGCAATGAGACCACACAAGACAGAACATAGACACAGTTTGTCAAGGTTATGCTGCACAGGGGAATAACAGAACACTGACAATCAGAAAGGCTTTTATTGCTCTGTGTTTTAACACTCTGCTTTGCAATGCACAACTCATTTATTTATTATTTGTGTAAACTCCGTTATATTAAATGAGGTTACTGTTAATATGATAAACAAGACGATGTTGCGAAAGCAGGCAATATTTGTGAATGGCTTCTTAAAAAAACATAAACAGCAATTTATTATTTAAAAAAATAACAGAAAAAAAGAAAAATGAAATATTTCTCCTGATATTTGCTGTCTCTTAGCTATTGCATTAAACAGTTGGAGCATCTCAACTTGGCTTAGAACTCAACGCCAGTACCTCCAGTAAAAGAGAGACCTCGGGTACACACATACAGATGACCAAACCCAGTTTTTCATTATAATCCATCTCAGACTGGAGCAAGTGGGTGTTCTCAGGTATGACGGCCTGGAAAGATGCCAAGCTCTAATAACAGCTCTGTCACTCGGTGCACTAGTGTTTTAAGGAACAAATAGAAGCTTTTTATGAGTTTTGAAGAGATGAACATTGATTTTTGGCAAAGGCATCATCTTAAAGGCTATAATCATGCTGCCCACCTTCATCCTGCACAAGGGACAGACTTGAGATGCCTTAAATGCAGCCTACGCAGATTTCTTCATAAAGTTTGAAACAGAGAAACTGAATTCTGAGCCTGTTTCCACTTGAAAAGTAGGACACTGTGGTTCCAGAGCTTCCATTTTGGTTTGAACATAATTCCTTTAAAAATAATAATTCTAAGTCTCAGTTGCTATGCTTTTCCCAAAAACACAATTGGAACTGACGTCTAGTATGAGAGGTTCAAGCCCACCCACTGACGCGATTTCAAGATCTCAGAAAAAAATAATTAAAACATTTGCATTTTTTACCTTGTTTAATCAACAATAGTCTTGTTCAGATACAACAACATTCCACCTAAATCCAGACATTACAACACAGATGGTACAAACTAATAGAATAATAACTAGGAATCAAGAAAGCTCAGGGTAAACCGATCAAAAGAAACAGCTGCAACCAGATGTCTCCACTACATCCTTTAAAGCATCTTTTAAATGTATTTTTGCACAGCTCTTTCAGTTTTATCTCATTTTGTACAAGTTTGCTGCAGAAGCAAAACAAGCGTTCTGGTTGATTAACACAGCACAATAGAAAGTTAAAAAATGCACATTTAAATCAGCAAATATGAATTCAAACCCTGTGTTTCATGTAAATAACTGAAAAGAGACCCTGTCTCCCACGGATAGCTCTCTTTCTGGTACCATATTGTAACACTACATACACTACATACTGTTTGCTACTCTTTTTTCCCTCTGAATCATATTATCACTCCATGAAGTTTGGTTGGCTCCAGATAAATCTTTATGATTTGCAGCCTTGTATAAACTTGATTCGGACTTGAGTCTGACAGTTTCGTGGTGTTCCTTAGAGTAGTGGTGAGCCGTACGGTGTGCTGAGTTGCATCAAAATATATGAGTTGCACTCCAAAAAATATATGGCTGCCGCCTTCCCACAAGCAACCTGTCTCTTGTCGGAAAAATATATTCAGGTGTGATAATAATTCATAAAATATATTTCTGTATGATATTATTTTATGCGGGCGGCATGGTGGCGCAGTGGGTAGCACTGTGGCCTTCCAGTTGGAAGGTTGTCGGTTCAAGGTTAGCCGGTGACCTTCCTGGAAGGTTTCTCCGGGTTCTCTCACAATCCCAAAAACATGTGGTTAGGTTAATTGAATAATCTAAATTCCCCTTAAGTATGAATGTGTTAGTGAATGTTGCCCTGAGATGGACTGAATGTACCCCCACCTCTTGCCTAATGTGTGCTGGAGATCACCATAACCCTGAAAGGAAATAAGCGGGTTGGAAAATAAATGAATGAATGGGTGAATGAAGAAATGTATTCTTTTTTGCTATATGTATATTCAGGGGTGATACTAATTCATTATTAAAAGGGAAATATGATTCATCAACTAGAAAACCAATACTTTTAATAAACATATAAAGGATGACCTGCAACAAGAGGCTCTCTGATTACAAGTAAAGGGGGTTGGAGTGGCACATTGTGAATCCGTATGACCCAAAATATTCTGTAATTTTGTTTGATTTTTGCTTAACAAGAAAAACATCTATACTTCAATCTTTTTTTCCTGTGATTCTTTCCCTTAAACCAACATGCACAAAGAGTTAGAGCAAAGCAGAATTTTACAACTCTCCTAAACTTCTGAGTGGGGGTTTGTGCCTTTATGTCCAGACTTGATGCAACCCGTGCCCACATGACCCATTGGTCATAATAATAATAATGATATGGCTTTACAATAGTCCTTCAAAGTCAGAGAGGCCAGATTGAGATGGTTTGGACATGTGCAGAGGAGGGATAGTGGTTATATTGGTAGAAGGATGTTGGAGATGGAGATGCCAGGCAAGAGGTCAAGAGGACGGCCAAAGACGAGATATATGGATGTACTGAAAGATGACATGAAGCTAGTTGGTGCAAGAGTAGAGAATACTGAGGACAGAGTTAGGTGGAACCGGATGATTCACTGTGGCGACCCCTAAACTGGGAACAGCCGAAAGGAGAAGAAGAATATGGCTCCTACAATAGTATTAAATGTATACTAAACTACTGTCCACCCAACATGTCTTCCATTATGTTTTTTACTCCCCGACCTCCATCTGAAGATCCCATGTGATTGCAAACAATCCATTTACAAAATTTTGATTTGTGAACATTTGAAGTGTCAAAAACACAAGGTCTTTTTCTATTAATTTGCTGAGTCTGTTGATATTCCACTAATTAACAGTTGATAATCCAAACATAATTTCTAAATATTGGCTTATTTGCATTGACTTGATGAAGCGTAGCAGAGCTTCTTTTATACTGCTGCCAACCTCCAGGGAGGAATCGAGGCCTCCATCAGTATGCTTTGCTTGAGGTACACCAGAGTTCTATTATTGTTGGATCTGTTTTTCTCTATTTTTAAATATTCAAGCCTTGACTTCTGGGGATTTAGCCGATTGTCTTGTGTTTTATGTTTATTAAACCTCTTTGAATTTGGATCTGCCACCTCATCCCTCGCTCCTGACTATCAAGAAGCAGTTGGCCTCTAGTGAATCTCATTTAAGACTTGAGAGCATTGCTTTCCTAACACTGGACGGATCTGTGGTGTGAGTTACAGTGCAGAGCGATGATCCGACACGGGCTCCTGTCAGCAGCTTGAGTAAGCTTTAAGTACAGCTTCAGAAACAGAGCCGTCAGACGTCTGTGCACAGCTAGAGGGACTCGAGGGAGATGATTGAAAAGATGCCATTTACTGAGCTAATGAAATAATGCTAATGATTTCCTTTAACATGCTGAGGTGGAGAATCAGGAATGTGATATCCAGGTTCAACAATGCCTTCAAAGGTATCGAAAATAATGCCTAATGAAGAAAAGGTTTTTGAGGATTTGATCAAACCAAGAGACATTTCCTTCACGTAGCTGATACTGAAGTGACACTGATCAGTAAAACATTTAACTGTAAATGAACAAAATCAAATTAAGGTAAATTGGGCTTGACTTTAGTGGAACATCTGACTAGGCTGGCTGCAAGGGCATCTGAGCCACTTTAACTAGGTCCTCTCAATGAGCAAAAGTGGCACAACACCGAGCTTCGTCTTTCTGAACGAGTGCAGTGTCACCTTTCGGTGACTTGTACCTCAGATCTTATCCTTTTGGCCATGACTCAAAGCTGGCCAGAGGGAAGAGTGGGAATGGATCTTTATAGGAAAACCAAGAGATTTGACTCCTCGCAGCACTTATTTCTCCACCACTTGAGATAGGAACGATGGAGAGAGCTCAGATTTGGAGGGTATTCACACTTGGTCGCTAAACGGCTCGGTGCATACTACATGTCCTGGCTCAAAAATGGCAATATTATTGATAATGGAACGCATCATAGGAGACTATTACTTCACATTTATTACTAATAAACACTGCTTACCAATATTTTTGTTAAAGAGAAACAGAGTTACAAATCAGGGTTCATATAAATATTAAAAATAAGTATATTTTGCTTGTAAATTCATCTGTAAACTGTAAATATTGGATATGTTTGATATTATGAATCTCACCTATGCTAGAAATTAAATAAAAACAAAAAAAACACTGTACATTCATTCGGAAAAATATGAGGTGATGCTCAACAGAGATGGATCCATTAACTGCTGACTCATTTCCTGTTTGGTTTGTGAGCATGCGACCTTCCCATGAGGCATCGCTCTCATACATCCAACAGAAGGCAAATGTCTCTCTCTGCTTCCCACTGCAATTACCTACACAGTGCGGTGGCTGGTCAGCACCTCTGAGAAACACCCACAGGCCCGAGGTCGTCAGCACAACATGCAAACAGCGAGCATTCTGGGATGTGCAGGAGAGAAATCACACTTTCAGACGTGCCAGTCGGATCATGCTTGCAGAGGCAGGTGTAAATGATTGTTACATTTGGCACCACTGCATAAGAAACAGATGTGAGCATTTTACCAGCTTCACAGCGAGACAGTTTCCTGTTATTTACTGTTCATTTACAACATTTGGGCATAGAAACATAGAAAGCTGCTTAAATTTGAGCTGTGGTATTCCAGATATGTGTGGGGTATCTGTAAGATTTGTGGTCAATTTTATCAATGTACATATTAATACATTATGAGATACAACCTGTTATCAACTGAGCCAACTATATGTTAACCAACTTTGCCATGCTCTTTCTACAGATTCTGCTTCTGTGACCCGGAGATTAATTTACAAACATGGAACAAATCGTCTTAGTTTAAAAACTGCAAAGCAATCAGGTTTTTTTGCCAAATATTAGAACAATTAGGGTTCATTGGACATTTAAACTTCTGTTTATTGGAAATTTGTAAAAGTGAATTAGACTCAGATTAAGGAAGACAGGAAAACAGGAGGAAAAATCCAACACAATAATTAATGTTATGACAACAAATAACTGTGAACTAAAAGAGTGTTAACTTCAAGTTTGGAATGCTCTGTAAGAAGATGCGATTTTTTATTTCTAATACGCATCTACTAGTTAGATATTTGTCTATTTAGTATATGTTTCATACACTGAGCCATAGCCCATAACTCTTAAAGGTGGGCATGAAATGCACTTGTAAGAGCTATGTAAATAAGCGAAACTTGAAAAGTTAAATATTGACACTGTTAGAGTTAATATTTAACACCACTACTCTAGTAACAACTGTGTTGAGATACACCTCTTAGAGTTAATGTATAAAGTCGATTAGTTGTTGCAGTCCTAATTGTGTAGAAAAAAATCTGCATAAACATAACTACACAGTTAAAATGTACAAAAATGCAGTTCCCATACACCAAGCAATTGGGAAACAAACCTAGTAAAGTCAAGAGAACATGATGAAGCACCAGTAGAGATGTTTTTAGGTGCTGCGGTAGTTTTACACCCTGAAATGAATCTCATCCAGCTGTAGATCCAGAGCCAGGTGCATCGGGAGATAAATGTGTTTACGACACATGTGTTGTTATCTACAGAACCAACAGCTTCCAGACACACGCAGCATGAGAGGAGAGGCTAATTATCTGAGGTCATCACTAAAAGCTCTCTAAAGTATGTAAAATTGGATCTAACCATTTTTATTTGAGCCAAACCATCCCAGGAGTCAGCCGGACACAGAAACATGATATCATCTCTGAAGCTTTGACAGAACACAGAGACTGTTTCCTGTTTGAACACAGATACTGTGCTCCGGAGAACATCGGGAGGATGGTTTCTGCGGCTCAGTCCTGATTAAAGAGGGTTAACCACACTGACTTCGAGGTTAAAGGGCTGGAGAATGTTCTGTGGTTTTTATTTCTCTGCATGAAATGGGATCGTTCATGGTGCTGATCCATAGAGGGAAATTAAATAATAAATTGGTGAAATGATTGTAAAGTGCTTCCCAATAAGAGGCTGGTCAAGGCCAAACTCGTTCTACAGTTGTTTTTAAACCAAATGGGGTTTTGTTTTCCTGTGAAAAGTGAAAAGTTTTCCAACAAAAGTCAAGGTCGACGAGGCAAAAAATACATAATCTTACTTGTACAACGTAATAACAGGTTTGATATCAATAGCTTTTTAAAAGTTGAACTGTAGATTAAAGTGCATGAATAGATGTAAATTTCTAAATGGAAAAAATCAACTTAATAATTGAATTAAAATAAATATGAATCCTAGCAGAGTCTCATTAAAACTCACGCAGAAGGAAACAGGTTGAAAGCCTGCTACCAATAAGATATTTTGATTACTGTGGAGGGAGTGATTTTTAACACTTGCTAGTTTATCTTGATTACTTTCTGTTAAATTAAGCCTTATAAACTTAGACTTATTCAGGGATTTTTGCTACCTTCACGCCCCTTCTTTGTGCATGGAAGTGATCATCAGAAACCTATAGGTGCAGATAACATTTATTTAATAAATCAAAGTGTTGTGGCATTTAAACACCCATAAACATCTGAAAACAATCATAAGCCCTATCCAAATTCTCACAGAATTACTTAATTTCTGCGACATATAACAGTGTATTTCACAATGAAAGCTATTCTGAGCCTCACAGCATCCAATGATAGGAGTAACGCAAGAGAAAGAAAGAAACGGCCCCCAAAGTCATGGCTAAGAACCAATAGGGACTTGACTTTCCCACCAAAACATCTACCATCTCCAAAACCTGTGGCCAATATCTCATACCCACTAAACCACAATTTGATGTTGAAAAGTACCATTTTAACTTTTATGCGATATTTCCCAACGGAAAGCGGAACTGTATCCCGCACCCCCAACCTGTGCAAGAGTATAAAGATGCTGGAAAAATTGTCAATAAACTGTAGCTTGGTTGAAGTGTGAACTCAATGTCTCTGCTTTCATTCTTTGGTAGCTTGAGATCTCAGCAAGGGCTTTGACTCTCGAGAGGGAACGGCTGATCTTCCACAATGGAGGCAGCTGGCATAAGATGTATTTCTCCGGTACTTTCTTACAATATATTGTTATAGAATTATATTTTCTTTTAAGGACATGAGCTAAAATGAATATCAGACATGATAAAGACCTTTTTGAAATCAGTATGTGATTAGCTAGATTTATTCTGTCAGAGAAACTCACATTTAATTTCCCCTTTTCTCCAATCTTTATTGAGGTATTATATCTGTTCAAAGAATAAGATGGAGCTTGTTTCTTAACTCATGTCTTGAATTTTAACTTACCACATGCCAGACATCTCGTCAACAGAAGATAAATTTAGCATATGGGTCAAATATACAAAAACGTTCAGAACAATAGTGTTTTTCTAAGCTTGAATAAAACAAAGAAGCCATTTATTTTTCATAAAAAACAGCTTGCTACATTTTTATAGATTTTTACCTGTAGATAACTATAAAATCTGGGAAAGAATCTCTGTTGAGCTGTTTATTCAGTCTCAAACACAAACCAGACAACTTACAAGAATGAGTGGTAAAGATAAAGCACACTACTAGGCAAGGTGTTTGCAGATGGCCTGAGCCTCTGGAAGCCCCCAGACAGAAGCATGAGGAGTGGTTGAATGTGAGGAGGTGGGGTTTGTTGTTTTTTGCACAAAATAAAAATAGTTTGACATGCTTTTCCAGAAATTTGTCAAGAGACATATAAATGAGGTGATATTCAGCAAACACAATATGTTTCTTATGAGAGAGATGCTAATGTTTCCCCCACAGTCAAGGGCACATCAACAGATACACCACAATTACTTCCCAAGCCCATTTTGACCCTTTTTTTTCATTTTGCGTACTAGAAATCACAGTGTATCTATTAAACGTTACTATTATTTTCCAATATTAAGTTTTTTTCAGCTGAATTCTGATGTAAGATCACAGGTTTTCTTTTCAGAACAGAATCAAATATCTAGATGATTGCTTGTGTACATGTGTGCAATCTTCCCATCAAAGTGAAACATATCCAGAGTATCTTCAAACGCAAAAAAAACCTTTGACTTCTGAGAGGAAAGCCTTTAAATGTCTGAATATATCAACGATTTTTTTTCCTCTGAGCTGATGAGCTCCAGGACACACAGAATAAGTGTTTCCAATCATCATTCGGTTTATATATGATTTCACTTCTTGAAAAGAGGCTGATGAGGATGTGCTTCTCGTTTGGGTTTGAATGGAGCTGTGAAAGTGATTATGCGTGAAGACGACTGGGATTATTATTCTTTTACTCTGATTGCTCTCTTGAACATCCCGAGCTTCACAGAAGCACTCCCAGCCATTCACACATTCTATGATCAGAGTGTGTTACAGCTAAACAAGCTCCGAATCAGGGCTGAGAGACCACACACATAATGAAATCAGGTGAAACCTACATCTTTGTCCTAAGATAAGTAGCATCTCCAGTTAAAACCCTTCTAAATCCAAAATTCCCACCTACTGCCATTTTGCTTTGAGCAGACCTGTTTGGAGCAGAATTTACAATAAATATGAAACCCCCTAGACTGAAACTGCACCTTTTATAAATCCCTTTTTTAATTAACTCTTATTTTCTGTCGCCTAAAACAGTTTGTTTCCCCCTGCCTCCCATGCCATGCTACTGTCGCTCTAATGCACTAAACCTGATTTGATTACAAAAATGGTTATGATGAAGCAACTTATGTATATGAGCCAGAATTTGAATCCACAGAACCAAACACCTGTTTTTAGATAGGGAATTATAACAGGAAGAGCTATGGTACATGTGATGCTGCTGTGATCAGTTTTACTTTGTCTTTGTCTTTATTTCACATATAAATATGCAAAAATGCTGGCATGCTGTTAAGAAAAATGTTGGAAATTTTTGAGAACATGACTTTTCTAAACCCTGGTGCACCTTAATTCCAGCTGATGCCTAGAACCTATACTGGTCTCATGGTTCGGTTTCAATAATTAAGTAATTGATTTGGTATCAGGCGGCACGCTAGTGTTGTGGGTAGCCGGTGACCTTCCTGGAAGGAGTTTGCATGTTCTCTCCATGGTTGCGGTTTCCCACACAATCCCAAAAACATTGTGTGGTTAGGTTAATTGATAAATCTAAATTCCCCTTGGTGTGAATGTGTGTTGCCCTGCGATGGACTGGCTACTTGTCCAGGGCGTTCCCGCCGCATCTCACCCAATGTGTGCTGGAGATTGGCACTTGCAGACCGACCCTCGTGACCCCGAAATGGTTCAAGCGAATGTTAAATGGTTTGGTATCACTTAGAAAACTAGTATCAAAAGAAAAGTGCTGTAAGAGCTCACCAATGATCTGGTTCCCCACCTCCAGGAAGGAGATGGCTTACATGGATCCTGATGTTAATGGATTTACCTGCTGCTTCTTTTACCTTTATGTCAACGATATAAATGCTCATTCTCCATTAGACTCTTCCTAAATGTCTAAATATGGTCAGATTTGAATTCCTCTGGTTGAGTCCAACAATACAGATTTTTCCAACATTTAGGAAATGTTTCCTTTTGCAAATGCTTTGACACCATATAACAAAAAGAGCGAAAAATCTTAGTATTAAAATGTTGCATACAAAGTTTCTTATCGATAGCCGATTTGCAGCGCGCTGGATTTTTTTCCCTGGGTCCTGCATAGCTCCTTTAGAGTCGTAAAGGTTCCTTGCTCGCTTGAACCGGATAAGCCTCAAAGACACTTAGCACATAGAGGGGAACTGCATGACAAATATAACAATAGAAGAGTCTGAGCTTGAGACATTTTTGGGTTGGAATAGCTTTCCGATCTTCAAGCTCCGCACCTATAGTACAACAAATCTAGGCTCTGTGGGTTGTCTAGTTAAGCTTGAGCCGTGTCCCGTGTTGAAATTGCTTTACAACTGCAAGCTAGCTGCTAGAGGAAAACCAAACAACAATTTAGCATCGTCTGGTTACCCTGCTCGCTTGATCCAATGTAAGCCTTTAGAGTCTCTTCGATTCAAGCTTCAGCACCTACAAGGGAGCTATATGGCAAAATGTAGGCTGTTTGGGTTATCACACTAAGTTTGACCTGGGTTCAGAAGTGAAATTGCATTGTGCTTAAGTCGGCTTCTGTGTTGAATTTGCTTTTCAAAGTTGTACCTAAAAGGAAAGGTCATGACATTTTCAGAAGTCGCACAGATCTGTTCCTCCTGTTGTCTCCCTAATAATTGAGTTTTCACAGTTTCCTTTAATGCAACAAAGCAGCTGCTGAAGCAGTATCACTGCAATGCTTTGACGTATTGACACCAATCTTGGTGTACATCCCTGTCAGTTAATAATGAACACGACATTAGGACCCCTACTTTTCACATTATACATGCTTCCCATAGGTAATATTATTAGAAAGCATGGAATTAGCTTCCACTGCTACGCCGATGATACCCAGATGTACATCTCCTCAAAACCGGGAGAAGCATCACACTTGGCAAGGTTAACAGATTGTGTTAAAGACTTAAAAGTTTGGATGACTCATAACTTTCTTCTATTAAATCCAGATAAAACGGAGATCTTGCTCATCGGCAACAAGAACAGCACACAGAACATTTAAATTTTAGTTTAGAGGGATGTACGGTAACCGCTAGTTCCACAGTAAGAAACCTGGGAGTTATCTTAGACAGCGACTTATCTTTTAAAAATCACATCAGTCATACCATAAAAACAGCCTTCTTTCAACTCAGAAATATTTCAAAACTTAGAAACATGTTATCGTTATCTGATGCAGAGAAGCTCGTCCATGCATTCATGACCTCGAGACTAGATTATTGTAATGCATTACTAGGCGGTTGTTTAGTATCATTAATAAATAAGTTACAGTTAGTGCAGAATGCAGCAGCTAGAGTTCTAACTAGAACAAAGAAATATGACCATATAACCCCAGTTTTATCATCTCTACATTGGCTACCCGTCAAATTTCGCATTGATTACAAAATAATGCTATTGACGTATAAAGCCCTTAATGGATTAGTGCCCAGTTATCTATCAAACCTCCTAACACGGTACAACCCCACACGCACCTTAAGATCTCAAAACTCTGGACTTCTAGTAGTTCCTAGAATAGCAAAGAGCACTAAAGGCGGTAGAGCGTTCTCACATTTAGCCCCTAAACTCTGGAACAGCCTCCCTGACAGTGTCCGTGGCTCAGACTTACTCGCCCAGTTTAAGTGTAGATTAAAGACGTATCTTTTCAGTAAAGCCTATACTTAACTCCGTGAAAGACTACGATCTTACATTAAACTATATTAATATTACATTAAACTATATTAATATTATGAACAGCAGCTACGCTAATTCTGCTCCTCTCTTCTTTTCTTCTTTTCCATACTCATCCGGAGATTCGCGGAGGCTTCGCTCACCATCACCTCTCCCTAACAACCAGATCCACCTGGAGATGTTCTGGCGCCCCCTGGACCGCAGCCCACCAACTCCACTCTTCTTCCAATACTCATCCCGAGGCTCCCGGAGGCCCTGCCCACCAGCTCCTCACCCCAACAACCAGACTCATCAGGAGAAGATCCGACGCCGGGAGGCTCGCCACCAGCCCTCAACCTAACAAACAGATTCACCTGGAGATGTTCCGGCACCCCTGGACCTACACCGAACACAGTCATCATCTGTTTATACTGTATTATCTGTCTATGTTTATATTACTATATCATCTGTTTATACTACATTATCTGTTCATACTACCAGATCATATGTTTATACCATAGTTTATCACATTGCTGTTGTTACCCAAATGAGGATGGGTTTCCCTTTTGAGTCCGGTTCCTCTCAAGGTTTCTTCCAAAGGGAGTTTTCCTTGCCACAATCGCCCCGGGCTTGCTCATCAGGGACATGTACACGACTTATTAATTAGTTTCTTTTAACTTTGTTGAGTTTAAACTTGTTGGTTTACTGTAAAGCTGCTTTGAGACAATGTCTGTTGTGAAAAGCGCTATATAAATTAAACGAACTTGAACTTGAACTTGACATATTGGTTTGATAACAGCACCACTTAATGTTAAAAATGGACGCACTGTTAAACGGTCTTGGTAGAGCTTTTACTTATTGTTTTTCGTTCAAATGTGCTCAGTTGTTCATGACAGTTCAATGTAAGTTTAATTCTCAGTTATTGTATGCTATAGCTTTGCAAAAGAGAAGAAAGATTCCTACACAGTAAAATCCCAAGAGTTAAATTAACTCTACTCTGAGTTAAACCGACTCTGAGAAAGAGTAATCTAATAATCTATTTTCTTCATGTTTATCCAAATCTGCATGGAAAATGCAAACTAAATATTAACTATTCAGAGAGGGACCCAGTCCACTCCAGAAAGAGTAAAAACAGACAAAAATAGACTGTTTAGTTCAAATAGACTTATTTAAATAACTCCCCTTCAGAGTTGGTTTAACTCTATATAGAGTGGGACCAAATACACTCTAAGTAGAGTAAATTTAACTCTTAGGATTTTACTGTGTAGCAGAGACTGATGAGCCAAAAAGAAAACCAAAATCAGAAAACACAAAGCTGCAACCATCCCCAAAATCACCCTGTGATAAAGCAACAGACAGCACTGGTGGGGACGCCCCATTGTTTACTGTGTGATGGTTTTTGAGGCTTGAGGGGTTGCGAGTGTTATCCATGGTGACTATCAAGGGAAGGCAGCGAGACCGTAGTTATTTCGGGAGATTGCTGGAGGTTTGCTTGGCCCTGGAGGGAACAGATTGTTCATAGAAAAGTTTATGTACCATGACTCCTCTAAATGAAGCCGCCTGGCGCTTCGAATCGCCCAATTAATCTATGGATTGTGCCAACTTCCAGCAAGAGAGAGTGAGAGAGAGAGAGAGGGGGGTTCAAGAAAAGCCATGGTTTATAGGTTCAGGAAAAGCCATATTGAAGTATTTGATTTGCTTGCTGATTTACTCAACTGTATGACCCCTGAGGTCACATGATCTATCCTCTAATTGTGTTGAGGAAAAACAGGTCACGTCTGGTCAGATTTAACTCTATGCTCGACTGGAGTCATATAAAAAAAAAAATGCATCCACAAATTTTCTTCAATTTATTATTCCAGTTAAAGGTAACACTAATCTCCAGCTGACATTGGGCAAAAGTCAGGGTACTCCCAAGACAGGATGCCAATTCACTAAACAAAATGTAAAAAATGTACATTGATATGAAATTAAATAAAATTTCTAAAAATACGGAAGCAAAATATAAACAGTTCAGGAGATGTTTTGCCATATTATCTAATCATATATAAAGAAAACAAACATATTTTGAGCATTATAAAAAGTTTTCATTGAACCAGATCAAATGTATGAATTCCTGCATCAAATGGTTCACTTTGATTATTCAACTTGTCTTAAAAACAATACATTTTCTCTAAAAACGTTTTCAATTTTAAAGGAGAATTCTGTAACTTTGTGCCAAAACTGGTACTGCAATATCTGATTTCCAGGCTGCACCATAATAGCTGAACTTTTTCAGCAGAGGGTTTAGTTTATTAAGCCCTGTTCATGTTTTAGTTTCACAAATTCACTGCAGTATGGTAGTGACTTTTTCAGTTCTGCTATAAGGGATTACTTTAAGAAATTAATGTTCAAGAGAAATCAAGCAATTCAGAGATTTGAACCTTCCTTTACTAATATGACTAAGCTCTAGTGCATAAAGAAAACCAGTTTTAAAAAATTGGGATTTTTCTACACGTCAGTGCAGCATGGTTTTCATGTAACCGTGCATTTTTGAAAACGATGGCCAAAATGCATTGTTTCAAAAACGTTGGGCTTGGAGATGTCGTCATTGTTGTCTAATGGCAGCTGAAGCAATATTTCTTAGTGCCTACAGTATTGTAACTGACTGCCACCTGTTGGTTTGGAATGATCTTTACTGAGTTTAATGGGACGTATGTGTGGATTAATTTTTTTTTTTTTTAATTAACAAAGCAGTTTTCAAACAACCTGTGTTTGTGCGGACATAGCCTGAGTCCTGAGCTCAAACTGATTAAACTCCTGAGAATTCCAGCGAGTTCCATTTCTACCCCTTAGCATGAGGTGAAGGGGAAGCTAAGGGAAACCACACTTCAAAACAAAAGGCTACGATGGCCACCAGTGGACCAGACCCTCAAATGTAAGTAGTATTAATTTACATTTACAATGTTAATATCAGATTCCATATCCAATGTCCATACATATATCGGCCAGTAAAAATAATTTAAAATCACAAAAAATGCTAGTTTTACAAGGATACTATGCGATTATTAGACTAAACAAATGTACATAACACGAAAGTCTCACATGTGACATTAATCATCATATATTGCAATTTTTAAAACCACCAGGAGTGATGCTGTTGCGGCATCCCGATTCATAGCTGTAGGCATTTGGGAAGAGGAATGGCTATGGCATAGAGGTAAGTGAAAGGAATGGAACAGGAGCCAGAAAACTGAAGACTGGAGCCAGACCTTCTCTCCAGCACCAGTATTTGACCTCACAAATGTGTTTTTGGAACAATGGTCAAAAATTCCCATAAACACACTAATGAACCGTAAGGAATGGCTCCTAAAGCGCTGAAGTTCTTGTAGCTGCAAAGGGTGAATAGTGTCATTTTGAAACCAGAGGCCATGGAAAAACAGTCACTTCGGTTCAAATGCATCTGAAGGCAGATGAGAGAAGACGTTAGCTGATATAGTGTTGGATGCATTTCACCATTTGATTTGCACATTTCTGTCACTGGCTATATTATCAAAGGATTATGTAGGATGCTGGTTTGCATACACCGCCGGTAATATATATATATATCAGGATGATATCCTTCCTTCTTAGAGTCCCCCAGTGATTTTAGTACATTTCCACCTCTATTTGTAGTGCAATAAACTTTATGCAAATGAACTCCCTAAAGAAGTGGAGTTAATTTATAAGTTGGACACAACAGTCCACTGAGATGCTAAAGAGTTTGCAGAAAACAAATCACATCTTATTTTATACGATCAAGCATGAAACGATTTCTTCCAATCCTCACTGGTGGAACTGTCGACCTCCATCTGATCTGCAGACCTTTACAAATTTAAAGTTATATGTAAAAGCATGTATTTCCAGGCTAATTAAACACAAAGGCACACTGCATGACAACTCCTATTAAACATATTAATAAAACACAACCCTGACTCTCATTTCTTGCCTCCACCTAACGGCTCACACATATATATTTAGACTCTTTTCCTGCTCTGCGAGGACCTGACGACCAGGCCGGCTCCCTGTAGTCCTTATTACAGATCACTGCAGCTTCAAAGCAGTGAGCGACTGAAGGCCCAAACGCTCTGGATGAGCTCCAGTCCTTCGGGATGGCCAGGCCTGAAACTATGCTTCCTTCATTATGTGCTCTGCCGCAGCAAGCATCACTTTGAGAGGGCTCAGAGGGCTGGGTGTGCCTTTGAAACCCTAAACGACAGGATTAGGATCACTGCGATGTGTCTGTGGGTGCGCCTGCAGAGATTTGACTCAAAGCAAGAGACTGGATGGTGTTCAGATGAAGGGATGGAGTAAGAAGGTCAATTTGCGCCTTGTTAAATAAAACGAAGCAGGCAAAAGACGTTGAAGAAGCAATGCCATGTTTCTTTGTGGTTAAATAGATCTCTGATGTACTGTGGTGGAGGCAGAGCATAAACATGTTAAAGGGTAAATGTTATGGTTGCTAGGGGTGATGCAAAAATCATCAATTCTGGATCAGGAAATCAGTCAGGAAATCAGAATTTCTGCACAATGCAAACATACAATATTATATGAAAAATGTCTTCAGCCATTTTTCTATGCGTTTTAATGCACACCTTCATTTGGTTTTACTAGGAATCCATCCATTCAGTCACAGAAAAGAGACAAGTTAGGGTAAAAGAAGAATCAAACATTTTTTACACATTTAAGGTCCAAAAACCACATGCCAGCTTTTCTGCTCTGCATTAAGAGAAAATCGGCTAAAATCATCATAAGAAGTGGAAACAGAGGTTCATTTTGCTGCTGTTTGATTCTATGATTATACTCGTTTGGGCGTTCTAAATGTTTTGATTAACTTTTAGTTAATTTGATACATGAATAACAAAAGTTTCAAATAGATAGTGTTCTCCAGTGTTTAACCTGGATCTTCTGTCCCTTGTAATTGTTTCCTTTTGGACCGTCATCAGTAAACTCATCCACTCTACCACTATTTATCTAACCACATTTTCAACAGTGTGATTTTTAATACGTCATTTAAATGTACATTTATGTATTTTGCAAATCCAAAGCGGATTTTCAGGAGAAAAACACACCAATCAGTTTGTAACAAGGTCTACAATCATAAGAAGTGCTCGAAGAATAGGTTCTATGCCATTCCGAATTCCTTACGTGCCTTCTTCCATGCTTGGTAGCGCTTTCAGCTTTAGTTGCTTTTTAAAAGTTGAGAGAGAGTCTACTTTTCAGATTAGGTCTGGGAGAGAATTCCACCGGCGGGGAACAGTGAATGAGAAAGTTCCGGTGAGAGATTTTCTACACCTCTAGAACGACTAAACGCTGTTCGTTTCCTGAAGAGGAAGTAGGACTGAATAGTTGTGTGAAGGTAGGGAGGTCCTGACCCTGGGATTATTCTGTATGCAAGCATCAGAGTTTTGAACTTTAGATAGGCTGCAATGGGGAGCCAGTGGAGAAAGATGAAGAGAGCAGTGACGTGGGCCCTTCTAGGTTCCATGAAGATCAGCCGAGCTACTGAGTCAGGTTCTGACTGCACAGGAAGGAAGTCCAGTGAGAAGAGCATTGCAGTAATCCAGTCTTGAAATGAACAGTGCTTGAACTAGAAGTTGAGTCGGATCTTTCTGGTGTTAAACAGAGGAAATCTTCACCACAGTGAAGAAACCCAAATCTGCTTCGTTTGAGCTCTAAAATTTTCTGAATATGGGGAGGAGAGCAGGAGTATTTTTGGACTATATTGAGCAATATCTCAATATTATATATAGTGACACTTTAAAAATATCACTTAAATTACTGATTAATTAATGATGTCTCCAAGTAAAAAGTGTATAGCTCATAGCAGACGGATCATGGGTAGTGAAGTTTCCGTCTGGATGGGTGTTCAGCGTAAGTGAGTAAATGTTTGTGAGTCGCTCTTCGAGGAGGCAGTGATGAATGAAGCCATCAGTCGCTCCCCAACCCGAGCATAGCAGTCCCTGCAGTATCACAGTCCCAAACAAACTGCTCTCACACATTCTGATAAACACCACGGCCGCTCGCCAGAGAGCATCTGTGTGTGAACGCCATCATTGTTTAATCATTCAGTCCAAGCACAATCCGATGTAGAAAAGGATGCTGCCGAGAAGAGCACCTTCAAGTCATTTACACCTCCATAGAGCATCCATTATTCTCATATTGGATGTATTTTGATCAGGGGCTGTGATTGGGCTAATTTCAGTTCTGACACCTGGAGAAATTAGTCTTGCATTTGATTTTTGTCATATTTTTGAACAGTGTGGATGTGTTTGTCTGCTGTTATAATAAAATCCATTCTTTACATACAGAGAGCGAACAGTGCGATTAATTTCAGCCGTTATCAATGATTACCCAACAAAATCCTCATTACTGTCAACCTGCAGACACTGCTGAGATTTCTGACTCTCCAGGTTTGTCTCCACATGAAACAGAACGAAAGCCATTGTCTCAGCTAATGAAACACTAGAAGCAGAAACTTTCCAAAAAAAAAAGCATAAAAATTAAATTTGGTTCTTTTAAAAGTAAAAATTTAAAAGACAATTTAATCTTTAATCAAAACAGCATTTGGTACCTCTATTTCTACCTATAACGAGCATCTTTTTCTCATTAACATGACACCTTTTCTCATGAAAGGATACCTTTCTTGTTTATGCTACATCTGTGATTTGTTGCAGGTTCTGTGGGCTACAGAACAATTTCAGAAGAACATATGCTCAACCAGAATATCTCAATTTTAGGGAAGAACCTCAGACGACAGCAGGCAGAGGGGAAGAGTCCAAATGTTTCTCTTTTTAAACCAGAAACACATCAAATGGGAACTCTTCAGCAGCTGAAACCTAAATTAGACGGTAATGGAACCTGCTGAACTCAAGGAACCCATCACCTCATCATAATTTCCAAACTTATCTCAAAGATGCTGCACCAGGAGAATAAAAGCCAGAATTGTCCTGGTACCTGGAGTAGCAGCAGATCTTAAAATAGTGGAGAAAAGAGGAACATTTCTCCCTTTAAACACTTGTGTGTTTCTGCACAAGTAATGGTTGCAAACTTGGGTATCTAAACCTCCTCCCTTCAAAATCTCAAGAACAAACCCTGCACTAGACTTGAGCTTCACTACACGCTCTTTGAATCAATCAGGCTGCTGTCGAGAAGATTCTCATTAGCGATTGTCCTTCCTGTGGGAGTGATTGAGTTGTGAGACAGACAGCATGTGTTTGTTCGCCCACTCTTAGCTGTCTGAGAAGAAAGATACTCAGCATCAGATAATGTTTTTTTTCTGGATCCCAGTTTATGAGATAAAGCCATGTAATCCATGAGATGAGGAGGGGGGGGGGTAGAACATCAAGTCAATCAATAAACAAATCACATAACATTAAACAACATTTGGAACAAACATTCCTTGTGTACTACACTTAAAATACATAACATATGCAAGTTCAGCTGCAAGGGAGATGAATAGGGAGTGTGGAAGGAAGAGTAAGCTTAGGTTGGAGCCTCTGAAACATGTGGTCAGTTGCTGGATTGAACATAAAGCTGAGTGAGCTGGGGCCTTAATAACCCAGTGTGCAGATTGTCTTATATTCTGGGTTTTTATTCTACTTTTTGGATTACCCAGTCTCTACAAAAAGACTACTTTAGGAATGTTTTTGTACAAAGTCAGACTGTTAGTCCACACATATAAGCACCAGTTTTATATTATAGAGCAGGTATTTGGAAAAGTCAAAAATCCTGAAATAGTTAAAAGCTTTTTAAGGCTTAATGAACATGACTTCGGATGTTAAACTCACCTGTTGGACAAGCATAGTCTTGTCAACATTTTGGGGGATTTTAAGGGGAGGGAAACCATGCTTGTGTATAAGGGTTTTTTCATGTTGAAAGGAAAACTCTGTGGCCATGACTTGAGATGCGACTCTACATCCAAAAAAAAAATTAATGTGGAGCACATCAGGTTGACATTAGTTTCATTCATTCATTTACTCAACAGATTGTTCCTTTTCAGGGTCATAGGGTTCTGTGGTTTCATATCTCCCGGAGTATTCCCTGGACAGGTGGCCAGTACATCACACCATACACATTCACTCCTAATTGGAATTTAGAGAATTCAATTAACCTGCATATGTTTGGTCTTGTGGAGGAAACCAGAGAACCCATGCAAGAACGGTGAGAACACATATCAGGAAGCCCACTAGCTGGCCTCAAACCTGCAACCTTCTCATTGAAAGACCATAGTGTTACGCACTGCACCACCGTTCCTTTTTTAGGGACAAAAGAACAGAATTTCAATTGTAAAGGAGTCCTGAACTGAGAAAGGTAATGCTTTAGTGTATTCTATGTACAAAACATTTCACCGTCATTAAACGTTTTAATCATAAGGTTCCATTTCCCTTGAAATGATGAAAGTAATGTTGCTAGAGCACAGGCATCAGCTCTGTTCAAGTAGAAACTCAGCTACTTCCCTTCTTATCTATGAGCTTTTATTGAAACAACCTTATGCATGCAATTTGGTTTGGCTAAGACAATCCCTCCAAACCTAACTCCTCAGAACTCCTTCCCAACAGCCTGGCATCCTTCTAGCATTGTGGCAGCATGCAAGCAAGCCTCTTTTAGTATGCGGTTGCATGTTTGGAGCGCTGCATATTCTAATTGAACGGCACATTTCTCATTCCTTTGAACGGTTTGGTTCCTGCAGAGTAGCAAGTTCCCACAGCACGGAGGTAAATCAAGGTTACGCCAGTTTATTTACACACAGAGAGCGTGCATTCATCTGCATGTGTACGTGTTTATACAAGCCTGACCATTACCCCAGCTGTCTCTCACTTTATATTCACACTTTCCCCAGTGAGCTGGGCCTACACACTTCTCCGCAGAGATGCTCTGCACATAAATCTTTTATTACTCCCAGCGTTGAGATTCCACCCCGCAACTTGGAGAAATCTCTTAATTATGGCACTTAACATTGCACACCATTGCTGGAGCCGTGTGTAATTCAGAGCGCCTAGCAAGAAGACAGCAGCGACTACATATGCGAGGGATCACAAAGAAAGCACTCAAGAGAAGACCTTAAAGGAATAGCCCACCTAAATCAGAACTTGTGTATACTGCTGGCTGGTGTTCATTCATCTGTGTTCGGTGCATGTTCGGTGCTTTCTCATTTAGCCTGTGCTTGTAAGTTTGAGAAAAAAAAAGTTTTCTATTTTTATTTTATGCACAACTATTCAATACATGTAAATGTGTCATAAAATAAATCAAAATATGTACATTTCTAAAGATTTCCGAGACAGGAGAACAAATCTGGGAAAGGTATAGAAACTTTTCTGGTGCTTTGAAGCTATCAATCAGCACAGTGACCCCCATCATCTGCAAATGGAAAGGGATCAAACTAACAGGACTTCTTTTACACCGGAATCCGATCTAAACTGAGTGTCTAGGAGAGAAAGGTCTGTGAAGAGTAGAAACGTCCATAAGCTCAGCTCTCTCTGCAGTATGATGGAGTGTCCAGATGAATGCCACTCCTCAGTAAATGGCGCACTGGGACACCTGAACTAAAGACTGAAGACTTTGGAATGAACACCAAGTGTCATTTTTAGATGAAACCAAGCATCCTCCAAGTATTTTAATCTGGATAATATTATCCCTACAGTAGAGAATGGTGGTGGCAGCATCATACTGTGGGGATGATCTTCATCAGTGGGAACTATAAGCAGATATATTCTTGATGAAACCTGACAGACTGGAGAGTTGGTTCTTCTTTCAGCAGGACAATGACCCTAAGCGCATCAAACTAATAAATCAATCAAGTGGCTTCAGGAAAACTCTGTGAATGTCTGAGTGGCTGGGCCAGAACCCAGATTTGAATAATATTCATAAGATCTGATAATTGCTAAGTCACATCCAATCCAATGGAAACCAAGAAGGAAGTCATGTAACTGCAGTCAAAGCACCAACAAAGTATTTGAGAAAATGCTCTGAATTATTTTTTTTGTTGAAGTTGCAATATTATCCACTTTTAAAAGCATTCATAATAAATATTTGAGCCCTTTGTACAAGTACTGCACTGTTAGTAAATATTTAAATTTTAAATTAAAAAAAATATTTTAATCCCAAATACCATCTTTGAATCAACTTGTATTTTTGCCTCTGCAAAACACACCATTTATCCCTGTTCCTTCCAGTCATGTTTTCGCCACGCCCCCTGCTGACCAACTCTCACTTGTCAGTCAGAACTATGCAAAGACATAAATACTTAGCAGCACTTTAAAATAGTTAATGCCTATCACGCTATAATCGACAGAAAACACACTTTCTCTGCATTGCTCCGGATCAGGCAGCTCACGTGTTCTGCATAGTGATAAGCTGTATTAGTGATTAATCTGATTGGTCAGTGGGCGTTGTTAGGAACTATGGGTGGTGCTAGGAACATCGAGCTATTTTAGCCCACAAAAAGGAATACATAATTACACAAACAAGCATGAAAGTTTCTGAATAAAACTTGAGGCACGTTTTTGATGAGGGAAAAATGGTAAAAGATGCTAGGTCAGAAAAGTTAATTTTGCACGATTAAAGAAATGCTCAAACATCTCTAATAATTGTTTTTACATGTTGTCATCTTTGTGCGTTATTTACAAAGATTCATTCATTTTATAAGATGAATGATGTGAATGCTTTAAATTTTCAAAAATTGTGTCTCGGCAGATGAAAAAAGCCCCTCGAGGAAGTGAGGAGCATATCTGACTGAGGAAGAGCCTCCATGCCCCCACCTGTTGTCCCTGTCGGAACCCCCTGTAATCAATCAGAGGCGGTGAAATGAATCTCAAGGGGCTTCAAAACATTCGGACCCTCGCCTAAAGTTTTCCAACCTAGACTCTCTAGGCTCCGTAACGTACAACCCCCCCACACAGTGCATCCAAAGATAAATCAGAATTGTTGTAAATATCACCGAAGAAGCGTCAGCTCGAAACGCGCGCGTGCCGGGATTAATAAGCGTTCTTCAGAGTTTACGAGGGAAATAAAACACCCCCGCGCTCGTTCTCCGTATCAATAAATCAATCACGATATAAAGAGACAGGACAACAGAGAACTTCAGTAAAAGCAATCAAATTCTGAAGGACAGCAGCACGAGACCAACGCAAATGCATTCAGATTCACTCAAACCAGAGATAAAGATGCTCCGAGGCATCAAACAAAGTCAGCAGGAAAACCAACAACTAGTAAGGAATCTTCCTGTCAGTCATCAAATCATGATATAACACGGTCACAAACGCATTCATCCTCCTGACTCCTCAGGTACAGCTTTCAGGAAAAAGCGTTTAGAAAAAGCCGAATATAACTCTTGCTCAACATCGCGATGCGTTGCACTGAGCTCAGCATCCCCACAGCATCCTGGAAACACGGCGCTGGAGGTGTCCAACTCTACAAAACAGACTGAAAGATCAATGTTTCCTTACCTTCACAGCCGCAGAGCAGCAATCCGAGCACAAGTGATGGTTTGAGAAGCATTTTCATAGCGGGAAAGTGACGGACGGACGCTCGTGGCGCGAACCGAGACCTCAGTGAGGCGAGCGAGAAGATGCGAGAGATGCCCCCCCCCTCTCTCTCGCTCTATGCTGTGTATAAAACGCACACAGCACACATACCCCGTGAAAAACACGTTTAGTTTAGTTAAATGTTTATTTGAAATAATAATAATACACACCATGTTTGTCTTTCTTAAGTGTAATTTGGAAAACGTACAGAAATTCTTACTTCACCAATTTATCACAGGAAAAAAAATCAAAGGAGGTACAATACTTAAAAAAAAAATTAAATGTGACAAAAGGTGACTGCACATGTGTGTGGAGTGGGAAGGTGAAGCAGGCGTAGAGGTACTGAATTCATTTAAATACAGTTTAATAAACAAGGAACAGAACACAGGAATGCGAAATGAGGAGAATGCCAAATAACCTACAAATATCTGACAACAGAACAAAGAACAATGACAATATATCAGAGCAGGGGAATGATGACTAACAATGGAGTGCATAAGAACACGAACGTGGCAAACTGGATAACACATGAGAGCTAGGGATACAGGGACCTATAAATGCATACCTTGGGTGTGTATCAATGTGTACCAATGGACACTTTGTGAGTGGGAATGCGGACACAGGAGATGAGGGGACTCAGAGGAATTGAAAGAGTTGAGGGTCTCTGGGTGGGCTCTTGTGAGTGGTGTCGGAGCTCCGGATGATCCTCCAAAAGTTGGAGGTTCCTGGGTGGAAACAGACAGCGAGGTGACAACCTCTGAGAAGATCCATAGAGTAGAGGGAATCCTGTTGAGTCCGGGGGTTGATGGGTAGTGTGGAAGTAAGACTACAGGAGGTTCTGGAAAAGGCAGCAGCGGACACCGTTTAATAAACGAGGAACAGAACAAAGTAATGCAGTATGAGGAGTACACCAAACAACATACTAATAACATCTGACAACAGAACACAGGGAACAAGGAAAATATTCACGCAGGGGAATGCGGACTAACAAAGGGTACAGGATGACATGACAGAGAGTCTCTAAGTAGGCTACTGGGAGCGATATCAGACCTCTGGATGATCTGGAGGTTCCAGAGTAAAAACAGATAACTGGTTGGCCACTGCCACTTTGAGGCAGTAGAAGGACCAGGCGAAGCACAGGAACGACTCAGCTGAGATGACACTTACAGAAAACCCACAGCAGAGTATGACTAAAGCCTGTGGTGACACCAAAGTTGGGAAGGAGTACAGCCAAGCCTGGCAAATGGCCCATAGCAGCGCAGAGGAGGAAAGGCTAGTGAGGTAATAAGAGGGAGTCATTTGGAGTCAAGGGATTGATGGATAGTAGCGGAGGCAAGGATGCAAGAGGTCGGGGTGAGTCCATTAGGTGTCATAATTGAAAGGGAGCTAGTGACATGTCACCAGTACTTATAGCCAACACCATTTAATAAACAAGGGACAGAACAAGGGAACACGAATGAAGGGTACAACAATCAACCAACATAACAGAACACAGGGACAGCCAAAGGAGTGCACAGGTGCAAACAACAACGCAGGGGAACAGGTTGCAGACAAGAGTCCCTCTGACGAGAGTGTGGGAACAGAGTCCTAACAATGAGAAAAACAGCAACAAACGAATAAAACACCGTAATAATTTGTCGAGCAAACACACAGCAGGTATTTAATTACACATTCAGACATTGATAAAACAAGGAGTACAGGAAAAGATACGGGAGGAAGTCTAAATAATGAGTGCAGGGGTGTGAGAAGAACACTAAACAGAACTGCATGATGAGAAGCAAGTGCCAAACCATGAAAAAGTGAAAGTTTGAACCCACCTTGGCTGGCACTCTACTGTACAACTATTGTAGGCCAAAGGCTGTCAGGCTGTTAGCATGAGCTGCTCCAAGCCATGGGTAAAACTTACTTCTGCTACTGCACCTTTCCCCTTGGCATTCAGTATTGTAGCAAGGATGGCAACATACCCACCGGTTGTCAGCAGGAGCTGATCTGTGGCCAGGGGAAGACATGGGCTCACCATATCGATGGAGCACATTCCTGGGTTATCCACAGTGGCACCTGCAGCCAGGTGGATTCATGGAACTGGAAACAGTAGGAAAAGCGACTGTTTTTATTTTACGGTAAACTTGTGTCAGTTGTACAAATGACAAAAGGCATTTAATTTTGTTATATTACCATATTTTGTTTATTATTATACTTAGTTATTTGTTTTATATGTTATTGATATTTGTTTATTGCATGGTTTTGGTGCAGAAAAGCTTTTTATTTTTTTTAAAAGTGCAATAAAAATGAATTATTCATTGATGTACGATAAAAATCAAAGTTCACAAATCAACAACATTTATCTATGGATAAAACCACTATTTTGTTTAAGTTTTAGCAAGTACAAGAATCTCAAGGTGTGGGCAACGATAAGCCTTGTGCATTTGAGCGAGTTAATCCATTGCAGCTCTGAAAACATCTTTTATTTCTCTCTATTGTTGTGAAAGCAGAGTTACAGCATGAAAACTAGATGTGGCAGATGCTAAGAACCTTACAGAATGATAAAGCCGCACAATTCATAAGCCCAGGATCAAATACGAAGCATCGTAAACATGTCTGGAATGTTCTTAGACCCTGACAGAGGACTGTGTAAATGAAGTGAATCCACACAAGGTTTTGTGTGAGCCCCTACATTCTTTCAGAAATGAAATGTGGGAATATTGTCCTTCAGTTCATGAATTATAAAGCGCAGCAGATGCCGGATGATCAATCACAGGCAACCACCCAATCAAATCTGAGTCTGTCTCCATCTGCTCACAGTGAAAATCTGGCCGAGAAACTCAGTTCTTTCTGAATAATTCCATTCCCACGTCAGCCAGAAAGAAAACTGCCCCTCGTTAAAATGCAAAGGTTTGATTCAACACAAAAACATAATAAAGACTTATAGTCTTAACTGGAAAGAAACTGACACCGGTATTTAAAACTTCATTTGACCTTCTTGGTTTTGTCTTGGAGGTTTATTTATATAACAGCAAACAAACTATGAAACGCATAGAAACAGTAACAAGAGAAGTCAAATACAGTCAGATCAAGCGAGGTAACTAAAAGTGGCCAATCTGACAAATAGAAATAGAAAATGGATTTAGATCTGGAATGTTTAAAAAAAGACTACAATACACAGTCAAGTATGTAAATCATTAGGTCTGTGAATAATTCCATTTATTCTTTCCACCCCAAAAAAATCGCAGGTGGTTTTTGTCTTAATTTGTTTTTGTCACAAAAGCGTTACAAGAAATTCAAGACTATTAATGTAGCTGACACGTGTGAGAGAATTTATTTAAATCATTATATTTAGTTGTTAAAGTTAATGTTAAATACTGTAAATAGTGCAAATGTATTGGATACAAAGATCAAATACGTCACCATGTGACCCAGAATGAATTTTGATCTCTTCTGTGGGTGTATGTAAAGCACCCCGCTTATAGAGGAGGCACTGCGATCTTCACTAGCGTTTATGATGAGTGTAATATTTTTGTTTATCTGTTTACATTAAAATAAATTGTTCAAAAAACAAATTTACACTTTGGCTCAAGAGTTGCAGCTGAGATGCGCCATTTCTTTCTTTTGGATTTTGCATCAATTACTGGGATATACCCTGCCTAGTTTTATTATTTTATGTCTTAACAGAGGCTGGTTGAAACATTTATGCTATGCTAACAGTGGATGATGTGCGCCCATAGAGGGTTCAAGTTCAGATATTTATCAGAAAAACTTTTTTTCTAAATGCATAAAAAATATCTTAACACATACGAAAAGTTTTCCAAGACTAGTGTTTATGGCTGTTTGAAAACATTACATGGCAAGTAACGTGTTTAACGGGAAATTAAGTTTTGATAAAAAACGATTTCATATTTGGCAGATTTTTAAATGCAGTTTTTCGTGTTTTGGAACCAAATTTCTCATATGTTCCCAAAAGCCTTATGTCATGAATAATGATGTCAAATAATCATCAGGGGTTGGTTATTTAGAGAAGAAGCCAAATCTTGAAATGCTCTGGAAAACTGACAGAAATTTCGCGATATCAATTGTTCCACACATTTTATCAGAATCTAAGAATCTAATTGACACACTTTCAGCATCAACATGGGTTAATGGTCAAACAGACTAGGATTTCTACGTAAATATCACTCCATAACTCATTATGTGGCATCAAATTACTTTTACTGAACATTGTAGTGCATTTTAAGCACATTGAAGTTAGCAAACTGCTTCTTAGTTGGATCTAACAAATGCTGCCAATATAAACTATATACACAAGCATGAAAATACATGCAAAAATATGAATTACCTTGAGCACCTTATGCAACATTCATCTAATTGTTGAAATGATGCAAAAGAGCAGTGATGAGCACACTACATACAGTAAAATATTAGATGTAACAATTTATATTATATATGCAATAACATATGTGCAAAATTAGCTGCCAGCACTTATGCATTTCCTTCAGAAAATGACAATATTTATTGATTTGTTTACTATGAAAAATGTATGTAAAGTGTAAAAGAAGGGAAACCTTGAAAAGGTTGGAGATCATTTCTGCAGATTGCAGGTTATATTTCAATTTCAGCAGGTCAAATGAACAAAAGCGTTTTAACATTTTTACATTCCTTTTGATAATGTAAAAGGTAAAAAGATTTATATTATTTCTGTTATATTCTCTCTAAAAAGGATACATCTGGAAATGAATAATATGGTAATTCAAATGGAAAATACTTAGATGAGAAGTTAAGAAATTTCATTCCACGCTGGCATAGTTTCAGCTGTAAAGAGCACATCATAAAATGTCTATTCAAGTTCAACCTGACCCTTCAAAAGTTCCACAAACTAAAAACTTTGTCGTTCTATTGCATGCAGCATGTCTGTATGTGATGGATTGGTCATTTTCCTAAAATGTCAATCTTTCTTTCAGATATCCATGACACAACACATTTATTTTCTTTACTCATATCTTCTTTTTCAGGGTGTGGTGGTTCTGCTAGTGCAGTGTTTGGGTGAAAACATGCCACAGAACAACATAGAAATTGACACCAATATTCGCTTCAAAAAGGAATTTACCTGGAGGAAGTCCAACATGGAAGCCCTTCTCATGTCACTTGCCATCCCCACATTTTCCATTTAAAAGTGAACTAAAGAATGTTCGTCCGTTTTTCTGAAGTTGTTTTTTTGTTGTAGAACAAAACAACATTCACAGCATTCAAAAGCAATCCATATGAAGAACAAGAGAAAACAATGAATCTAGCACAGATTATAAACTAGAAGAACATCAGGGGTCAAACATCACAATCAGGACCACATGCTCAAACTTAACTTTTAGAAGTCTGGAGCCTTTTTGAGCGTTTTTTTTTTTTTTTTTTGTCGTTTGTTTGTTGTCTGCTTCAATTCACTTTTTGTGCAGTTTAGCTTTTTTGGTGCCAGAACTTTGAAATACACAATCCCACATCACAAGTCTTGTACTTTCAAGGGTTATTGCTTCTTTCCACCACTAGATGGCACCGATTTGGGGTCTGTAAAATGAAACTGAAAGACAAACATTTGATCACAGTTTAATTGGAATTACCTGGCAAATTATGTCATAAAATAATAGGTTGGTTGCATCATTCCTTCTTAATTCGAAACAACAGTGTCATTGGCATAAGCACCAGGGCGAGCAGAGACTTCTAAGGGTTAAGAAGAAACATTCTAAAGATTGTCCTGTAAATGGTATACCATCTAGAGATAGAGCCACACAAAAGCATTTGCTTAAAAGTCTTTCTTAGTACAGCACCTTGAATAGAGTTTGAAGCGTGCTTTATAAATAAACCTGCTTGCTTTCCCTAGTATGAAAACTAGAATGAGAAAGGGATTGAAACTTCCACTGAAGAAGCTCCCTAGGGACAAACCCCAAACAGTGCAGCTCTATCGCTGTGACACAATTAAACTCAGGGGCTCAGATGTCATTATAGCGAAGCAGATCTCATCCAACATCTCTGTGACCTTCAGTGTCTGTTCAACCTCTTGCCAACCGTCTCATCCTGACCTTTCCCAGCCTGCTCCGGCTCTTATCTTTCATATTACGTGATAAAACCTTACTCGTTTTGTGCTCGTTTTCACTGGCTGAACAGAGGAAGAAATAGCATTGTGGTATCAGTTGTAGAGGAGTCATGTGATCAATGATGCATCTCCCATAGATGCCCTGACAGTGATTGAGTTTAATGTCAGTACGGCTCCATTGTGAGTGTGATAAAGAGCGGAGGCATTCGGTGTGATTAGCACCTCTCCCTTTCTGTTTCTTACTGTGCTGTGTTAAGGAGACTGTCAGGATGTGTCATTTCCGAGAAGGCTTCTGAACGACTCAGAGCTTCTTCTTCTTTTTTTTTTTTTTTTTTTTTTTTTTATATGAAGAGCTCCAGTTTACTCTGAAAAAAGTTTCGTTTACAGGAAGACAGATAATATTATGGGTTACTAATTTTCATAACAAAGTTTTGTTTTCATATGACAGATGTTTTCATATAACAATGTGTTGTAGCTCCTAAGAGCATTTTTACAAACAAGGTTGACCACTGGAATTTCGAAAACATGCCAAAATTTGAAGATCAGGCACAAGATCATTTTCACAAACTATGTGGATGCTTTGGGTAAACAAAGCCTTAGTTCCTTACTGGCAGGGTAGGCTATTTCTGAAACCAATGTTTACATTTTAACTGTAACAAAACAATCCTACCTTTACATTTTCTGATAACTCTGGTGTATGTGTGACAAGGGTGTACGGGTATATATATAAATAAATATATTGTGAGGGGATGCAGAACGCCCATTTAAGTGTGACGTAGCTTCGAGCACTCTGGCTGTCCATGGCCTCGAAGTCCTCGGCCCATAAAGACGGGCCCAAAACTCGAAGGCTGGAGATCGCCGAGGAGACCAGCCACAAATGGATCCCACATCTCTGGCCAGGAAACCATGCATCACTGAGTGTGAAGAACTCCGAGCACACTACACTTGCACCTGGTGTGGTGTTTCCACCTCTGGATGGAAGCTGTGAATTTATGCCATTATTTATTTTTTTCCATGGACCAGTTTGCATTAATTACATCAGGACAGGGGGGTTTAAAAGAAAACGGGGAGTAAATGAAAGATGTAGGTGAGAGAGAAAGATTCAGGAATGGGATGCGCTCACCTGACCTGGTCATCATCATCTCCTACCACCACTGAGTGACTTTTTATTATTTACTTTGGTGCACCATTTAAAATAAAAGCTCTGTGTGGTCTTGAACAGTGTCAGTGTGTCCGTGTCTCTCTTGTTAACCTGCAACATTCTATATATACTACCATTCAAAATTTTGTTGTCACTTAGAAATTTCCTTTTTATTTTTTGAAGGAAAAACGTTTTTTTTTTTTCAGTGAACACTGTTTCACTCTAGCGTTAAAGAGATAACTATTCTAGCTGTAAATGTCTGGTTTTTGGCGTATCTACACTGCTAGACTACTATAAACAACATTAAGCAAACAACTCAAATGTTTTTTTCCAGCAATTTACAGCTTAATAGATTTTGGGAGGTATAGTAGATTAAAAAAATGAATCAGGCGAAGTGGAATTGGAAGGGGTCACTAGAAAAGAAAAGTCCTAGTCCCTGTTCGGAAGAATTCTTATACAAACAGACCTTGATACGAGTTAGCAGAGAGACATAGATCTCCCACTATATGCCATAACCCTCCTGTTTTGCAGATCAAAGAAGCGCATGCAGGGGACCCTTGCGGTGGTAAGGATGCCTTGCAGATGAGAGTTTCTCACTGACTTGGAGTACAGTTGCTTACTGGGGAAGACTTGGTGAGTGGCTTGGAGGAATGTTGATGGTTTTCTGGTTTGCTTGTGTTTAAATAGGTAAGTGGTAATGATCTGGAGTGGTAGCATCTGTGGCTAGTGCAGATAGCTCCTCCCGAAACTTGTCATAAAATTTCACTTTTAAATTAGTTTTTAGTGAAAACAAACAAAGGTCTGTTTGGACGCAAATGTTTGCTGACCCTTGGTTCAGAAGAGGAGATAAGGGGCTGTGATGAGTGACTCTACATCTGATAACTTCAGTCTTTTTGAGACAATACCTTGCCTTGATTGATGAAAGTTGCTCACTAAAGGTCTGCATGGAAGGCAGCATCACAAGCTGTGTAGTGATCTATTCGATAACGACCAGAAGCTAACAGCACTAAATTTGCAAATGGTCACAAACACTGGGAGAAAAATGCAAAGATTGTTTCCCTGGCGGAGCTCTGATCTAATTATCTGCAGATCTGAAGGAGGGATTGAACAGTAGAATCAGAACCGCCGCAGGCTGCTCGGCTTAATCTCCAATAAATCCCACCAACACATTGGAGCATCGCATCTTTATAGTGAGAGATAAAATCACCCGCTGAGGGCAACAGGTGACAACGAGAGGGTGTGAATCAAGCGTTAAATTCAGATTGCATGTACACTGCCAACAATAACAGCGAAAGCCTCCTTCTGATAAGCTGCGATGCTCTTTTATTTCACAGTCCAGCAGAAATGACAATTTAATTCTTTTTTTTCACAAACATAACAGAAAGGAGCAAATTATCCTGCCAAGGTAAACGTTTGTAAGCATTCACTGTTAGCATGTTGAGTAACCAACACTGCAGCTGCAAAATGTTTAAGTGTATGCTTTTGATTTTTCATCTAGATAAGCAAACATTAGCGACAAATTTCAAAGATTCTACTTAATTGTTAGCTATTGGTTACGCATCAGATTCATTTTACATTTTAACATTTAAGAAAATATCATATTTGAAGTTAAGGTATGGCCTGGTTTCCATGGTATGGCTTGCAGTAAAACTCTTTTGCATGCAACTTAACAACTCTAAAGCTGTTTTATTCATGAATACAAGATCATACATTTGTGTTGGCATTAATTGATGCAAATTATTGTTTCATTTTCTTCCATTAGGTTGAAGTAATTCAATAATGATTACATGCGAACATTGTTCTGTTGAAGGACTGAAGACATCAGTCTGTTCAATGTCTACAGAGAAGGAAGTCAGCTTTCAAAACAGCCTAACAAGGAGTAAGAGCAAGCAAGTTTCTCACGAGAATGAATAAAGTGGTGATTCTGCATGAATACCTGTGAAATCTGAAACATGTCAATGTCAGAGTATAAAATTATAAGTTGCCACCGACATCATGAACGAATTGACATGCGATATAATTACAGGCTCCATTAGAGGTTTGCAGGGACAGGAAATAACCAGCTTTTCATTCAGATCACAACGAGTGCTGACAGCCCAGTTTGACGAATGTGAAAATTACAAAGCTGGAGAAAATGAGAGGAATATTGGTTCGTAAAAGAAATGATTTATAACATTTACTGCATTTACAGAGAACAAAAGAAGGATGTTTGTTTGTGCCTTCCGAATAAATTTTTCTATAATTTAATTAAAAGATGTTTCAACTCAGGAGATACATGATACATTATCTGACCTCAGTGAAATGGGGACCCTTTAGCAAATGCCATCTGATTTTTTTAAAGCATGGGACTGAATGAGGAAAGCTGTGATTCACTATTAGTATCGATTAATTGTATGTAAATGTGATATTATTTATCCTTGAGTGAGTCATAGAGTTTCTCCACATCTGCTGTAAAACTGTAAACCTCCATCTAATCACCCAATCGCCTATTCGACCAGAAGAGTCATCCCCTGGAGCATGATCGCCTTCGCCGGCTTGCAGTACATGCAGAGGCCATCGCATTGCCTGATGGTGTATACTCATCCTGACTCCAGCCTGTTGGGTTGATACTTACCTGAGACTTGATCTGTGCTTCTGTGAGCTGCCTTTCTTCCTGAGAAGAACCGAACCAAGATTTCCCAGTGTGCGTTGTTCAGTCTGCTCAGGACTCCCATGGGAAATAATGAAATGAAATAAGCCTTAAAATACAAACATTCTGTTCGATTTCAAATTTCCGCTTGTCCTTTTTAAGATACAGTCTTCATTTTAGAAACTGATTGTATATAGCAGGTGTTTAATGCAGAGAGTTTCAGACATCTACTGCCATCTTCTGTTGAAATATAAAATAGCTTTTTGTATGTGTGTATTTCATACCGTGGTCACCAGTTCTTGAAGGCTGCATGTTACTTTTGTTATGACAGATGCTGTGGGCCAGTGAAAATTTCAACATGGGTCCACTTTGAACATGTCTGCACTAAGAAGCTGTTTAGAAGGAAGTCTGGAAGGACCTTTAGAATTGAGGGTATAACAACAGTGTGTGATTAATTTCTTGAAGTTGCGCATGATAAAAGATGCAACATTCATTAAAAAGATTAGGGTTCCCCAAGAACCCACAGGAATATTTCAACCCTGTAGCTTAAGCAACCTCCACTCGTTCTCTGTAAAATGTGTCCATGTGCGTGTGTGTGTGTGTGTGTGTGTGTGTGTGTATGTATATATATTCATTTCAAGTGGAAGCTATTGATGGACCAGCACTGAGCAGTTTCCGTCCATCTCAGCTCCGCCCATTTCATAAATATTTGCCAGTTTCCGTCCGATGGAATATGCGTCTTTACAATTTAGTGCTCTTACACCCACACAGATCAATGATTGAGCAACCCTTGATGGCCTCGCTAGCACCACTTCCCACAGTTACCAAGTATCCATTTCTATGTTATCCTACTAAGAAAATAAAGCTGAAGTAAAGGTAGAAGCATTGGCAGAGACCTCAGAACGATTGCTGCTCTTCTAGAAAACCCACTATGATATCTTTTTGTTTGTGTTTATGACTATTGGTGACTGTATAAAACATAAATATCAAGCAATAACAAATATATCAGAGAAACAATATGCCGCTGATGCAATCCACTCTGTTCTAGCTTGTTAACCTTGCAGCTTTCCTTTCTTTCATTGCATCAGCTCACCAGGATATTATAAAGCGCTCCAGAAATAAACCAATGATCCCGAATGGGCGCTGGGTTGAATTCCTGCTCCTGTCAGGTTTGTGCAGTTCTCAGTGTTCCTTAAGTGTCAGTAGTGCTTATGCATGTGATCTGTGAGAGGAATGTGATTCTCCTGTGTCTTTAATGACAGCTGGAAGCCCATTGTTGAGAGGAAAGAGACCTGTCGAGCCTGGGGCGATGCTCTCACCTCAAAGAATACAGCGAACCCTTGCACAGCGGCATCTTTACTTATGCAATTACAATCCCCAGCGAGCCTGAAGACAGAGGAATACATGTCTTTCCCAACTGAATTACTAAAATCTTACAAAATGCTACTTTGTTACCGTCATGTCACCCTGAATGGTTAAAAGGTTAAAAGTAAAAGAGTTCCAAAATAAATGTGGATAAACTTTGCTTTGAAAGTTTCTAGTGGTGAAAACAGTTGAAGGGCTGGGGTTTGGAATTGCAGTGAGGATTGGGATTAGGTGACCCTACGCCTGAAGTTAGGACTCCAAATGAGGTTTTTAGATGTTGTGATTGGGTTTGCATTCAGGAGTCAGGAGGGATTGGGTTTTATAGGAAAGTTGGGGTTTGTTGGATGTATTTTATTCAAGTGAGTAATTGTATTGGGTTCTTGTACATCACGTATCTCGGTTGCTGCTTGCCAAATCCACCCTTTTTAGGACCACTGAGGGGCCATTGCTGAACTTATGTGGATCTTGAAGAGAGTCTTTAGTGAGATATTGATAGAGATAACCGAACATGGTAGGTGATAGACAAGAAACCAGGTGAGTTAGCTCCATTCCGAATGTAGAAGTGTAGATCTGACACCAGACCAGATAATCCTGTTATAAAGATGCATATTGGAGTGTTTGTGGCTTTTTATAAAGTAGGTTACCGTGCTGATTGGTGACCTTGTGAGATCTGATGCCTTGAGAATAAGGCAGTCAATTGCGGACATCTTTTCTCCCATCATTCTGTCTTTTTCCATTGTCAGGTTAGTTGTTTTACGCCCAAAACAACATTTCCCATTGAGTCAAGATCATTCGATATTATTGAGTCCAGAAGAAGTTACAAAAACCTATAGGAAAAGATTCTGGTAACTCTCAAGCTGGGGGTCCTCCATGCCTGGAGTTTGCATGTTCTCCTCGTGCTTGGTGCTACATGGAGTTTCCTCACACAGTCCAAGGATATGCTTCAGTTTGGGGGCGAACGTGAGAGTTGAAGTGGGCCTTGTGAGGAATTGAAGAACTGTCCGGCGTATACCCTGTATTTTGCCCAATGTGAGCCAGAGACCATCAACAGAACCCTGTGAGCCTAATCAGGATACAGTGGCAAAAGAAACTTAATGGATTTGCAAGTATTTATTGTGCACAATTTATTTTAGATATAAATGTTTGGTAAAATGAAAAGTAAATGCAGTTTGTTCAAATTCCCTTTACTGTGGGGCAAAGCCGAAAATGACAATTACTTTAATTTGTATGAATTATTTGCAATATGCACTAATGCACTGGTAAATTGATTGATGGACATGTTTTATTGGCTTTTCATTGTTGGTTTATTCTATTCAATTAACTGCAATCTACTAAAACGGACAATAGAGTGATTATCAGTTAAATTATGCATGCACTTAAACGTTGATGGCTTTTTCTTATTCTCACAATTGTTTTCATGAAAACAGTGAGGATGCTTAAACTCATTATTCTTTTGTTTTCACTCTTAAGTCTGCATTGTCTGTGGCTCATATTGTGCTGCTAAATGTCTTTATTTGGCCGTTCTTAGGGTAGGTTTGATATTTAAATTCCCTGCTGGCTGTTTGCTTCTCATTGTGCTCATAATTAATCACTGTTTGACTTCACACTATCTCTGAATCCAGAGAGCTTAAATCCACTTTCTAGGGTTTGACAGAACAGATTCTAATCATGTGAGTCCATGCTTTTATTTAAATCTATTTAAAGAAAAGAAATGAGCTGTTCACTACAATGATAAATAAATTATTATATGTGTGCATTTCAGTGTTCATCCAATGTTTCTCAGAAAATGCATTGGTTAATATGGGTGCTATATGTAAACTAGGTATAAACATTGCAATCAAATTCATTAATTTCTTTATCCGTTAATCCGTTCATTATTCCGTTCAAATGATAATGCATTAAGGAAATGTTATATACCTCTAAAAATATCGAGGAGAAAGAGTGTCCTCAAACATACCTCCACAGTCTAAAACAAACCTTTTATATCTTTCAAACATCTTGGTTACAATGTTGTCCAAAGTAATCTACGCTAGTTGCATCTGCCATCGGAAGTTCATGTGAGGAAACCATCAGATCTCTGTAAGGGTAGCCGATTGATTCCTGTGTTGGACACCAAGAACTAACACTGTGAACGAACAGACAGTGCTGTGGCTTTCCAATCTGGCCTCTGCAAGGATGTCGCTTTGTGAAAGAATGGGTTCTACTGGTACTTCTTCCAACATCCAAAACCATGCTTAAGCTTTGTTGATGTTTTTGTATTCTCTTCTTCATGAGGGGAGCAGTCTAACCAGGGATGCCCAGATGTCCCTCTCCCCAGACACTTTCTACAGCTCATCAGGGGGGACAGAGAGGCATTTCCAGGTCATTTGGGAGACATAGACTTTCTAGCCTATCATTGGTCTTCTCCAGGGACTCTTCTTAGAGGGGCATGCTCAGAACGACCTCCGCAGTGAGACGCCTAGGAGGCATACCTGAGCCACCCATGCCTGGCTTCTCTCAGCAGCTCTCTTCGACTGAGCTCGTCATCCTATCTCCAAGGGAACGCACAGCTACTCTGTGGAGGAAACTCATTTGGGCCGCCTGTATGCGGGATCCATGAGCCAGCAGAGCTCATGTATGATTTTTCTAATAATTTAAATGTTACTTATAATTACAACAACTTCATTTCAATACTCAACATTTTGTGTTTTAAAACTTCACTAAAAAAATACATATGACCTGGCTTCTATGGTACGCCAACAAACTATAGGAATGTATTTAAAGTGGACAATCATGCACCAACACAGCGGTGACAGCTGTTTAAATTTAAATTATACTCAAAAAATACTCATTTCAGAGAATCCAGTTCAAAGTCATGTCCCAGAAACGCATAGCAATCAGCAGCACTCCCCTCATTCGCCCTTCAGCCAATCACTCACCTCATAGCCCGACTCATAAGCACCCTCTTCACTCCTGTTTTTATCTGGACTATAACTCACACTCGACTGACTCACTCCTGCGACTCACCCCTTGAGATGCTCACCTGTTTGATACCACCTTCTCGTCCATGCTTTGGGCTCATGGCTCCATTGTTCATTCTCTTCCTTCTGCAGCCTGGAACATACTTACCTGCACTCATCACTGAGGGCCTCCTTCGGTGAACAATCTACTCCTTCTGTCGTCGTATTTGTGGTGAACCATAATGCGATATACCTTTGCCTGATTTGTGAAGTAACATTGTTGTTCTTACTGCCATTGTGTCAATAAATATAAAACATGAATTCCTAGAGCTGGTGTTCAGTATTTTTTTTTGCAGCTTGATGATTGAAAAATAATCAAGCAAAGTTGAATGCATCATCGCAATTGAAATGATTGCCTAAAACTTTCAGAAAACTGCCATGCATAAAAAAAATAAATCAGTGCAACAACACAAACATCTTTCACTTCTGTCTCAGCACAGAGAACCAGCTCTACACCAAAAGAGATACAAACGCCGTTTGATACCCCGGCTGCGCAGTGTTTGTGGGATTAAAAAGGGAGCAGGTGAGAGCACAAAGAATTAAATACGGATGTGTGAGGGTTGATCGAGACAGGGAGAAAGCGGGAGGCCACAAATAACCCTTTCAATGGCCAATCGTATTTTACCTCCTCATTAGCAGAAAGCAGAATGCTGCAATTACTTTGACGGAGTGGCACGTCTGGAGTGAGCTGAGAGCCCATATGAGATGTGTGAGTCTCTGCCCACTCACTGCCTGCATTTCATATGATTCGAAAGAGAGAGAGAGCGAGGGGGGTTATGGGCTAGGCAGACAGCTCTTTTTAGAGATTTCAGATAGCTTGAGGTTTGGCCTTGTCTGGACACTAAATAATGCTTCTAAAGTGAATAATATAATGTGTATGACTAACAGTGTCTTTCTTCCGCCTGTTCCTGAAGGAAGCCTTCAGATTACATTTGGAAAAATTCTACTTTAAAATTCAAAGGAATCACAAAGAATTAGATTCTTTCAATATTCATAATCATAACCCATTTTAAAAGACTCTGGACGCAAGGTATAACAGAAAGTATGACTATTTAGCTTTAAACAATGAAGATGCTAACATTTAACAAAACTGCATTGAGAGAGGGGGGGGGGGGGTTAAAAGAGCCAAGAAATTCTTTCAAAGTTCAAAACAGGAGAGAGAAAGAGAGTCTCATTTAAAGAGCTAGCACATTCCTAGTTGTGATGTAACTTCCTGTTCTATCTCAGAACAATAGGATTTTAAATATGTTTTCTATTACACCTGCTAAGATATATCTTTATTAAGGACATTGTATCTCCAGCGGCTGCATATTAAACAAACACAACAGAAGGGAAGAAATCTAAATAAACTAAAAATAGAACATAAATGACTCTTGATGTACTTTCCATGTATGCTATTGCACATAGAATTTATATTGTACATAAAGTCTGATCTTGCATCTAGATGCTAGTGATATTGCACATATGAAAGTTGCGAGAACAACTGCGCAATGTATACTGGCATGAACAGGTTCTATTGTTTTTCTATTGTTCACGACATCTTCTAAAATGAAGGGGGAAAGGAGATAGAGTTTGATTGCAACAGGGACGATTGATGTCCTGTGTTGTTCAGTTTTATGCCGTTTTGGTCAGTCTATAATACTGAGATGTTTCTTCAGCATCCTCCTCTCAGATACCTCCACAAGAGACTCCAACTCCAAATGTTTTCTGTAACATTTCAACTTTGAGTTTCAATAAAGCTTTAAACGTTTGGCCCCTGCCCCGGATTTTTTTAAACTATTACCCAAGCCTTGCAATTATAATCACTAGAGACACTGTCAAATGCAACATGATGAGGCAAAAAAAAGGCAAACCTCTCCTAAACCTTACAGAAGGTTCCAGGTTTTTTTTTTTTAAGCTACTTTGCAAAGACGTTTGTACTTCCAAGGGTTATCCCTTGTTTTATTATACTAGATGGCATTGATGGGAAGGATTTCTGTAAAACGGAGAGACATTTGTGCAATTTCTCACATTTTGATTTCAGTTACCTTGTAAATTGTGTGTCATATCTCTTGTTATATTTGTAATTAAAACTATAATATTGGTGAGTTGCATCATTCCCCCTTAAATCTAAACACGGGTGCATGCAGAGATTTCTATGGGTTAAGTCCAAGCCTGACTAGATCTTCAGATTAAGTTCATCTCACTTGTCTCCAACATTATTGTTCATAACATATATTTACTTGTTTACTGAAGGACCAACCTCTAACTTATCATCTTACATATCAAGTACAGCATCTGTTGGTCTTGGACATGAGGAAAACAAAAGATTTGGGGCTATCTGCAACCCTCATCCAGTGTTTTGGTTACTTTATTTAAAATATGTACCCTGCACTTCCATTTTAACCACCGCAACTGCTATAAATCATCTGTTCAATTAAATTTATGCACACTGTAACCACTTAATTAATGATTTTGTATCTCCTGCAAGTGTCCATCATTCCTTTGCATGCCTGCTGGAGGTCTGATAAGCAAAACGAAGTGTTAATAAGAAGAAAGATCCATGCAATCTTCCCCTCGGCTCATGTTTAATAAATGCTAACGTCTCCCTAAAGCACAGCCTCCCTTTGGCCCTAATTGCTGAATGAATTTGAAGAAGTAAGGAGAGAAAGCCAGAGAAAAATGCCTGAAAGTTATGGCACGATGTGCCATCTGTTCTCAAGGTCAGCGGGCACCTCACAAACACATCCGTCATGGCCCCAAACCTGATAAACAACACAAATTACTCCGCTGCTACCACATTGTTAGAGCGCATCCAGAAAGCTCCTGCTGGTTTCAAACACTTGCATTCGCTGCAGGCTGCGGTGGAGTCGACGATTGAGGATGATGCCCAAAACAAGTGCTTTTGAAATTACACCACATAACAATACTACTGCCAACGACTCTCCACTCAAACAGTTCTACATCCTCTCTGTTTATGCAAATGCAGCCTTGTGTGCATCCAGCATTGTCTGTGCATTTCAGTGTAATGATGTTAGCACTTCACTGGTGACACGTGAGGGTATTTTAACGGATAAACTCAAGATAGCACGCTGTTTGCTCCCTCGTGAGCACTTAGCATCAGCAGGATATTTATGGATGGATGTTTTCACCCTGCAATAACAATCACCCCGAAAAAAACATGATGTCATTTATATAATTACAGCACAAGAGTTCAGATTCAGATCCTAGCAACTGTGTTTAGTTAGTGTTTTTTTTGCTTTGGTTTTAAATATCCTGAAACAAAGAAATTGTTACATTTCTAAATAAATCATAGGAGATATTTCTTGGTTAGATTTGCCACAGCTTAGTTAAAGGGGCCGTATTATGCAAAAATCAAAATTTTCTGACATTCCTAGCGTCTTTTAGTGTCGTTCACTTATCAAAACATTCAGGTTTTATCCAGAATCTTTCAAACATGTTTGTGTAGTCTTATATTCCTTTTTTGTGAGGTGAAAACAGCTTGATGTTCTTTGCAACACCCATAGTTCCTAGCACCGCCCACTGACCAACCAGGTTAACCACTAGTACAGCTCATCTCTAAGCAGATAAGGTGCTCTACCTCACTCAGAAAAAAGAACAGCAAATCCGCGCAGAACAACAGAAAGTGTTGTTTTTTGTGTGTGTCAATTGTATTTTAATAGGCATTAGGGTTGTTTACATTATTATTGTCTAAATATTGTTTAAATAAATCTTGCACATTTTCCATAATTACTGATATATTTAACTGAAATATCTTATCCAGAAAACCAATGATTTATTTAGAAATAATCACAATATTTTCATGATGTTATACCTTGAGGTAGCTAGCTGTTTGTTGATCTAAATGGATCTGTCCATTTGAGACAATCTAGTGCTTGGGAAATACTCTAGTTGCCCGTTTAGCCAGTCAACACCTCTGTAATCTTCACCACGGTGTTTTTGGAGCCATTGCTTCTTCAATTCAGTGCCTTTTCTCATTTGGCATGGATCGACTTTGTTGCTCCAGCAGTTCTGCAGTAAGAGATGGCAAAATACATTTAGAGAAACTAAAATAATGCATAAGGCTTCTTGCTCTTTCTGTTGCAAACAAAAATGTTTTGATTAACTGCAGTGTATTACTGACCTTTCCAGAAAGGCTGCTGCATGTGTAAATCAGCAACTAAAAGAAACTCCTGTAAAGTTACAGCTGTTCAAATGACTGTTTCAATGTCTATCTGCTTATTCTTATGATTCTGGTGCATTGCAGCAAAGCTGGATCAAAAATCATAACGGGCCAAATTAACAAATTAATCAAAATGTATTTATTTATTATTTTCAAGTTCTTTTTAAGAATCACTGGTACTTTGGGTGCAAAAGGGTAATTATCACTTTTCGTTTGATGAGATCTGGTACTTTTTTAAGCATAACTGAGAAACAGCTATACAATGATGGTAAAATAGCAAACATTATTTCATTGTTGGTTTCCTCTGAAAATCTAATTGCTGCAATATTACAGTCAGACACTGGTCAACTGTTCAGAATTTTTCGAACACTGCCAATTTTGAGTAACAAGGAAAGTTAATGTTGCAATTTATAAATAGATATCAATCATTAACAGTTTAGTAATTTAATTTAGTTTTTAAAGTCTTGATTGCTTTGGATTTACAACAAACAATGAGTATTTTCACAGTGATATATATTGGGCAAAGCAATTAGTAATGCAATCAGCTAACTAGTGAGTAGTACACAATTTGAAAAAAAAAAGTGATGGTGGCAGTCGATTCGCGCTATAATTAAAATGAGTATTCAGCATTGAGCTTGTTAAACATGGGGCCCAGTTTAGTGATGAAACATCTTCATGTAATCCTGTACATGCTTTAAGACATGGGAGCACAGTAAATAGCAACGCAGTCCACATTTCAACCGCCATTACACTTTATTGACAAAGAGTGACTTTACTATATCTCATATCTTTATTTGATATAAGGTAAATTTGGAGCATTTGTTGATTGAAAACCTCCACCTACTGTACCAGATGCACAGTAAAATCCCTCTACAGAGCTAGTGCTGCAAAGATCAATAGTATAATGCATCAATTTGAAAGATCTTACTTGCATTCAGAGATATCTACTGGCGAAGCTGAGTACATTTGTGGTGAAATGTAAAACATGAAACTCTTGGAGAAAAGAAAGAAACCTGGTGATAGCATAATGTACCTTCTGAGGACAAGAGAAGAAAGATGTCTTTGAGGGACGAACACAATGGTTCTAAACATAAATGCAGTCTGGAAACAGAAGTTAACATAGTATCACATAGCAACTGGATTTTACCACAGAGTTCCTCTGCAATCCACATTCCGTCACATTGGGAGACTATCATCAGTTTCATGATAAAGTCATACTATTATATCACAGGAAGTAAGTAATAAAAAGCCTTAGTTCAATCCCTTCCCACACACAATCTTTACTAGATTCACTAAAGATGACAAAATGCAATAGAAGAGGTAACACTGGATTAATCTTCTACAATCAATAGAATCTTATAAAATAATAAATGCTTATATTTGTTGCCAGGAAACAACATAGATTTAGGGTCTCTTGTTCATTGTTTCGTTCATTATTTGTTTATATCAATGGCTCTTATTTGTCTCTCTGAGTTTTCCTTGCAAGAAATAGAAGAGGTTAAAAGGTCATTTCCGAAGTAACCTCATGCCAGGCACTACGTGATTTATAACTGGCTCTATATCTATGAGTATTTTATGGCCACCTTGTGGGCTTCCGATCCATCACTCCTGCAGATAAAGGCGAGTTTCCTGGAGGTCCGCCAGGTCAAGGTCCAGATATAGAAATGGCACTGGTAAATATCTGAGGTGTCCTTGGACATGTCTATTGGTAGGTCACTTTTTCTTGTTCTATTTTGCAGACTGGATTCAAAAGTCAAACGTATCTGGATGGATCGATACCCTTCATTTCACGAGCTCACCATATACAAGGCACGTTGTCCGGACGCGGATTAAGTCTGTGTTATATGCCCAAGTGTGGACATGGGGAGGAAGTTGGGGTGAAGCTCAGACAAAGTCGACTAGGAAGAGGTAGGACTGGCTTAAACAGTGATGTAAGCTTAACAATTTGATTGGAAATACTGGTGTCACGCATTATTATTCCTCCTGAAACTTGTTATAAAAATTAAATCCTGTAAAAAACATTGATTCTTAAAAATTAATTTGTTATTATTGTAGGCAGGTGTTTGTAAAATAAAAAGTCACATATCTGTATTTATGGTAAATATATCCATCATTTTTTACAGTGTAATAATATTCATAAATCCAACTCAAAATCATGACCAAGTTATTTTTAGATAACTTCATGATCAATGATCAAGTTAAGTTTTTAGAGTTAACTACAGTTAACCAGAGATTTTTTTTAAAGTTAACTAGAGATTTTTTACGATTAAACTCTACTCATTAGGGGTTAGTAATTCTCAGTATAAAACTGTGCTAAATAATAACTATAACAATTATTTTAAATTCTCTCAAGACAACATATGAGTGTTAAACATGATATTCTGATGTCATATGTCAAATATAAACACAAATAATATAGATTAAGGTTTAATGTAAAGCAGACTTTAGTCAGTCAAGAAATAAACGCCCGAAATGTGACATTTTTTGAGAAATTTGCTGAGTAATCAACAGTTACTCACATCCATTAAATGTTTAAAACTCTCTAAAACTTTATTTGTGCCATCAAAGGTCAAGAGCCAAATCCCAAACTGTGATGGATTGAGCCAGATGGTGCTGAGGGGCTGATGTGCAGAGGGTTATGTATTATTTCTGCCCAGTTTTACCCCAATACTTCCACGTTGGCACAAATCAATGCCAGCCTGCATGCCATTCTCCCCCAATCAGTCTAGATGACAGCTGACTGTTTGGCTCAGCAGCGGGTTAACAGAACAGACATCAGTAACCTCCACCCAGCAAGCTTTATTCATTCTAATAAACCCGCCTACATGCAAGACACCACTTCTCTTAATTAAATTAAGATCATTTTTATTGACTTAATTGTTTGAGACAAGCCAGAGAGTTCCTGGCTGATGGCACAGATGATGGAGGATGAGTTATTAATGTGTTTTGTAATTGAAGTGGATGTCTGATGAGGTGTGGTGTATAGTGGCTGCTCTGATGAGCTATGGAAGAGTTCACCCGACCCCCGGTGGTTTCTGTTTTACTGTACAATATATCAGTATATCAACTATTCATTTGGACACACTTTCTGTTCATACAAACGTTTTATCCTCCAAACACAAATGAAATGTGTCTGACTAATATAGCAACAAAAATAATTCCCAAACTCAATATTTCAGCTAATTTATTTTTGATGCTCCAGTTTTACAAACTTACAGATAATTTGTTTCACATGCTTCGCAGAACTAGCATTTCCTAAACTACTACTACTCCCTGAGAGTCTGAACAGTGTTTTTTTGCATTGACTTCTTGATCTGTGAAGCATTGTGGGAGAAATTCTTCATAGGAAGAAAGCAATGGTTATAATGAATATGAAATTTATGGAATACACAATTTAAGGATTCATAAATTCAACAGTACTTACATCCCTAATGGTCATGAAGTACATCTAGATTTAAAATGTATAACCTAAATCATTTCAGATGCACCCTGTGTGTCACTTCACATACAGGATATGAAAGAAATGCAAAGGTAAACCATGCCAACTGCTCCATTAACAAAAATGGATTCATGTAAATAATCCAGATAAATGTAATTTTAATGAAACTTTAAACATTTATTTTATTTCCTTCTCATGGATGATCTAATTAAAGGGTGCTCCTTCACTGCCGGAACAACTGTCCACCACATGCATACATAGAAATGAAGTTATAGTATTTTGTCTTTTTTTTGCAAATTAAATTATAGACTTGGTTGAAGTTGCAGTTAGAGTTTTATCATCTAGGAATACAATTATTTATAGTACAAGAAAACATTTGAGCTTCAACGTTCCTATTAATTTAAAGCAAATGTTGTCTTATTTTGATTTAAATCAATTTAGGGAAACAAGCACACCTTGTCAATGAACTTATTAACTCAACACTGGGGTGATATATTCTTTTTTTAATAAATGTTCATGCTGAACAGTGAAGGATAATTTAGGTATCTCCCAACAGTTTCATTTTCTCTAACTATGGAGTGTATTATGTTATAATTATTTGAGTATTAAGTGTAATATTAAACTGATAGAATAAATGAGTGATAATTGTGTATTTCTTTTGTTACTTGAATTTAATCAATAGGATATTTTTATAGACCTGTGTTATCACCTCGAGTGTCTTTTTCTCTGTGCAGAGGATTAAGACAGTCCACCATTACAGGAAGTGAACGGCTCACGTCCAAAAGGCCAGACGCAAACGGAACTACATCCCAACTAATTTGCATTTTTTAAGAACATATATAAGGACATGCCACGAGGGAGGAGCTAGACACTCGTTGCTGTTGTGTAATACAGTTAGTTCACCCAGATATATCTGTAATGTGTTATTCATGAAACTCTTAGTAAATATTTGGACTTCAAGCCCTCTCCTGTCTTCTCTGGAATATATTATTATATATTCCCTTCAACATTCAGATATGATTGTTTTTAATAAAATCTTAAAGACGATTTGAGAACCGTTGATCACCCCTGATATACTGTATACCTGTATAATTCTCAAAGCTCCACTTCTCAGTTCAGTTCCAGTTGTTTCACATCCTGTTCATGTTAAATGGTGCCTCGGATGATCCGGGTGAGCAACACAGGTATCACGGCTAATTACTTTTCATTATCTCCCTCCCAGGTGACATTTATCTTTGAGGGAATCTGTCGGCATCTCTCCTTGTACTACACACCCGTACCATGCTTTTAATTAATACAATTACCATCAAGGACACGGAAGAAGATGAGTTTAATCACAGAGGGGAATTAGTTATTAAAAACCAATTGTTTTCTAAATGCTGTAATGAGCTGGTCTAAATTCACCTGACCAGCACCAGGCATAAAGATCAGACAGGTTTCGGGATAATTGGCTCAGTTGCACCCTAATGGAGCTTTAAGTAACTATGTTGTTGTTTGATAACGTGAAGCATTAAGGAAAGTTATGCTAATTGATTTGATTCATGGTAAACTGCTTTATAATTGGAGCAGTGCAACATCAAGAGTTGCTCTGTAGACAACAGTTAGATGTAAACATAAGAAGTAAAATTGGCACTCTTATTGTCGTTCATAAATGTGAGGGTTTCACTTGCTGATGTAGGATATTTTCAACTCTTGGAAACACTAGAGAGGGAGCAGAGTTTTATAGAGTTGACTATAGTATTGAGTTTTGCTCCTGAACTCCAGTAAACTCTAAAGATGTACCATGGCTTCTGTCCTGAACTCTAGTAAACTCTCGAGATAGAGCAATATCTCTTTGGTAGCAGAGTTTGTGAGTCAGAGAGTATCCGTGTTGAACTAAATCAAATGTAATGGTGCTGGTAGACCTGCCTTGTTTAATCATACCAGAGTTTGCTTTCTTGGGCGTGTATCTGTTTACATTTGCCATGGCAGCTCATGGACAACTTGGAGTGTTACCTTCATGTGACTTTGTATACTACTGGGTGTACATTCCTTCTAATCAGCTGATAAGCAGTTGACCAAAAACTAATGCGGTCACATGGCATTCGTTGTTGTAAATTCAACTGGTCTGCACTAGAGTGTTACAATGCCTCAATTTGAACCTAAGGAATCAAACCATGATTAAAATATTGACATGTAATTGAATATAGCAGTTCATTTTAGGGACAGAACTATGTTTGAGAGGAAAGTTCTTCTCTTGTTTCCAAGGATAAATGAAATACAACAGAAGCTTGAGGAATGGTTTTAATTTTGGGGAACCCGTGGGTTTCCAAATAAGTACCTGCTGATAGTTAAACCAATCATTTAAAATTCAATTCTTTTTGTCCTTGGCCTCATTAGTCGCAGGCCTTGATATTTTCAGGGCTGCAGGGTCAGACCGTGTCTCTCTGGGAGATAAATGAAACAGTAACTGAGCTTGAGGATTCAATCTCCTAATGGATAAAGCCCGTACAACGCTGCTGATGAGGGCACTCAAGCTTAAATAGTTCCAGTGGCGCAGAAAAGCCTCTCTTAAACCAAATCTAATTGAGCTTTCTAGAATGGAGCTGAAAAACCATAACAGAGGCTCAAAAACGACATTCAGTTTGGATTTGAGACTCATTTTCAACGAGTACAATCACAACTGGCCTCAATGCTCTTTATTGGTTCTGTAAGGCATGTCAATAGAAAGGATGACAAAAAGAAAAGGCTTTTACCTCAGAAAAACTTGCTATGAATTGACTTGAAATGAATTAATGTAAAGTAAAATACATTTAAATAAAAGCAGTATAAACAATCGCAGGGTTAACATCAGATTGGGGTTTTTTTCACTCAATTATCGAGAGGCAAAAGCATTTCTGTCAGTCACCTGCCGGGACAGAAACCATTCACAATTCAGGTTTTTTTTTTTTAAATACTGAAAAATATTAATAATTGACAAAAAAAAAAATCCATGATATCACATCCCTCCATTTTATTTTAAATAAAAAATTTCTTCAGCTGTTGACTCAACAAATTGTTCTTGACTTGTTCTACCTTATTTGTCTACTTTTTAACCTTTACTATTGACTTGTCTGAGGTTGTTCAATTATTGCCCTGGCAACTTGTTTTTTAATTATTTTTCAGGTTATTATTGGCTGATTTGCATCAAGCTTCCCTTACTTTCCATCGCCTTGCTTTCTCTTGATGTGAGTCATTGCAGTCTTAATGACCCTTTGAACTTCATTATATTGGAAAGATTTTTGGCTTGTGTGTATTTTGGGATGAAAACCTCTCTAAACTTTGCTTCTGCCTGGGTGACTTGTCCTGGCCTTGCCTTGCTCTTGCCTAGTCTTGACAAACACTTGGCTTATCCATGCTCTTGGCTTGTAACATGAGATTAAAAACTTTACCTTGCCTTGATTCATATTGACTTACTTTTAGCTTCCCTACACTTGGCTGCCTAGTCTTAAGCATACTTTACTTCATCAAGCTTGCTTTCTCTTACTTGCCTAAGTGTGATCTTTTTTTTTTTTTTTTTTTTTGGCCAGTATGACAAAAAGAAGAGACGTGGCTAGGTTGGGAAATGACCACGGGGCTGGACTTGGCTTGTCTTTGAGTTGCTTTGCTAATCTAAACCTTGATTAACTCTTGTAAGATGGGTTTTAAACCTTTGCATTTCCTTGATCTTTACTCACCTTACTTTTACCTGTCACACTCTGGTTTGACTTGTATTGAACGGTCTTTTCACCTTGTATAAATTTGCTCTTGACTTGTGTGACCATGGATTGTGATACTTTGGGTCAACTCTACAGGTTCTTACCTTGTCTATGTTGTTTATTATCAATTAACTTATGGTTTATCTAATTTTTATCTAACCTTGTTTTTCCAACGATTGCATTTTCTTGACTTGTTATTTGCTCACCTCACTCATATCCTTTTTTTCTTGCTTAAAGCTTTTTGGAGATGGATTTGAGCCACTGCTGTCTTGTTGGAGTTTGCTTTCCCGATCAAAAATAGGAAAAGAAAAGAATATACAAAAATAAGAAATTTTATTTCCCATATAATCTACAGTAACCCAGTTCTGTATAACGGAATTAAATTAAGTTGGAGTTTCAATAAAAAAAGTAGACAGGTTTGTCACACATCATAACAGAAATTCTGCAAGCGCTCCAGCAGCCATCAAGTGAATAAGAACAATTAATGCACCTAAATCTAGAAAAGCATACAGAACTGGACTGCAATCGGTTTCTCATTTGCAGAGATCAACTACCTCAAGTGGTGTGGAGCTTTTTGATTGTGTTGTGGTGATTCTGTTTTGTTGTGAACTAAGTGTCGTGAATTAGTGGACTAATGGGCAACTCTCTGACTAACTAAAAAAGCTATAATTGGCCCTTTAAAGATAGACTCAAATGTATCTGACTCAGTATTTACAGCCTAATATGATTATACTGTGCAAGAAGCATCCTTTCATACGAGATGCTGGCAGTGCTGAAATAGGTAGTTGTTATAGTAACGATAAGCAATATCAAGGTACCTCTGATTCTTAATATTCATTACATTAAGCGTATGAAGCAAATATTGTTGATGCTTTATACAAATAGATAAAATATTGTTATCATACAAGTTCTGTGCTCTACCTCCACATCATCAGAAAACTCCACAGGTTTTCCACATCCAATATCTCTACAGTAAAATTGATTCAGACATTCTTACTTGCAGCATAATTAGTGAAAGCACTTCATTTAGGACTGGAAGCTATGGTAGTAGGTGGTCAGCTTCCATATTACATCAGTTCCTTTCCTTACAGTGTATTTTAAAGTGAATAGAAGTGCAGCATAAAAACACCCATCAGAGGGGACAACAACTACACACTGGAAAGTAGGAAACAAGCTAAAGGCTAAACAATGGACAAGCAAAAGTAAGTATGCTTGAACTGTGAAAGTAAATCAAAACAAACATAAAAGTAGTCTCCAAATCTCTGAAAAAAGGAAAAATAGCTTCAGCAATATCAAATACAAATGAGCAAATCACACAATAAACAAGCAAACAAAAGAACAGATATAAAAGGGGGGGAAATCACCAGACTGAACGAGATGCAGGTGTGCAGGCAATTAGGAGAGCGACAAGATGGGAGAGGCAAAAGCAAAGAGACATGAGGAGAGAGGCACAAACACAGACAATAAAAAGTCAAAAATTAAGAGTGGAAAAGTCAAACCCATGGCATAATAATGGCTGTATTTTGTTTCCTTTACTGTAAGCTAAATAAACCCTTCCTGTAAAATAAACAATGAGGGGAAATTCTGACTTCAACTGTCTGATCCAATTTCACGAGGGTCAAAGTTGCTGCTGTAGTTACAGAAACAGGTAAAATGGTTTTCTCAGCATCATAGATTATTCATAACCTCATAGTCTTAACCCTCTGATATATTCCAGCTCACTCACCTCTGTAATAGTAGAAATATCTCCATAAATCTATAAATATCGATGCTTAAGACAGGAAGCAGTCGGATATTAGTTGGTTTCGTTTCATTTTGATGCTTTATTGGGTTGATTACATCCGTTTGTCATTAAATATGGAGGTATTTGAAAGCAGGTTATTATATCTCATGGTAAAGAGATTGCATTATGAAAGTCTCCTTCTGTTCTGGAATAAAAACACAGAAATTTAATGAGGACATCAGAGGTTTTCCTTCCACTCGAGGCTTTCGTTCCTCCTAAAAACATGCGCTGGTTCTTTGGAAAGATGAATAATGACTGGAGCACTGGAGCTGCAAGCTCTTTGGAAATGAATCACCCCATCATAATTGCTTTGACTCAAACTGAAGGAATGAGCTCTTAATTTATGATGGCTGCAGGATCCAGGTTGAAGGAAGCAGTTGTCGGAAAGTGGGTTTGGCTCGAGGCACATCGACACATGGACGTTGAAATTTTTGAGCTCTTCTCTCGTGAACTGTGGAGTTTGTCGAGTGAATCAGATCAAATAATAATATCACTCTGTGAAAGTTGCATTGATGTTGATTTATGTGAACAAATGCTGTAAAGTGGGAAAGTCAAACGAAGAAAGTAATTAAAGTTCTGCACAAATACAGTTGAGAACAAAGCAAAGCTAATCATAACCAGGAAAATCACAACAGAAACAGCAAAGGTGTCAATATTTATGCAGTATCCCACAAATCGGCAAAATTGAGGTGCATACCGGGTATATGTGCAAAACAGGCCATACATATATATACATGTAATTGGAATTTAACTGGAAAGCTATGATGTCTATACATTTTCCTGAAACAAGGTAAATTCTTTTTTGTATGAAGATAGACGAAAAGTAGATATGTACAAAATGGTTTCTTTATTTTATCAATCAAGCCTTTTTTTCCTATTTCAAGTCAATATGTACATATATGCACATTTATAAAATAGGAAAACAACAAATTTTATGTCACATATGAAGGTCCACTTATATCAAAATCCATATTAAAATATATATGTTTATATAGCTTATTTCTGTGTGCGTTAACCCCACAACAAATGAGAAATAATGCAACAATTAAACAATGATTTGGACATTTAAACTGAAACGCATTGGTGTGGTGGTCTAGTTCCTGTGAGTGCCTTCTTAAACATATCAGTCTGTAAAGTAAGAGTTTCTATTTCAAGTCATGCAATAAATGAAAACACAATCCCTGCCTTCGACAAATGACCATGTTTTTCTAAAGTACACGTTGTTTAACCTCTGGTACTTTGTATGCACTTTTATCATCTTTGTTTGTACGTCTCTTTTAATACAAGTGTCTGACACATTATTAAATCAAATCTGTATCAGAGATGTTGTACTGTACCACATTAATGACTCCATTCATTACTTGCACAGGGATACAGTGCCAGATTGCTTCTGAAAACCTCAGAGGGCTCAAACTCTATTTGTGGCTTTAAATTGCATGTTAATATTGCAGCATTCATTTCAATTTCCCTGCGGTGCATGAAACAATCTTGTCTCGAGTCAACATGAGAAAGCAAAGCAGTATGTGGTTGGAGGAAGAGGAGCGTGACCTTTCTCTGTTCTTTGAGAGCTGATATAAAACCTAGAGTTCATAAGTGTCTGTTTAACCCTTCATCTTGATCATAACCATCCTCCATCTCCAAGTCGGCTTATAATTAAACAGAGGGGTGGTGTTTAACTTTAGTAATGGCAGCCAAGCTCTACGGAACACTGTTACCACACACACCATCAGTATCACATTCACGGTCCCCATTGCCAAAAGGTCTTTCACGCTGCCCAAGTCCACAGCCAGATACAACGACCAAACATTTGTCAGATGCATTTGATTCTCACATGAATAAAAATACTGGATTTCCTTCTTTGTCTATTTTGAATATCTTTGAATATCCTAGCTTTATGTCTGATGGGATTACTTTTCAACCGCAATTTGCATGTCCAAGATCATAATATGAGTGAGCAAATATCAGTTTTGAATTTATATGAAAATTTTGTCAGTGAGTGGGAAGTGTCTTTCATTCACTGCCGTCTCAATAAATAATTTGTTTCTTGCTCATAACAACCCAACATTGTAATATATACATTCTGATAAAAGATTCTAGATTCTGGATTTAGAGGCTTAGAATTATAATCAAGCAAGAAAGAGTAAAAGAAAAAACTCGGGTAAATCTCACGACCTCTTTAAAAAATTCTAGACCAAAAGACTTTGTTTTTCAACAAACCCGGCACTCGTCTGAGAAATCTAATCCCGTCCGAATGCACGTCTGATTGCTTTTTGTATAAAATGCATTTCTTCTGTGTTTATGAGATCGTGAACTTGCCGTACAACCTCTGGCATGCCAGAATTTCCAGTATTTTTAACCCTACAACAATGATGAAACCCTTTGACGATTTAAAAATAAAAAAAATCAACAAAAAGAGCTAAATCAAAAAACATTTGACACTAGCTACAATAATTCAGGTACAATTATTTTCATTTCAGCAGTCATTACGTTAATATGGTTTAAGTTAAAATGGTGCAGCATAAATAAATAATTAAAAGAGTCACTCAGCGGATTCTTGGAGCTGGTGGTGAGCAGGTCTACTGGTAGTGCATGAGGGGTACTCCAGGTCCCGGGCTTATAAAGTAAGTGAACCATTACCCGGAATGCTTTCCCGGGGATGGGAGTCCTGCCGAGCCCCAGTGGCTCAGCTGGCCCGGCTGCGATACTCAAGACCTGGTCAGTGGGCACCTCCTGGGCTCCCTCAGCTCTCACAGTGTCCATCTGCTGCTCCCGGCAGAGGGAAATAATCTGCTTCTCCCACACTTTTTACAATTACGGGTAAGTGCGCAGGCCTTTGAGTCGCACCTAGCAAGTTGTGCAGGCCGACGATTGGAAGCATTCAGAGGTCAATTCTTCTAACTGGTCTCTGTAAACCTTTTTTGGTCCTCGTTTGGTGTGCACCCAAGTTTGCTCGCCTGTCCAAATAAACTGTAACAGAAGAGGAAACAAATGCAATTTAAGCAAACCAAACAAGGCAGGTGTGAAGGCATCTGACTCCTCTGAACAATGTGGACGCAAACAAAATCACTGAGGCTTTTGTAAAAAGAGGCCTTACAAAATTGAAAACAGAGTAGAATTAAATATAACTCTTGATGCATTCCTCAAAATCAGTTTTTTGCTGAATTGTGTGAACGTGGCAGCTTTTCCTGCAAGGGTTTTGCTGTTTACTTTTACTTTTTCCTCTGAAAGTTCAAGCGGATGAAGAGAGGGAATGCGTGAGTTATTTGTTTGATTCCTCATTCATTCGCTCGGGAAAGAGAGAGATAAGCAAAGGCTGGAGGTGATTACCTTCACTTTGTGTGTCTGAGGGCCTGAGCGAACACAGAATGGATTTAGATTGTGTTTGCGTTCTTCCACAGACACTCGGCGTGCCTGATATTGGACCGACAACGCTTGAGGAATTACCAAAGCCTGGATCGGTCTTTTTTCCAGATATTGGATTCTTTTGGGGAGCGATTCGATGTTTGAGGGCTGCTTTCTCAAAGCAGAGCTCCTTCAGGTGAGCGCTTCTCAGCGATAACCAGATTTCAGGAGAGGAAAGCATCTTTAGAGTTTGTTTGTTGTCAGCACTGAAGGGATAAATCATATTTTATGCCCCATGGGAGTGTTTTTAATGTGTTTATTGTATCAGATGATTGCAGATGGATGCTTGCGGCCCTCGGTTTCACGGCGACAGAAGGACATGGGTGCTTTTGATTGCTATCTTAATGAAGGACGCGACTAAACAGCACAAAGTGACCATTTATGAAAAGGCTAACAATAAACACATATACTGTGAATAAATTGCATACATCTATCCCAATCTAAAATGAAACTATATGGTTAAAAACTAATAGAAATCTATACGCACCTTAAAAAATTAGATGCTGACCACTTAAGATGTTACGTACCTCCATGAGCTTTAAGTTATGTTATTCTTAAAACGTAATTTAGTAAGTTTTACAACACTGGTACAGACACAGATAATAAGAAGAAGCGGGTTTTCCAAGGGGCTTCTGGATCACAGGATGGCCCATCTCTGTAAGGCAGCTGATTCAAGCAGTCTGAGTTCTGGTGGTCCCAGTTGTATGGCATTGGTCATCTTTACTTTGGCTGCACACAAGAGGACTCAGTTTAGGTGAGTGATGGCTTCTGGTCTTAATCTTTGCATCTAAGCTCTTTCATTCAGGGTATCACTTCATAGGTTTTAGGTGGAGGTGGTGTTTGGAGCCTGAGTTTGGAGGTTCGGGTGGAGTTTGGAGTATTGAAGTAATCTGAGTTCCCAGAAAAAGAAATATAGCTGTGGCCGACAATAGAGGGTGCCACCCTACCACTCAAAGCTCCTTTACCAAAACGTGAAGAACATTTTTGTAGAAATTAGAAGGTAAATGGAAAAAAAATCTATTAATAATGTACGTTAATCAAATATTTTTGAATATAGGTGATATAAAGTTAGAAGTTGGTAAAGAAAGCAGTGATGTTCATTCACATGCCGTAAATGCCATTGTTTATGCAAACTCAAGGGTGCCATCCAAATAATTCCATAGACCATTTGTTAGTGTGAAGTTGGGGCTTGTTAGGGCACATTGGCCTGTGGGTTTACCATAACATTAACATACTGAGTTTCGTATTCTTTCAAGGAAGCTCCTGCATCACCATTGGCACTGTGAGAATCAGAGGTGACTACAAAGAAACAACAAAAAAAATGCAAGGAAATGGTAAAAAAGTAGGGATGAGGAAGCAGATGCTGCAGCAGAACAAGCTGTTACTATAAAATGAAAGATATTTTTATAAATACCAGTAGCAAATCAGAGGATAGGAACATTACAAATGAGAAAATACGTTAAATTTGGGAGAAACGGTGGGAAAAAACAGAGAAAGGAAGAGTTTTAAACAGAAAAATGCAAAAAAATAAACAAATGACTAATGAAAATGAAAAAAAAAACATACTGAAATTGAGAATTGTACGTGATCGAATTATTCATAAATTCTAAATCCATCCAACAGGATCAACTGGAGGAATGTAACAAAAGTTAAACATGCGTTAATACAAAGTAAAGCATATCTGGCAGAGTCAGCTGGTTGAAGTCAAGAATCAGGCGGCAGCTTTCTGCAAACAAGGACTTTTTAATGCTTTAATTATGTGCATCACAAATGCGTGGACGTATAATAAGTCAATCATGTTTAACTTTTAATATCATTGATCCTGAAGTTACAGCACCACATATTAACCTGCAGAAAATGGAAGCATATTCCCATGACAATCATGTCCCAAAGCTTCCAGTGGTCTCTATCTCAAACGGAATCAGTTTGAATTCACCCTGAACACAAGCAGCGGCAGGACTCTCAGGGTTTCACCAATAGCACTAATTAAATCTCATCTCAGCAGAAGCTACTTCACATCTGAACCAAAGGCTTCTTCTGAATAGAGTTTGATTAGCTAGAGCCAAAGTTGAACTGGAACCTGTTTGAATCCAGTCCATAACTTTACCTCCTCAGCTCAAAATCCTGTGCGGTGAGGAAGTTCCCTGCCTGTTAATGATTCTGTTCAACTCACAATCACTTAAAACCTTGAAGAAATCTCTCTCTCTTCAATATTGCCTCTCACGACCTTGTGAAATACAAAACACAGAGGCTTTTATTGAAAGACAGGTGATTGAAGAGAATGGGAGGTAGTAATGCTCATAATGTCTGCAGAGTATAGCCAGACCATTTGTATGTGAACAATAGCCATATGACCAGCAATAGATCTGAACATCTACATACATCGAAACCCCCATCATTTTTAGATGTTCACGTGTACTGTTGGATAAATCTGTTTTTTCAATAATGGTTTACGCAGAGAATGAAAGCAAATTCAATGAAAAATTAAAGAAATCTTTGAAACTGAAACACTGTTCAGTAGAGAACTGAAGCTTTAGACAGTAAAACTGAAACACTGTTCAGTGTATCGCTGTGGGTTTGGACAGTAAAACTGAAACACTGTTCAGTATAGCATTAGAGGTTTGGACGGTGAAACTGAAACACTATTCAGAATAGCGCTGGAGGTTTAATGGTGAAACTGAAACACTGTACAGTATAGAACTGAAGCTTAATACAGTGAAACTGAAAAACTGTTTAGTATATCGCTGTGGATTTGGACAGTGAATCTGAAACACTGTACAGTGTAGCACTGGATGTTTGGTGGCTTTTTTTGAAACTAAAGCATTTCTAAATTCATAGCAGGTTTGGAACACATAGAGGGAGAAGAAAACTTTAAGCTACAATGTTCCTTTAAGTGACATCTGAACAAACTGTTCCTCACAGAAAAAACAGGCCAACCGAAAGCAGATGGATCATTTACATCAAACTTTCCAAACCTAACTTCCGTGGCTTCTTCGTCTCTCAGTGAACACCTCACTCCCTGGAGCCCTTGCGCCCTTGAAAGGGAGCAGGTGATAGATATTTAAAGCAGTGGCGTTATTAAACTTCTGGTTCCTGTGGATCTATTTTTCACCGGTCTGACAGCGCGATGACAGAAGAGTAAATTAGTCCAGTTTAACCTCTGCCCCCCGGAGCCTCTCTCAAAGGCACCTTTCTCTACCTGTTCAACGTTTCATTCAGTATCTAATTTTAGGAGCACAGAGACGGAAAACCTTAGCGGATTGGTCCTTTAATATCAGAGCAAATCCCTGTGACTTATCTCTGAGCGGAGAAAAACTCCAACCTTTGGCCTTTCACTCTCTTCAGGGAGAAACTCTGAGTCTGTGAAGACGAGGGCCACTCTAGGGGACCAAAATTGTAGGAAAATTTCTTGTGTGGGGATTTGTGTCAGGATCTGTTCATTTCATCTGGTAAGTTGCGTGCTCATCCGACTCGTAAGATACATACATGAACTTAAGCGATACTCTGCCCTCTATCAATAGGGTAAATATGATCTTGGTCCACTGAAAGGATCTTCAGCAGAAGGCTACAGGACTTTCTTGACTCAATCTCCCATGAGCTTGTGTGTTTACTTCCTGTCTCCGTTCATTAGTTTCCAGCTGTCTCTCATGATGTTATAAAGCCTTGTAAAGGGCTGTGTATTTGCCCCCCGTGTTTCTGTGTCTGGCATTGACCATTGTTTTCTGACATTGGGATGTTGTCTGTGAGGAATGCTTTAGGGGAGGGGTGTCCTAACTTTTTGGCACGAGAGCAATATGAGGTGTGGTGGGAGATGACTCAACCTGATTTGAACAATAAAAATGGTTTGAAAGTCAACATCTATAAAAGACAATTCAATTTTAATAATTTTTAACAAAAAAAAAATTAATTCCTGGATTTTAAAAAAGCGAAAAAATGTAAAATATTTTTTTTGACAGAACATGATTCACAAGTAAATACTACTGTTACCTTTTACATTCTAAACATTTTAAATGGAAAAAAAACGTGTCTGAGCATATTTCAAACTGAAATTCAATTTGATCACAAAAAATCACAGAAATTTTATTCACTTTAGAATACTAAATAAATGTGGGTTCCATTGCACAGCTTGTAGTTGCTTTCATTTTTCTGGAGGGTTCGTTTGCCAGATAACATGTTTCATTTGTAAGCTCTTCGTAATTTTCTACAGATACTGTTTTTGAATATTCCAGTGTAAAAACTCTATCAAAACTGTTGTCATTATTGAAACCTGGAAGAAAGTTTTTACTGCCATCTTCTGGAGGAATATAAAAGAGCTATTGCGACATGTGTATGTCACACTGTGGTCAACAGCACAAACTGGTTTTTTACAAACCATTGGAAATTGGAATGCAGGCCACATGTCTCTTTTAGGGTTTCCAGTTGTATCTTTTAAGTTTGTTTTGAACCAAGTCTGGACATAAATTGGCCATTTGTGCACGTTATGTTTAGATTACATCATTAAATCAGTTGTGCATTTGATTCTGCCTCTATTTCACCAAACACGAACACCATCTTTTGGAGCTTCAGGTTTATTATATTTTACTTTATTGAATTGTGCATTATCTCTCAATGTCAAAGAAAGAAGAGTCACACTGTGGCAATGTGGTGAGAGCAAGTGCACGGCAAACAGCAATGACCCTCAGATCCATTCATTATATTTCCTCATCCGCTCTGTTAATCTTCGGCCAGTGACAGCCTGAAGGCCTCTCGGGGTTCAATCTTCAGCTTCCTTGGATGAATTCTTTCCTTCATAGCTGTGGATGTGTGTGTGTGTGTTGTGTCCTCTGATTTTTTTGTTTGCAGCCAGGACATTTACATTACACAGAAATTACAAAAGCCATGTAAACAATGAGTGATAATTTCAGATAGCGGTGGTGAATGATGCTGAAAACATCATTTTTTACATCCAAAGCACTTTGAGACAATAGGAAACATGTAACACTAATCTAGGGGTTTAGACAAACAGTGAAGGCATAAGTATTTGATTTTGCCAGTTCTCCTTCTTGGACATTCATGGAGGGGTCTAGAATTTTCAACACATGTGCATTTCCTTTGTGAGAGACAGAATCTAAAAGAAAATCCTGAAATCATATAATGTGATTTTGAACAGTTTATTTATAAATAACGGCCCTCAACGTCCTGTTATTTTGCTTTTAAATACTCCAGCTACGCTCTGTTCATGGCTCTAATTTAGTAGCCCCTGTTTGAGGTCGTTACTGTCATGAAGACACCTCTGCACTCACAATCACTCAAAAGTCTTGGTAAAAACAAGGGCAAAACCAAAGAGCTGTCAAAAGACACAAGAGACAACATTGTAGAACTTCACAAAGCTGGAAAGCGTACGGGGTAAATGCCAAACAGCTTGGTGAAGAAAGTTTTTTCTGTTGAAGTCTGTTGAAGAACTGTCAGAACTGCAAAAGGCTCATGATGACTGATCACAGAAGAATGCAGAAGAATCAGCCAAGAGCCACATGGGAGAAGCTGGTCAGTGCTCTGAAGCAAGCTGGGACAACCGTTTCCAAACATTTGTTCCTAGATGTTTTTGTATAAAATACAAATGGTTTCCTTGCTTAAATCATGCCAGTCCAGAGGAGTCTTGTAGTCAGATTAGACCAAAGTAGAACTTTTCATCTTCATTCTTTCATCTTTTAACCTATTTATCATTCCCTTTTGGGGTCACAAGGGTCTGCTGGTGCCTTTCTCCAGCAAACATTGAGGTTTGGGTAGGGGTACACCCTGGACAAATCACCAGTCCATCACAGGGCAACTCACACATTCACATTTAAAGGGAATTTAGATTATTCAATGAACCTGACACATGTTTTGGGGATTGTGGGTGAAACAAGAGTACCCAGAGGAAACACACACAAGCACAGGGAGAACATGCAAACTCCTTCCAGGAAGAGCCTTGAACCGACAACCTTCCTAACTGGAAGACCACAGTGCTACACACTGCCCCTGTCTTAACTACATTTGTCATATTTGGAAAAAGAGATGATGAGTTTCATCTCAATTATACCATACCTACAATGAAGCATGGGAATGGAAGGGTCATGCTCTGGGGGTTTTTTCTGCACAGCGGATTGGACAACTGCACAAGGCTATGTATTGTGAGATTTTGCGTAAAATCAACCTTCGCTCAGAGCATTAAAGATGGCTCGTAGCTGGGTCTTCCAACATGACGATAACCCAAAGAAGTGGCTTTTTAAGAAGCACATCAAGATTCTGAAATGGACAAGCCAGTGTCCAGACCAGTGTTCCAGGGAGCAGAAACTCTGCGTTGTTCAGTCCTAAATCCCTCGTGCAGTGTGTACAAACCTGGTGAAGAACTACACAAACCATATGATTCTGTAATTGACGGTTATTAACAAATAAATTGATAAAAAAAAGCGTACAATACAGATTTAACACAGAGAACAGTCAACCACAATTACAACCACATGGGTTTGTAATAAAATAAAAGCAACAGATTGCATGGACATGAGTAGCACTCAGTGACCACACGCATTAACACAAAGCTCTATGTGTTTATACACAACTCCTTTCATCACAGAACATTTTGCTATTTGTTTACGAAATCAAACCTCTCTCTTTGAAATGGATTCCTTCTTTCAAGACATTTAGCCGTTGAAATTAGCTGGGAGATTAGCCATATTGCTGGGAGAAACATATTTATGGAATAAAGACTATTCTGAAAAGCTGCTTTCAGTCCGTCACAGTCAATTCCAACAGTTCTCTGTCTGCTCCGATCAATAATCAGAAGCATATTCATCGTTTTCAGATGCTACGAGTGTAAACATTCAATAAACAGCCTCATAATTCACAGGGAGAGCAGGAAAACATCTGCGGGAGCTTAATAACATCATTCAGGTTTGTGAAGAATGTCAGTAAAAGGCAAGATTATCTCCATGTTTATGGAAGTCTAAAAACTCTTTTTAAGAGCTGAACATTTCTTTAAAGTAAGTCATTCTGTTCAAAAACAAAACATGTCTTTTCATGTAGTATACAACGTGATTGATTGGCTGCTCAATGAAATAGAATAACTTCATTTTAACGAATAAATAATAATTGAATTTAAATAATAATTATATTGGTTCAGCTGATTGTGAGAGCCATTAACGTTTTGGGGCAGGTTTGAAAAAAATGCTTTAAACAAAGAATGCTTTTCAGAAATAAAGAATTGTTTTGCTTTGTGAATGTACAAAATGCAGAGAGAGCGAACAAAGAAAAACCCAAATAAAATCAATATTTGTTGCAGCTAACTTTTGCCTTCACCCGCACACAAACAGGGATTTATAGTCAGGTGTAATCAACCATTTAAACCAAACAGGTGTATGCTGATCATCATTGTCAAAACTTAGTTGGAACCCAGTTATGACTTAAAACAGAGTCATTTATATAGGAGGCTTAAAACTGCTCAAAGCAAATAATTTTTCAGATACCACTTCTCTCTGAATGCCCCTCTTTTCCAGCCTCGGAACACATTGACTTTGTGTTCAATGAATGTACCCTGTTAAAAATGGAATAAGCTCATTTGAATTAAATAATAATTATATTCCTTTCAAATTTACAGATCTGTGCTAAAGTTTTAGGCAGATTTGAAAAATGCTGTAGTGTATGCTTTCAGAAATGAACAATAATTGTTTATTTTTGTAAATATACAAAATGCAATATGAGCGAAAAAAAGACAAATCACAAACAGTTATACCAAACAGGTGTATGCCTGTCAAAATTGACAAAACTAGGATGAAACCATGTCATGACCTGAAACAAAAACCACTGTGTAGGAGGCTTAAAGCTACTAAAAGCAAATAATATTTCAGATACCATTTGTACTTCCTTTTTTCAATACCTATAAATATAAATATAGACGGTTTATAAACATTAAAACTACACACTATGAGCCGTCAATGTAGCCTTAGTTAACAGTTAAGGTTGTGAAATAATGTGCTTATGGTGCTTTTGCTTCTAAGGGCCTTTCTACACAATCACATTTAGTTTACAATTATAATTTTTTGTGCAGTTTTTGTTTACTTTTTAAATACAAAATACCTCATATATCCCATAAGTAAGAATTTATTCAAACTGTGGCTAAGAAGGTTTTGATGATCATTTATAAGCAATTAATAAATATAGCTATAGATGCTTTATATTTATTGTTTAAGAGCATATTAAGCAAACCGTTAAAGAATGTAAGCCGTTAATTAAAAATTAGTTAATAGTTACTTAATAGTTTATAAAGCCATTGATTCTAATTTATAACATATTTGTTATAACATAATATTCATGTTTTATAAACATAATGACTACACAACCCCCTGTAATTAACAGTTGCTACTTATTATTAACATAGTAACTACCCCGTAATTACACAGTAGCTACTACATAGTTACACAGTAAATACCCCATAAGTACACTGTGAATTACGGGCTGTAATCTAAAGTGTAAAGATTTTGCAGAACAGAGAAGGATGAAGCTCAGATGCTCTGAGAGAAGTGCATATGATCTTTCTTCAGTATGATGATGTCACTTGTGTCAGCTCTGATTCATTTGCGGCGATTGAGGGCCTGATTGGATTCTTTCTCGAAGCCATCGCTAATGGCTAGCGGCTAATGAAAAGGGTAACGGATCTGACCCTTCAAAGCGGCTAATTGTGCGTCTGATTTTCTTAAGAGCTCAGATTAAGGCAGAGATGTGAAATGTCACACCACAGACATCCTGACCTTCCTGTACTGGACCAGCTATATTTATATATCTCGATTTGTCAAACAGAGAAACCTCGGCAGACGAGTGGTTCATCACTGATCTCAAAGTGTGGTCAGAGAAGATCAATCACATTGTTCGTAACCATGCACTCACTCATTCAGGACCACTGCCCAAAAGGACATGAACCCCTTCTGACTCAGTGAGGTTCCTTCACAACTACTATTAAATAACAGCCTAAAAAAGATGGAGTTAAATGCGGAGGTAGACAGAACATAAGCACTGCTAGTTTTTACACATGATTCATTAAATGTCCTCCTGCAACATATTCCATTTTAATTCACCACAAAGACAGATAGAGAACTCTCAACCACAGCTATGTCATAACTGGTTTAGATTGTCATCATAAACAAAACCACTTCACTTATACCACAGTCCCCAGCCTTCATGAAGTGTAAGCGTTCCGCAGAAGAAAAGAAATTGCAATGAATCCTGCAAATGAATGGCAACCAATTAATGCATTGTAATGCACAGTGATTGGATGATCCAGACTCATGAATATCAACATTAAAATAACATGAATTTGTGAAAATTGCTGCAAATCCCTATTGATTTTGGTAAATAAGATCCAAATGTACATGTTTCTGAGACCTTCAGATCGTATTTGGTTTAACTGGGTGTATTTATTATAATAAAGCTGAGAGAATCTTGGGGCGTGGATATACGTATCTGCACGGAAATGTAACATGTAGTTCACTAGTTTCTCTCTCCAACAAATTAGCGTGGATTTTGGTAAAGTCTACCACAGGGGTGGCCAACCTGCGGCCTGCGAGCCTCATGCGGCTCTTTAACTAGTTTCATGCGGCTCTTCAGGAGCTGTCACACGGCATGCGTCAAAAATGCTTGGCTGGCGCTGTCATTCATTCCCCCTACAGCTAGATGGCAAACTGACCATGTTTGAGTGTCGTCAAATGAGCGACGAGAGATACTTTGGTGTGACATCATTTGTGTTGTAAACAATTTCCGTCAAGTTACCTCTTGAAATGGCAGACAAAAAAGCCAAACGAAAATATGAAAAACACAGGACGTTTTTGCCAGAGTGGGAGAGTTTATATTTATTTTATTAAACGTAATGGTAAGCTGATCTGCCTTTTATGTCACGCAGCATTAGCGCATTTCAAAGATTCAAATCTTCAGCGTCACTTCAGCTCAGTCCACCCTAACATCGAACAGGAATTTCCAAAAGGGACTGAACTTCGCAAGAACAAGTTGGTCGCTTTGAAAAGCCAGGCAGAAAAGCAGGTGTAGTTTTTCCAAAAATTTGCGAAACACTCGGAGACCGTAACGCTTGCATCATATCACCTGGCTTGGAACACAGCACGGGCTAATAAGCCATACTTCATTAAAAAATACCTAAATGTATAAAAAATACATGAATAAAAGATGATGTTCATGTGTAGGATGTGGCTCTTTGCAGTAACACAGAAAAAAGTGTCTCTTGACTAGTCTGACTAGTTGGTCACCCCTGGTCTACCAGGTAAACTGTCTAGGGAGGGGCTCTGGAGCCAGGAAGTGACTTGGCCATCCTAAAAACCATCTATTACTGTATTATTGAGGTTAAGGGGTGAGGGCAGGGTGCTTCTTCAGTCATCAACTGATTTGGAAATTGAGTAGCTATATACCGGTAAGTCTTTACCGATTAACCAGGTCTCCTGAACCTCGTTTTTGAAGAACAATCGTTTGAATCTAGCTTTCTAGTTATAACTTTTATCATTATTATTATTATTATAAATACTAGGAGCAATCTCGAAGTCCATTCATTCTTTTGTGTGAGAGTGTTGGACTGATGAGCTCATCTTCCCTGAGCTGAAAGCTTCATTGTGAGTTGGACAGCAGCGGTTCGTGTTGTCCTGACCCAGAGCTCAGAGGAAAAGAAAAGCTGTTCATTTTCATTGTGAATCACAAAGCAGGAAGAATAGAACACTGCAGCTGAGCAAGATAGATTCATCACACCTATTTTAGACAGGGGGTTGAGAACTGAGAAACCAAAGTTTGCAGAAATGTTTGTGTTCATGTAAAAACAGCTTTTTACTTAATCAGCGAGATGCAATGGCATAAAAGCAAAGCCCTCTCCCCTGCTTTGCACTGATTTCTAATTACCTCAGTCCGTTATGAAATGAGTAAACAAGAGGTAAATGTTGAACAAATGATTATGTGTCTTCTAATAGTTTCCGGGATATAGAAGAATTCATCTGATTATGATACCTGGTGGAAGTTGCAAGTAAATGTCATTTTCTCTGCTACTGCTTCCTCTTCAGAGAGACCTGGTTGTATACCATGGATGAGCAAGGGTCCGCTCTTGAACAGGAAGTACATCAGCTCCAACTACTCTTTGTTTGGACTGACAACAAAGATGTCAACTAATTCCCTGAAGACTGTCTTAAAGACTCTTAAAATTGTGAATTTTGTATAGATAAAAAAAGCTATGTTTCTTGGATAACTATAGAAGAAATCAGTGTTTCAAACAAATCTCTGGGAGATTTCATTTAGTGGCTCTTAGTTTCTTTCGGATGTTCATTATTGCTTGGTAAAACAAAAGTGTAGAGTTGATAGTTTTTCATTAGTCACCAAAGCAGTTGTCCAGTTATGGAGAGGAAGTGTATGAAGTCGAAGATGGTGCTACTGTGCTGAAGCTGTTGTGAAAGGCGCTCTGCTGTTGATTTATGGAGTGAAGCGCTAGTGTTAATTACAGCTAGAGGGAGAAAAGAGCAAATACCCAGAGTGCTTTTCTTTCCATCCACTCCTCGCTCCATCGCTGGCTTCCTCTCAATCTCAATTACCCCACTATACCTCTTTTTTAATGTTCTTGCCCTTCATCCCTCTCCATTCCCAGAAAGTCACCTATACAATTCCTTCAGAGCGTCAACGTCTTCATTTCTTTCTTCGTTCTGATTCGTCTCCCTCCACACACCCTGGAGATGTACCCATGAGCCATTAATTTCTTTTCACAAAGGAAAAGAGGGTCAGCAGTCTCAAATTTGAATGTAAAAATCCTCTGGGTGTTTGAAGGTGAGATCTTGCCCTCATTCTCTTGAGCAGCCAATGTCTCTCATACACTAAAAGATGCTGAACTGAAAGATGATGGAACCTTCTGAATGGATTTCCTTTGTAAAACACCCAGAGAGAAGCATAATCTCTGATGAAAGTATTTTTTATCCATAGAATCCAAGTTAACTGTAAACTGGGCTTTTAAAAATCATAGAACTTTATTTGTGTTTAGTCATTTTGAAAACATCTTTTCAGAAGCGTGTTCTTGTGTGCCCTACATCTTCTACGTTGCATCATTGAATCTTCAGTCAGTCTGATAACAGCTTGTAAGCTTGTAAACGTTTTCAGGCTCATTTTATTCTTAGGGTGTTTAGTAAGGTTTGTAAGGCATGACACAGTACAGTATTTGGTTGGTCCTCTTGAGAACCTTTTGTTCTGTACTTCCGCAGTGTGTTGGTGTCTTTTTTTTCTTGAGTTTTAACTGTTGGGGAATTTGGCATGGTTGATGGCGTTGGTTTGGTAAGTTAAAATTAGTGTATATTAGTGTAGTTGGTTTACATTAGTGTATTTGTTTGGAGCTGTAGGTTGGTGGTATGCTTTCTTTTTTCCAAGGTGCCACTTGGGTGTTGTGAGTGGTTGCTACGGTGTTGCAATGTTGTTTTTGAGTGGTAAGGTTGATTTGTAGTTAGTAATTTAATATTTTTTTTCTGTGTTGGGTGGAATGTTGGGTGGTGGTACGGATTGTAGAGGTTGTTCTGGTGTTGCTAGGATATTTTGAGTGGTTGCCAGAGTTATGATTTGCTGTTTCTTGTTGGGATTTGCTTTTGTCTGATTTTTTTTTTTAGTAACTGCAATGCTGTTGTTATGTAGATAGTTGGGTGTAGTGGTCTTTTTATGAGTTGTTTGGGGTTTTTTGAGTGGTTTTGCTTTGCTATTTTTGTATTTTTGTTACTGTTTGCTGTTTTCGATGTGAAATTGCATGGTTTTGCTGTCCAGGTTGTTATACATTTGGTATTAATTGTAGCGGTTGTTTGTGGTGATGCAAAATTTTTTTGGCATTTTTTGTGGTGTTGCTATTACAATTTTTGTCTGATTACTCAACACAAGGTGTAGAGTTGCTGCCAAGGTGTTTAGATTGGGTTCAAATGTCCTGGCTTCTAATTTGTATTGCGTCCATTTTTTTAATGAGAAATTGCGTGCACTTCAATAAGATTTTGTTTGGTTAATTGGTGGATGTTGCATCTAATAGCTTGGAAGGGTTTTTAAATTTGGTTGGAATGCATGCTAGGATGTTATTAACTTGTTATTCAATTTATTGGATATTGAATTGTATATTGGTGCAAAATTTTGGGGAGAATTGTATATTTTTAAAGCATTAATTCTGAATAATCACTTTTCATCTCATAACATTCAGCGGCTGGGGCTCAAAAAATTCTTGCATCAAAATTAGTAGCAAATATTGTGGAAACCTTCTTAGTCTTGTGTTTTAAAGATCTTTGACAACATAAAACCTCAACTGCATGAGATTTCAATGTTTATTTGAACTGTCAACATCATAATTCCTGTCAACAAATAGCCTATGGGTCATAACAACTGAGCCCAACAAGATGCTAGGTTTGAGATTAGCATGTTGTCAGAGATAAACACTCAAAACTGGAAGTTCACAAATATGGACGAACGATTTGCCAATTTCACAGTCAACAGGTCATTAAATTTTCCATTTTCTGATGCACTCATGTTTTCTCCAGATGGGAACACAGCAGTAAAACTGGCCAAGCATGAAACGATACAGGTTTTATACAGACGATGGGCTCAGCACGAAGCCTGTGGCAATTTTTATGCGGGTGCATCACCCAAACAAACTTAGGGCCATTCCACTTCTGCAAGACCCCCTCACCTTTATTTTCTCTGTTAAAAGTATTGGCAGAAATATATTTGAGACTTGTCTAAATTCTTTTCCAGAAGTGTGTATTTGCAGATATTCCTTAAGCAAACTCGTTGAATTTTTATTTATTCATATCTGAAGTTAATTATAGCAACAAACATGTTTAAATATTAAAGTTGTCAGTGCCACTAAACTGGGCACATTATCTAGAATACCTTTTTTAATGAACATATATACTAAGAACATTTATGCATTCAGCAGAGACTCTCTAGTACATCTAGAGGACTCATTATCTAATACCACTAAGATGTTACACAGTAGTATAAATCCAGCAGCCACATCAGACTGTATTATTGAAAGAATGGAGCATGACCTTTTCAAATATCAGTGTCTGACCTTATAAATGTGCTTCTGAAAGAGTGGCCAGCATTCCCCATAAGTACATGCTTGAAACGATTGGAAACCTTCTCTCAAGAGTTGAAACTGTTATAGCTGCAGAAGGGTTGTCAACATCATTTTAAACCCTACAGGTTAAAAACAAGAGTGGGAATACTTGAGAATACATTATTGATATTGAACATTTTGAGTACAGAAGAACGCACAGAGGATAGTCTTCAAAGCAGTACACAGTCAGAGGCAGCAGTGCCCCGGGACGCCAGCAGCTGGGCCATGGAGAGCCTCCCAGTTCCTGACAACCACCGTTTTCAGAAATGGATAGAGACCCACAGTTAGGAGAACACTCTTATCCACACCCTCAAGACTCGGCCAAAGGATCGATCAGGTAAGAATGCAGCAATTTAATTTGAGAGTTTGGTGAGAATAGTCTGACAGGGAAGAGAGAGAGTGAGGGTGGTATAAGCTGAATGCCTAAGCAGAACACACTGCGCTGCAGGTGATTTCTAATCACACAGCAGCAGCTCAATAAGATGAGAAGTGGCACACACTGAGGAGGGGGAATGCACAACAGAAAGACAAAATAGATTTGAATTACCACGTGAAGCTCAGATCTTTCAACACGAGGATGGGGTACTTTTTACTGGCAACAATGTTTGACTCATTAGCTTCAGTTCTCAAAGCATGAGAGGATGAAGACGGAGAGAGCGCGGGATGGATGGAGTCTGATTGCTCAAGGTCTCCTCTCGGGTGAATGCTCTGAGATACACAGACATTCTGAAGCTCTGAGGGCAGAGAATCATTACATCTGTAATGGAAAATACAAAAGTACCCACAACAGAAGAAGGCACATTGCTCAAAAGCCCTTCACCAGAGAACTTTGTAGCGTCACAGAAATTCTACTTTCACTCAAGTTTTCTCTGATGCATTTTTTATTATCTATCCGCTCTCTTTAAAGCATCTCAGACTGGGGGCAATTCTCTAGCAAGATGAATTGGTTAATGGCCATTATTAGGCACACCATGGAAAGTACTACACAAAACATTTCTGCAAAATGCAAACCCTCAACTTATGCCATTACTACTCACTGAGTAAAGTAATAAAGTAATTCATTATTTTTGACCAAAGTTTTTCCCAGATTTCTATTTGGTATACAATTACCACACACATCATTTCTTTACTAATCAACAAAAACAGATCTCTATACAAAATGTCAACAGTCTTTCAGTTTCACAGTCCAACCACACAAGCACATGGAGGCAGGAAAGCTGTACCTCAAAGCAAGCATTGTAAAGAAGTGTGCATTATCATTTTAGGTTATATTAATTTGTTATGATTTGCACATTTATTTCATAACAAATATTTCATTAAATGTAGCTTGAGATAGAATCTCTCTCTTTCTCTCACTGTCGTCTTTGCTCGCTCTCGCTCTCCTCTGTCTCCCTCTGCTGGTATTACACCATCATGAAATAAGTTAAAAGGCAGGGGGTCTCATCCCCAAATTTTCAGAATCTATGGGGTGCATCAAGTGCTTCTTCTTACACAGCTGATCGACTTTTGGCTTGAGTGAGGAAGCAACTGAAACCCTCACTAAACTCATCAGTAAGTTTAGCCCAACACTTTCACTTTACTTTTTTTTTTTTTTTTTTTGTGGTAAATAATTTTTCAAAGAGACGAGTCACAAAAAGGCAGTTGAACAACCTTGACATTTGAAGGTGAGTGCCAATTCTTTTGTGAATTGTTCAAGCTTCACCTCCCTCAAAACTCTCTCTTCTCCTGAAATTGTCTGTTCATCATCAATCTTTCTCTTCACAGCAGGTTTCAAGAAAGAGATGACTGGGGTCTGGTGACAAAAAAAAGTGTTTGCACTGTATGATAAAATATATTTTCCCTTAACTTGGTAATACTCTAAAATCACGTATCGGGAGCATTTGCTGTTGGAAGGATTTAGGTAGGAGTAAATTCACAAATTATGATGTAATTTCTGATGTTATATGTGACCCTCCAGGATGGTTTTGTGTAAGGGCTGCAACGTTTTTAAATTTTTTAGCATTTGTTGATTTCACAACATTTCCAATATATATTGGGACAAAATTATAAACATAAGACAAAATTTAATGAAAAGTTTTAGTTTTAACATTTCTTTTGACTCTGGGGCAGACAGGTTGGATACATGAAAAAATTGGTTCATGGTTGTTGAGTAATACCACAACATGGTTGTAAATAAATAAATAAATAAAGTGATGTAATAAACTAAATTATGATAACAATCTTATATAACTATCATACATAGGCCCACATGGCTAGACATCATAATAATTTTGGCATGTGGCTTGAAAAAATTAGCTATATTCTTCGTTAGATGGAATAAAATGATATATTTAACCCTCCTGCAGGTTCAGCTGATTCACCGTCAAATTATTACTTCAAGCAGATCATTGATTTAAGTCAATTTAACCTGACATTACTTCCCTTTCAGCTTTGTCTTCGTCCGTTTGTCTTCCATGGCATGTCATATAACCCTGTGTGTGGATGTACAATTGCATTTTATACATTTTCTGAAGCATACGTTTTTGCTGAACTCACATAAACCATATGTTTCCATCAAAGTCCCATGTAATCTCTGATGCTGTTAATGGCTATCAGACCACTAATACTGCAACAGCAGAAGCATTAAATACTGCAGCCAAATGTTCAATGATATGTTATAATATCCCGTATAAATACAAATAGATAAATCGAGCCAAAGTTATTTACGGTTAAAATTGATAGTGTTTTTTCTTTATTTTCACGACTGTGTACACTGAAGATTCTCACTCCATGAACACTTGTGGAATTATGCATTAAACTGAAAAATGTCAAATAAATCTAAACATGCTCCAAAACACCCATCAGGCCAGTCCGTTGGATTTACCATTAGTTTATATAAAAACGTGTTGAACATGACTCCAAGCTGCTTTTCTTATAAGAGAGGAGAGCATGAAGTGATGCGGTTTTGAACGAACAAGTTCAAAGAGCGAGTGTTTCGTAAGAGGATCAGATAAAGAGAGTTTCACCTCTGATCTGATCGTTATCTGAGATGTGAGTTATTAAAGACGCCCACGCATCCCAGTTGCCACACATTATTCGCTGCTGCACCTATAAACACTTCCACCATTCCGGTGATTTTATTGATTTTTAGAATATTTTTATTTTATTTTTTTATAAAAAGAAAAAAAATATAAAATTAATAAATGCTCTATTACAGGATGGTGAGGTTCCTACTACTCTTACTGGCTCTGACTGGTAAGATAAAAATATTTCTTTCACTTTATGTTTTGTTAGATGGGAAGTTTGTGATATACTTACATTAAAATATATATTTTGGGTGATTATTTTACCATGGTTGCAATAATATTTTGTAAAATGGTATCATCGTCATGTTTATTCCATGTTTTTGTCATGTCATGGATGCCATTGATTCATTCATCTTCTTACCTGCTTGTTCCCTTTTGGGGACACAGGGCTCAAGCTCACTTCGGGCGAGAGGTTGGAGAGGTTGTAGGACGACACACATTCACTTGAATTTAGATTATTCAATTAATCTGAATCATGTCAAATTAACCGGAGTACTTGGAGTAAACCCATGCAAGCACTGCAGGGAAAACATGCCAACTAATTCCAGGAAGTTCCTCAGACCAGCAACCTTCTACTGAGGGGCCACAGTGCTACCCACTGCACCATCATGAATTCGAACTTTCACTTCCATACTTTGACTATTATAACTTGAATTGCTTTTCAGGACTAATAGACTTGTGTGAATATTTGTGGATATATGTCACAGAAATTAATGTATATATATTTATTAGATCATTTTTGTTATTGTGTGCTTTTTTTAAAAGTTGTGTACGATTTGACCTTTAAACCATGTCTGGGACATTTTATCTGTTAAAATATGATTATCTGTTCAAGCACAATGATATAAGTCATAAACCTGGTTTAAAGCTCTCTGTGTGAAATAGGTCATACAACTACAAAACTGGCCTCTTTTGTCAATAGTTCAATAATGTAATTTATCATTTGATGTCCATGTTAAATCTGATATTAATGATATTATATATATATATATATTGACATTTTTATGCAAATATATGTGAATATATCAAACATTTTCTAAATCAATATAAAGTGTTAAAGTTGCAGCATGTTTTGTGCAGGTCTCCAGGCACGTCCTCTGCATCGACTGTCTAATGGCAAACTCAGACATACTGGTCCCCAGTTAATCCAGGAGGAAACTCGCATGAAATCTGCAAATCCCATGAAGCAGCTAACATCTCCTGTAGAGTTCTGCAGACAAGGAACTGAACCTTCCAGAAGATTTCTGATGGATCTGAACACTGGTCTACATGCAAACCAGATAAACAGTGCAGCCAGAGTTGGTCAGTCTCACTTATGATAGCTATCCAACGGTTTATTAACTCATACTGCATTTATATTTTGTGTTGTGTTGTTTCCTTATTAGATGACTTGAGTAGAGTGTGAGACAGAAACTGGTAGAGACTGTAAATATTAGTTTTTAATTCACTTACTCTATAAATATAGAAATGTGTATTAACAAAAATAGGACTCTCCGGAAACACAGGGGTCCTCAGCAATTTTCTCAGAAACCCTCCTAATGTTCTGCATGTTGATCCCTCTCTCATCAGCAGCTAAATGGGAAGTGGTTTCCAAGGAGATAAACAGTCAAGAATCTCCTGAAGCTGAGCAGAAGCATGGATCAGTTCCTGTGGAGGAGCGCAGACAGGGAACAGAACCTTCCAGACGATTCCTGATGGACCTGAGAACTGGAATGGTCCAAGAGCCCCTCAGTGAAATGAACAGAAGAGTTTCTAGTTGTGAGTCTAACCCTTTAGCACTTGATTATGCTCAGAAACGTTCTTTTTATTCATCCTCAGATTATTTTTATTCATTTATTTGTGTTTTTCATTCTAAACAGTCTACAATACTCCAGCATTGGAAAAACGGCAGGGAACAGAACCTTCTAGACGCATCCTGATGGACCCAAGCACTGGAATGGTCCAGCAACCTCTCAGTGAAATGAACAGAAGAGTTTCCAGTTGTGAGTCTAACCTTTTAGCACTGGATTATGCTCAGAAACGTTCTTTTTATTCATCCTCAGATTATTTTTATTCATTTATTTGTGTTTTTATTCTCAACAGTCTACAATACTCCAGCATTGGAAAAAAGGCAGGGAACAGAACCTTCTAGACGCATCCTGATGGACCCAAGCACTGGAATGGTCCAGCAACCTCTCAGTGAAATGAACAGAAGAGTTTCTGGCTGTGAGTGTCATTGTTTTTCTTTAAAAGTTGTGCATTTAACCAATGATGGGCAAATTAAATTAGTGATATGCACGTAGTCTACAATCCTGGAGTGTCTGAGGAGAGGAGGGGAACCCAGAACTCTCGGGTCACTCTGGTGGATCCCAGAACTGGACAGAAACTTCCAATACAGGGTGAGATGCAGAGGAGCACAGCACCTGGTGAGAAACCTCGCTGAGATCTTCGATGGTTTGGATCCTTTTTTTCACTCTGCTCTGAAATTCTGTTTAGAAAAATGTACAGTCTTTGTGACCATGTCTTATGTGTGCAGACAAAAAGTTTGATAAAATGAGAAACAAAGTTTTCCATTCTGCACAACCCTCTGAAGTGCTATATTTGTCTGCAGTGGAAGAGTTTAGGCAGGGCACAGAGTACCAGCCGTTCATCTGGCAACAGCTCAAACTCAATGAGATGTACAAACAGGATCCGGAAGTTTCCAAGAGCTCTTTGATTGAGCTGAACACTGGTCGACTTAGAGAAAACCAGCACTGTGAGTTTAATGGCCAAGAATCAAAAATAACTTAACTCAATTTCAGACAGCAGTTTTATTCTGAAGATGTGTTCCCAATCTCTTTCATCAGCAGCTAAATGGGAAGTAGTTTCCGAGGAGATGGACAGTCAAGAATCTCCTGAAGCTGAGCAGAAGCACGGATCAGCTCCTTTGGAGGAGCGCAGACAGGGAACAGAACCTTCCAGACGATTCCTGATGGACCCAAGCACTGGAATGGTCCAAGAGCCCCTCAGTGAAATGAACAGAAGAGTTTCCGGTTGTAAGTCTAACCCTTTAGCACTGGATTATGCTCAGAAACCTTCTTTTTGTTCATCCTCAGATTATTTTTATTCATTTATTTGTGTTTTTCATTCTGTAAATAGTCTACAATACTCCAGCATTGGAAAAAAGGCAGGGAACAGAACCTTCTAGACGCATCCTGATGGACCCAAGCACTGGAATGGTCCAGCAACCTCTCAGTGAAATGAACAGAAGAGTTTCCGGCTGTGAGTCTCACCGTTTAGCACTGGAATATGCGTAGAAACGTTCTTTTTATTCATCCTCAGATTATTTTTATTCATTTATTTGTGTTTTTCATTCTAAACAGTCTACAATACTCCAGCATTGGAAAAAAGGCAGGGAACAGAACCTTCTAGACGCATCCTGATGGACCCAAGCACTGGAATGGTCCAGCAACCTCTCAGTGAAATGAACAGAAGAGTTTCCAGTTGTGAGTCTAACCTTTTAGCACTGGATTATGCTCAGAAACGTTCTTTTAATTCATCCTCAGATTATTTTTATTCATTTATTTGTGTTTTTATTCTCAACAGTCTACAATACTCCAGCATTGGAAAAAAGGCAGGGAACAGAACCTTCTAGACGCATCCTGATGGACCCAAGCACTGGAATGGTCCAGCAACCTCTCAGTGAAATGAACAGAAGAGTTTCTGGCTGTGAGTTTCATTGCTTTTCTTTAAAAGTTGTGCATTTAACCAATGATGGGCAAATTAAATTAGTGATATCCACGTAGTCTACAATCCTGGAGTGTCTGAGGAGAGGAGGGGAACCCAGAACTCTCGAGTCACTCTGGTGGATCCCAGAACTGGACAGAAACTTCCAATACAGGGTGAGATGCAGAGGAGCACAGCACCTGGTGAGAAACCTCTCTGAGATCTTCCATGGTTTGGATCCTTTTTTTCACTCTGCTCTGAAATTCTGTTTAGAAAAATGTACAGTCTTTGTGACCATGTCTTATGTGTGCAGACAAAAATTTTGATAAAATGAGAAACAAAGTTTTCCATTCTGCACAACCCTCTGAAGTGCTATATTTGTCTGCAGTGGAAGAGTTTAGGCAGGGCACAGAGTACCAGCCGTTCATCTTGCAACAGCTCAAACTCAATGAGATGTACAGACAGGATCCGGAAGTTTCCAAGAGCTCTTTGATTGAGCTGAACACTGGTCGACTTAGAGAAAACCAGCACTGTGAGTTTAATGGCCAAGAATCAAAAATAACTTAACTCAATTTCAGACAGCAGTTTTATTCTGAAGATGCGCTCCCAATCTCTTTCATCAGCAGCTAAATGGGAAGTAGTTTCCGAGGAGATAGACAGTCAAGAATCTCCTGAAGCTGAGCAGAAGCACGGATCAGCTCCTGTGGAGGAGCGCAGACAGGGAACAGAACCTTCCAGACGATTCCTGATGGACCTGAGATCTGGAATGGTCCAGGAGCCCCTCAGTGAAATGAACAGAAGAGTTTCTAGTTGTAAGTCTAACCCTTTAGCACTGGATTATGCTCAGAAACCTTCTTTTTGTTCATCCTCAGATTATTTTTATTCATTTATTTGTGTTTTTCATTCTGTAAATAGTCTACAATACTCCAGCATTGGAAAAAAGGCAGGGAACAGAACCTTCTAGACGCATCCTGATGGACCCAAGCACTGGAATGGTCCAGCAACCTCTCAGTGAAATGAACAGAAGAGTTTCCAGTTGTGAGTCTAACCTTTTAGCACTGGATTATGCTTAGAAACGTTCTTTTAATTCATCCTCAGATTATTTTCATTCATTCATTTGTGTTTTTCATTCTATAAACAGTCTACAATACTCCAGCATTGGAAAAAAGGCAGGCAACAGAACCTTCTAGACGCATCCTGATGGACCCAAGCACTGGAATGGTCCAGCAACCTCTCAGTGAAATGAACAGAAGAGTTTCTGGCTGTGAGTTTCATAGTTTTTCTTTAAAAGTTGTGCATTTAACCAATGATGGGCAAATTAAATGAATTCAGTGAATTAATTCCTCTGTAGTCTACAATCCTGGTGTCTCTGAGGAGAGGAGGGGAACCCAGAACTCTCGGATCACTCTGGTAGATCCCAGAACTGGACAGAAACTTCCAATACAGGGTGAGATGCAGAGGAGCACAGCACCTGGTGAGAAACCTCTCTGAGATCTTCCATGGTTTGGATCCTTAAAGGCTTCCCTATATGAAATGCAAATTGGAAGATTAAATAGAATTTATATTTGTAAGTTTGTTTTTCATTGGTTGTACGTTTTGCAGAAACTCATCTTTTCTGTTTTACAGTGAATGAGTTCAGGCAAGGAACAGAGCACCAGCCGCACATTCTTCAAGAGCTCAGATATCAGGCATTAATAAAGCCAGTGTTCGAAAGTCACAGACAGAGAACGCATGCTTAGACTTATGAAAATGCCTTCTATCAAGTAAATAGCATTAATTTCCCCTGTCATTATCATGCTTACACATCAACATTTTAAACTGATAAAGAAGAAAATGTGAGTACACTATAACTATAGTTTATACCGCTTTCTTGTGTTGCTTTGTTTTCAAAGATTGTGACTGTATGGTGTCATAATGTTCATGCAAAGTACATCAGAAGAAAACAATGTGTTACATGAATAAATATCACATGAAGAAGCAAACATTTTTGGTTTGGTTTCTGACTTTTAATAAAATTCTGTAAAAATGTAAAGGTCTTGTTTCGCGAATAAGAATAACTTTTAAATTCACTGCTGTGTTTTCTCTCAGCACTAGACATGCATGCTTTAAAAATGTAAAAATAGTGCGGAGAGATCAAAAACAAAGCCATAAGGCATATCCGCCTATAAAGTCCTAGATAAAAATTGCCTTAAGGTAACATTTGTGACTATAGTTTGAGAGAGCAATTCAAAAACTGTAATGAACCTTACTGTGTTTATTTCTTTAAACAAAAAGACAGTTATGTATTAATAAATTGGACTGAGTTTTATTTCATATGATGCCAACCCCATCATGTTAGAAACTGTTGCGCCCAATCTAAATAGCACCCAATCAACCAATTGTAAATAGTATGGTTGCTATAGAGGGGTCAGTGACATAATATAATGTCCCCGTGTCAATGCAAAAAAAAATAATAATAATGCTGGTGTGGCGTATAAAACTAAACAAGTTCACCTAACTGGTCTAAATCAATCTCAACTAATTGGTTTCACACTAGGTGAGTAGTATATGAATAACTATAAAATAAGTTTACTTTGCATTTGTTCGATTCCAAATCAAGACACTTTAGTTCAGAACTTTTTTATATTATTTTTATATTTTTATTTATATTTATACGCTTCCGCGTATGTCAAGCCTGCGTCATCACGCAACGTACTGACGCTATTCCGCTTAGCGCGAAAGTTCAAGGGTTCTTTCAGGCCAGAAACAAAACAAGAAACAGTGTCGCTGGTTCCCACTGCATCAACTCTTTCTCCATGGCAGAGCTTGGTTGCTACTCTCCGAGCTTCAAGAAACCATGCGAGGTGCTCCGGATGAGGCGGAAGCGCGCGAGGAGTGAAGGTCCCGGGGCGAAAGCGTTGAGTGAAGCGGTGGGAATCCGACCGTTCTCCCCGGGGCCGCTACTGAAGTCTCCCGTGCGTGCGAAAGGCGGTGGAGTCAAGCGAAGAAACCCCTTCGCGAACCTTGAAAACGCAGGCAGCTCGGCGAAAAGGAGAGCCACGTCTCTCAGCTATGGAAACCACGGAGCTGTGTCCGGTACAGTGGAGGGGAAGCACGGGGAAAAAAAAGAGACCGGAGCGTCGCTTATGGAAGAGCTTCTCAAAGACACTAAAATAAAACACGAGAGACAGGTGAATAAAAGAACGTTCTCTTTGTAATGGCTCACTCTATGTGTTGTGCTTGCCCCGTTAACTGTTTTGAGTTAAAAAGTAAAAATATTAACATCTAAAAGTAAAACATTTTCAGTTTCAAAAGTTGAAATTGTGAGATAAGAATTTCCACATTTAAACAATGAAATTTTGAGATAGAAAGTTGAAATTTTGAGACACAAAAGGTAACATTTTGAGATAAAAAGTCAGCTTATCACTGACCTTCACAATCAAGCGTCCTTATGGTTTGAGTGATGAGCTAACAACATTTTAAAACGTGGTTTTTACTAATGATGAAATTCTTCCATTCCTTTAGCCGAAGAACATGGAATTATGCTGGAACAATGTGTTTGATTAGGCATCTCCAGGGCCAGCAAGTCAAAATTTCTTCTTTAACTAAAAATTCAGACTGTTTTTTTAATCACAAAATGTCTACTTTTTAAGCCATTGTGTGTTTGTTTTTTTAATAACCTGGCAAAAATGAGCTCCAATAGATAATTAGTCCAATGGAACCTTTCTCCTGTTATCTCTTTTATCTATTAAAGGTTGCATACATTATCTTTAGAAAGCATTTTACATTTCCTCTCTAACACATTGCCTTAAGTTACATTTGATAACTAATAATGTTATTTTCCATTTGTCAAATACAGTGAACCCTCGCTACTTCGCGGTTCGTCTATCGCGGATTCACGACTTTGAAGATTTTTTCCATTACTTATGTATAAGAGAAAATATATAGCGGTGTAACTTGCAACTCTATCGTGGTGAGTAAAAAAGTGTACAATTGTACTGTACGCACCATAACAATCTTTGTGTACTGTATGAACGTATTGTAGATATCTGTACATTACTGTAAAGGGTGGTTTGTTAACAGTACTATATAAAGGGAGGGTTTTAAAAGTCTGAATACTGAATACCTGTTAAATAATCGCTGTAAATATGGTGTCTCTACTTCGCTGGAACCTATCTACCATAACGAGGGTTCACTGTATTCTAAACTGCTCAATATTGTATGACAAGACTGCAACCCACTGTCTCTAAAGTTGCTCCACCCTTAATTACTCACAATACAGTATAGATACAATTTAATAAAAAACAAAACTATTCGCTCTCTGTACCAGGTTTTCAAACATGTTGTGTTATAATGTTTTATATTTAATGCTGAAAGATTCAGAGCTTTGCTGAATCTGTGCTGTGTGTCTGTCCAGGCATCTGTTTCCGCCTCTGATGAGGAGCTGAGTTTGTTTGAGGATGATCTCTTGGAACCACAGATTTCCCATACCCCACTGGAGGTGTGTGATGATGCCAGACAGACATGAATATAGTGTCTTTTTTTTTTTTTTTTAAAGAATTTTAAGTTTAGATCTTTGTTTGTAGGCTCCAAAGGCTCCTGCTGAAGGTACCTTGAGCTTCCCTGTGGACTGGTCCATGAAAACTCGTCTCCTCTTCACCTCTCCTCACTCCTTCTCCTGGACGGAGCATATGAAAGCCCACGAGGAGGCACAGGGCCTCAGTGCTCATTGCAGAGGGCAGTTCGGCTCTCTGCCTCAAAACATACAGGTTAGGTTGATGCCCTGAAACACTCACACTAGAGTTTCTGCACAGAGGAGTAATCAGAAAAATCTTGATAACTCTTTACAATCAGTGGTTTTGTTTCGAGGAGTTTAAAGCAATGTTTTGAAGTCTGAGACAACAGAAAATGAGTCTTACTTGAATAGTACAGCACAAGTTGAAAGGATTTCTAAAATAACTTTTCCTAGAGCATCATACAAAACACAAGTGGGATTTAATGTATGTTACAGGATCCACGGAGCTGCACCGAGCTGCGCTGTGGTTTCCAGCAGGCTCTTCAGTACTGGCAGCATCCCTCGTTTTCATGGCTTTCGCTTTTCCCCCGCATCGGAGCGGAGCGCAGCTTCTCTGGAAGGTGTTTGCCATGGGCTCAGGATGCAACGCTGCAGCAGAGTCTCATGAGCGATTGGTGAGGCAGGAATCCATTTTCGTCATCCTTAGTTTTAGGAGTAGATGGAGTAGAATCAGAAAAAGCATGTAGTTGTTTTCTGATGTGCAGGTCTGTGAGCCTGACGTCGCTCTACAGCCTCTTGAAGGCTCGTCTCTGTCCTTTCTTCTACCTCTGCTCGTATCAGTTCACTGTGCTGTTCAAAGCGAAAGGCTTGGGTGCCGAAGGTCTCACTGCGCTGCTGTCACCATCCACTCGAGGTCTGAGGGAGGCCATGAAGGCTGAAGGTGAGACACACAACAACCAAACCAAGACGCACGTGCATTTTGCGGTTGTGTACATTCATTAAACAAATAGCAACACATCGTAATTCACTGGTTACTTGAGCCTTTGTATTTCACTGCTGTTCATCTATAGATTAATATTACATTATGCTTTATAAACAAATGTAATCTTTTCATTTATGTTTTTAGGTTTGCTTGCCAAAATCTGCTGGCTATCTTCAAAAAAATATATATATTTTTCTTTTTTTGCTTTATCACACGGTCCATGTCCAGCCCTGTGAGTTTAGTAACTACATCTAACTTCATCTTCTTGCAGTCGTGCATTGGATAAACAAAGCACAGGATCGCCATTACATCCTTAGCCATGTTTCCACCCAAAGATAAATATACACCCAAAAATATTTACGAGTAAAACACTTGATTTCCAACGAGTCCAAGAGAACAAAATCGTCACTTTGGCGGCAAATATCTGCATTAGGAGAAGGTCTTTTTTTGTACATGATAACTTGGCACAAAGAAGAAAAGCTAAATACACAGTCTTGTCATCTTGGTTTTGTAGATGGGAGACTCAGGTTTTTAAACGCATTTGTCTCCAAAAGAACATTTTGACCTGCGGTTTAACAGATGTTGTCGAAATTTGTATATGCTAAACTGTCCAATCAGAGAGCAGCAAACAAAAGCTTCAGAATATCAACCTACACACACAACCAGACTTAAGACAATTCTAGAATAAAGGCAATTTTTAAAAAAAAAACTATATGTATAAATAAAAAATGTAAATAATAATATTTGAATAATTACTCTTTTATAAACAGTACAAGTAGATTGACCAGTAGAGCTTTTTGACACCAGTTAGTGTCATGGGGTCAATTTTCAGGGACCGCAATAATTTTTTTTCTGCCAATTTGGATGAAAATATCTGGTGAAAAATGCTGGTGAAATATATCGACTGTAATGTTTGTTATTTGTGTTCAGGCATTGAGTTCTCTCTGCCTCTAGTGGAGCAGAAGAGGAAGAGCCGACGACAGAGCTCCAGTCTGGATGAGCGTGATCAAGCTCACGATGAGGAGTTGACCAGTGGCACAGCGTGAGTTTATTTTACTCAGGACAACTCAGTATTTTATATTTTCTTATTAGCCGTTTACTCAGCAATACAGATGACCCACTAATACTGCATTTTGTCTACATGTTCCCTTCCCCTAACTTCCATTTTTAAATTACTTTATTTTATTAAGGAATTGACGATTTTGTTCTCTTGGACCTGTTGGATGAAAATGGTGCTTTATTCCAGAATATTTTATGCAATATTCCAGTTTTGCGCATACATTTAATTTGTATCTTTGGATGGAAACATGGCTATTCTTATTTACAGGTTCAGTGACAACAATGAAGATGAGGAGGGGGAAGAAGAAGAAGAAGATGATGATGAATGTGGATTTTCTTGGCTGAAGGAAATGGGAGTGCAAGACCAGATCAAGAAGCCTGATGTCATTTCTATTAAACTGTATCCTTCATTGTTCCATTTGTATTTATATACAGTGCTCTATACTTCACGAAGTGATCAACACCAAATCTCATATTTCTTCCCTTGATCTTGGGTCAGTCATTTTAGGAATGAAAATGTAAATTTGCACAATGCCCTGAAATCCACTCCTTTTCCAACTGTTGTTTGCCTGGAGACTGTTTTTTGCTCATAAAAGACGTACCTTTTTAACATTCTATTGATTAAATGTTAATATTTATGTAATACTTTGAAGCTTGGAACACTTTAAGCCAGATGCCGTTTTCAGAGTGAACTTTGATCCATGACCTGAAATCCACAACCCACCAAGTCTGGTTCGATAAGAGTGTTTTTTTTCCTCCCTATTTTGTAAACGTTTTTAATTTTTTTTATGCTCTCTATTCCAAGATGGGATATGGACAGGGAAAGGCGTGTCTTCTCATACCTTTTAGGTAGTCTAAGTTTTAAGAAGCTTGTCAAAGTTTACATTTTGCATGAAAGTGGCACAGGTTTTTTTTTTGTTTTAGTTTGATTACCATTTCAAGTTGTTCAGATCATTTAAATCCTTTACTGTCTGCACTAGAAGAGATGCAGATGCTAATCAAAGATGACTTATAGTAAACTGTGGCTTAGGTGTGGTCTGAGTTTGATTAAAGGGCCATGCGGCCCCGCCTGATTTAGGAAAAAAAAAGCAAAAAAAAAAAAAAGAGTGGCTGTGGCTTAGCAGCTTGGCTTTCCATAAAAAAACAGCTGATAAAACACACACATGCCTGGACTGAAGTGGGATAGAATTGCTCCCAGATTGTAATTGCATTGCCAGAAAAACACAAACTGCAGTCAATTTGCAATGCCCAGGTCCACAATTCTCATTTCTTATAGCTTTCTCTGAGGCGATACATGGTAGGGAAAGACATGTATCACCTCAGCACCTTTCACTCCAAACTGCTGCGTGATCTCAATAATTAATACACCACGTGTTCTCATAGGATACTAGAGGTCAGGCTCATGAATAATTCAATTACTGATGAGTCATAAAAGCTGTAAATTCTGAAATACGCCACATTCTGAGAAATTTCTTTTCGAGCAGGAAGTCAGAAATCACAAACAAAAGACAAAAATTGCACCGTTTTAACCACAATTAAATGTAACACACAATAAACATGTCCCGCATGTTAATCACTGAAAATATCATAATGTTTATATCCTGTGTATCATGGCCCTTTAACACTGAGGCTGCAGTCGTCAGGAGCAGAGCGAGGTGCGTCTGGACCGTCGGCCAGAGTCAGTGCTACTGGTGCATGGCTCACACACTTTCACTCTCATCAACTTTCTCATCAACTGCAAGAGTCTGGTCGCTGTTTCAGGGCTACAGGCTGGCCTCCCTCCAACTCTGCTGGCCCCCACACCCTTTAGAGGGGCCACGCTGCACTCTCTCAAGGTACCTGCCTTCACTCTCTTCCAAAAGAAGAGTTTATAGATGTCATCACGTGTACATGAATAAGATTCTGTTCTCTCCTCCACAGGCTCGTACGGTTAACGTGAAGACCCGTGTACGCTCTGGTTTTCAGGACGTGTTTAGTCTGGAGCTGACTGGGCCAGTGATGCCTCATACGGTTCACTCCTTGACCCGGCTCCTGACTGAAGCTCAGAGGGGAGAGTTCTCCACGGCGATCTTCACTCACCAGCCCACCGCCGTCCTCAACGTCCCCTTCTCAAACATCACAGAAAAACCACAGCAAGAACAAGTACATATGCGACACACAGCTGAAAGAACCCAGAAATAGAAAAAAAAACAATCTTAACTAAATTAACAAGTCATATTCTGGCATTTTTCAGGCCCATTAACTCTCACAAGAATCTATCTTTAGCTGTTTGAACAATTTGACTTGTGTTGGATTGTAAAAGGCAAACAGAATGTTATTCGTCTTTTGCTTCGGACAAATAATCCTAAATGCATCTCCTCCTTGACCATTTGAGCAACAGCCACCAAGCTTTGCCAAGGAATCCAAACTGGTCTGACTCTGCTAAATCTTTTCAGACCAGGACCACTAAAGAAATTCCAGGAAATTGCTGAGAATTAATGGAAATTTTCCATTGACTTAACATGGGTGACGCTTTGGAAAACTGTAACTCAAACTGAGACCCTCATACAAACTTCAAACTGACCACACTTGTGGAGGTTGTCAGCCTGTGCAATAAGATACCAAGCATTGTGCAAAAATATTTGAACCTCTAGAAAGGGTCAAATATTAACAGTTTACCTGCATAAACAGGCAACAAAAATATTTTCAAGATGAAACATTGGGTTTGTGAGGTTATTAATCATAGTAACACATTTAAAAATCATATAACATCGCTGAGAGCTCCCTAGCAACCAATCTTTACCTTAGCAACCACGTTTTCTGAATTCTGTCTCAGCTCTGGTAAATGAAGATTGGTTTATATAACTTATAATAAAGGTAGCATTATTTTGTCACGGACCCCTCCATAGGAACCAATTTGGCATCTCACTATCTCATTTATATGTTGTCACTGATTCGTCCATAGGAACCAAGAAGTCTACCATTCCGTTTTGCTTATAAAATCATTTTTACCAGCTCCCATTAAATTTTGTGAACAAACTTTAGTCCTCAGGGTTCAACCTAAATTCTCATCGCAGTGCCTTCCAGTTAGACTACAGAATGTCTAATAAAATACCAACATAATTGTCCCTTTTCAGCTTTATGTCTTTGTGTGTCCATTAGTGTGTGTTGGAGGATCTTTCTGGCTGTGCTCTACATCAAAGCTGTGTTCATCATCTGGCAGTGCCGAGCATTCTGGGAAAACACTCCCTAAGACAGCTGAACATGAAGGAGGGGTTCTTCAGCTGGAACACCTGATGTCCACTCTCAAAGCTCAGGCAGGAAAGCATTCAATGTACAGAAACTCTTTTGACTATTTTATTTAAAACCGATTTACTTTTGAAAACTGCCCATCATCAAACGTTTGCGGGAGAAGCAAACACTTGACCTTTTAGAGGCACCCGAGGAGATGGAACTTGGTTGGTTTTTAGATTAGACTTTTAATCTGAGACTGAAAGCATTTTAAAGTCATTTCTAATCTTACCGTAATTTCTTCAGGTTAAATCACAGAATTCCCAAATGTGAAAGAACACAGTGTACACAACATACAGACAAGTTTTCTTCATCCAGTTCTAAACTACTCTAGATGACTGCTGGTGATGCATTTTATTTAGAAGTGCTTTTAAGTCTCTTTTTTATTATTTATGGCCAACAATGGGTTGATTTGAGAGTAAAAATCTCATTTTAAATCAGTGTATTTTACTTGTGTGTGTGTGTGTTAAGAAATCTGAAGTGGAAATCTCTGTATTCATCACACATGGATTAAATTAAATGATTTAAATATTAATTTGATATTTAATTTTTTTGAGTGTATATACAGTTATGCAGATGGATAAGTACTTGAATATTTCAAACTATTACACCACTCTCCTACTGAATGCTTTGGAACATTTCAGTACGGTTCCTTTCAACACAGCTACCATCTTTTTCTGTTGGATTTGTGTTTCTTCAGAGTGGTTGCATTATAAACACCAGTTTATATTAGACTGGTTCCAGTCTTCTGAAGTTGGATGGTCTGTACCTCTCAGTTTCATCAAGGTAGATTGGATCAAAGTTGTCTGCTGTTTTTCAAAGATTGTCACTGTGTTCAATCAGTGATCGGCCGGTCTTTTTATGTCACTCCAATAAAATCCCAACTTGGCTCCATTTATACTCAAATAGTAGCTTTAGAACCCTACTTGTCTTTTACTAAATGGTCAGAAATCATATATACCGGTAGTTTTTTTTTTTTTGGTTTATACCACTTTGTCTTTCACACGCACGTTACGTTAACGCCCCCTCCAAAAGTTCATGTTGCTTTATATCATCCCTTTAAAAATCAGTAAAATAAAAACTTGTTTCCAGTTAAAATATATGTATCGATTCATATAACCATTTTCAACACTTTAAGACTGATTTAAAAATGGTAATATATGTCGAAGAAAGTGATGCACATGTGATGCTGCCAGGTGGGATGCGCATTTAAGTGATGAAATGTTTGTTAGAACTAAACAAATAAACTTCAAATTGAACAGATTTTTCTGTCTGAGCCACAACCATTGACTGATCCATGGCTTGGATGAAGGTTTTACTGTAGATTATGGTTTTCTTTTTAAAACATTTTATAGTTTTTTTTTTTTTTTTTTGACTGGTGGTAAAGTGAAAGTCATGTTCCTGGCATCACTGCTGGGAGTGAATGCTGCATTCTTGCAGTTGAGCCAGGAGATTCCTCCAGAAGATCATGAGGGATAGTGTTACACCACGGCTGAAGATTTAGAGTAGAAATTATTATACTGTGAAACGGAAAAAAGATTTTATCCATACGATATGATGAATACGTGTACATGTGTATCGTAAATGCCTTAGAATGTAGCATTTCATTCTCTAATAAAATAAAATGTGTTACTGTTCCTAGATGTATTTTGTCTGCCTCAAAACATCTAAAACCTCCAGTTTGAAACAATCTCTAAAGTATCTGAAAATTAAAATATGACCAACAATGACTCTATGATTTAAATAATGCAGCAGACACAAAAGCAAATAGAGTATTTTGAAACAATATATTTATATACAGTTATAAAAATAGGTTTTGATCCCCTGCATATTATGAAAATTTTAGGCAAAGAAAGGCAGGGCAAGTTTATTTATATAGCATTTCGCTTATTCGAAGTGCTTTACATAAAGTTAAGACAATGGAAGTGCATAAAAAAAACGCATTTTAAAAACATTAATAAAATCGTCAGAAAAATAAGTCACGCATAGTAATTAAAAAAGGAAAACCACACAAAGATCAGAGTAGAGATACACATGCAGATAAAACTACATGCCTTTAATTTTGGGTTAGTTTAAAAAGTGTGGGACCAAATCAAAAAGATAAAACTTATTTTAGTCAACCAGGATCCTTACTGTAATCTCAGATGTTCTAAAACACTCAAAGACCTACATAAACCACCATTGTTGTGGTTTTTTTTGTTCATTTTCTGAACAATTCATGACCCAATGTCATTGTCCTGTTCCATTAAAGAGCATCCACTCCAGTCTTTATGGTGCTTTGATTTCAGTTCTTCACTGTTACCAATTGTTTTCTTGGGGACTGGTCCCAGATTCCAGGATATTATTGTGGAGATCTTCTAGTGTAGTTCTGGGCTAGTTTCTCACCAGTCTCATGATCACTGACCATATCTCCATGAGGTAAATCTTGGGGTGGATGGTTTTTTGTGTATTGTCTCACCAGCTGTAGTAATGCTGTTGTGCACCTTTCCAAAGGTAGCCCCGAAATCGTTTAAAAGCTCTTTTGTTTTGGCCATTGTGAAGATTGTTTGATGTTTGCATCTGTGAACAGGTATCTCATCAGGTAACCAGATGAGGCACCTGGTTTTAGGTTGTTACCTGTAAAGGAGACAACTGGACTCTGAAATTCTGCTGTTAACTGGGTCAAAAAGTTGATGTTAACTGTTTAATGAAATGTAAAAGTGTATTGATGGTTTCTGTCTGGGCAAAATCTACTTTGAATCTATAGTGAGCGCGCTGGTGTAGAGCGTGATCTTTGTGTCAGGTCATATTTTACCAGCTTGTCATCCAGAGACCTGAATGTACAGCAGCATATGCAGCGTCTTCAGCTCCAGGGGATTCATGTTCACACTCTCGCCTCATACTGTCCACATGACAAAACCTGAACAAGCGAATGAATGAGAGAGCTGCAGACGTGACTGTGAGTACCCTTCTCATCTCTAGCTTCAGGAGAACATAGTTGTGGTGACACGCTGTCAATTACAGCAATGTTTTGAATCGAATCTTATTTTTTAATCAAATGTTTCATTAAACCTTTAACTTTCAGCCTTTTGTAGTGTAACTTAATCAATGTAACCATATGGAGCAAGGTGTTTAACATTAGTTAACTGCTGTAAAAGTGTTTAGCTCAAGTTTAATTGTATTCATGCAAAATAGCTTAGAAACTAGTTGTGCATAAAAATCTATTGTATCGATCATCTGACTAAGTGTTCTAGAAACTCCTCAAAACAGGTTCCCAAAATGCACTGGTTCAATACACTGTTGTATTTTCCAACTGTTCTGAAGCACATTGTGGTGCTTGTTGTTTTTCAATTAATTGTATTTAAATTAACTTTTACTAAACGTCCAAAAAAGATTTTTTTTTTTTAGATTATACCACTCGGTCATTAACATGCACATTACTTTAAAACCCCCTCCAAAAGTTCATGATGCACTGTAGCATCCCTTTAAATAAAACTGCACGGTAAAATAAAAAATAAATCGGGTGACACAATCTGATTGGAATCAGAAGAACGTTTAATGGTGCGGTGTAGTCCTGAGTTGAATGAATCCACATGTGCAGTGGTGAGTGTTGAGTTTCAGGCTCCTGTGACCGTCACGCGTCAGCACTGTTAAATAAAGCTTCAGAGATATTTCTGTGGGAGGGGAGATGATTGGACGATTCTCCAGCAGAGTTACTCATGACAGAAGAATAGCCAAGTTCTGCCAGTGTCAGGAGCGCCTTTACGTTTACCTCGACATCTGATGCTATTAGTTCAGAGAAGAATAACATTCATAGTCTTTAAAATAATTCATTTGGGTGTTAATGTGGTTTCTCGATTGACAGCAGGGTTCATTCAGTTGGAAAGATCTAGAATATACAAATTCTTCTGACAGTATTTGGTATTACTCATGTAATAGTAAGTGTTGTATTATTCGCTAGAGATCAGAGGTGATGAGTACAAGTGGATATAATGATGCTTTTTTTTTTTATTAAAATTTTTTGCCAAAGACAGAATCTCAAACATTAAGCAATGTGACAGACTAATTACATTTTATTTTACTTTGAAGCAATTTGTGTCTTAAATGATGGATATAATCCTTTTTTTTTTTAAATATTACTGTATTTTTTTGTGTTTCAGGTTTTTTGAGGAGACATGAATTTTCTCAACACTGTTTTGATCTTAACTGTAGTGCTGAAGGGTAAGTTGATTTTGTTTTGCTCGATTTGTCAAATTTTAAATTGGAGTTAAAAGCAAATGGACTGTTAAATGGCACTTAATTTAGAAATAATGGGAAATTTTAGGCAGCTCACCTCTAAAATTCTGTTGAAATTGAGAAATGTGTGTGACGCTAAAGTTCTTGACACCGAAATGGAAAAATCTCTTTTTAAATAAGTGTGATTAATGCTTCGAGGGGTAAAGGTGTTCTCTTCAGGGTTTGCATGAAAAAAAAAAAATCTGTTTAAAGCTGTAGTAGATGAGTCTCTAACAATGTAAAAAAAAATTAAACATTTATTAAACCATTTTAGCTTTCCATAAAATAAACCCTTATTTATACTGTAATAGAAAAATAAAACAAAGAACTGGAAGCTACATCACAACAGGCACCACAGCAGAGGATCTAATTTTTGATTCTGGAGACCCTGATAGAGAGAAAGAGCCACGCAGCTGCTCGCTCAAGGTCTTCCCCTCCCCACTCCTTTAATCTTCTTTTGATCTCATTGCAGCATGTTTTTTTAGCTGTTAGCATCATCAGTGTTAAATCTAAATAAAGCCATGTTTTCTATTGTATCTTCTTAAACCTTGCTTCCAGAGTCTTCTGTAATGGGCATGATAAATATTTCAATAAGAATGCTTAAGTCCTGAACTTGCAAATCATCAGTCATTTATAATGGACCACAACCTGCATAAAAGGTAATCTACATTCATTTTGTTGTGGTCAAAATTTAATTCAAATGATTAATTTGTGTGCAGTTTATAAACATTTCAAACATACAGATTCCTGTTCAGGGTTAAATATTGATATGTTTAGAAACCCACACTTAAAAAATTATAAAAAAAAAAAAAAAACCACACTACCAAATCCACTTCATGTGGGGAGCTACACAGGGAAGCTTCATGCTACTACACTCAAAGAGACTTGGCCAGTTTGGCAGTTAAGGATAAGAGTAAAGGTCACATATTTCTTTTTCAATTGATGTTGAATTCTTAATTATTTTTTTTCTTTGTTTCAAGATCCAAACTCTAAACTTAAATTTGTAAAATGACAGCAAAACAATGCTGATGTTTTACAATCATCACATTATCTACCATCTTACAATCGTGAAGGTGTCGATCTCTAAATCATAGAGTTTAGCTTCATTTGTGTCATCCTTAATAAAATCTGTTCCTCTTGAGCCGTCCGAAGCATCTTGGGATGAGTGTCAGAGTTGTGTATGACTGAGGAATAGTACCAAAGTTGGATTGGTACCTGGGATTTTGATTGACTTAAGGAACATAATCTAAAGCTTTGGGGTGTTACTCAGTGTCTGTGAGTGTGTTTCTACAGACGGCTGAGCTGCAAGTGCTTTTGGGGCAGCGTGTGGTCCTCCCCTGCAATGGCTCTGCTCTTTCTGGAGCTTTGACAGAAGATTTCCACCTTACCTGGGAGGCGAATGGGATGGAGGTCTTGTCGCTCCGCTCTGGCTTGCTTCAGTTTGGCTCTTGGTTTGAAGACCATGCCCACTTCCTGTCAGAGCCAGAACGCACCAGGGACTTCTCTCTGGTCCTGGAGGATGTGATGTTGAATGATGAAGGCTTGTACGAGTGCCTCTGGGAAGGAACCAAACCACTCTGCAACGTTTACCTCTCCGTCTTGAGTAAGAACTGTTCCAGATGTAGAATGCACATCATTTCAAGTTTAATAGACTGAATTTTAAATTAAAATCTGATGCTGCTGATTGAAAACCCAGAATTATTGTATTTTTTTAACAAAGCTACCTCTCTTTTTCTCAGCTCCCGCTTCATCCTCCCTTACAGTTTGGGATGTGTTTGAGGGTGGGGACGTTATTTTGAAATGTTTTGGGAAAATCCCCAAACACAGGCCCTTTAAGGAAGTGGTCCTCGAGTGGAAAAAGAACCACAAGGTGTTGCTGCGCCTCAGCTCTGGGATCACAGAGGTCCTGAGTGAAAGTTCCCAGCTGTCTTTACCATCAGAGCGAGACATTCAGCGCGGCGTCTTCTCTCTGACCTTACGTGAGGTCAGTCAAGAGGATCGGGGGCTGTACGAATGTCGTTACAAGAGTTCCGATTACAGGACGACACACACTGGATTCCCTAAAGCCAACATGCTCTTCGTCAGAGGTACAGAGATGCAACTGTCAAAATATAATCCTATATATTCATTTAAGAATGTTAGTAGAAATGTATGAATGTATTAGGAAAAAAATGTTACGCTTTTTCATCATGTTAAATACAATTAACACTTGTTATTATTTTGCCATTATTTTGCATTTACAATTTTGAACTGAAGTAAGTAAAAAAATATCTTTGGCTTACAAAAACAGATTTTTTTATCTCATAGTGTTAACAGTAAGGTGTATTATAATATTTAAAAGATTTTTAACTTTTTTATGGATGGAATATGGATATCATTTATTGGATAGTAAAATATTCAAAATTTCTGAAGGAAACGGTCAGTTTGGCTTTTTAGTCTGGTAACATTATCAGTAAAATGTTAATTTTTCATATTTTAGGGGTTTATTATAATATTTTTGTAAATGTCACATTTTTACTTTCAGTATTTATTTCCAGTTTCAAAATTTCTTCAGATATTTTAGCCAGTAAAAATAGGTTTCTGATTATAGAACTGGAAGTAAACATTTTGTCTTACATTTACTGAGACAAATCTCTGTTTCTTTTCATTTGACAAAACCTTTACCTGCATTTTCTTTTCTCTACAATTTTGTGACTCATATTTTTATTTGTGTGAAATGTAGAAATTGTAATCTAATATTTAACATAAAATGTAATTATTGCTCCAAATAATTTAAATGTATTTACTTGGAATTTTATATTTATTAAAATTTAGGCCAAAATGTAACTGGATCTTTTAGGGAAAAATACAGTTTTGACTTTAATCCAGTGTTTAAGTGGCCGACGGTGCTTTTAATATTAGAGTACCGCCACTTCTCCAAGCACTCAGTATGTACCGGTAATTTTTTTGTAGTCATTATATAAATCTAAATGTATCTACGTTTTGATTGCATGATTATATCAAACTTCGTATTGTTTTTATCTCCTAATTTCTCTGATGTTGTAAGCTGCCCATTGATTTTTACGGTGAATATGTAGAGTTTTGTTTGAAATCTAGAATGTAACAATTTGGAATTTCTGATAAATATTCACTCAGAAATTGAAGTAATATTTACCTTTTCTTGCTAAGTTTAAATTTTTTGTACTTTAGCTTGTGACTCTGCATCTTTGCTTCAACATCTAAAACAGTTCTTGTTCTTTGATGTTCCTGCATTACCCAGGTGTTGCTCAATCCCTCTCCCTAGAGTCCACCTCCACAGAGACCCTCTCCACCCTGACTGAAGCCTTGGGTTTTCCTCAGAGCTCCACCTGGATGGCAACCACAGATTCTGAACCTGTCACCATCCCTCACACTCACTCGAATGTCCCTGAAACACACGTCTACAATAGCAAGTCTGTTTCAGGTCAGTCGATTTTATCTGATACTTTTCAGCAGTAAAGACGGTTTGTCACTGACTTATAGAAAATTTTACTATCTCTTTAATATTAATGACTCTTGAGCAAATGTGTACGAAAACCACAATAGTGACAGTTCATGTCAATGTAAACAGATAAACAAAGTTGTAGTCACTGCAGGTTTTCTCTTACAAACCCTTTTGTCTTAAATAAATTAACATTTAAGACTAAAATCTAAATTGTCACACTTTTGAAATGAAAACCTTTGGTAGATATTTGCAAGAAATTAAAAGTATTTTCGGTCTCAGGTCGTGATCACCTCACAGAGCCACCGTTTCCCTGGATCCGGTTCAGCCTCATTGCAGTGGTTCTGATGCTCACGGCTCTGATTCTGGGCTTGGTGGTGTTCTACAGAGGAATCTGGTGATCGCTGAAAACAATCACTGAGCAGGTGAATGCTCTGCTCTTTTAGCTCCAGAACTCGTATTCGCTGATTGATAAAAGTGTCAGGTCTGGAAAAGTTTTTTTTTAAAAACTCACAAAGATTTGAAAGTCACGGACAATTGTTTAGTCTTCCTGAATGTTTGAAATGAAATTGATCGATTTGTTTTCATCCAATGTGGGATCTTGTGGCGCTATTATGACCAAATTTTGGGAGACACTGTGCGTTGGCAGATGGCATCTGGTTTTCAATCCTGATGAAAACATGTACAGTGACTCGTTGAGAGTGAAAACGTGATTAATCCATGAGAATGGCCGGACACTTGCAGGCCCGTCAGGATCACGTTTTAGTACGAGATGTTATCGGGTTTTAAAATAGGAAATACGTGGAAAAATTGGCGTTTCAACACTTAAATGTGCCCAAAAGTACCCACTCGAAGTCTTAAAAGAAATGTCATTTGCTTCATACCATAATGTAGAAAAACACTCAAGGCTCCATTGTAAATTTATTTTATTTATTCAAACACAGAACAAAAAGCTTCCAGAAATGATGAAAATACAAGCATCGGCTGGTAAAACTTGAGAAAAGAATAGTTTACAAACATTTATCTCATGCACAGAACATTCACAGGAGTCATGTGATCACAAACTGCTCAGTCGCCGATGTTCATGCACCGTTCACCAGCCACGAGCATGGTGTTTAGCTTGGGAAGTGATCATGAGCTGGAGGCAGCGGTGAACACGGGGCCGCTGTGGGCGTGAACATTCTCTCCAGACACTTCGCCCATGGCCTGCAGAGCTGCTGTTGCTGCCATGGCTTTTGCCAGCTTCTTAGTGGGACTCGCTGACTGCGGCTGATAGTCCTGACCGTTCACCATCACCTGAAACACCAAACCAAACTGATCAGAGGTTTGTTCTGAAAAACTGGATGCTGGTGAAAACCAATAGCATAGATCATTGAATCTGATTAGAAAGCATATCAATAGTTACACTGTGCATGTAATATTTGATCAAACTAGAGGATTTCTTTTTTTGGCTATAAAAACTATTCTTTGATTCCAGAAGAGTGGTCATCATAGACCTGTGCTGCCACCTGAGATTAAAGTTTTCTGCCATGGTCAGTTTCTTGCACAGATGTTCTCTATTTCTGTTCTGAGATCTGTGTTTAACCGTTCTCGTTGAAAGTTCCCCAGCTATAGATTATTTTCAGGCACTGAGTGAGACTCTGAGCTCTGATGATTACACCACAATGAGAGAATAGTTCCTAGAACAGAACATCTCTTTATTCTATGTTAGTTCTAATTACTGACGTAACTAGAGAAGAGTCAAGCTTTTGGAGGGATTCATGAATTTTAACCTTTGATTTTTATTATAAAATATAGAAGCTGTTCGTTGTCAATTTTTGACATTTTTTTGCTGTTAAATAGATGACTATTTACTACTTGGAATTGTACTTTTTGTAAAATTTCAGGATTGTTGTGGAATTATTGTGTAATAAAATTTTTTTGTAAAAAAGGATTTTGGGGTTGTTCTAAAAAAAGAAAATCAAACATTAGCACAATAAACTGTTTTAAACATCATTTATTGGAGCATATTGTAAAATAGTAAAAAAATAGCTGAAACAGTGCCCTCCTCCGAGCCAGAGAACAGCTGACAAGATTCTAAAAATGGGAACATTCTCCAAATTCTTTTTGATGAATTGAGTATACAAACATATAGATTTTTTTTATTCCTGCGTTGCTGTGGTACTTCATATTTAATAGTTCTGACACGTTTAAAAACAATGCTCCACAAATTACTCACAACACCATTTAGGAAAACTAAAATATGTGTTTTTCAAGGCATCGTTAAAATAATAAAGCTTCAAATTTAAAGTGTTCGGTAATTGTCTCGTATTGTATTACAAAAGTTATTTTATTTTTAAATGTATTATTAGCGCGATATTAAGCGCAGCGGAACAATGTTCCTATGCGAGTTTCCGCACGGACGCTATTGAGTGAAGCACAGCTGCACGCCGGGTAGCTGTGAGAAATGGACACAGAGAAAGAGAAGCCAGCGCTTGAAGACCCTCCCACCTCACTACGCCCTCCTGTTTTGGAACACTTTGGCTTCTCTGTTAAAAGACATAACGGGGATAGACGAGTGGATAAATGTAAAGTTGTATGCCGACATTGTTCCACGGAGATCGTGCCCTAACATTCTAACATTTTCTACTGCTGGAGATATTGTCACGGCAACCAGATCTATGCTCTCTTCAGAAAATGTGGATAGGTTAATCTATCCTAACTAGTTGCAGTATTTCATTTTTTATTTAAAAAAATGTGTTTTTTCTTAATAAAGAGTGCAATTTATTTAAAATATCACCCAAATGTGTCACTTTTATTTATTTTATGCAAGAATTCTACTGTGTATTGGCAGCTTTTCAAAATAAAGATTATGTAAGTTCTTATTGTTTTGTACCGAACCCAATGAACCGAACCGAACTCTCCAAGACACTGTACTGAACCGAATACGATTTTAGCGTACCGTTACACCCCTACTCAGGAGCCATTAATATGATGACATCGATGGCTTGTTTTTGATACGAAGATGTTCCTTACCTTGAAGAGGAAGTTCTTACGGTGGTCAGGGCCACTGTGATTGACCAACACAAACTCTGGCTGCGGCCACTTCTTCTTATTACACATCTCCATCAGAGCAGACACTGGGTGCTTCCCTGGGAAATAATAGCAATGAGATCTTACGATGTACAATGTCACATTTGCAGTTTTGTCAAAAATCTTCAGCTGTTTGTAACCCGTTTTGTGAACACAGAGGAATGTTTGGACGTTGGTGCAAAGAATCTGTCAGTAACTCTTTATTTAAACCCTGTGATGCATCCTGAGAAGCCCCATGGTGCACAGATTGGAATAGCAGTGTCTGCGGAGAACAGTTCAAAGACTCACCGAGGAGATCTTTCATCACCACAATGTTTCCAGATTTTTGGGTTTTTTCTCCTTCTGCTACAAGCCCTGAGGTAATGAAGCACATCATGGCCTGCTGGTTATTCCCACAAAGGTACAAGACCTCCTACTCCGATCACCATCATTGAGCAAGTCTGCACTTATGATATTACCCACTATTGCCAACCTTTTTGATACAAGCATCTTTTCATTCTGTGGTCTGTGCATTATGTTAAACAATTGGTCTTCTATCTGTCGGTGCAGTACAAAAGTTTAAGGCAGATGTGGAAAACTACCTTTTTGCCTTCCAATCAGCATCGAATCTTATTAGGTACACTTGCACAAAGTCAGGGATTTTGTAGGATTCTACCAGTTATACCAAACAATGGTCATCAATGTCACATGAAGGTTGAAACCCATTCATGAATGGAAATAAAAACAGCTGTGTAGGAGGCGTAAACCTTTGTGGACAACAGCCAAACTTTTGCCGTGACAGGAAACCTTCTCAACCCCACTTTGATGGCTCTGAAACAAGCCACAAAGTTGGAGATTTGGACAAGAATATTTGTGTTCTCAATACTACAAAATACACTTTTCAAAACAGTCCTCCCTGCAGCCGGTAGTGCAATGCCATACCGTATTTTTCGCCGTATAAGACGCACAATTTTATATGAGGAAGATCTAGAAAAAAAGATTCTGAACCAAATACTGTAGTAAACTATTTTATATCAACTGTGTAAAAGTTAACAGCAGTTTAAGAACAATTATATGCCAAAAATGTAACATGAACAGTCAGTAAAGTCACCGTTCAGATCAGGAGTCACAGATCGGATCTACCGTATTTTGGATCAGTAAAAAAAAAACAACAAGACAAATATACCGGTACGTTTCTTTCTTTGCCCCCACTCATCACTCTAAAGTCCACCATTCGTTATCACCATCACTGTTCCAGTGCAACATTGCCCCCACATTAGTAATAATAGCTGGCACAATGCAGCTGCTTACCTGCTCCTTACGATCCACGCTATGGTAGGATCGACGAGCAGAGATGGGCGATGACATCAGCGCGCACCGCCGGGTGTACGAATATGGCCGACGGCTCCGGAGCTAGGCCGAAGCCTAAACATTTTATGTACTAATGAAACGGTCAATATAAAAATATCACTAATGTGATGCGTAACATATCGAATATTCACTAATTCCTTCTTTACATCCACTGTGTCTGATACTTAAATCTGACTTGTATGTCATAGAATGTAAAACAACAAAATCGATAAGTAAAGATTACAAATGTTTCATTACCTTAAGAAATATAACTCCTACCATTTAGGAAAACAAAATCACGTTTGTTTCATAAAGCTTTTTAATATTTTATTGTCTACTTTCAATCCAAAATGGTGCTCAATTCTAATCTACACAACATGTTGCTGCGCATACGTTGATTATTATATTTTAATTGACATTGAGTATGTCATCGTGCTGCAGTGAGGACATCTTTCACATATCTGAACTGTCTTCGGCATAAACTACTGGAAGCGATGGCATGGCCCACACCAAGTCCTGATTATCAAAGTGTGTCTGAGACTACACATAGAGATAGAAGGATGTGAGAAAGCCTACATCTGTGGTTAAATCCACAAAAGGTCTGGAACAACCTACCCTGTGCAAGTCTGCCTAGAAGAGCTGACAGTAGGGTGGTCTAAAACTATTTTCACACCTGCCTAAAACTTTTGCACAGTTTATTGATTGAAATGAGGAAAGCAAAACAAAACCAACAAATCAGATCAGATGCCTTCTCACCCTTGCGGTCTGTCTTGAAGTCGATGAGGATGGGTTCTACTGTACCCTCCCGGTGCTTCCCCAGGCCCTCGCCAGCTCTCCAGCCCATCTTCCTCATCAGCAGCTCACCCATTCCTCCCGACACAGGAGCCGCCCGCAGGAACTGGTCCTGATGAGAGACCCCCAATTGATAGATTGAAAGGGAAAAAAATAGAGAGGGAGAGAGAGATGGGATGGCATCACTCAGAGACAATACCAGCAATATGAACAAATTTCATGGTGCTGATTCTAACAAAGTTCAACATTTACTCACCGTTTACTGGATTTATCTTATAATAATAGTTTTGATTATAATAATTATTCAGAACATCAAGTTTAAGAACAACCACACGGCAGCAGAGGGCAGAAAAGCATCAGTTACAGACAGTTGAGTCTAGAGCAAGAGAAGGAAGGGTGCTGGAGGACATACGTACCTAGCATCGAGCCTCTGATGGAGCCTGAGTGAGACCAGCGAAACAAGGCCGCTACAAGGACTCAGCCTGCAACAAGTGTCCATACAGAGGGGTGAGAGTTCACAGTTCAGACTGTGAGCCCCCACCCCTCTGAGCCCACCCTCCCCACACACCCCGACCCCGAGGATCCTGAGAGGACTCCTCCCCTCCTGCTGTTCAGCCACAGGAGTCTATAGTTCACCTTCGGAACCACATCAGAGATATTAGAGTTCAGTCGCTTCTACTGCAGCGGGAACTAACTCTGTTTACCCCTACCATTATAATGAAGGGAAGGGTGCCCCCTGTCCCCCTAGAAGATGTATGCATACCATACATATATGAGGTGCCATGATACACTATCGAAAAAGAGTCTTTGGATGTTGATAATAAAGCCCTCAATCTAAAATAGTGAAAAATCTCACAAGAGCTTTGTGAACTGCAGCATAATGCTGAGAGGAGCCACCTGAGCAACCGGAAATATTTAAGTCATGTTAATGTAATAGAACAAAGAGAAGCGACTGAGAATATGAGCAAAATGCATCTTAAGAGTATAATCGAATAGAATTCTTGGCTGACCAGCTGCATCCAACCAATACATCACCAAGTGCAATGCAAATCGCCAAATTCAGTGGAATAAAGAAAGTCACTTATTCATATTTATATCTTCTGAAAGGTGTGCATTTTGAAAATAAACTACTGGATATTTTCCAGTGTAACATTCATCTGTGTGTCCCTCACAATGCTTTACTAAACTTATTTGCAAACTAGAGAAATTTAGGAAAAACTACATTGTGTCGACTGTTGCAGTTAAAGGAACTCAGAAAGCTTCAGAACCAAGAGCTGCTGGACAATGTTGCTAAAAATGTTGCTGTTATGCCTAAATTGGACACCAGGTGTCGCACCAGGATTAGCTGTCAAACACACCACATTGTGCATCATTAGCTTACAATCGATGTCAAAGAGGCACCAAAGGACGGTAACATCTCTTAGATCTGAACTCCAATATCCTCAGTTTTGTTTTGCTGATGAACAAAAGATTCCTGTAAATGAACTCAAAGGAATCAATGACAGCAGACCCCTTTGAAGAACCTGATACCAGAAGGTTTTCTCTTCGAATGTCATCACCAGATTTAGTTGGATAAAAATACATTTAAAGAATTTTCTCCTAAGTTTTAAAGAGCGTTAAAGCAATCTGCTGCTCTTAATCCCAGAGCCCAGCTTCCTTCAAAAGATCCTGATGGAGGCAAATATTAGCCTTTCTCTCTTTCATTTCAGATGGATGCATGACGTCAATCCACACTCCGAGAGCATCGCTTCCATGACAACACTGACATCATCCTCAAAATCAATATTTCTTACATAGGAGCCATTGTTCTGATCAGAAAGTTAGTGCTTAGATGAGATGATGACTGATGGCACTTGATCTATTTTGCTTTCCAAATCTTAAAGAGAAACACATTTAAAATTTAACCAAAAGATTGAATGAATCTTAGGACTTAAGTCGACTTTTGAACTCAATTATTAACATTTTAAGATTTTGTACTGTTTAATTGGAAGCTCTAAAGCAAGCTTTTCTTATTTCTAAAACCAGAATCCCCACTATGTTTAGTTGGACCCCTTTACATCCACTTTTAGTACAATGTTCACCGCCTTTTTGAGTGTTTATTTACTTCTTTACTGTAAAAATATATTTAAAATAGTTATTTGTAGCAATGCCTGAAATAATCCTTTTAGTACAACCCCAGATTCTCTTCATTATAAAATAATTCCACAACAGCCCTGATGTATCAAAAATTACTGACTATGAACAATGTTTTATAAAAATCTAAAGTTTTGAGACAGAATAAAAATTCATAAAAAAATTTTAAAAGACACAAGCCACATCACAGGTCCTGTACTTCCAAGAGCTATCTCTTCTTTTATGCCACTAGATGGCATTGATGAAAAAAGTGAAAGACGACATTGTCTCACATTTTAATTTGATTATTATTAATTATTATATAAATGTATTATTTATTATCATAACTCTCATAATGTTCATTTAAAACCAAAAATATCAAAACTAATAACCTTTTTGAAACCTACAAATTATATTTTAAATAAAAAATTTAACAATAGCTGGTCCGCGTCATTCATACTTAAATCAAAACAGCCGCTGTGATCGGCATTCTATTACAAAACTAATTTACGGTAACTGCATTTATAAATTGGGAGAATGATCCAAAAGCATTACAACCTGCAAAACATTAGTCAAGTGACCTCCAGTGATCTACAGAGGAGCTGTTAATAGCAGAGGTGGAGCTCTTCAGAAGTCATGCATCATTCAGAGAATGCTTTTGATTATTACTTTTTGATTGTGTAGAAACTTGGGTCTGGGATTAAAGCTGTTGACACTAATAATTTGGTGGATATCATTAATAGGTGCATCAACTACCGTATTTTTCGGCTCATAAGACGCACCGGCACATAAGACGCACCCAATTTTTAAAGAGGAAAATCCAGAAAAAAAAGATTCTGAACCAAATACTGTTGTAAAATATTTTATATCAACTGTGTAAAAGTTAACAGCCAAACATGTAACATGAACAGACAGTAAACAGTAAAAGTAACAAAAAAAAGGCTGTAATGTTTTTCTTTGCCCCCACTCATCACTCTAAAGTCCACCATTCGTTATCACCATCACTGTTCCAGTGCAACATTGTCACTACATTACTAATAATAGCTAGTAACATGGTCACTACATTACTAATAATAGCCAGTAACATTGTCACTACATTACTAATAATAGCCAGTAACATTGTCACTACATTACTAATAATAGCTAGTAAGATTGCCCCCACATTAGTAATAATACAGTGGTTCTCAAACTTTTTTAGTCGAGCCCCCCTGTAATCAAACACTCCCTAATTGCAGAACATGTTACTTACGTTTGTTATCTCGTATGTACATGTGTGAGATGTACCGTTGAGAGATGATTTGAGTTTGAGTTTATTAAAGAAAAGTTTCAGTCATTGAGATCGTTTTGATACATCTTCGTTTTGACGCCCGCGAGAGAGAGAGAGAGAGATAGAGAGCGAGCGCTGGAAACAAGCGTATGCTTTTTGTTCTAATATAAATCCTTTTGATTTTTGTCAGCTTATGAAAACCCAAATAACTCCAAAGGATCAAACTGTCCAAGATTGTGAAACTGTCCAAGTGAATGTTTAGCGGAAATAAAACCCTCACAGACTGAAGACGATGCTTATCGATCATCATCTTATTGTCAGGCTCAAAAAACATAGCAGACAAACTATGAGCTGTGCCCATTTCACATCTTGAAATGTATTTTAGCGTGAGAAAACGGGTTTGTAGCGTGAGAGATCACTCAAATGCGAGAGTCAGCTGATCTCTGTAGTTTCGCTCGTGACGTAAGTATGGATGCGGATGCCAAAGGCATTGTGGGAAATGTAGTTTTTCCCCCCGTTTTCGTTACGTCCGCGCAATGGCAGAGATGGGCGATGACGTCAGCGCGCAGCGCTTGGTAAACAAATATGGCCGCGGCTTCGGCCTAGCTCGGGAGCTCTTACACCTCTCATACGGCCGTTACCGGACTTCGCGGCGGTTTGCATTCGCTTCATAAGACGCACCAACTTTTCCCCCTCAGTTTTGGGGAAGAAAAAGTGCGTCTTATGAGCCGAAAAATACGGTAACTGTTAGTTTAGTCATAATAAAAGAAAATAACTGATATACGAGAGCAAGTTACTCAGCATTCCCCTTGCATTTTAAAATGCAATATTTCAGCCATGTTCATGATTAGAAACACAGGTTCAAACGCTGCTGCAGCTGGCTTTACCTTCTTGATCCAGGCTTGAGGGCCACTGTTGGAGAGTTCATCAGAGGAGAGCACTTGAGCACCCGTCGAACCCGTGAAGAGACCAGGGATGGTGTTGGACTGGGCCCAAGCGTCCACCTGAGCAACACAAACACTGCGCATCATGTGTGAAATTACAGCCTGACATTAATTAGGTCAAACACTTTTCGAGACTGAATTAATCGCGTCATGTCTCTCGTAGAGGAAGAGGGCTACCTGCTCCTGAGCACGGGTGAGCATACACATGGCACTGATGTCGAAGGGGTTCTCTGCCAGCCTCTTCTGTGCGGCTGCTCTCTCGCTGACGGCCAAAGTAATGTCCACCGGCTACAAGACAGACAAGAGCTCAGATGCACTCGAGTAGCCCTTTGAGCTAAGAAACATCTCTCTTTCAAAACCATTACAGGAACCATAAGAAAGTTCCAAGCGCTGACCTGAGTGGGAGCTTCTGGGAAGACACTGTCGGTCTCTTTGCTGCTGGTTTCTTCAACCTTGGTTGATCCAGACACAGAGGTCTTTTCGTTCTTCTTTTCCACGGGCAACCATTCACCGTACGGACCGTCTGCTTCCTTCTTCCGGTGCTGTGAGCCGGACGACACTGGGAACTCCTTCACAAAGGATGCTTCGTTTCGGGTGGAGGGTTTCATCTGGAAATAATATACTCTTTTATTATTCAATGAAATATACTGTTATTGCATCCAAGTGAAGGTGGAAAAAAAGTGTGATAATACTTAACAATAATAACCAACAGGCTGTTTTTACAAGCATGACGATTAAATCGATGCTTTAATATTAATTGTATAAAGAATAAGTATTTGGTGATTTATAAAATACATAAATGAAAAGTAAACGTAACTTTGATATATTAAAAAAATGTTATTTACACATTTGTGTTTTTTTAAGCATAAATACATACTTCTTTGAGTGTAGGTTCATTAACTTTCGTTTAAACCACTAATGGTTCATGGGAAAAGAGCTTTGATTCTACTGATTTTCTAGGTGTCAGGGGGTCTGCGACATCTGGATGAAAACATCTACTGGCTCGCATTTTTGTGGCATGCCCTAGCGATCAATTCTTGATCCCATCCTATTTGTACTTTAACTCCTGCTTGAGCCATTTTTAAATAGCATTGCCTCTTTACATTTGGATGCCAATTTGCATGTGGATTTTTCACCATACATCTATAAACATTCCCCGAGGTCAGAGGGTCTTCTCTAACTGGAGGGAGGGGGGGGGGGACTAATATAAAATCTTGAGTCTTACGTTACAAATAACAAAGTTAGCATTATCATTATTACTTTTATTATTACATATTTTATTTTTAAATGGCATTATTACTTAGAAAAAAAAGTAAATTCTAAAATCAGTTCTGAAATATATATATTTGTTTCTAGGGATGTCCCGAGCCGATCGTAAAGATCGGTATCGGGGCCAATCGAGGCATTTTTTTAACTGATCGGAATCGGCTCTATGTATCGGACCGATCGAATGTTTACGTCAGCTACGCCACGCACGTGTCGCAAACTCGCATGTTAAACTCGCATGTTGTTTACTATTTGCAATACGGTGCTAAGATGTCTGCAGTGTGGAAGTATTTTAAGTTGGAAAGTGATTCTAGTCTGGTAGCTACATGCAACGTTTGCAATGCGAGCATTTCACGCAGTGGTACTAGCAAAGCAGCCTTTAATACTACCAACTTGATAAGGCATCTTAAAACGAAACACGACAGAATATTGCGACTTCACTGAGCGAACGCAGGAAAAGGCTAAACCATTTTATTGATGCACTGCTGAGCTATTTGGTTGCCAAGAGTACACACTGGATTGATTTAATAACCTGCATGAACTTAAAGTGTGCAATTAGCACAAGGAAAAACAAGTATCGGATCGGGACTCGGTATGGGTCGATACTTAAAATTAAATGACTCGGATCGGATCGGGGGCTCAAAAAACCTGATCGGGACATCCCTATTTGTTTCTACACTAATCTATTTGTGATTGTACTTTAATATCTACATTAATTCAACTCTTTTTAATATACAGACAAGTACATGTTCATGAGTAGCAGCTGCTGAAATGGTTCCCCTTACCCCCAAACTGATGGTGATGCCCTTATTCAGGGAGGCTCCGGGCAGCTTCTCATCCTCCTCTTCATCATCTGACACATGTGGTTTGGCGATGGCCATCTCTTCCTTACTCTCTGCGATCTTCTTGCACCTCTATGGCACAAAATAAAAATAGGTTTAAAACAATCCCAGCATCTCATAAAAAGTAATCTCGAACTCACAGTATGTCTGGAATAACAGCTGAATTAAAAGTTTACATATGAAATAATGGGATGAGTTTCATTTTGATTTCAAGTACATTGAAAACACCAGTCCCATCAAAAAATGAACAGGTGCTGAAAGATTTTTTTTTTTTTTGCTTTGAAGCAATGCACTACTACAAGTTCCATGCCTTTCTGCAGCACACTAATGCTTTGAGTCTGCAAGTGTGCAAAACAGACTTCCTGCTTCAATACATAATAGTAAAGCATTTCATTTAATGCATTTTCGTGGAACTCATTGTGAATTCAATGTTTCTAGAATTGTTCACCAACAAGTCTAGCAATTAATCCATAGTGCAGGAGCTGCACAGTTGAAAGCCTACTCCCCATTGCAGTTTGGGTCAAAGCACACTGTAACATACTAGACATTGACAGGTCTGGTTTCAAAGCCTTTCATATATTACAAATTTTAATGGGCCATATTGTGCAAAATGAACGTTTCTACAAAGTTAGTGTTATTTCTTCATGAAATACAAACGCAAGGCAGACATATTTAAATTCAATAATGTATAATTGTGTACAACCTTCGACCCCCCTACACTAGCCAATCAGATTAAGCTCTCCTCTCTCCATGCAGAGCTAACACTAAGCCCAGGAAGGCAAAACATTTTAACTGTTCTGCCTGGAGGTCTTAGAGGAACTAAGAAATAAGCTGATTGAAAATATCTTCGCTCTTTGGCTACAAAAACTTTTGAGATGAGTAAATAATTTTTCTTGTACCTCAGTCAGCTCTTTGATGCTGAAGCTGATGGCCTGTTTGGTGACTTTCTTTTTGGCCTCTTCTACACTGTTCAGGCCTGGGTTGATGGCACCACCAGGTGGTTTATTAACTATAGAGGGTAATTGTGCAAACTGGGGCAGAGCAGCAAGTGTGCTCATGCTGGACAGGGCAGCGGACATAGTCGCGGCCGTCATACTAGCCATGGCAGCATTCATGGTCATGCTGGACACCAGAGGGAAAGACAGCGAGGCTGGGCTAGAATTTGGCAGCGACAGGATGGTTTTGGGCATCAAACTCTCTGGGATGGGCACGCCAGCTTTGGCACACATGGCTGCAGCATTAGCCTTGGCAATCTCCAACAACTGCTCCTTATCTGAGAGAATAAAGAACGTTTTATATACTGTATGCTCTATGTATGTGATTGAAACTTGAAAAGATACTAAAAGTATCTCATAATTATTACAAATTAATCTGAAAAAAAGTGTCCATACCAAGTTCTGTGAGTCGCGGAGGGGTTTTACTGGGGCTACGACTTGTTCTGGAGGTTGATCGTTTCTTGCGCAGAATAAGCACTGGTGAATGACTAGGCTCTCTTTTCCAGCGGTCCCTAGGCCTCAAATTCCCAAACCCCCGCCTCCATCGTGAGCCAGATCGAGACCGGGATCTGGATTTCCTCCTGGATCGTGATCGAGACTTCTTCCTAGATAAGGATCGTTCTGGATTTTGAGATTTCCTCTTATGGCCCTGCGATCGAGATCTGGATCTCCTCTTTTTGGGCGACTTTGATTTTGAACGCTTTCTCCCGGTTCTGGACTTTTGAGCTTTTTTTTCCAAGGGTGATCGAGACTTTGATTTTGTCTCTTTAGATATTGATGGCGGATTGGGTGGTGGTGTTGATTTTTTGGTTTCTTGTTGGTCAAATTTGGCAACACTCTCTGAACTCTTTGAAATGGTGTTTAAGGGTTTTTCAGATGTTTTATTCTCTTCCAAACACACTTGGGGTAAATCACACTCAGGTTTGGGATCAGATGGATCTTTCAACAAGGGAATTGGTCTCCAAGATCCACTTGTGATGGCAGAATTTGATGTTATCGGTGGATCATTTGAGTTTAAAACCACAGTTTTGCTTGTTATATCTATTTCTGTGACCTGAGAGAGACTTTCAGCTGCTTCTGAAAGTTCATGATTCTCCACGGGCACAGCTTTAACTGGTTCACTGTCTAAAGTTTCCCCTTTGGGTTCAGACCTTGATTTCGAAACAGATCTTGATTTTGATGATTTAATTCTGCTCTGAGATTCACTCCTGGATTGTTGCACATTCTGTGGAGATGGAGACTTTGTTATGATCTTTCCTAAAACTGACCTGGATCTTGATCGCCTGTTTAGAGACCTGGATCTTGATCTCCTGTTTCGAGACCTGGATCTTGATCGCCTGTTTCGAGACCTGGATCTTGATTGCCTGTTTCGAGACCTGGATCTTGATCGCCTGTTTCGAGACCTGGATCTTGATCGCCTGTTTCGAGACCTGGATCTTGATCGCCTGTTTCGAGACCTGGATCTTGATCGCCTGTTTCGGGACCTGGATCTTGATCGCCTGTTTCGGGACCTGGATCTTGATCGCCTGTTTCGGGACCTGGATCTTGATCGCCTGTTTCGGGACCTGGATCTTGATCGCCTGTTTCGGGACCTGGATCTTGATCGCCTGTTTCGGGACCTGGATCTTGATCGCCTGTTTCGGGACCTGGATCTGGACATCCTGTTTCGAGACCTGGATCTCCTGTTTCGAGACCTGGATCTGGACCGCTTGTTTCGAGATCTAGATCTTGATCGTCTGTTTCGAGATCTGGATCTTGATCGCCTGTTTCGAGACCTGGATCTTGAACTTCTGTTTCGAGATCTGGATTTTGATCGTCTGGTGCGAGAAATGGCTCTTGGTCGTTTAATGCAAGACCTGGAACTAGATCGTTGAGTGCGAGACCTGGATCTAGATTGTCTGGCTCGCTCATTGAGTCGCTTCGACCTAGATCTGCTTTTCTCCTGTTGCTGATGAGAACTCAGTCGCTTCACTGAAAGAGATCTGGATCTGATTCTTCCTCTTCTGGAGCTCTCCTTGCTTTTACTTGTTTTCTCTTCAGCTGGTCGTTCATTCTCTGTGTCCTTCTCCATCTTTGGAATAATATCCGGTAACTGAGGCTTAGCAGCACCAGAGTAAGAGGACTTTGGGTTTTCACAGAAAGGTTTAGGTTCAGAATCAGATGCCGAAGAGCTTTTAGATATGGAGGGTGATCTTTTTTCCTTAATCACATCTTTGTTTTTCTTCTTCTTTTTTCTCTTTTTCTTTGCACTTTTGAGGAACAAATGCAAAATTAATGAATGTGTAATGAAGATTTAGTGAACCACTTCAATTAATTCCAAATGACTATCATACCTTTCTTGTGTGTCTTTATCAGAGTCTGTCTCTGAGATGCAGTCTTTTCCTTCTTTATGTTTCTTTTTTTTCTTCTTACTTTTGTGTTTTTTGTGCTTTTTGCCTTTCCTGTGTTTTCTGTTAGATTCCTCTTTAATGTGATCATCCTGGACATCAGTGTGTGCAAATTCATCTGCCACAAAAAGGACATTTATTGGTGATGAATACATCTCTCTAAATGTATTATACTTTATTATGATATACAGTGCTCAGTATAAAAGAGTACACCCACTACATTTGTCAGAAAACCTTCTTTCAGAATGAACATTTTCTATGAGGTACTATAATACTAAATACTCTCAAAAATGTAGGCTGTGAAATGCAAACAAGATTTGTTCATTTGCACACACAAATTCAGGGATGAGCCAAAGATCACTGTTTTTAGAACAATTGCTTTTAAAATGGTTAGGTGTCGTAAAAGTGAGGTTTTCAAATAAAAAGGCATGGAGCTGACAGTGAAACATGGTGGTGACAGAGTCATTATGTGGGGCTGTATAAGTGCTGCTCATGTTGGGCACTTTTACAACACGATAATGATCTGAAACATATCTAAAGCTACTTTTGCATTCAGAAGGTAACTGAATGGCTAAGTATGTCTCTTGAGCTGAACCCAATCGAACACCTGTGGGGAATTCTGAAGCGACAAGTTGAGCATCCCAGCCCTGTGAAATTTTTGGAAAATGTTCTTTTGTCCATTCGGCTACTGATTAGGTTGGTACTTTTTAAAGGGAGGGCACTCATTTCTGCTGAGCAGTGTATTATGAATCAACAACTGACAAAAGCTCTGGGGTTTTAAGTCAGAACCACAATATGTCCCAGCATAAACGAGAATCTAGAGATTGTTTCTCTTATCAACTCAAACAAGGAACTTATAAGGAGTGTAGCCCAACAAAAACTATTATCTGACAAAATAATTGCAGTAGATGATCACGGGGAAGCAAAATGTACCTCCAAAGCGTCACTCTATGTCCAGACAACAACAACAACAACTACCACGTGTAAAAGCAGAGTTACTGCCCTCACACTGCACGTAAAGATGATGAACAAACCTTTTGGTGAGTTAGTTTTCTCTTCCTTGAAACTATCTTCTCTTGTTTCATTCACAGGTTCTTGTTTAACACTAAAAACAAAGAAAATGTTATATACACTGACTGTACAGTGCACACTCTCAGAAAGGGGGTGATACATCACTTAATCATGTTATTTTGACATGAGCGAATGAGTTGACACCCCTCGCCTTATCAGGAAAATAGACCAGTCAAGAAACACAAACCAACAATAATGTAAAAGGGGTTTATCATAGACAATACAGCAAGCATAATTTGTCACAACCTCATCGTTTAATTGAGTTTTAACGTGTTGTCTCGGTTGTGTTTACGTTAGGATTGCTAAGGCAGCTCGTAATTAGCCAACCAGCTTAACCAAAAGAATGGCATTAGTGTGGAAACAAAAAGTATATTTGGCCGCCGCGCTCATCATTTACTAAACGATTTACCTGTTTTCTTGTGATTCATCTTCAATTTCTTTGAGCTTGTTCATTACAAAATCTCTAAAAATCTGTTCGATGTTAGTCGCCATCACATTGGAGCGTTGCTGTGTCTTCCGGCCTCCCAGAATGCATCAACACACGGTAAGGGGTAAGTTCCGCTGAACTTCATTGTAAAATAAGAGCCCCATTACTATAATTGCACTGAAAAAATAAAACTAATGAAAATATACTCGTTGTTTTCTTAATGTTAAGGAAATTTTCAGTTTTACTACTGGAGCGCTGTACAAAATAAAAGTCTTTAAGATTACTATTTGAAAGATTTCAAAAATGTATATCTCCATTAATGTTCTCAGTTTTTTTATTGATTGGAATTCATTTTAATTAAACGTTGGAAACAAGCTGGCATTCTAGCCTTAATTTTGACGGTATTTTCACACCAGACGTTTTTAGTACTTTCCTTTAAATATTACACTTCTGTCTCTCAATTTGACGTGTAGATTAATGGGAGATTGTCAGTGGTTCGCGGGCTCTTTCCGATCTGCATAAGTGATTAATGGCGCAACTTGAATATCGTCACTTGGATGATGAGCTGTCAAAGGCTATGACACATTATCGACCAGATCAATGATGAATGGCCTGACTATAGATAAATAACATATTTTGCATAATATTCAGACTTTTAATGTGAATATCAACTATCTTATGCCGTAGCGCAGCTCTCTGCTTTTTTCATCCACTCAGCTCCTGTTCTTTTTATAAAGGCAGATTTTATAGCTTTGGCTTCAATCCTAGTTTATAGAGTTACAGACTTAATTTAGCCTCAATCTGGAGAGAGAGACTGCAAGGGGGAAATAGGGTCTGTGTAGTGCCCGCAAGTTAAGACTTGTCTGTGTAAAGTCATCCAGTGTCTGGAATGGTACAGTAATATATACCTCCAAACAAAAATCGCCTAATAGTTTTTACGGCCATCTTCAAGTGTTTACAAATACTACAGAGACAACAATACACAGTTTAAAGAAATACATGTTTTTTTCATTACAATGTCTTGTTCTCTACATAAACGACAAGAAACTGAAGCTGCATTTCAGACAATTATGTTCATTTTTGTAAAACAGTCATGTGAGGAAGTTGTATACAACATATTTACACACATCAGTTCCATGACTTCCTCTGATGCTTTGTGTAATGAGTTCAAACATGAGTTAATATTTTCAATTGTGTTTGTTAAAATCCTCCAAAAAAAAAAAAAATCAGTTACAATGATAAACTTAAAAGTTAATGGACTTCTTCTTATAACAACTTAAGGGGTTACTATATTTAAATTAGATATTGGATGCATTTTCAATTTTGGTCTAAATGTTCTTCCTATATTGAAAGTGCTGATCAAAAGTCAAACGATAAAACCGATGATCTCTGTTTCTTGTCAAGAGCTGGGGATCTCGGTTGCAAGCTGCCGGACACATAGGTGTTGTGTTTGTCTATACTTTACCCCAAATCATGTTGGAATATTCTATGATTAAGAGGGTTTTGGGCTGGCACAAACTATTTAATACATTGATGATGCAGCAACATTAATAATAACATTGTAAATAATATTAATAAAAATATTCACAACTTAAAAACAAACATACAAACAAACAAGCAAGAATGCATGCTGTGCTCTGAATAAAGTGAGTCCAGTCTTCCAATGGGACTCCTCCTCTCTTGTCCCTCTGAGCCCCGTCTTTCAATCAGACTCCTCCTTCTCTGTCCCTTATGCCACTTTTACACTGAAATTTAGTAACGGCACGACTCAACTTGGTATTGCAATGTTCTACTCAACACTTTAATTTTCTTTCGAATTCCAGTATTGCTTCTAAGTGGGCTTCTTTTAGACTTGGCACTTAAGACGTGTCACTGTAGACCGTAATGAAAATTCTTTCTGGCCAATCAGTGGACTGGCAAGTCCACTTTCGAAAGAAAGCTGCGTCAAGGTTTTTCTTCCCAATCAAAGAGCAGTTTCACCTAACTTGAACCTCATCCAAATCGGTATGGAATACAGTTGAAAAGCCCAAAAGCAATATAAAGTCAAGCTGTGCCGTTACAAAACAGTTTGGTGGAAAACCGTCCAGTCCACCTTTCTCTGCCTGAGTTTAGTCCTCCAATCAGCATCCTCCTCGTGACCTGGCTGGCATCTGATTGTTGAGTTCGAGTGTTTATATTTTGTTTTAGTCTGGTTCAATATGGCCTCCACACAGCTTCAAGGCTATTTGGGGATCCACTGTGGCTACCCTCTGCCTCCAGCACCCCCTCGCTCTGGCCAGGTAGGGTTGGATGCAAGAGGAGGGGGGTGGACCCTGCAGAAGGGGGGATCCGTGGAGGGGAGCGTTCACCCCCCGTCGCAGCTCCAGCTCCACCTGAAAAAAAAACAATCATGACAGTTAAAACAGTTTCAGGTTTAATTTGTAATAGTTAAAACACAGTGTATGCCAGGGCTAAACTTGTCCGTGTAATCAATGAATGATAATTATTTGTTTCTATGAATTTTAAATTATTTAATAGCTCATTTCTTTTACATTTGATAATTTGTGGACAAATATGGGCGGAATGTCCAGCCTCGTGGTGTAGTGGATGGTGCACAGGACATGTATATGTGAAATATGAATGTACTGGGCTACATGGGTTCAAATCCTGAACTCATCGTCATTTCCCATCCTTCCCCACTTCTCTTCTAGTTGCAAGTCTACTGTCCTGGTTATTCAAAACAAGCAAAAGGCAAAAACGCTACCCAAAATAAGCATAATAATTATTAATTTCAAAACAATATGAGCCGAATAAATCATAAAAGGTCATGTTTTGTCTCATTGATGGAGGAAATTAAATCAGGACTGTGCCAGAACAAATCAATGTAATGAAGGAAACCCAAGTCTCAGTAGTTTATTCGTTGAAAAAACAGACACAAAACCAGACAAAATGCATCCATGAGAGAGGCGTAATTACACATCTAATTAAACAAAAGTGTAGGAAAGGTATAATAATAACTACCAAATATATATTAAAATATAAAGATTGAATGCAGAGAAGTTTGTAACTTAATAATCTTTTCTCCTAAAATAACTAATGATGCTACATTGGTATATCAACGGTGTGTTGTTGCATAATGGGATAAGAAACATGAATAAATGCAGGGAAAATGAAGAGAACACAATAGACAAGAACCAAACAAGACACAAGTGAAACTGCCAGAACAGCGAAGAGAACCAGGTGAAGCTTGAATGAAAGAATGAGGGGAGGAGCAAAGTTGACAAACATGAGAGAGACTTTAGGTACAAAAAGTTGGAAAATAACGGAAATCAAAGACAGAAGACTAGAGACGTAACACAAACAAATATTTAAACATATAAACTCTTTTTTTTGGCAGCTGCATTATTATTTCCTGGTGCACTCACCTGGCATCACAGAAAAGGGGTAGGACCCTGTGGTGCTACTGTAGTACAGGTGATAAGGGGGTGAGCTGGTCTGGAAGGCTCCGGGTTGAGTCTGAGAGGAGCCTGGAGGGTAAGAGGCAGGTAGGTATGTGTGATAGCGTCCAGCCGAACCGCTCATGCTGATCCCCAGCCCGCTGCTGACCGGAGTGTGAGTGTGTGAGTGCGTGTAGGCGAAGGCTCCAGCCGGGTGGTACGGCAGCCTTGGGTCCGAGAGAGCAGGTAGAGATGGAAAGGAGCGGTCCAGAGCCATGCGAGGGTCTGCAAAGGCCGTCAGATCTGGACCTGAAGGGGAAAAAACACCCCATTTGTAACCAAAAGTAATTATTGATTTGAACACACTTTTTGATGTTTTGGAATTATTTTCACCAAAATATTAAAATATTCTCTTTAATATTTATCTGAATCTTTTCGCGTGTGACAAACTGAAATTAAAAATATGTATGGTAATAATAGAATTCTAAAATTTTCCAACCCGCTTTCGGGATCATGGGGGTCTCCAGTGCACATTGGGCGAGAGGCAGGGGCACACCCCGGACAGGTCGCCAGTCCATCACAGGGCAATATTCACTCACACATTCAAACCTAATGGGAATTTAGATTCTTCAATTAACCTAACGAAATCCATGCAAGCATGAGGAAGGTCACCGGCGAGCCTCGAACATAACTTCTTGTTAACAGGTAGATGCAAAGTTATACATTCTGAAATATAAGTTTAAATGTTTGACTATTTAAATGATCAATCTCGTAAATATGAGAAATCTGAAAAAAATTTTGTGTTAAAATGATTTCCAAGACCTCTAAAGCATGGTTTATTTCAAAACGTAAAAGCTAAGCAGTCATCAGTGTTGGAACATTCTCGTATATTATACTCACAGTGGATGGCTGAGCGGCTCGGGGACAGTGGAGTGCTAGGGTGGACCGCAGGGCTGGAGATTGATCCCAGATATGGGTACGACTGATCATATGACCAGGAAGGAGACGTCTGCATTTGCCGTGAATCTAAAAACAAACAATAAAAATATTGATTTATGTTAAATTCAGTTCAACAGATGAAGCGCTTCAGAAGCATCTATTCTAGCCCATGACGGGAGCTTTACAAAAATAAAAAACAACACAATAAATAAAAAGACAATGAAATAGAATGAAATAATTCATTAAAATAACAAAAACAAAATGTGAAAATCGTAAAATGTATTAAAAAAAAAGCTAAATAAAATATATAATACAATCAAACCCTGCAACAAAATAGAGTCAAATAAAATAAAAACCTAATAAAGGCAATTGAAATCAAGTACAAAAGAAAACAGCAAAATAAAGACAAATGAAATATAAACAAAATTAATTTTGTGTGTACCAAAAGACAATACATTTCAATGTACCGTACATAATTATACATTAAACTTTAAAAAATTCTTAATTTCAAAAAAGTTATATATTTTTCCATTGTACATAAATTACATTTTTTTATATATATATTTTTTTCCAATATTTTTGACATATTATTTAATATTTTAGGTTAACATAATATAAAACATAAACATAATAAAAAAAATCCTCAGGCTACTGACTTTTTACGATGTAGTCAAATGAAGGAATGACAATTATAGAGTGAAATGAATATGAATATATGAATATTATGAAATATGAAGCAGCTGTAAGAGCAGACTCTCTATCTCCCAACGGTCCAATAAACACTCAGTGGTCGCCTGTAGACTTCCAGACAGAGAAGGAGGAAGCAAATTATGAACAGCAGCCGGAGAAAGAGAGGGAGCCTGTATGGGCCCAGTGCCAGGCTCCAGAAGCCCCCAGAAGCAGAAGCTGTGATCCGGACTGGAGACACACACATGGCCCAGCGGCTGCTAGAGGCGGATTCAGCATCCGGTGCCAACACATGTGCCCACACACAGACTCACAGACACACACCGACCGGAAACACTGACGCCATTGACTTCCAGCGCATAACAAAACGTCCTCCAGAAGTCAAAGACCGCACGATTCCAGCAGAAACTGAAATACTTTAATACTACACCATGAAAATTCTATTCTTTATTTGCTCGGAAATCAAGGGAATGGTGTATTTGACCCAATATTCATCTGCAAGCTCCTAGGTGTCTATTAAGTAACTCGGAGAGATCAGGAGACTTTCTTGCAGGTGACAACTTCCAAACATCTCAAATTAGTGAAAGTTTCTCCGAGCACAGCTGCTTGTGATTTCCTGGAGCAGGACAGGGTCCCGCAGCTCTTGACTGAGTTCATGTGTGAACTGTGTGTTTTCCCTAGCCGACGGATCAGAGCGAGCCGTGGAGGCTCCGGCTTTCATCACTCAACAAGCACAAGCTAATTTCTGGATGTACCGGCCCTTTAAAAGCCTTGATTGCTCCCAGAGGCTTTTCAGAGCAATTGATTGCTTTCTGAATGATCTGAACGCTGGATAACTGAGACTGTTGCTGTTATTATTAGCATCATATTTTTTGGCTCTCGGATGGATTTACATTTGGCGGAAACACTGGCTTTGATCCATTTTATTTAATTTATTCATTTAGAAGTGTTAATTAGAGAGATGACATTTATAATAAAACATATTTTATAATAATATTTATAATAAACATAAGCTATATTCATTAATAATGAATTTACCCTTTATTATAATGTCCTCCAACATTTCTCCCCAGTGATGCCTTCCAAAAAGTCAGTAAAATAACGTAAATACAGTACAGTGCAAAGGTTTTAGGCATGTGTGATAAAAATGCTGTAAAGATTAAAAATAAATAAATATTATAAAATAAAAATGGTCAGATTGAGCCCAGCAACAACACACACGGTAGTTATGCAGCATCAACAAGATCTCTCCCAGACAAAGATTTATCAGCAGACTGGAGCTCTTTTGAAGGAACACAAAGTGGCCGTCGAAGGAAACTACCGCAGATTAAATTACCCCTCAAAAAATTAAAAATGTCCAGCAGAAACCAGTGGGAACCGGGTACATGGCTACAGGCTGTCTGGAGAAGACTGGTCTTCGTGGAAGAGTTGCAACAAAAAAGTCAAACCTCCACCATGGGAACAAGACCAAACAACAAAACACGATGTGGGTAAGGAAAAATGGCAGCAGGTGCCCTAGACTGAGTCATAGTTTGAAATATTTGGTTGTAGCAAAAGCCAGTTTGTTCTTAGAGAGCTGGAGGCTGGTACACTAAAGCATTGTGGAGGGTCCTTGAACATTTGTAGTTTTAATTTTGGTAAAGAATACAGCCAGATACTGTTCCATCATGCAACACCATCAGGGAGGCTTGTAATACACTTAGATTTTTAAAAAGTGCTGTGGTAATATTCCGATTTCCTTCCTCAACCCAGCAATGAATCCCCTCATCACTATCATCTGCTCTCTTCCCCATCTCCCTCACCATCAGATTTCCTCATCGTCATTGAATTCTTGTGTAACTGTTGCCTTTCTTACTGAGATTAGAGAGTTTAGTTCTTAATAATGGTTTAGTTCACATAATTAAATGGTCCTTTCACTTCCTTGAAACCAAGACAGTTGAGGCACAAAAGTCATTAGCATCCTAATCTGAGTGAAATTTATTCTAAAATCCCCTGATTTGCATGAGACTGTTTAGAAACGGGAGTTCCCAATAGCCTACTCCCTGTCAAACTCACATCACTTCCTCTTTTTGCTTTCTACTTCCTCCTCATTACACTCTGGCAAGCTGATCATCTTTCTATCATTGTTCTGTCACACACACTTTCTTTTTCCCTCTGCTCTAAATAAGGGGAAGAGGAACTCTGTGTTTCATGGAGAACAAGGACCTCTTTGAATCCAGTGGAGACTGGCAAGGGCTCAAGAACACAAGAAAAGCAGAGGAGTTTCTACTACAATATTAAGTCAGTCAACAACCAATGCAATGAATCTGATACATCATGCTCAAGAAACCAGTCTGAGATTACCCTGCCATCAGATGATGGGTACACTGTGGTCATAAAGGGCTGGACATGGTCACTAGTGGGCCCACGGTGTGGCATTAACATATCCCCCATCCACCACCAGTCTGAACTGTTGATACACAGCAGGATGGATCCTTGCTTTCATTTTGATGATGCCAAATTCTGACCCTACCATCCGAATATCAGAGCAGAAAAGACTCATCAGACCAGGCAATGTTTTTCCGATCTTTGATTGTACAATTTTGGTGAACCTGTGCAAATTGTAGCCATCCTGATCTGCTTCGTGGTTAGATGTGTCGAGCATTCAGAGATGTCCCTATGCATACCTTGGTTGTAACTGTTGGTTATTTAAGTTACTGTTGCCTTTCTATCGACTCAAGCCAGTCTAGCCATTGAAAATCCCAGTAGATCAACAGTTTCTGAAATAGAAACACCAGCCTGTCGGGCACCAACAGCCATGCCATGTCCAAATCATCTTGCGTCCTCATTCTAATGCTACAGCAGATCTTGTGACCATGTTCACATGCCTAAATGCATTGAGTTACTGCCATGTGATTGGCTGATTAGAAATTTGCATTAACAAGCAATTGGACAGGTGTACCTAATAAAGTGGCCGGTGAGTGTATTGTGTTATACTGCTTAAAGAAACCTGCTAAGCTACTTTTATCCTTTCATTCCAAACGTCTTGCACAAATAGTTTATTTTCGAGTTTATTTTCAGCGAAACGCTTCTGTATAGATTACACTTAAACCCACTTCTCTTTAGAAACGAACAAAGGAAATGATGACAGAGCAAAAAAAACATTTGCAATCCCCATGAGGGCCAAACATGAGCGTGTGAGTGTGTGTGGGCATGCTCTGGCACGCTGCTGCAAGCTCCAATCAAAGCAGGCCTTGTCCAGAGTGTGTTTGTTATGTCTGAGGCACCGGCGGCGTGTGATGTGTGTCCACCCTTCATCCCACACACACCTGCCAGGAACAAGTAAAACCGAAAACAACAGACTGAATCAAGTAGAGCATTTGAATGGACTCACCAGGGATGTGTGAGTGGGTGGGGCTTGTGAAAGGGGGTGTGACGCTATGGGCAGGCCGTGCATTGTGAGCAGAGCCATGGTGAGGACTGCATCTCATGGCACTGCGCCGGAGCTGCTCTGAGAACGCTAACGCGCCGGGCTTCACCACTTCATCCGGCTTCTGGCGGTGTCCTGAGAGAGAGACAGAGTCACAAGATGATGTCATGGTTTATTGGCATTTTGATGACATCACTTGCATTCTGCACAGTGCACTCTCTTGCTTGCGCTGTTTTAGGTGGATTTAGGTGGAAAAGGCTGACTACTAAGAATGAAAAGAGCGCATTTGAAATTTAGTTTATTCTGCTGAGCGTCGTGTCATGTGTGTGAGCTCACAGATGGAGTAATGTTCTCAGGCGCTGAGAGAGAAAGTGAAGGAAAGAACTGGTGCAGCTGTGTGCATCCGTCAGACCTACACTCGTGCACACGCGAGCAGAGGAAGTGCTCTGCGCTTTGAACACCCGGCCAGAACACCCTGACATATTCTCATACACGCACACAGACACGGAGTCAGAAAATGCCGCACGGCGCCGTCTGACAGATTCCCGTCCTGAATAACCAAACACTGACGGAGTGAGCCACTATTAACAAACTGGTGTGAGTTGCAGAATCTAAATTAAAATGTACTGGGTGTAGTTATGAGGGAACCAAAGAAATAAAGAACTAAAAAAACTCCTCACAAATATATTTGTTACGTACCGATCAATCAATATTCTGAAGCAAATCAGAGAGTGGATCTTAATAATATTTAAAGAGGCCCTTTTATGATCTTCAATGGTTTGTATTTTGGTTTTGGGAGTCTCCGACAACACGCAAGATCAAAAAACATAAAAACGGATTGTACAACAAGTCCTATATGATTCATTTAGTGACTCGTTTGCATAAAACCCCTCCTTTACTATGATTGGTATTTAGACCAAAGTCTTTTGTGACTGTATACAGTCTGCAGCTCATGCAGTGAGGAAATATACTTTATTTAATTACATTAAACAAATATTTTGCATTCTACAGAGAACGGTAACGTTATCTCAGGATACTCCAGTGTTGTGCAATACAATGCTCTGCATTTTTAATGACTTCTCTGTATTTTTAACATATTGTATCAGATATGTAAAAATCTTAATATTAATAAATCTTTTAATACCAACAACATAGTATTTGAGATCATAAAGCATCTACTTTCCAATCCCTCCATAAACACAACGTAAACTACTATCTATACTATTTTTCATATTAATATAAAAATAACTTTAGATTTTATATCAGATATACCGGGAAGCTTTTTATTTCTGTGGGTTACAGACAATTTTAAAAGTATAAATACATGCATTTTCCCTAAATACATGCATTTTCAAATGGTAAATAAAATATTATGTAAAGTCAAAATGTTTTTAAATCTGTCACTGAAATGATTAGAGGGTGAATTTGATATGAAATAATAAAGTCAAAATAGAATAAACATAGTTTTACATTTGTTGAATCAAATAACAGATCATTTCATACGTTTTTTTCATGTGATTCCTATGTATTTCCTAGAATGACTAAATAATGGTTTGTAATTCAAACAGTTGTTTCAGATAGCAGAGAATCTCTGAATAAATTGGTGAGGGATCTGGGGTGAATTCTGATCACACAAAAGACTTTGCTTAACATCCTTTTTGAAGGAGTTTCGTTTAACATGAAATAAGTGCTCTGAGAGCTTTCCATGTGTTACTTTCAGAGAGCGTGACAGCATGCACTTGAAAGAACCATACCTCCTTACATCACAAACAATGGGCCCTCTCCGGTGCTCATCACACCCGGATGAGTTTCTGTTCTTTTTCAACATAGGAAAACAACTGATTTGGTTTGAGGACTTTTCTGTGTCATTATCTGATAACGTGGCAGAAGATCTTTAAAGGTAAAGTTTCAATAACATCACATGAAGCTGATCATAGAAAGAAATGAGTCTACGATGCACAACAGCAAATTTGAAAATAAACTCATTTTAATTTTAGAGCTGTTTTTATTGGGGGTTTTGAGGAGTGCTCCGTAGTCCAGATAGTCCAGATCATCTGTGTCCTGTGAGCTCCATGCCAATCAACCCCATGGTAACAGCACATGACCATAAGATGCTGGCTGAAACTGGTCAGACTGGTCCACTATCCAAAGTAAAATCTATACTACCACGAGCTGAAGCCATTAATTCCAAAAACCATACAAAAGCCATCGCCAAGTGATGTGATCTCAAAGTCTGAAGAATGATGTTATTATAGTTCATGTGTTGACTTAATTAAAAGCCAGGGGATAATTAATGGATTGTAAGCATGGTTTTCTGAAGATGAAAAGATCATTTATGGTGAGAAAGAGTACACTCACGGCGGGGCTCTCGAGGTCCATCCACCGTGATCTTGATAGCTCTCTGATATGTAGCGACCTGAGGAGGATTTGTGAACACCGTGATGGTCAGTGTGAAGCTCTTCCCTGAGAAAAAGAGAGATTTATTTCAACGAATACTGTGTGATATATTAGCCTAAAACAGTTGAAGTAGCATTTCACCATGAGACAACAAGCTCCTCGTCATCTACTCATACATTATTGTTTCCAACAGAGAAAGAGTTAGAGATAAGACTCCTCCTTTGAATTCGTCTTTGTTGTGTCCTTAAACTATAAGACAGATGAGCCAGTCGAGACAGACACTGCGTCATGTGACCAAAATAAAACAACAGTGGATTCAGAGCAGGGAGAGGGAGACATACACATTTAGACGCTGAGATTTCACTCCTCATAAAAAACACAGATGCCCACACACTTAAAAAGACAAAAAATGAATCTCAGAAAGGTAAAAAATATGTGTTAAAATATATAATATAATATTGATAACAAAATACTCATGAAATTACACATTTTATGAATTAATATCATTTATCCTATGACTGCAATATCCAAAATAATTGAATCAAGAAATATTATTTGATATGTTATTATGATAAATTACACTATTATTATTATTATTATTATTATTAATGAATAATTCCTGATGCTCTCACCTATCACTCATCACTGTGACTATGAGAAGGACCCCAGTGTCTGCAGGCGTGCCAGATTCCGGCTTAAGTTACACACACTCTCTCACGCACGCAGATGGGTCGGCAAACAGCGGAGGGAACTCCAAGCTCGACCACACACAGATGTAGATACAGTGGTGCCTGGCTTTGATGCCAGCTGTTATTCTGAGAGCAGTCACCGTGACAACAGAAATTTTGTGCTCGGTGACCTCACACATCGACACACAACACAAAGATCCCATCCAGAGAGGACACTCCAAACGCATTCTTTAACTATGTCCAATTATTCCAGGAGATCATCAAGAATGTAAACATTTGTTCAAAGCTAATTCATGTCATGGCATATCACTAGTTTGCCGTAGTTCTGTCCGCTCTCACCAGGAATCACTTCTCCATCCTTATTCAAGATTGGGGCAGCCATGATTTGAGAGGGAACAGATTGAGGAGAGAAAGATTCCACCGTATTAAACCTCTCGCAAGAACATCATGAGGGAAGAATCACGAGCTGTAAAAAGTGTGTAGTGCTTGAGAAATCAGAATGTGGTTTAGTGCAGAAGTTCTATGTAAATCTCAACAACACTGATTCAAACTCTACAGTACACTCAATATGGACCCAACTCTGGATCTCTCTCTCTCTCTCTCTCTCTCTCTCTCTCTCTCTCTCTCTCTCAGGGGCTGGGAGCGATTGTGTCTGATAGTCTCTCTCTGAAGAGGAGGAAGTTCAGCGTTTCTCTGGGGACGCTCCCAAGCTTGTGTTTGTGACGAGGGGAATTTGTTTATGATTTGTTTATATCGGTCCATGTTTCCATATGGTGTGTGCTCACTGGCAATACAAAAGTAACAGAGCAGTCTGAACATCAATTTGCATTTGAGTTACTTACATGAAGATATCAAGTTACAATAATAATTAAAGCTGCAAGCAGCGATCAAAGGGCTCGAGCACTTCTGGCGCCATCTCCTTTCAGGGGCCAGTTTATTGAGTTCACTACAACCAATCCTTATTTAGAAGATGAATTCAAGTGAGAATTGTTAAAATTACAGAACAATACAAGCAAATTAAAACCATATCAGCTGGTGCGGACCAGAGAGGGTGTGGTGGGAACAAGGACTAAATCTGCAGATGATGGCAACAATGCCTCAGTTGTTCCCCTTGGTCCGGACCAAATTAAACAAACTAAAGCATTCTGAGCCTCTGTGGACTTGTGTCTAGGTTTCGATACTTTGTGGACTTGGACATCTTTAGGTCTTAATACACTGTGGACTTTATGTTTCTTGGTCGCGATGCATTGTAAATTAAATGTTGAGTGTGTTTTGTGTTGCTCTCAGTTACTTGTTCCCATAGTTCCTACAGAGTGCCACAGCTCTCTGTACATTTTGGCTTCATCTTGAAAAATGCTGCGTTTTCATCGATTAAACACAGTTTGGCTAGTTTGGAGCTACCTGTCTATGGATTGAAGCATGGTTAAAACAGTAGTGAGCGAACATAATAGATATATAGATGGAGAGAAAGAGAGAGAGAGAGAGAGAGAGAGAGAGAGAGAGAGAGAGGTTTAGTTTACATTTCTCCTGTACTTAACACACTTTTTTATCCTCTACCCGCACTCTTTCTTTCCAGCTCTAGACCTAATCACTTCCATCACAGCTGCTCTCACCCCCTCACATCACTGGAATAAACAACCGTCTGCGAGGATGTTGATGTCTGAAACTCAAGACTTCATGTAGTAAACTACAACAAATACAAAAACATTTCCTCCCTGTATTTGCAAACATAATTTAAATCAGGGTTCAGAGTTGTGAACATTTGAATGGGAGACCACAAACACCAGAGATCATCTGCCTCTCTGTGTGCGCGTGCATGTGGGATATTTAAATTAACCTGAACTTTTCACTACTTTTTAAAAATAAAATACAATGAAAATACAAAATCACAACTAATAGAATCAAAATAGGAACAAATTATAGAATCTATGGAATAGAATCTTTAGAATAGAATCTAATAGAACCAAAACAAAATAAATGAAAAATAAATAAAAACTTAAACTAAATAAAAATGTAAACAAAAGATTTGTGTAAAAGGTAAAGACAAAAAACTTGTCCCATACAGACTTTATGGTGACGAGTGCATGTTTAGCCTTTTAATAAAACATTAGAAACACAATATATGATATATACATCTGTGAGTGTTTGCTGAGCACATTTGAAATAAAGAGTGAACGAAACAATGATTTCTTTTTTTAAAAACACACAAACACTCTCCCGTTTCACTCTTCAGTGCTCAAAGCTAGCAAACACACCTGCTGCAAACATGGACTCTGTTGCTTCCTTTATCCTGTGCTCAGATGATGGCGCATACAAAAGAGAGTGTGACAAAGCTGTGTGCAGTCATTCGTCTGCTCACCACAGGTCTAGACACGCAGGTCAAGAAAAGTTTGGTCATTCATTATAAGCCCATCTGATTCCAGCGCTTTAGAAGTTTTTTAAGCGGCGAGGAAAGGTTTTGTGAATCAAAAAGTATGTTTACAATGGTAAATCTTTTGGTTGTAGAGAAATTTTGACGTTTCATTTTAAAAATGTCATTTCACATTGAATTGAATCGCTTGGAACAAATGACCAATTGCACGTCTGCATCTAGGCGGCTATTTTATGTAGAGGGCGAGTATGTTGTGAAGTTGTTTTTCAGAGATTGAGGGACATAAACATACGAGAGCCTCTTTATTTAACACTCTTTTTTGAGCAACGTCATTGTTTGGTTTTGAAGGTGCACTTCTGCATCTGCTCACCTCGTCCACTGCGGCCAACAAATCGCAGGTCATTAAACCTAGCCACTTGATTTTTAATGGCAGCTGTGGCGTTGCGAAGCTCAGCGGAATAATTCTCATCATTTCCAGCCATCACTGTGACCAGCGTCCCATCTGGGATGTCGCCAAGGGCAACCACCTGTCAATCAACAAAAAAACAGATGATTAGATGCTGAAAATAGGATGTTGTAGATAAACAAAACACCGAAAGTTTCAAAGAAGTCAAATAATTTTATACAAATTTTATACATTTAAAGAGCATTTTGCAAACGAATAAAAGTAAAATGAGAAATGAGTCAAATCTAAATAGCATTTCACAGTCACATTGTGTATTTACATTTTTGGTAAAAACATGTTTATATTGGTAAAAGACTTCATGAAATGTCACTGATGCTTGGTGCATCTAATGCAAGCCAACATTATTCAAATGCTCCGTTTCGTTCTGCATCACATCAACTGGTTCATTATCATCACATCTAGAGTAAACAAGACTTATTTGCATTTTAACAGAAGATGTCAGTGGATTCTTCTCTCGCTCACACAATGACAGACTAAACAAATGTCGTCCAAATGTCTCTCCCAAAAAATTGTATTATCGGTATTCTTGCTCCACAAAGTTGTTTACTTTGTAATGAAAATTGTTTAAAATGAATGAATTAATCAGCAATGTTAAATGCAAATATAATATGCAAAATATTCATTCATTCATTCATTTTCCATTCCCGCTTATTCCCTTTCGGGGTCACGGGGGTCTGCCGGTGCAAAAGTATGAAAAGTTAATCAAAAAGTATGAAAAGTTAATCAAAATTTAAAACACAAATTGGAAACAAAAACAGGAAAATACAACAAAAAATAAAATGAGTCAATCAAAGATGTTGTAAAAAAAAAATGTAAAAAATGTAGAAAGGAAAATAACATAAATATGATACAATAACATTTGAAAATAAAGTACCGGTAAGTAATTAAGTGAAACCTAAAAGTCAACCGGTGGCACGGTGGCGCAGTGGGTAGCACTGTGGTCTTCCAGTTAGCTGGTGACCTTCTCCTCCGGGTACTCCAGTTTCCCCCACAATCCCAAAAGCATGAGGTTAGGTTAATTGAAGAATCTAAATTCTCCTTGGGTGTGAATGTGTGAGTGAATGTTGCCCAGTGATGGACTAGCGACCAGTCCAGGGTGTACCCCCGCCTCTCGCCCAATTTGAGCAGGAGATGGGCACAGGCAGACCCATGTGACCCCAAAAAAGGAATAAACAGGTTGGAAAATTAACGGATGAATAAAAGTCAACCTGAGATTTTTTTCATTTTACCACTATTCCTCAATTTAAATACAAAAACTCCAGAATCCAATACAGATCAAAGCTGATGGAAATGTGAATAAAAAATGATCAGATTTAAAAATAATTGTACACGTTATAAACTTTTATGACTCATCACTGTTGAAAAAGCAGACAGATTGAAAAGTTAAAATGTTCTAGTGGTTTTGTCATTAATGACATTTCATCATCAATGTCATCATCATCTTCAGCCTCGAGAAAAGAACGTCGAGGCTGGAAGGTGGTGGGCATGTCATTAAAGTGAATAGAAAACAACATGAAAATTGGTCGTACCTTAAAGGCGATGGGGAGGGTTTTGTTGCAGCGCCAGTGTGTTGGTAGGACGGAGCAGAGGAAGTTTGGACTGTCTGTTCGCACCAGCTCCCCGGGGTGATCTGAGAGCACTTCAACCATGCTGCGGTCGCCCATGCGCAGTTTGCTCACCAGGGCGGCGCCACTGCCTTCTTGAGCCCCCGGTGGTAAGGCCTCGCTCATCTTCCCTGAGATCAAGCCGTTCGAGGGGGGCGTGAAGCGTCGGCCGGCCGTCGGCTCTGAAACACATCACAATTGATGTTAACACCAACATCAAATGCTACTTTAAAACAGAATCTGTAGAAGACGAGGAAGTGAATAAGGAGTAAACATAAATAAGTTTTAGTTTACTTACAACAAAAAAGACTAAAAACATAAAAAAGTTGATACTGAAAAGCCTTTGTTTTAGAAAATGTTTTAGTTATTTTTGTAATTAGTTTCAGATAGAATCCGGCTGCAAAAAAATCCAGATCCGACAGAAACATCAAATATTTCCATCAATGAAAAAAAAAAACAATATTCTTTTGGTTTGTTTAGGCAGTTTGTGTTATTTTATGCTGAAATTGCTAAACATTTTGGTCATAACAACACAAAGTTATTCCACCGCTTTACACTTTATTAACAGCCAGACAAATCAAGATTAAGTATAAACTATTAAATTTTAGTTCTCAACTAGTTAAAAAAAAGAATATATTTAGAAGTATAATTCCACATTTCTGTCATTGATTTTTAGATTCAGAAACTGCACTCCATGAATAAATGATGTCAAAAACACTACGAATTCACAGCTGAGCAAAGGGATTTTTCCAGAAAGCACAAAAGATCTTGTATCTTTGCCATTCAGTTACACTGGCACAATTATCCTTTGTATAAAAACACTACGGCGTGAAAGGATGCTAAAAAAGCAGAATGTCCACATTCACATGCATTGGAAAACCCTTCTCAACAGCAGTCTCCAGATGCTCTTATCCCAAGCTTGAATTTGGATGGTGCCATTTAGGAGACCACAATCGATGCCACAAGAGTGTGGTTACAGTTAGTCACCGCTCTCTCAAAGTGCTCATCCCAATATAAACACCAGCCCCGCCACAACACCCGGCTGAAAATGGAGTTTGTTGACGGGTGGGTGGGGGTCTAGAGACATTCACTTTTGGAGACAGTAACCCAAACACTTAACACACGGCACTAATCCAGAAGCCGACAGATGACTGAGACTTTAGAATGAAACAAACAATCAAATGGTTCATTTATCAAAAGAGTCCTGTGACAGTGGACAAATTCAAGGGAACTGAACACAGTATATTATTCCTTTTGTTTCAAGTTTTAACTTAAGTCTCTTTGAAACAGAATAAATGAAGTTCCACAAGACCAGAACTAATACCTGCAGGACCCAGGTGGTCCATGCCCGAAGTTGTATACAAATACAAATGCAGCAAAAAAATGATTTGCTCTTATTTCAGTGAAATTCATATTTCACCGCTTGCAGTTTGTGGTGCCATGACCCTTGTTGGATACCTGAGGTCAGATGTTTCCTGTACTTGACGCCAGGAGGGATTTTGAAGAGTCTCTCCAAGTAATAAAAGTTTGGAAGCTGACGTGCGGAGACTGTAACCTTCAGCTCTCTTAAGATCTGGAGACTGACTACACCACTTTTCAGAAGAGAAGGAGGTTCTTCAAGATTTGATCCCATTCATCATCCCTTTGATGTGGAGAACACAATTTGAAAACAGAAGAACACTCCAGAGCAGAATGTCTTCAGCTACATTTAGGATGGTGTTCTTGAGGTTTGTAGACATCACCAAATATATAGAGTTGAGTCGAACACTTTTACCAGTTTCACTTATACTTCTTGAGCAGTGGTCTTGGCAGGAATTTGGCCTTTCAATTATTTTCTTGGTGACTCTGGTCTCAGTTCCTTGCCGACTTACAGGGTGGATCTTGTGTGGAGCTCCAGACTGAGGATTATTTTCAGTTATTTTGTGTTTGTTTATTTGATTATAATCTCACCAACTGTTGTCACGTTCCCTTCAAGCTCCGGGTTATTGTCTCGTGAAGTTTTGCCTTGTGTGGTCCTACAATCTTTTCTCCGTCATCCTTGGGCAGCTCTTTGGTCTAATTTATGTTGGAGATGTTTTCTGGGGACATCTGTATGTGTAACTATTTTAGAGTAAACCAGATGATGGTTTAAAGAGAAGCCCCTAATCTCAATTGGTTACCTGGAGCCACAAATCCTGCATGAAAGGGTTGAATATTTATTTAATGTTTGTAAATGTCTGTAATGTTATTAAAATGAGTTCTGTTTATCATTTTAAGACAAATGAGTATGATATTGTATTTGTAGGATAGCTTCATTTCATTTATAACATTTACTTACTTCATGATTATATATAACCCTTAATTATAATTATGCATTAATTTACAATAATTAAGCTGCTGTTAGAGGAATATACAACATTATTATTTTTCGTTATGACTGCAATAAAGTACTGAGATATCTTTTTTTTATAAATATTAAATATAAGAACCCAAAATGTTCATTGTCTTTCATGTTTTTTTTTCAATACAATTACAAGAAGTAAAATATGCATATCTTATTAAATTTATTTTAACTGTTTATGCTGCACTTTTAATAACATATTTTAGATTTTAAACATGTTAAAATTAATTACATGTGTTTTATTGATAATAGTATTAATGTTCAAAATAATCTTCTGAATCTTTTCATCCTAAATTTCACTTTAATTGTATACTTTTCACTGAAATCCCAAATGAAATGGACAGTATTTGACAGCATTTGGTCCCTCTTCTCTTGTACATTTCTCTGTTTCTTTTACAGATGCTAGTCCTTGCAAAGTTAATTACAATATTAATTTAACTAATATTACATCTCAAATTTAACCCATATTTTATCTCTCTTAACAAAGGCTCGCGTTTACTCTAAGCTTGCTTATAAAAGCATGTGTGCTTTAAATCTACTTGATTTCCAGTATTTTAGCCGTTCTTGTGTGCTTTACACTTAAAAATGTTAAATGAACATCTGATCAAATAAATTCTCTCAATCAACAATAATTCATTAAATCCTTAAATCAAAATTAGCATTACTCCGACAAATATGTAAGTGCAAATTCAAAGGTAATTAATTTGAGTAACACTGTAAAATCAAAACCAGCTAAACTGAAAAGTCATCATTTTATTAATAAAGTGTTGCTTTTAAGGATTTTGACAGACGTGCAATCCGGTGCTTTAGAAATGTAGACATACATGCTTAATGCTAGATTCTCCACGGTGGATTAAATTTTACAGTTTCTGCTATTATTAAAAGCCATAATCATCCAGACATTACGAGACTAGACGCGTAAAAATAGCCGCGTGCATCCGCGTCTGAAACGCTCTTACCGTATTTGGCGTCCCAAAGAAACACCATTTGGGATCTTTTGAACACCGTCTCGCTCAGGATATGTTTTCAGTCCCAAAAGAAAATCCCAGGACAAACTGTACTTGTTTAGGCAGATTTTCTTCCTCTTTGATCACAAATCATCAAGAGAACAGGATCGGCACCCCGGGTATCCCTTAAGAAAGTTGCGCACCTTACACCTAAAGCAAACACTCGACCGTAACTTGCAAAAGATACATTTAACTTGTCAAAAACACACAAACGCTGTATTTCTAACGTAATACAGACTTGATGAAAGTTTTTAGGAGGCAGTATTCCTTCTGAGATATAGTGGCAGCCTCCCGTCAGAGGCGCGCATTTACTGGCAGCGAGTGAACAGCGCCGGAACGCAGGAGACCAGCTCATTTGAATATGCCTCTTATGAACGCTCTGATTGGCTGTCGATGACAGACCTCGATGATCTTGACCACTCAGAAGAGGGTTAAAAAGATGGAGGTGGAGCGAGGGAAAGGATGTGAGTCAGTCAATGGGATTCCACACATTTCATTTGGAGTTAAATACTATTTTGAAATAAACACTTTAAAGTGGAAAATAATAAACATGAATTATCTGTGAATGTTGTTTATTTGAAAAGGTATCTAATTATGTTTAGAAATAAAACAAGCCATGGAACATTCTGAGGTAGCTGGTTTTGAAAAGGAACTAACACGATAAAATAAAAAAAAAAAGTAATTGGGAATTTTCGTTTGATATTTTAAATAAACAAGTACAATCTCTGAAAAATAATTACAGTTAGGTTTAGTCTTGTACTAGGAGATTTGATACATAAAGTGACGCTAATCAAGCAAGAAATATTTAATTTCTGCGTAATTAAAACAATTCTTTAAATTGTCAAAAGATAACAACAATATATCATAACATTTTAATAAAAAATATAAATCGTGCAACTCTTAGTAGTTGCTCCAAATCCAGAATCAGAAACAAAAGACCAGCTAACAGTGAAAGATGTTTAAAATAAAAGCTTGTGTTTTGTTCCCAAAAGGGGGCAGCAGACGATCTGAATGAGTCTTTCAGGTCAATAATGTTGAAAAGGCAAGAGTATTGAACTCTAGGGGCTGGACAGTAAAACTGAAACAGCTAGTTTTACTCACAAATTCAATATTCTGATTACCAATACAGCAACATTATGAGGCCACAAGAGGCGTTTAACGTTATCTTCACCTGGACCCCTGAAGAGTCATTTGTTGTGTTCAGTTAATCCTGGTACAGGCACCAACAGTGCCCAAAAAATCAGAAGTTATCAGAAAGATCAGACATTGTTTGAACACTTCTGTGTTGAGCAATGTCTATATGTTCATTTAACTTGTTTACATCCGTTACTTTAGTACAAATCCCCAGCTCATAGGAACTTCAAATGGTTTCTTTAAATAAAGCAAGCTACTGGTCATGTTTTTGAGATGAATAACAGCTCAATCATGAGAGAAATATCATAGATAAAAATGCATTAGTCAAAGATTATCTCAATGTGAGGGTTGGAGTCCTTCAGAGCATAACAGGAAGACCTGAGATCTGTCTGTCCTCTCATCCTCCACTGTGAACAACCCGTTCATATATAAAGATCAGCGTTATCATGGAGCTGTGTGTTAATATTGTGTCTCGTCTTCCTCATATTTGTATGAGACATTAAGTACAAGCATTCTGCACATTTTTTTGACCTTTTCAAAAACACATTGTAACCAAACACAATTAAACTATATTTCTGTTCTAAATCCCTATTGAACATTGAAAATCCAGCCTAACAGAGCAGTCTGCTATAACTAGATCTGACTAGATCTCTTCAATCACAAAGTGCAGGACCATTATTGTTCGTATGGTAGAAAAAAGCACAAGAGGAGGAAGGGTGTTTTCACACCTAGCTCCAAAGGAAATTTGAGTTCAAAAACACTTTCAAAGTTTATAACTAGACTACAAACAAATGCATCTGGTCAAACTTTTGATTGACATTTACTCAAAACTCTCCTACAATGCTGTGAACAGTCAGTTTAATACATTCTTTGTTTGTTTTGCAACTATTATCAAGGGATACAAATAAAAAATGGGGAAGAAAAATAACATGATTTAAACAATAGTTAAACAATAAAATGTAAGCATAACAATATACTGTATATCGCCAGAGCAGACTCCAAATCATCTGTTCTTATCCTGCCGGAGTGCAAACTTGCAAGCACTTCCCTGGACTGGTTTGTGTCCTATCTCACTTCAAGATCCTTCAGAGTTGGCTAGAGGGGTGAGGTCACCAAGACTCAGCAACTGGGCACAGGAGTAACACAAGGTTCAGTTCTTGGTCCTCTCAACCTGCACCAGTTCCCTGGGTACCATCAAATGGTGACATGGTTTCTCTAACCATTGCTTTGCACTCCATCTGTTATTTTTTTCCAATGACTCAACAGTGACGACCTACATAACAGTGAATAGCATCAAGACATCGATGAAAGCCCATCACCTACAGCTCAGCATGGAAAAGATGGAGCTTCTGTTTATTAAAATCCAGCATGACTGAACAATCTCCTGTCTGAAAAAATAAAAAATAATGTAAAATAAAGCCAGATAATGTAAGGTTGCTTTGTTCAACATCAGGATCAAACACCTCCTAAAAGAGAATTCAACACAGCTTCACTAGTTTTCACGGACCTAGAAGAGCCCACATCACTCCTCTTTTCTGCTCTATTCACTGGCTTCCCATCGTGGCTCGTTATATTTAAAACACTGATGTTTAGTAAGTTCACAGTTCACCTACATCCTCAGCTGAAGCTTGTGTTTAGAAAATGACCAGCGTCTGGTGCTTCCTTCTCAGAATGGTAGTAAATATACCACCAGAACATTCTCATTCACTGTTCTCAGCTGGTAGAATACTCTTCAAGTCCCAATTCTGAAAAAAAAAATGACTAAAAAGAACCCTTTTATCTGATGCACTTAATTGATTCTCGAGCCTCTTCTTCGAGCCATTCTTATGATTAACAGACCCTTTGTTCCTGCTTCTGGGGAAAAAGACAGAAGCAGGAACAAAGGGTCTGTTAATCAGAATTCTGATTCTGATTCTTCTGATTCTGATTAACAGACCCTTTGTTCCTGCTTCTGTCTTTTTCCCCAGATCTGTAAGCCACTTTGGATAAAGCTTGAACATTGAACATAATTTAATACACACCCATGTAAATGAATAAGAACTGGGGTTTCAAAACAGATTTAGAACCTTTAGTGTTTGAGCAGATCTGTTATGCTCCATATATTTGGAACAATGATCATCTCTGGCTCAGGGTGTATCGTGATTTAGAGAGTGTTGGGGGTGGAGCAGTTCTTAGAGATCCTTGAGTTTTCAACTCAATTGTGTATTTATTTGGTAAATAATTAAATAAGATCAACACTAGAGTGATATGTGCATGTTTATGGTTCCCTTTTAGAAGCTGGTTGTAGCATTCCGTACAAACTGTAAGGGAAAGAAGTCAGTCGGGGAAATTCAAACACATTCATGACCGTCTCAAAGATATAACAAAAAAGGTAGAAAGGGCTTAACTTTTGCAATAAATAACCAATACCTTGGCTATAAAGAGGAAATAATTTGGGGAATTGTTCCAAATTTATGCGGAAATCCACAAGTTTAAAAATGTAGAGAAAAAATAGCACTAAAATGATTTGATAAAAACTGAAATAAAAATAATTGTTGGATATTTAAAGAGACGACTGAGTTGCAGTACAACTGTATCTTCATGTTAACATATTTCTTACAGTATTTTGAAACTATTTGGATAAAAACTGTTGATGTCATTTATGTTAATGATGGCAACAAAAATGAAAGCCCAGCTGCTATGAACAGCAGAGATCAGGTTTGAATCAGAATCCCGATCAATATGATGTAAAACAATCTCTCCTCGACCCAATCAGAACTGATTCAAGAGGAGACACGGCTCCTGAGTTCACTTGTGTGTTTCACTGATCTGGAGAAACCTGATCTCTCAACGCTCAAGCATCAATAGAGCTTGTACCGGGTTATAAAAATATCGAAGTATATCGACAAGGATCACAAGCATCTGACCGTCCTCGGTCGACCGAGACACGGGACCACAAGACGACGCTGAAGGTAACATAACACTCTTCACAAACGCTCATGAATTCCTTCATAAAGCTCAGTAGAGAAGCTTCTTTCAGCCACATCACTCCAGCTCCACCGGCTCCATGTTCAGCTTTGTTTAAAACCGTGCTTTGCAAGCATATCCACAGACCGGCTTGTCCACTTATCTCCTTCTACTCACCCCATCATCGCTAATTAATTAATGAACAATGAACACTCTCTGTACTAAACTGTAATAAAACACAATACGACTTCATTCAGGTTGCACTATTTTTGCCCATCTGTGACCTCTGTTGCATATTTTCATGACAGGCGATTTTTTTTCCAATGCTACCGCAACCTCAGCAGGTTTTTGTCTTGTTTGTTCTTCCAATCTCACTACGTCACAATACAAGATTTACTCTACACAAGTGTGACCTCTACTATTCTCCTTTTGTGGTCACATGATTACCAGCATTCACCTCATTACTATCACTATGAGAGGCATCATAACCACTTCTGTAAATGATATTCCTTTCGGGGCCACAATCAGGTTGGAATACTCATGTAAACAAAAATCTGAATTGGGCATTAGGACCTACAGTCTAAACGAATCCTTTGTAACTCTTTGTATAAACTGAATGCATGCAATGTGAAACCAGTCATTGACTCTCAAATATCCCACTCCCCCTGAAGATATTTTGGAGATTTATTTTCTTTGTTGGTGTTGTGGAGTCATTTTTCCAAATGATAAGAAATTGACTTCTTATTGGACATATAAAAATTCCTTTTGGGCGTGACTGACCTGTACACCCCACCAATGGAGTGCATTGGAATAAAGCAGCGGAGACTTCTTTTCTGACAAATCTCATGTCACCATCTGGTGTACATTTAGAGGCTGCCGGAGAACGGTTATTAACCGGCTGCATTGAGCCGACTCTTAAGTTTGTTGGGAGGGGGAGGGGGGTATTATGGTATGGGGTTGTTTTTCAGGAGCTTAGACCTCTGAAAACTTCAGCAGCAAGAGTTTGAGTAAATTTACAATTTGTGACAGTTGTTTTGTGTTAAAAAAAGATACTAATAGCTTAAATGTAAATGTTCATACGTTTGGCAAACAGTAGGTTTTGTCCAGTGCAGAAAGCAAGCTCCATAAAGATTATTGACCTCACAATTGTGTTTCTGGAAGGTTCCTGAACCTCGTGGAGGGCCTTCCCAGCTCTTTTAGTAACTGTCGAGAAGATTCAATCTTTCATTCAGTTATGTAAAAATTTAATTTAAATAACACAACCATGGTGGGGTATACCATAACATGTCAAAGAAATTTAAGTTTAATCATTGAGTCCACCAAATGATGTCTATTACAGTGAATAAATGTGGTCGATGCCATCCTAAACCTTATGAATTCAGACTGGGAGTTACTTTTGCAATGATGGAACAACACTAGAACCAAGACTGAGTTGGGCGTGTCTACCACGGAAGTAAAAGTGGTAAACATTATCGCTTAAAATTTGTGATTATTTTAATATATTCATTTACATCATTATAAAATGTAACAAAAATTAAAAAGTCACAAAACCATGTGAAGGGAAATAAAACATAGATAATAAAGTCATAAACAGAAAAGAAATGGTAACTTGAAAAAGTTTCAACTTTACCGAAGCCGCGGCTCTTCCTCATGATGTACATGGCCCAGGAGACGCCTGTGCTCGCTCTGAAAGGTACGGGGTTCATTTCGAACTCATTCCAGACTCAATCTGAGCCACACATGAGCCCCTAGTTGCATTTATACGCTCACAGACTCACTTACGCATTCTAAACTGGGCAAAGAGTGATGCGACACGCGTTATGACTAATGCATGGCCTCAGAAAGCATGGCCTGGGGAGACAGGAGCGTTTCTATGGGCCCCGGGGCCATTCACAGCCGATCACTGCAGTTAACCACTGATTTTACTTTTCATTTCACCCATTCCTGACGAAGTGAAAATGGACCAATCACGCATGAGAGAACAGGTGAAGAGTGCAAGAGGATGCTTTCAGAGAAGCTTCACTAAAATAAACATTGCTTAAATAGAGAGAAGTTTGGTGATGTGTTGGAAGTCTTTAAGAGTTGAGGTTTCTCTAATGAAACGCTTTTGCCATCTAATAAATACTAAATATTTAAAGTTTTGTAATGGATGAATTTATGTAAGTTTATGTGTTCAATGATGAAAAATACTAGGATGAACGAAATATCAATACCAGTGAAAGATAAAAATCATTAATACAAATTTTGTACTAGTTGGAAATACTTTTTCTTCTTTTTACTAATACTTTTAGTTTAGAATGCTTTCAGAAAAAAAAGTAAATTAAATTAATGATTGGTGTCAATGGCTTTTACCTATCATAAACTGAAATAGAAACAGCTGCGTAGGAGGTTTAAAACAAAGTGAGGAACAGCCAAATCTTCTACCAAAGTGAGTTTTCTTCTGCACAATTTAATTTTCCACCTTAATGCCTTCTCTTTGGTCCTCTATCTTTCCAGCACCTTAATATCTGGTCATTTTAATGTGTTCCCTATTATGGATGCACTTCCTCCCCACAGATAAAACGAGCCTAGGCCATTGAAATTATTTATTTTATATCATTTAAAAGACAAGTAGAGTTCGTAGGAGCTAATGGTAAAAAGAGCTGGTGTTTATCACACTTTGGAGAAAAGGGAAGGAGCAGATAAGAAATATACACAGCTTGAATAATAAAAATAAAACTACAATGACTTGAATAGAGGCCAAAAGTGAACCTTTTGGTGGTAACTTTTTTTAATTGCTGTAATACTGATCCATCACACATCAAAGTCATCAAATCTCCATTTCTACATCTATGAAATATTTCCTCTCTTTGATAGTCTCTCAGTTTCTGCCTCTGGCCAGAGGCGCTCTGTCCCCTGCAGGACTGCCCGAGGCCGGATCAATAATCAATCAATCCTGCCAAAACTACTGACCAAACGCATGACCGAAAACACAGCAATGCAACAGTGTCAGAGACACGAGACATTAAAACAAATGAACAAAAAAAACAGTTTAAAATAAAGCGTAAAACAATTGTAATGTGTCAGAGTTATGAATAACACTCTAAACTTATATAAAATGCCTTAAATTTGAGAAAATCTGAGACTGAACTACTGCAAAAACAATGTGAGTTTAATGAAAGGTGCAGAAATGCACAAAGTTGAAGGAAAACACTTAATGAAAGACATACATTTTCTTAGAAACACAGCAGGTATGAAGCAATACAGCTGAAAAGAAAGATAAACATGAAAATACAAGAACCAGGAACCAGTGGAGGACACAAAGTCTTAATTCTTCTCCAGATACACTCTCTCAAACGACTGTGTAGCTGTGAAGTGTGTTCCATCTCTCTTTTCTTTACAGAAGAGAGTGAGGAAAATAACTCGTCCTGGTTCCTCGTTAATAATTCATGCTCTGTATTGTGTGCAGGCCGTTAACTGCTGCTTTAAAGTAATTAATTGATTTTCTGACAGATCGTTTAGCAGCGCAGCCATGTGACTGAGCACCGCTCTCTGCACACTTTACACACCCTGTTTGGAAAATAATCGTAGTGAAACTTTTTTAACTGGGGGAACCCCATGCTCTCCCTCAAACCTCAGTGGTCCATATAGGAACTTGAGTGAACACCCCTACTGGAAGTTTAAATAGATGTCCACCACCCTTGGTAGATTACAAGAACTCCTGATCACTCTTTCAGAAGCACAAACATAATATTAGACACTGATTTTGGATAGTAGAGTCTTCCTCAACTTCATCCCTAAGTGAGGAAGTCCTCCACCAAATGTCAGTCAGCCCAGAGCTGATCTCCTGGGCACATCTATTAGATCACCAGATGGAAAATCATGGTTTACTACAGAGAACATGTCTCCACTACCCTAGAAATCAGAGATGGGTGCTTTACTCCTCTGCATCTTCTCTGCACTTAGTGATGTATGGCTTGGAGGCAGCTGCACAACCATGAAACCCATTCCATGAAGCTCATACTCTTTTGTTTAGTTGATCTGACATAAATTTGAAGATTGGAGGCCTGTAATGGTTGACTCTCTGCTGAGTTGCTGTGCTCATCTGCATGCAGCTCTAACAGAGTTGTGAGGAGATGTGGAGCATTACAAACTTTGAGTCTGATAATATTAAGTTCTGATTTTCTAAACTCATTAGAACACTGAACTCACTGTTTAGCAAACAAAAAGTTCCTAAAACAGTGCAGGGTTGAAACTGAACCTTTGAGTCATTCTTAAAAATGTTGTTTTGAATGATTCATACAAACCATGTATTAAGTGATGACAAGGAAAGCATTCAGCTGAGATGTCATCCCTCCTTTCTAATATAATTTTGACGTTTATCAGCTATTTGTCCTCTGTTTACTTCTGAAAGTCTCTCAGATTTTCCAACGTATTAATAAGAGTTCAATAAGATAATCAAAGCTGCAAGCAGCAATCAAAGGGCTCTCAAAAACCGGTACTCCGGTCTCCCCCACAATCCCCAAAAACATGAAGTTAGGTTAATTGAATAAACTAAATTCCCCTTAGATGTGAATGTGTGAGTGAATGTTGCCCTGCGATGGGCTAGCGACCTGTCCAGGGTGTGCCCCTACCTCTCGCCCAATGTGCACCAGCAACCCCCGTGACCCCAAAAGGGAATAAGCGGGTTGGAAAATGAATGAATGAATAAATGTTTTGGACAACATTCTAGTCGCAGATGTCACAATCGATAAAAGAAGCACCTTTTTAATGTTAAAAATTTTATTTCCTGTGTCCACCTGGTGGCGCTATAACTGGGAGTGTAGTTTGTAGATGTGTTCATTCTTGAACTGTTTCCATAGATAGTAAATTTGGGACTGATCAGACATAGTATGACTGGGTTTTAACAGCTTCCTGAGTTTCGACGGTCGCTGTGCGTACAGATTTTAACAAAGTCAAGCTTCGCAAATTAACATAGCAAATGCCTCAAGATAAGACTGATGGAGTTTGTAGTTGAATAGATAAAAACTCTGGGAGGAATTTGTTAAAATGTGACATGAGCAAAAGTGTTTTTTAGAGGTTTTGCAAAATAGTTTAATTCCTAACGATTTCTCCTATACGCTAACTGTCACATGACTATTTCGGTTGTTTCAGATATATAGAAAAAGCGGTGTTAGAGTAGTTTGAAAAGATGCCCCTTTTCTGACCTGATCCGATTCACAGAAAAAGAGGGAGAAAGAGAGAAGGAAGAGAGAGAGAGGCAGAGAAGGAAGGATCATGGGAAGAACAGAACCTCATGCTGTAAAGACAACAGAATGTCTATACAGCTGTTTGAAGGTGTGGCTTTTTTTTCTTATTTTAGTATGGTTAGCACTTGGTTAGCACTGTTAGCATGTAGCTACTCACGGCTAGCATCCAGGAATGCTGTGATCTCCAGTAATGTCAATACAGCTGCTGAGTGTGAGTGTGTGTCTCTGCTGCTCCCTGACTTCCACATCTGGCCTCTCCTTCTGATTTCCTCTAATGGAATTTAGAGGTGTAACGATACGTCATGATTTTTTACTTGATTTTTTTGTCAAATCAGCATTATAAGTATTACAATTATATTGTATAATGTTACAGGACTGTAAAGTTAAACTGCTCTCTCCATAGAAAGAAACAATGAATTGAAAGTTTATCTTGTAAAAAGAATGTCAGAGTATAGTAGTGGTGTAACAATACTCTCTGCTCACGATACATACCTCGATATTATAAATATAAACTATTATATATAAACTATTGTTTATAAAACTAACAATCATTGAAAAAACATTTTTTTTTAAAGTTAAGAAGGCAAGGGTCGAGTTTGATTTGTATGAGAGTATTTGATACCATCCATTCACTACGGGGCAGTGTTCATATTTGTATTATGCCATCTTTTTTACTCTTAAGGGATGGAGAGAGTTGATTTTATAATCTTTCAAGTTTAAATGTGAGTAAAAGATAATTCTCTACCTGTGAATATTACATTAAACCAGAAGACAATGATTATTGAATCATGGACAATGAACGGCAATCAACACAGCAATCAAACGGAACTCTGGAGCCCTGGCTAGAGGGCAGCACTGACATTTGTGAAGTCAGTGCATGTAAAATTATAAAGAAAGATGTCTCTTGTACTTAGGGTGAAAGAGCTTGAATTTTCAAGTGTGAACCAACAGAAGTATAGCTCAGTATATGAGAATTTTAACATGTATTATTGCAAAACACAAAAGCCTTTCTGCCTAATTTTACAATGTATATTCAAGATTACATTTTCAGACCAGTTTGGTTAACGCTGAGCCTCTAAAGCTCTCTCTCTCTCAGCGTGGGAGGAGGTGGAGAGACGGCTAAAGATTTGCCTCAGGCACAATTTGTGCAGTCTGAATGGATGAGTAGACAGATGAGGAATAAACACACCCCAAAGATGCTCGTCTGTCTCACATTGACTGACTGGCTTCAGTGTTTTTAGCACAACCTAAAAGTTTTTCATCATAAACACTATAACTATAGCTATTGTTAAGAAATTTAGGCAGTTGAAAATACAAAATACTGTTCGTTGAGAAAATCAAGTTAATGAATCATTCTTCAAAAACAGCAGCAATTCTTCTATGTACACTCGCTAGAAAGATTGTGCCAACTAACCACTTTGAATGTAGGCCTTCTCAGTATTTTCATGTAAACCTAGGCCCACTGTGGAAATCAGGGTTTGTGTGGGTCATGTTATCCATATATATATATATATATATATATATATTTAGAAATAAATTTTATGCATGCTGCCTTGTTTTCACATAGGAGGTATGACTTTTGGGCTGCAACCCTTCTATGAAAACCACTTCTAGCCAGACTCATTCAGGCGGTGGCTGGATCCAACTGATTTCCGCCAGTTCTGAGCTGATGGCACGTCTTACATTTTAAGGTAATTAACTTCATAAATGTTAACCATTTAGTTGTGGTTTGAGCACATCAGAACACAGAAAATCTGTCTCTGTGGAGAGACCTTGTTGATGTAGTATAACTACCTTGTGTCGTATTGCTGTGCTCAATCTCAAGCTCAATCTCTCTGTCTTTTCCCAAAATATCCCATTGGCCATTCCTCCTACACAACTGTTTCTGTTGCAGTTCATGACTGATCATACACTTGGCTGTAATCCTAAAAAATCATTGACTTGTGCAAGTATATGGTAAATTTACAATAAACAATAACCAAGCTAATGATCCACACACTGTGTGCAAAAACAAAAGACATATGTAAGCTTGACCCGGTGGTCACATTTTGAATTTAATGTATTGCTTTCTTTAGTACAGAACGGGCTAGTTGTCAAAGCGAAATATGAAATATAGTAACAAAGCTTAAATCCCAGCGGATGAAGCCTTCAAACCTGGAGATTTCTGATTAATGTCACTATTGGTCACAACGAAGATGATTTGAATAATTCAATTGTGCCTAAAACAAGCCTTATTAAGAGATTCCAGTAAAGCATCTGCATCCCAGCTCAATATTGATGTTTATAATTCTGAGGATTCCAGTAAAACGACTCAAAAATGGATTTCACATGCACGTGCCAAATTAATGTTTAATCTCTTATAAACTTGACATTCCGAGCTCTTTAAATACAACTCTATTGAACAAGAATTAAATTGCTTCAGAGACGAGACGCCAAGCTTCATGCATAAAAGGCTCAAATATTGAGATGTTTAAAGAAGTTTGCGAGACGTGAGCAAGTGTCTGGGATTCAATGAAACTCTACTATGTTCGATGGCTCTTTGGAGGAAACTGCTCCGCAAGTCTATGGCCTGAGTAACCCACACATGGCAGAGAAACGAGCAGAGCACTGAGACATCTGTGTCTAGATGAATCACACACTCACAGCTTAAAACTTTTCATTGTTCAGCACATATTGGATCTCAAATTAAAGGCCTTGATTCACCTCCTTCAGTTTCCAGCTCCCCTTCTATTGTGTTTAACTCTAGACATTTCCTCCTCCAGGACTTTGAGACTAACAGAGAAAAATGTAGCTGAAAGACAGACGTGTGATGAGCGTTGTGTTTGTCTAAGCTTAGGACAACATCCAATCAACTCACACGGAGCTCAAACTCTCAAACCAAATGCTGAAAAACAGTTCAGCAAAGTTTAGTTTCATGGCGTGAAAAGAAACCTTCCTACACTATCTAGGACAGGGCATTCGTTGTGGTCGCTCCAGCTCGTCTCTCTCCTGCATCGCCACCAAACAACTCAATAAAAAACTCATTAGTCTCCCACAAAATCAATTAATAACTCAAAGTCCTGGATGCTTCTCCCCATCCCTCCATCATGCAGACGAGAAGCTCCCCTCATCACTCAAACCATTATGCGGATGAGGGCCCACCAAATTAGCCAGAAGAACTTTCCAGCAAATGGCGTCCGCAGATAAATAAATAAGCGCCGGGTGCACCGAACACTCTCGATGGGTGGCTCTTGCGACACTTTTCAACGTCTCTGACTCACTAACCACAGCAAAAGTGTGCATCCCTCACTCCATTATCAAAGTCTGGAGGCTTCTCTGTGGCTTTGGGAGTGTGTGCCCGTATCGAGTGCTAGATTGGCATTTGCTGTTGTGGTCTGGCAGTTCCAAGGCCGCAGCGATGGACAGGAGTGGCATTAAGAGAGTGAGGGACTGCATGCTCCTCAAACGTCTCTCATCATCAGCATCAGGGAGAAACTACAGCTAAAGTAATCAAAGAGAGTAGACCGGGAAGAACTTAACCAATCAGGAGAATACTAGGACATTTAGGGTCCTGGGAAATCAACGAGGCACTTAATGTAGACTGAGAAGTTTGTGTACCATATAATTAGTCATTTCCCCATTGTATTTAAAAGCATAGGACTCCAAAATCAACCAGAAAGACACAGGAGCAGACTGTCATTGTGCATTTATGTCCCTAAAATACTGGCACCTAAAGTGTCCAGGTGTCCTAGGTAGTGTGCCATCTGTGATTGAACCTAGCACAACCTGGTGCATTGCCGTGGATGACGTTGCATCGCAGGTCTCCACCATCAGGAAGCAGGTGGACTGTCTGAGCAAGTTAATGGCCTCTCATCGGAAGAGACATAGGCTTGCAGCTAAAGATCGCATCCTCTGCCTCAATTTTAAAGGTCAAAGTGTTTCTGTTTTATATGGTTCGGTTATGATTTGGTTGTTTGGTTTGGTAGAGTTCTTGCAGTGTGGTTTGTTGGGCATGTGAGAACGGTTTGTTGGGAATGTGGTATGGCTTGTTTGGTTATGGTTTGGTAGCGTTCATGCGGTATGGTTTGTCGGGCATGTGAGAATGCAGCCTAAATGATCAATACAGTTAAATTACTGTAGTGCACACCAAAAGCCAATATAAGAACTGTACCAAGATATGCGTGAGAAGGAAGTCATGATCCAAACCAAGTCATATCTGAATGTTATTAGATGTGATATGAGGAGTTTGGTTTTACAGGTTAGTGCCAAATCTGAACTGTATTGTGTTCACATTTAATACGCCCATAATCAATACGCCCATAATCAATCAATACTTGCCGTGTAAGTCAGTCCTGTTTTTTCCTAACCTTATTATACAGCACTTGCATTTATCCCAAATTCCATAAGTCCATTAAACCAAGCACAGAGCAAAGAAAAAGGTGCTGAGGGGGTGAGAAAATGTGTCTTATCATCTGCAGCAAAAGTTTTGAATCATTTTAAAATAAGACGGAACACAATCAGACAATTTACCAGCTGTCATTAAAGTCCAGCAGAGATGTCCCGGGAAGAGAGACTGGGCAGTGGATAACTCCATGCTTATCCAATATAGTGAGTCCAATATCTGCGTGTGGCTTCTGACACTGTTTAACTGATAAATTCTGGGCCACTTGATTTAATATCGATTTTGCTTGTTATTGTACTTTGAATGGTTTGATTAAAAAAAATAATAATAATATTGATGCCTTGGATTTATAGCGTTTCATGAAAAAATGCATTTTGTTTATGTTTATGTTTGTGTGACTTTGAGGTGCTTTACGAAAATTTGAAACAGAAAATTTAGATTTCCCTCAAAACAATTTTGTTCTAAAGAAACACATTTTTACTCAAATTCAAGCAAACTATGTAATTATAAATGACGTAAAGTCAACTCGACCCTCTGTCAGTCAATAGCCATTTTGTAAATGCGTCCACTGATGCACCAATGAGGGATGTGATTGTTGTCATGTGACTCCAATTTAGTTCACTTCGACTTGTTTGAACCATTGAAATCAATGCTGTGTGAAAGGGACCAACAAAAAATAGAATATGCTTACATAAACATACTAAACTTAGCAGACTGCAATGTATGGATTGTAACAAACAGCAGTTGAAACATAATATTGATTTATTACTAGGCAAAGAATAACAGTCGACCTATTAATGAATCTCTAACAGACCACAATGCATCTCATGGTTCTACGAGTGCTGAGCCAACTGCTCTGTGAGGGACACCTCAAACCAAAACCAAGAGTTCTCATGTGCTATCAATAGAATAATCTACTGTTAATGATTGAGGTTTGCATCATAACTCAAAGTTTAACCCATCACTCAGAACACGTAGAAAACATGCAGTGTTTTGTGTTTAGAATAAAAATGCACACACAAAACCAGACAGCAGAGAGTAAATGCTGTGTAAAAACTGTTGCTGGGCTGCTGAACATAGACAGATCAAGAGTGTCAGTCGTAGCATCCGACAAATGCTTCATTGAGGAGTGATTAGCGCCTTAAGTTACATACTCCTCTCAGGAACTCAGCGGCTCCTGTCGTGAGTGTGTAGCGATCAATTACTCCAACTGAAGCTCTTCAGTCTGTTCAGGGGACACACGCTGATCAATGGCTGATCTAGAAGAGTGTATCAGAGAACACACTCACTATAGATTATCCACTGAAGACAGCACTGAACAATTGCTGTGCAACACACACACGCACACGCGCACACACGCCCACACACAAGATTTTGAATCCCGGACACTAGACAAGGTCAAAGAACACTATAATTTAAATGTCAAATAAAAATATTTTCTGAGAAATCCTGTACATTTTATCTGGGCCACTGACATGCACTGATTCAATAGATTCCACTTTTGGAACATATTAAAAGTATGTAGTCACACTTAAGCTATATCTTAAACCAGGTTCTGCATCCTTCGGAGTGCAGCTTACAAGGGCGCTTACGTCACAATGCTGACCTTTTTACGTTTTTGGCAAAAATCAAAGGGTCCTTCAAATGTGTCTTTTTCCCTAAATTCGGAGGCTGCATCGCTACCATCCTTCGTGGCCTCACATTTCCCAAAATGTTTTTTTTTTTCAACCGAATCAACATAAAAAGTGACCAAATACATTTGAATTGGAATTCATTTGTAAGTAACAGGTTTTTATTTAAAGATGGTATTCTTGAAATGTTGGCACTAAATAGATGATAGTGTTTTTAAATGACATTGTTTTGTTTTAATAACATGATGTTAGCTTGGTACTAAGTACAAACCCTAATTTGCACCATCATATATCAAAACTCCATACTCTTCAGATGCAAAGTAACCACTTGAGGAAGATGTGCAAAGTTGTGTTGTTACAGGTATATTAGTGATAATTGGGTTCATTTTGTAGCAAAATGGTAGAGGGTATAGAGGTTTATAGGTATATAATACTATTTATCAAATTTTTTCAAAAAGTTTTATTCCCTTTTTGTGGTCATGGGGGTCTACCGGTGCCTATCTCTAGCGCACAATGGGGGAGAGGCGGGGGTACACCCTGGACACGTCGCCAGTCCATTGCAGGGCCAATTTATTTATTTAGAATTTATATACATCTTATTTTCGTAATGTTTTGAGTTTCACTATTGTTGATGATGACCATAAGTATACATGTCTGAATTTGTTTATGTAATTTTATATTAAATTAATAAAATAATTAATTAATATTGCCTTTAAAACTATCTGCCATTTGTTATGAGAACAAATCTTGAAAGCTGGCTGAAAAATAAGTGAGTTGTTGTTTCTATACAGTGGTAGAACTCAGCTTTAACTGACCAGTGCAGTGCATAGACATTACTTGTCCTGTACTAAGATGGCCGTCGCATTTGGCCTCGTTTAACGAGGCATCTACGTATAAATATCTATAATAGCATATAACTTCAGGCTCATTCAATTCACCTAAAGCATGGTTTTGGAATGTGGGTAGAAGGTGTAATCTACTCATCAAGGCCCTGGGCTGGCCTTAAAATGGCAACATTGTAAGTACGGTAAATAATTTATGATTCTTTATTAGTTTTTATTCTTTATAGATCTGTGATTGCTGCATTGAGCGGAGTCGACGCACTATAGAGGATGAGCAGCAAATCTTAGAGATTCAATAGCCTACTGTATGAAATAATGGGGAACACGTCAGTAGAACTCCAAGAGGTGTAATTGTAGGACAACAGTAAATGACAAGGGAACTGAAGTTGCAGTGAACATTCTAAACTTTCGATAAACTTCTTGCAAGCTCTCTATGCAAACATAGATAGTCACGTCTCGTATTGGCAGTTCGCCCAGTGCTGCTTTCCTGATCATGTCTAGGCACTGCCATGTCTGCAGCTCGGCATGCCTAGTGGAGTGGTCGAGATGGCAAGCTTTCACTAGTGCAAGTTCTCAGTAAACTGTTCTTCTGTGTGTGTGATTGAGGAAGACTCTCAGTTCTCACACTACACCAATGCTAATTTTAACTAGAGGATGTGCTCAAATGTTTCTATTGTCACGCGAAGAAGTGGGATGTCAGTATTGCAAACCAGACGACTTAAGAATTGACCACACGAGACGGTTGTAAGTTGACCTACAGTGGCTGAATCTCTATCCGGTTGCCCATTTTATGCTTCTGAAGGTTCATGCTTTAGAGAGTCTAGAGACACAGAGGGAGATAGAGCAAAGGAGACAAAGAGAGAGAGTTAGCGCTAAACGGAGCGAGACTCAGTGGCGAGACACCAGTCTGTCCAGCTGTGTCTGATTCTTTACTGGGGATGTGAATCAACTCTCTCGCTCACGGCGCCTGCCTGACGGTGTTGGAAACAGGTGATGTGCAGTAACAGTGTTCAGGACTCATGCCAAGAGACGCTGAGTCACACAGACATCATTAGGGCATCATAAACCAGCGGATCGCTTTCTCACACACTCACAGACAGACAGACAGACACATGCCTATGACGAGCTATTCCTGTGTGCGAGAAGATTGACAGAGAGAGAGAGAGAGAGAGAGAGAGTCATCTGATCTGACTGATGAATTGATTTGACAGTTCACAGAGACCCAAGCAGATGTAGGTGAGAGACAAGATGCAAATATATCTGATAAAGGTTAAAGAGTGTCGAGGCTACAAAAGAAGACGAGGAAGAGCAGAGAAACAAGATCACATGCTCATCCATAAACAAGACCCTAAACTTTTTAAAATGAACTCATTTCATATTTGCTGCTGCTCTGGGTTTTGGAGGAGTTGTCTGGGAACATGTTGTACCTGATGTTCCCCCAGAATTCAGCTGGTCCCATTGTCTCCTGGTACAATTTCAGCTGTGTTCCACAGGTTCTCTAAAGGATAATCCGGACTCTTTTGCCCCTGCACTCCATAAGGAACCTGCTCTGTTGTCATCAGTAGATTTTTTTTCTTTAATTCCATCTGTGAAGCTCTGGTGCATTGTGTTCAGATGCAGTTGTGTGTTATGAGTAGTTCTGGGCTGCTTCCCCACATTCTGATCATTTAAATATCACAAGTTGGCTATTGCATGGAGCTCCAGATGGAGGTAGATTCAGCAACTGTTCTTACTAAGTTCCTTGTGATGTTCTTGTAGCTAATTCCTGTCTTGTTTAGTTACATCACATCTAGAAATGTGCTGGAATTTATTTCTCTTTCCTGCTCTGAACTTTCAAGAAGCCACTTGGCTCTTTGGTGTCCCCCTCTTTCCCCTTCCCCACCTCTCTCTCTCTCCCAACCACCTTTGTCCTCTCTCTCTTTTCAATGCAGCATGGCATTTTAGCTGTTAGCATCTTCAGTGTTTAAAGCTAAAATAAAGCTCAAATTTCTAATTTATCTTCTTAAACCTTGCTTCCAGTCAGGTTATATGATAAATATTTCAATATTTTCATCCTTGAACAGCTTTTTGTCTCTGCTACGGTGGAGATGTTATGTTTGATTGCTTCCGAATTCTACTGAAGTAGCAGCGGTAGTTTACTGTTCTTTTTGCATGATCATGGTAATAGTCTGTTGCTATGTTAGCATCAAGCTGTTTACAAGCTTTTCATGCCACACTATAATGTTATGCTAATAGCATTTTTTTTAAATGAGCAATTGTGGAGAGTGAGAGAAAGAGAGAGAGAGAGAGCTTCCTGTGCAGCAGATAGAGCAGAAGGAAGGAAGCAGCAGCTGAAGGGCCACAGTTAGAACTCCAACCGAAAGAGACTTGCTGTCACGCATCTGATGGCAGAAAGGAACCCAAAAACTGATGCTTCTTGGGACATTCATCAGGAAGTGCAGACAACCCCCTCCATCCACTGGCTGAGAAGTCAATCAAATAAACTGAAAAGTGAAGAATGCAACTCTTTCATGCTTTGCTGTCGTTTTGCATGACTTTGAAGCCCTCAAACAAGGCAGCATTCTTTTTAAAGGATATAAACGTTCAAAAGATAAAACATTTTTAAAAGTTAAAAACATTCAACAAACCTTGATCCAAATGTTCAGTTCCCTAATTTATTTATACAGGCATTACATTAAAAAGCACACGTGATGAGAGTCTCATGGAGAAATTGACTCCAGCTTCCAGAATCCAATCCATGAACTCCATGAGCATCACCAAAAACAATACTCCAGTCTCCCTTGTGATTCTGTTTCATCAAGAACTAAACAAAATAATCTAATAAATAAATATATATGACTACTTGAAATATGGAAACCAAAAACAAGTTGTTCTTTTTCAAAAACACTTTTTATTTTTAATATGGAAATAAATATACTCAAACAGAAATAATACTCAAAAAGCCAACAAACAAATTTATGCATGAACGATTAAAACAAAATAAATAAATAAATGATTGTGAATAAGCAATTAAATAGAGAATTAAATAATTACACAAACAAACAAATAAGGAAACATACAAAAAACTAGTTAAATCATCAACACTCAAATAGACAATTAAAAAAAATATTTATGTTCAGCAATAAACAGAAAACACAACAAAAGGAAATTAACAAAATAATTATTAAATGATTTCATCTTCAAAGCAAAACAAGTTTATCTGATACTCTTAGATGTACAAATCACTTTCCTTTGATTTAACAGGTTATTTTAAACTAATAAGTGCATGAATGAAAGGATGAATGACTGAAATCGTCTGGTCAGGCTTTTAAAATGTGGGTATACACTGCCGTGTACACTACACCACACTCACCACAGATACACAAACCAAACCTCACTTACCACACACAGGGTGCACACAAGGGCTGCACACAGTGAAGCATTCTAAGCAATGTTTTTATTTAGGTGAATTGTGAGTTTTGTGCTTGACCAGCACCAAGTCATGTTTTCCAATAACTCCTCTAGCTTGTTGCTGAGCAAAGACAGGGTCCATCGATAGGCCAATTTTGTCAAAAAAAAAAAAAAAAAAAAAAAAAGAGACATTTTTTAAAAATGATGCATTTACACCCAGCTATTTTTTGCATTTTCTGCAACACTTGCATCTTTTTTACAAAAAAAGATTTTAACTTGTATGTGCTACACACAAGTTAAAAAAGGCCTCAGTCGTCAGTTGATTTTGGTTACATCATCAAACTATTTTAGACATAAAAGGCTTTAGACTCAAAGACAGACTTTAGACTCCAAACCTAACCCTAACCCTAACCCTAACCACTTTAACCACCTGTGTTCAGTCGTCAAAATAATGGACCACGGGAATATAAAATTAAACAGCTACTGTAAGCACTTGATAGTAGACATAAGTAGGTACTTTTAAAAGGGTACTTTTACATCTTTAATGTTTGGGAAGAGTTGCAAAACAAAATATTTAGGAATGTATCTGGTAAACAAAAGTAACAAATAAAAGATGTAAATATAAGTAATGGAATCATTTGATGAAAGAAACTAAATAAAATGTATATAACTTAATAAAAATGAAATATAAATACTAAAAAGTAAATAAATTGTTATTTGTAAAGACCTTTTGTACACCTTTTGGTCAAAATAAGTATAGCATATAAGATTAGACATATTTTGGTAGGAGTTATTAGGGCGTGACCACAGAGATACCAATTACCTCATTATCTTAGTATATATACATACACACATACACACCCCCACACATACAGACATATATATATATATATATATATATATATATATATATATATATATATATATATATATATATATATATATATATATATATATATATATATATATATATGCTAATGCTTTTGGTCGTGATTTAACTGAAACATGCTAAAGAGAAAATGTTGATATAACTAAGATTCATTAATGGCTCATTAGTTCCAATAACTCGTGACTGAATGAGGTTTTAACACAGAAAGGAGCAGCTCCCTTGCTTAAGTTCAGCCTGAGAGCTGCTGGAGAATGTTGGATCAAACCACATCAGCATTTCTGTGAGTAGCACATCTTCTGTGAAGCACCACATGCAAGGAGAGTAAGAGAAAGAGAGGGAACACTTCACACACAGTGTCTTCCTGTCAAAGCTTGAGCTGAGCCTCACATCTCTCTCTCAAACCACATGCAGACCTTTAGGTATAAGAACTCACTCTTTACATCAGCAAAAGAGAAGCTGACAGGAAGAGAGGGTGAGGGAGAGAAGAATAAAGTAGAAGTGGAGATTGTTAGTGAATTTTTATCAGGGCTTTAAAAACTCTAAACATGCACGGAGCTGTTGTTAATGGCTCCAGTATTTAAAAAAAACAGCAAACCATGATAAACAAAATCTACACCAGCACCCTGCAGAACCATCAAATAAATAGAACCAAAAGTTATCGTTGCACCATGATCAATAACCGTATCCTATAATTTATCTCTTTCTGTTCTCCTATAGCTGTGACCAACCAACTCTGTCTGCCAGCATCTGCCAGACTCGCCGGGCCCAATATGAGCCCAAGTCCGAGCTGGAAAATCCATCCCAGCAGAGACACACACTGGGAACTCAATACTGATGACCAGAACTCAGCATTTCAGAGATATGCCCTGTAATCTACTGCTAATGTAGCTTTCAGCAAACGCAGCTATATTATCAAACACAAAACCATTGTTCATGGCAGTTTTGAGTTTTAACTTATAAAATAGAGAAGAAGCACGTCTGCAAACTAATCAAGCACAAAAATTAAAGTCTTCCAGTAAAAGATAGCTCTTTTGGTGATTGGATAACAATGTTTTCCAAAAAAGTGGAATGTTTCTTTTAATCACCTAATCAAGAAATAATTTTAAACAATAAACAAAAAAGTAACTTAAGTTGAATAAAATGGAAAATTAAACATAAATTGAAGTGTAATACATTTATATTATAATTTATAAATACAAAAAAGTACATTTAATATAAAATACAAAATAACATGCAAAATAAAATATGTAAATAAAAAATAAAAACATTAAATTGAGGCTTAAAATATAAATAAATGAAACAAAACAAAAATGAATGAAATGAGCAATGAAAGCGTGCTTGATTTATTCAGATTTAAAGTCTCAAAATGTTAAAAAGTTAAAATGGTTTAAAAGAAGTAAAAATTGTGATATCCATAAATGGACCACCATGTAAAGTTTTTAAAAATCCAGTTCATGACCTATATAATGTTTGGGAATAATTTCAAGACATAATATTATAGAGAGTATTATGGAGTAAATAATCAAAATTATTTTACAAGCAATAAAAATAAAACAAAAATAAATATATATAAATAAATAAATAAGAAGAAAGCAAAATAAATCAAATAAATACATACTAAAACACATACATTTTATTAAAATAAAACCCAAAAGTTATCATGTTGAAATAATAAATAAAGTAAACAGAAATAAATAAATTAAACAAAAACATGATGCAGTACTCCCTTCCAGACTCCATAAATCTAAAGCGATTAAGCTTTCCATCCACACCTAGTTTTGCGGAACTCTCAAAGTATAAAATGAACCTACGAAGCAGGAATTTACAGCTCTGAGAAGGTTTTTCTCACTCCCTGCTTCCTTCTCAGGTGCCTGTGGATGTAGATAACTGAAATCAGCATCAGAAACTTACTCCGAAAACTACATAAATCCATCCGTGTCCCCACTCTGGCATGAAAACAAGTTGTAAAACATTCTGCAGCACTCCAACACCTCACAGAAATGAGGAGGGCTTGCTGACAGGCCATTGAGCTTGAAGAAAATACTGCCAAGTAAAAGTGTTTTTCTTTTATTCTACAGGAATTCAGTCCCAATTAGTTCACTTACGACTCCAATTCCACATGAGAAAAGTTTAGATGCCTTGTTTCGAGATATTGGCGCGTTTTTATCCTCAAACTGCTCTTGTGTGTAGCATTACTTTCTCCATCTAATCAAACCATTTAACCTTCAGTATCTCACATGTAAAGAATTTTTCACAAAATTCTCTTTACCAACTTTTACATCTATAACAGGTTCAAAGCGTCTGCAAAGGCTTTTTTTTAGTCTAGTTCCAGTCTTCTAGTCTTCCAGTTAAGATGAGGAGAGTCTGGTTGCTCGTCACCAAACTCCTCATACATGTTCCACAAAATTGGACATGGAATTGACTAAAATCTATAGGTGCAAAAGCATCCAGAAGTAATTTTTACTGGAAATAAGCATGTGAAAAAAACCCTGCAACATAATACCCCTCCACAAAACTCAAGAGAATGGAATAAATAAAAAAATACTTTTCTCCATCACTGAAGTGAGTGTGAATTACACTTGAATTATACACAGCGATCTGATAAAGCGATTCCACAGAGAGATTCAAGTCGTGTAGAGCGGATCCAAGGCAACCACACAAACATGTGCACACTCAAACGCATTCATACAGGTTGCTCAGCTTTGCATTCGAGCAGTTGTTGCTTTATTAAAACAAATGCAAATCAGTCACGAGCAGCAACCCGTTCTCTTTTGATAAAGGAAAAAATGTTTGGGGAAAAAACATGAATTGTACACCAATTTAAAAAAAAAATTCTAACATGTTTCAGCAGCTGAAAATACATGTATAAAGCAGATTTAAAATACAAATAAAAATAATAGTGTAGTTTATTGTAGTGTAAGAATTTGAAGTAGAATAGTTTAGTTTGTTAATTTATTGATTTAAACCTCAAACTATGTTTTCATCATTGCTTGTCTTCATGTGGCTTTGTCTACAAGATGCTTCACATGCACTCCAGAAAAAAAAAACATGCATGGGGTGCAACAGATAAACTTCCTGTCTTAACTGAAAGCGCTTAAACAGACTCTTGCAGATGCTTGAGAAAGAGATGTCAGGAAACCGAGAGAACACTTTCTCAAGAAGCCACCCAGAAAAGTGTTACCACAACTATATAAATGATCCCTGTGTTAAAAAATAAATAGTTAATAATTAACACATTTAAAATTAAGTTAGTAAATAAAACAAATAAGGCATGAGTTACATTCAAAAAAGTTATTTTCTGAATTAAAATGTGGGATAAATATCAGTAAAACATGGGGTAAATCAAGAGTCAGATTAAGGCCCACTGCAGATGCTGCTCAGCAAACTTGAATGCAATTGTATTGTACTTTCAAAACCAAAACTATACTAAAGTCTGTTTCACACTGCACGTCTTTTTACGACACGCATTCTAACGGATGAGAGCTTGCATACAGAGTCCGTCTGCATCACAGCAATTGGTCCCTGATGCGTTGCCTCTCCAGAGTGCAAAGATCATTTATGCATTGGGTCTATTTTTTGACGAGCTGCAAGCGTGACTGACTTCAAAAATCCACATAAATTGGGCCAAATGTTGTTTTGAACGGCCAGACATGAGTGTAAGCAAATTCCAGTAGCTACAACAGTGCTTAATTTGTAAATTTGAAGTTACTGGAACACAACAGGACTGGGGTGACGGACAGGGGGGCTGGCCCAAAACAGTTGCTGGAACACAAACAGAACGCATTGGTTCAGTGTCTAACATGCCTACTTTTAAGCAGCAGGACTTACATACATCATTTACAACATAATTTAAGACATATACACACAAAAAACCTTTAGATTACTTTCAACACAATTTATCTTAATCTTCAATATCATGTTAAATGGCCGTTTAACATGATAGACTTGAGTCTTCGTTTCTTTTAAAAAACGAAAGCAAACTTGATTGTCTTTTAGACATGTTAGCACGAAGGAGTCAGGACACTTTTTGTTTTGGCCAAATGCCGCCTAAAAATAAGTTACGTACAGGACGTAAATTACCCAGCAGCAGCCTTTTCAGACTTGCTAGTAGTGCATTTTATTTATTATTATTTTTTTTTACATTATACAATGCACAATAAAGAAAACACACTAACACAATAATTATTAATTATTTTATTTTATAATATTTTTATCTAATTGCTAATTTCCACATAATACGGGCCGGCCTGCCGACTGCAGGGGACAGCACCAGCCTACGACGAAGGCAGCCTGGCACACCATAGGCGAGTGCTCTGTATATTCTTGAGTCGGGGGAATGCATTGTAGTACAGTAGAGTGAAAAAGGTGGGGAGGAATTGGGCAGATAAAGACAAATGGGGTCAGAGAATTACCGGATCCCAGAATAAAATTTTCCGGATCCTTGGAAGCCAGAAATTGAGAGAAAACGGATTGCGTTCCGGCAAACGGCGGAACAAATTAAGCACTGAGCTACAATAGTTGTTTTCCCACATTCTGTTCTTTTAAAACAATTGTTTTGGGTTAATTTAGAGACAAAGAGGTGAAATGCATGTTACACTGGTGCAGTAACAGATCAACACTTGCCTAACCTTCAAATCTTGAGCCTCAAAACACTTTATAAAGAGCTGTTTGTCAAGGATGATGAATGAAGCCACTGGGGCTGTCAGTGCTGACTGAAGGAAAATAATCTGTGCATTTTATCTGTTAAGAGAACATCAGGAAACTCGAAGTGGTAACTTCCTTTCAAAGTTAGAACAGAAATTACATTTTTACTATGTTGATATTTCTAAATAAAGTTTAGTTCTGTTTTTAAATGATATTTTTTGATCGTTTTTAATGAAATGTAATAGAAGATTTACACTCAGTTGACGTACGCATTGCAAATATCTGCTGTGTTGGTAAATTGATGAGACGCAGATGTAACAAACATGCATACAGTGTGAAACAGGTGTAATGAGGGCTGATTGTCTACTTTAAAAGTTGTATGATCTGTCCTGGGGTGATTATTTCTTGTAATAATCTTGAAAAATCTCCAGTGGTCTCATTAATCAAAGAGTTAGTAGACGCTTAACCAACATTTAGCGACCTGTTCAAATAGTTTAACCTGAAAGTAAGCGTATCATTAATATCTAGTGGTGGTTAAACTGGAGTCTGTTGCTGGTTGAGTGAGGTTAACCAATGGAGCTCTCACTAACCCACAGACCTGTGGTTTCATGTTCAGCTGTATTACTTCAGACCTTCATTCAAGCTCCTAACATTATGTCAGGGTTTAGCACACATCACTGCTGCTCATTTCTTTGAGATACAAGCTAAAATCCTGCCAAGCACAACAGTAAAAGAACAAACCTGTCAATCAAGTTTAAACACTCCATTTCCCACAATTTTCCTCTCTACTGTTATCCTGTCACTCATAACGGTTTAAATCTCACTTAATTCACAGTAAGATTCTACTTACAGTGAAACAAACACATGAAATGCTGACGTCTGCGATTGCTAACATTGATTATGCAATCTAGTATCACCGGGATCAAATATTTAATTCACTTGTTTCACTGTTTGACTATTTGAAAGAAATCTGCATTATATTTAGGGATGGTTTCTTTGTCAGTTGGCACGAATACAAAACCAGAAGGGTATCAAATATTTCTTTTCCTCACTGGACAATTAACATTAGATAGAGAGATTTAAATACAGAGTAATTTAAATACAAAACAATTTTCACAATGTGCATGAAGCTTCATTGCAGCTCAAAACTTCTCAGTTTGTCATTTTCGCGTTTAAATCTACGGTGTGTAACTTCCTACCACTAAAAGTCACACTTCAAAATCAAACAGTAGTCAATATATGTGTGACCAGCAAGGCGGAGCCAAGTTTGTACGTTGGTGTGTCGTCAGCCAATGACTGTAACTCCAAATGCTATGTGATTACGGTACATCAAGTCACATGGAGGCTGGATGTCAGATATTGAATTAAACCATCCAAAAGCTCCTATTGTCCCTGTAAATCTCTAAAGGCAACAACTCATTGGTTAAAAACATTTAGTCTTGAATACAAAAAGATCTTGATTTTAAGTATGGCCACCAGAGCCAACAGGAAGTAAAAAGTGCCATCAGTTTGAATAATTCCTTCAAAAATTCCTTAGAAACCGTGGAACCACCAAGCAAAGATTTAAAATGAATCCCCACACGTTCAGGTCTACCTTTGGAGAAGCCTGACTGGTAGCTCTGGAAGATGCTGTTTCCACTGGAGTCCATGGAGAGGGCCTTTCTCTCCTCCTCTTCCTCCGACTCGAGCATCTCCAGCTTGATCTGCTCCCGAATCCTCAAAGACTGCCGGGGTGGCCCTGCCAAGAGCAAAGACGCACAGTCAACGATATCCTGTGATGAAACGCCCAAAAGTCTGCACCCAGAGAATGAAACCCACCTCCTATCAGGCATCCGGGGTCCCCTTGCGCCCCTGTGGAGAGGATCTGGACCTCTGCTGGCACTCTCTGCATGGCCTCTAACATAGAAAGGCTGACTGACAAGCAAATGTCTCCTCCCTTCTCAGCTCTATCTCTCTCTGGGTGCCTGAAAAGCCGTGACCGATCACAGACAGAGTTTGTGGTTGTGGCGGCCCACAGAAGCGCTTCCCCCATGTACACAACAAGTTAACCGTTGCCCACAATCAAAAAAAAAAAACAGCAAGCAATAGTCATTGGTTTGCTTAGGTCACATGAGCAGCTTTAGCACTCTCAAACCTCCACCTGTCTGCGTTTGCTTGAAAAGGAGGAAATAGATGTGCTCACTTTCAATTGTGCAAGTGTGTGGGGGGTGGAAGCAGGTAGGTGAGAATGCACTGGCGTCTAAGAGTCATGCTTGTGTGCGTGTGTGTGTGTGCGTGCGTGTGTGTGTGCGTGTGTGTGTGTGTGTTCGGGGTCACGCTGCATGAGTTGAAGCATGCAAATCTATCTCCAGCAGAGGACACAATTAGCCCAGTGTCTCAGACGCCATAAAGGCTCTGCTAAATTTACATGTAGCCTCTCGTATCTCGCTCATCTGGAAATAAAGGAGTGTTTACTGACATCTAGCCTGCGCATTTTGATGCTGAAGTGCAAGTTTTTAATAGCACACTGTTTAGAAAGAGAAGCATCGCTGAAGCTGGATTTATAAACAATTAGCTCATTACTTGACTCCCGTCTTTCTATTAAAATAAATGCTTTAAATTCATGTAATTACGCAATAAATCTTAGTAGTGTGTAATTTCAAGAATTGAGCGTCATTTTTTTAAAACAAACGTTGGAAATTTGTTAGATTTTTATTTTAAATATTGGATTTTAAAGGCTTTCCCCTTCACTAACTAACTGGGAAACAAAAAGACTATGCGCATTCATGGTGTACAGAATACGTTTTTTACTAAAATGTACTTTTCCATCTTGCTGTGATGGACTGGTGACCCAGTCCCAGTGATGGAAAGGCACCCTGCCTTTCACTCAAAGAGCCTGAAGATGTCCTTGACCCTAAAAACGAATAAGAAAGTGAATGAATTAACAAAAAATTAATTCATGAAGTTCTCCAGCACCAGAAACCGATAAATCAAATGTAGAAGACCTCTCTCATATTGGATGTTTCTCATGAATATCAGTTTTTTGGAGACAGTTCAACTTTTAGTATTTTTTTCCACATGAATCTAGTCGCAGGAATCTGGTCACCCATGTCTTCCCCGAGTGTCAACAAATGGTAACTTGAAGATGAGACCCTGGATTTACAATAAAAAAGTATTGCATGACTTTGGCTAACAGCCAAGGACATCAGAGATACTGCTCCACATCTAGTGGAATCAGTTGAGATCAGTCATCAATTTAGAATACATCTATATGGGGGGATTTTGATCAAAGCAAGGAGGACCTGGGGAAGATCTAGAATCTAGAGGCCTTGGATATACTCTTGGTTGGCCATAAAAGAGATGGAGGAATTGTCCACAAGAGCTAGCCCCAAGACCCCATCAAGACAAATAAGCAGAAGGAAGAGAATGCATGATTTTGAGCAATTGAGATACTGCGATAATAAGCGTTTTCTGGCAGCCAATTCATTAGCTTATCAGACCAAGGCTGGAGTGCCATGAGAAGCTCAGGGGGGTATGCTGTAAAAGAAAATAAGAGGTTTGTAAAGTTGCCGATCCTGTCAGCTGAGGGAGTCCTGTACTGATTGAGGTATTTCCCATACCAGAGGTTTAGAGCATGGGCCATCGACATTAAAGAGCCCATTGAACAGACAAGAAAGTGGTACTCCTTTGGCATCCAGGTGTTCCATGTCTTCAGGATGCTGTTGTTCTATCTTCAAAAAGACACCCAAAAAAAGAGAAAATATTGAGATTTACCCCAATCGCTTTTAATATTTACTTAAAATGTCTCAAACCATGGCACACTTTCAAGTAAAGCCTCTCATGTGTTGATGTTTTTATCGGAATGATAACAGACCCAATCATGCATCTATCTTTCATTAATATCATTCATGCTCTAATCGTCTGCATAGTGGCAGGCGTTAGATATCATCGGCTCTTAGAGTAATTGTAGGCGTCTCACCTGCTCTTAATGAAGGCATTGCATTGCAGCTACCAGCATGTCATAATATCAGCAGCCTCCAAACCACCCAACGGCCCCCCGAACGCCCCTCTGCGTCCCAGGCATTGTCACAGAGCCCCATCCACACACACCTGTGTGTAGCTGAGGAACCGCCCCACGCCTCCAGCACATGCCTTCCGCACGCTCACAGGTGTCCGTATGGGGGATTTGGGAAGCGTGGAGGGGTGGAGGGGTTGAGGTGCATGAAGCAGCAGATGCAAGTAATCTTCTTCCTGCTCAAATTTCACACACTTTCACAGAAGAAAGTTTAGAGGTTTTTGGAGCATTGAAAGCTCACATCAAATCATTTTACATTTGGGTAAAAGCCTCACCATTTTTAATAAATTCATGGTGCATAATTGACTGTTGAAGATGCACTTTCGTCACTTCTGGTTGCATCACCAACAGGGTGGGGTTAAGAACATGAAAGTGACTGCATTGTTGTGTTTTGGACATCACATGACTTCATCAAACAGCAATGTTTGTGACAAGGTAGAAGAGATTTTATTTAACATAAAGCCGGTTTTGACAAATATGATCCATACAGTGAATTAAACCACAAACATCTTCATTTGTTTCAGTTGCTTCCTGGGAAACATGGGAGGACTAAAATCGTTCCAAATTCTATGCACAGCTGTCCAACACAGAGCTGCATCCCCTGCTGTGTTCCCACCCCGGAGCCCATCATTCCACTATTTGTCTCATTGACTGAAGATGAAACTGTATTGTCACAGTGAAGAAAATAAAAATTCCTCCTCGAAGAAACATCCCGAATGCTTTCTGAAGTGAACAGATTGTTTCTCATCAGTGTTTTTTTTTTCAAAAAGGGGGACTTTCCCTGCAGATTTTTCTCTGTAGATAAAGAGCTGAGTCAAGAGGAAGGTCATTATTAACCTTTGAGTCAGCGCAGGCTAGGAGTACAGCAGAAGAGTGAGGAAAACACAAAAGCTAGATGAGTTCAATTAATAAGCTTTTTAACAATAGGGTCAAGAAATAAGAGAATTCTGATGAAGTATGTACCAGGGATGGGACCAACCCAGATTGCAGGCAAACGTTGAGAAATCAACATTGAGAGCTGACAATGGATCAACATCTCATCCCACATTTTCATAGCAACTTTCGAACAAAAAACAGGAAAGAAATAGCAAGGCAAAAATCCTTTCTTCTCCCCACATTGTTGTAAAACAGCTTACTGTAATCAACCAACAAACAGTATAAACCACTTGATTTTTTTCTGTGTTCTTTGATTTTTTCTCTATTGTCGTCTTCATTCTTTACTGCTTCTCTACTGTGTGCATCCGTTGTACCTTAAAAGCCATCAGGCATTCCAACAACATTTTTCTCAGATCCAGACAAAGAGCACCCTACTGAAAAGTCATCCATTCCTTCATTCATTCATCTTCTAACCCACTTATTATTCCCTTTCCGGGTCAAGGGGTTTTGGGTCTGCCGGTGCCTATCTCCAGTACACACAGGGCGAGAGGAGGGGGCACACCCTGGACAGGTCGACAGTCCATCAAAGAGAAGTCATCCTAATAATCTCAATTTGGATCGGTGTGAGGAGGCCTTAAGAGGATACGCTTAATACAAACTAACTGCGTTGGTATCATCTCACGCTTGGACTTTCTTACACTTGATCAATGTTATTTCGATGAGCTAGACATTGTTGAGTCAATGTCAGTTAGCAATGTTTGTAAAGGTCGGGGCATCACTGACTTACAAATCCTGAACAATAGTCAAAATAGGACAAGTCCAAGAGCAGTCAACAGATCAGGAGCCTCATTCACAAAGGTTCACGCAAAACATCAGATTTGCATATGCACAGAAAATATAGGCTGTAGACAGTCCATTTTTAATTTAATCTGTGTAGACAGGATCTCAATAAACAGGAAATTGTTATATGTTAATGAGCACACTGGAATGGCAAAGACAAGAATCTGACTGAAAGGAGTCATACACTTTTACGGAATTGGAGGTGATATTGGCAGAGAAAGAAGAACAATTATTTTCTTTGGAACTTTCTCTTCTAGTCTTGGGCTATGTGTTGAGGCTTTTTTTCTTTCACTAGCACTAATTCTTAAGGTCCAGATGGAGAATCATTAGGAGGTTGTCTGTTCACTCAGAGACTGGAACAGTCCTAATGTGAAAGAGCAAGGAAGAACTCGGCTGACTTCTCTTGGTAATTGTTTTAGGGCTGCATCCATAGATTATTCCCATGATTGCAAATCGGCTGATTACACTTTTGAAAACCAAATTCCAATATTTAATAGTGTACAACAAACAAAAAACATCAAAAAGTTGATATATGTTTGTTATTTTGTCATTAAATCTTCCTTTGTTAGGCATACATGTGAAAAATACATGGATAATCTCCTGATCTCAATCAGATTAGATCTACAACTGAAAGAAATGCTAATCTGAATCAAGCAGTGGACTTTCTGAGGTTATGAAAGAAAAAACAACTTCTTTCAAGCCGCATTCACCTGCAATGTGAATAGAACCTCTCGCTGGAGCTGGGGATAGAACATTAAGAGCACATGTAGTTCTTGACTCTTTTAGGACACATTCCTGCACAGATAGTCATAGTCTAAACACCGCTGTCCTCAGCGTTTCCGAGACCTTGAGACTACCTCTGAATACCTCTTCTGTTAGCAAACATACAAACTGATCTGCTCATGAGAAATTGCTCAACGTGACATCATCATCCTGAACCATCTCTCCTTCTGACCAAACTCTTCCCCTCTTAGTCACCTTGAAAAAGGAATCTAAACTACTAAAAAATACTTGGAATTAGGCTGTAAACACAACAGCTTTAACATAAGAAGACAAAGAGGATTTGCCTCAAGAGGTCAGTAATTATAGCTTTGGCCATTACTGAATTAAATGCAAATAAACTTTTACTATATCAACTGCTGCGTAACTCCTCACAGCAGCACCTCACCTCACCTCATGATCCGTTTACTGGCCCATCCTCAGCATCACAGCAATAATTGACCAACGGTTCATTTCAACGGTGCTTAATGTGCTAATTAGAGTGCTATCCGAGGCAGAGAGTGTGACGGAGGCTTCTGACCCTTCGTCTGTTTGTTGACCCATCAACACTGTGCATAAGTCCAAACTCTACAACAGCTGCATAACCCGAGACATATTTACCTAGAAAGTTTCTCTTTAAACAGTCCATCAGTTGCACCACTGTCTATCAAACGCTGTGAACAAAAAATGAACAATTAATTAAATTTGGCCGGACAACCAGCTTTTAGATGGTTCATGAAAACAAAACAAGAACCAAGTCTTGATTCCAGTCAAAGCCCACACCAGTTATAGTCTATGAAACACATTACATGTTTTATCTGCAGAGTTACAAATGATACCACCAAACTCAACCCCTTGTCTGGCCCATATACTGTTTGATGGAGCCAGATGAATGTGCATTTAGTTGATGGAACTTCAGATGTACCAGAAAAATGCCACACTTGGCCAAAAATGTGTTTGCTGACTGGGGAAAGACAGCAATAAACTTTTCATGAAAAGATTGTTGATAATCAGACATTGAAGTGGAAACAGCATAGTGTACATAACAAAAAAAACATCATAAAAATACAAGATACGGAGGAGACAAGAATAGAGGGGGGGGGGATAAAAAAGGAATGATGGAAGGAGGGAGGGAGGAGGATGAAAAAGAAAGGAGGGAGTGAGTGAGGAAGGAAGGAAAAAGGAATGAGGAAGGGAGGAAGAGAGGGAGGATGAGGAAGGAGGGTTTAAAAAAGGAAGGAATAGAGGGAGGAAGTAAGGAACAAAAGAAAAGGGAAGGAGGGAGAGAGTGAGGAAGGAAGGAAAGGAGAAATAAGGAAGAAAAGGGGTAAGCGGGAGGGAGTGAGGAAGGAAAAGGAATGAAGGGAAGAGGAAGTAAGGAAGGAAAAGGAAGAAGGGAGGGAGTAAGAAAGGAAGGAAGGATGGATTGAAGGAAAAATATACGAGGAAGGGAATGAGTAAGGAAGGAAGGAAGGAGGAAAGAGAGTGTGGAAGGATGGAAGTAGGGAGAGGAGTTCTGAAGGAAGGCAGGAGTAAGGAAAAAGGATAAATATTTACCACACAGTAAATGCATAGATGCCTAATCAAATTAAAATGAAAGAAATACAGGATTTAAAATATTTAGCAGATTATTAAATATTTTACAGTTAGGGTATTACATAGAATGTATAAAATATGAAATATATAATATGAATAATAAAATATTCAAATTGAATCGGAAACACCTTTTATGCTGCAAAGTTTTTAAGCTTGATTATTTACAAAAAATGAAGTTTATTTTGTTAATTAGTTTCAAAAAGTGAAGCTTTCATATAAAAGTTATTTGAGGTGGTGGGGGAGGGTGTTCGGTCACTCATTTTCCAGCAAAACAGGAACCATTTACACAAATTTACATTTACTATCCACCATTCCAACAGAATACTCGTAAAAACGTTTTTACAGAAAACAAGGTAATTATAGTAAATAACTGACTCCTTTTCAAGTAATTGCCCAACATACTGTACACTGAAAATAATGTATTAAAATGCTGAAGGAATCAGGGATCAATGTATCCACCCGAGCTGTTTATTGACAGAATGGGGAAGTAACAGAAAAATTAGAGTTTTATGAGCCCCTCAATTTGTTCCAGGACACTTCGAGGTTGCTAACGTTTCCTCCTAACGGGGTTGAGACGAGTGAACGGCTCCCGGTTGAGCTTTCCACCCCTCATTTTTATCAGCATTAAACGGTTTAAACTAATGGACGATGGTCTTCACTTCCAACCAGAGCCGTAAATCTGACCGTGCTGGCCTGTCCCAAACAACTCTTTTACGAGGTCTAACGTAAGAAATGCCTGCAGGGATCCCTGAATCTTTCATGCTCGATTTACAGCAGCCAAACGCGTTCAGAAGTGCATTAAAAATGGAGGTGAAAACACTCCTCTACGTTTCAAAACGCATTAATCGCCCAGAAAAGAAGATGACAGGGCTCTTCTGTAATCTGGAAGTCAAACAAGGCAAACTAATTCCTATTTTATAATTATAAATCTTTCTTGAAATCAAAACATTTCCTAAGGATCATACACTTTCAACACACAAAGTTCTAAAGGTGTGATTATTATGCACAAATGAAGAAACAAAAATAAGTGTGGATCTCCCTGGCCCTGGAGCTCCATGTACAATCCATCTTTAGGAGTTTCAATGATGGTGAGAATGGTGAGGAACCAGCTCAGAACTACACAGGAGGGTTGATGTCAGATAAACAGGCAAAACAAAACACACGATTGCACCCAGCATTCTCAAACAACAAGAGATAAAGGAAATTTATTTTTGCCGTTTTAAGTGATGACAAACCAGAGGGTGCTGGTCTTTCATGCAGAATGAACCAAACACAGCCATGCAGTAAAAGAAAAGCAGTACTAATGGTCTGATCCTCCTCTCCATCAGAGCCACAAGGGGCCAATTACCCAGTCTCCCCTCATCAGGGCCCTGACCAACCCAAACAAACAAACATCCCCCCCGTCACACTCTGCCATCGCCTTATTATGCGCTTAAGCTCATCAGATTCAAACTAACTGAAACTCTCAGAACCGTACAAGCAAGTGGAGAGCAGAAGTGCGGAAACCAAAGCCATTGCCCTTCAGTGGTTTGCTCAGGGTCAAAGGTCACTGGCCTTCACATCGAAGACAGTGTAGCTGTTAAAGACTATGTGCACACCACAGGTTACAGGAGCCTTGAGTAGAACCAGCTGGGGGTTAACACGGTTGAGACCTCATGAACATCGGGATCAGAGCAGGAGAGGAGGTACACGTACGCTGTTCTTTACAGACTAGTTCAGGATGGGGCTAGTTTTGTCTATTTTTAGTTCTCTCAAAATGTATATACATAATAATAAAGAACTTACGGTACATTAAATAAAAACAAAATACAAAAATAAATAATTAAATGCTACTGTAAAATAAAATAGATTTATATAGAAACTATTATATTTCCAAAAGTTAAAATACCACAAGAATTAAAACATAATAAAACTTATAATACAGAACGATAGGACGTTTATAATCATAATAAAGTGTGATAAAAATGTTCACAAAAAGGATAAAGTACAATAAAAATAAATGCTTTTTTACCTAAAAAAACTAATATGTTAAACATATAAAATTATATCAAATTAAAAGTAAATACTATTCAAAATGAATTTAAATAAATAATATATATTACTATTATAATAATATATATTGTTATTATTATTATTATTATTACTTTAATATATATATATATATATATATATATATATATATATATATATATATATATATATATATATATATATATATATATATATATATATATTAAAGTAATTAAGATAAAATACAATAATTCATTTTAAACAAAATGTAAAATAATAAGTGAACAACTTATTTATATTTTAAATATACAGATATATATATATAAACAAAATAACAGAAAATTATTTCAAATATTATATATATATATATATATATATATATATATATATATATATATATATATATATATATATATATATATATATATATATAATAAAACAATATAACATTATAAAAGAAAAAGTGTAAAATAAACAAAATGAGAAGTAATGGTAATAATTTGTCATATAAAGATTTAAATACTGAAAGAGGGTTTGTTGTGGTTTGGGGTTGTCATCGGGGCCACACCTGACTGAAGGAGATCTTCCGACTCTCAAATCTGATTCACGCAGCTGCAAACGGCTTCATTAGCTAACGTTAGCATGTGCTCAGAGGCCTGTCTGTCTGTAATTAACCTGCCGCGGACGTTAGAGAGTGTGTAAGCTGTAATTAAGCACCTCTGACAGCCGGCTGATCAAGTGTCAGGGTCAGGAGCATGAGGCGTGCTGTAATTACCGACTGCATGATCAAGTGTCACGGCTCTGAGAGTGCGTTCAAGACTCAGCAATTAACATCTACCAGGAACAGGACGAGGGAAGCAGAGAGGAAGCGCAGAGATGGATCACAGGTGGCTCAAGAGGAGCACACGCTAACTTTAAACCACACGCAAACCACAAGTTTACTGTTAGAAAGAGCTCTTGGCTGCGTCGAAGACAAACACCCACCCATGATCGCCCAGGATTCAATGAGAACAAAGAATGCGTCAGACTGAAGTCGAATACAGTGGAAGCATTGAATAAAGGTGCACTTAAACAGTAAGTATGGCCTCCTGGGAGAAAAATATGAATCAGTGATGACAGCAAAACATATCCGACCCTCCTGCGAAGACTATGGAGAGAGTGAGGTTGAAATATTGTTTAATCTGCTAGCGCTTTGAAATGGTGCCTCCATCAGCTGTACTTTGATCATTAATGAACAAAAAGCAGTGAACAAACAAAACCGAAATCTAAATTAAATCAATATTTGGTGTGACCACCATTTGCTGCAATTCTTGTATAGTTTTTGAAGGAGCTCGGGTTATTAGGTTGTTCCAAGCATCTTGAAGAACTAACCCCAGATCTTCTTAGCTTTCGCACATCCTCCTGTCGCTTTATGTAATCCCAGTCACACTCGTTGATGTGGATCATGTCACTTCCAGTCTCTCTTGTTAGTATTTATCCTGAACACTCTCAATGACTTTGGCTATATGGTCCCGTTGCAGAATAATTTGGGGGCCAATCATTCATCTCCATGATGGTATTGCATGATGGATTAGACAGTAGTTCTTCATTCATCTTGTGAAGCACCTAAACACATCATCAGTGATGTTACCTAGTGTACTCAGGTGTTTCGCAACATCATACACCTTCTACCAGACGACCTCACCACGGTTGATCAGAATGTGGTGTGCGTTTAGCTGGCATTGGAAAATGGTCTTCAGACACTCATTATTGTACCGCTCTCCAGCTCTTTGACGAACTGGCTGATTATTCCATATTTGTGGAGGTCTGTCGAAAAAAATACCAACCTATAAATAAAACCTATTTGAACCCTAGGCTCTAAAAAGGGCTAAATAATTACCGTTGACTTATAATGGCCCTGGGAAATAACAACAAAATTGTCTTCAAGGTAAAACATCATAGAGAAATACAGGGTTTGTTTATGCTACTCGCAGTAACAAATACATATTTTTTTTGTGATATCAGTGATGGCTCCCTAGCAACCAAACTGTTTACCCTAGCAACCAATTTTTCTGAACTCAGTCTTAGCTTACCTCTCCATAGCAACCTGACTGTTACCATAGCAGCCATTTTCGTTAATTTAACAATGTCAATCCAACACTTAAAGTGTTCATTTTAACACCGTTCAGATCATATATGGTCCCAATCTATCGGGTGTAAAAAGTACACTTGTTGAAGTGTTGATTTTAGGGTGCTAAAATAGCACTTCAAAGTTCTACAAAATAACACTCGAGGTTCAGGGTGTTACACTTCTCCATCACCAGACAGCTGTTGTGGGCGGAGTCAAGATTTTGGCGCACTTTTATTTTGTAAATGTAAAGCCATAAAATTTTAGACCCACAATATACTCTGGCAGAGTGTTCTTTTTAACACTGTGTATTTTGAATCCAACACTGTCAACTGTCATTTTACTGTGTACTTCAGCTAAGTAAAATGAAAGATGCTTAGGAATAGGTTTATATCACTCATATTAGCATGGAGAACTTTTAAATGGCACTTTTACGAGCCAACATCAAAGTTTGTGCACAATTTTTTAACGTCTAGTTTTTTTTTGATGTGCTCAATCCAGCCATGAAAAGAAATTGTCTTTCTTGTCAATAAACTCACCATGGTTTGGCTGCTTTTCACTCAGTTTTAAGCCTCCTACAAAAGCTGTTTCTGTTTCAGTTCATGACTATGTTTCAAATGTGTCAAATTTATGATCATTAGCACCTTTTTGGTATGATTATTGGATCAATCACCTGACTTTAATCCTACAAAACCCTAAAAATACTGTTCATGTAGCTATAAGAATTGATTCTGGTTTGAAGGAAAAAGGTTAATATTGATTTTTTTTTGATAGCTTCGAATTTTTATTTATTTATTATTGAACCTTTACAATAATAATGTGAAAGAACGGTTTTAAAAATGAATTCAACTCAAACAGCTAAGAATCAGGAAGTGATGTCATTCCAATCAGAGACCAGTGGTATGTTTCAAAGCATTGGCTTGTGGTACAAGTGGTTGGACGGAGGCAAACCAAGTCTGCGGCTGTGAGGAAATACACACACACACACACACACACGCATACACGCACACACACACACACACACACCCTTGCACAACTCGTAAACACACACTTTAACAAACTCAGGCCCTGACCACAGGTTCCCATGAAGATTGCTTATGGAATCAAATATCAACCGAATTGATAATAAAATAGATTGTAATATGAGATACAAGAATTCGGCAATGAAACTGAAGTTAGACAAAATGTTTAACTTAACAAAAATGGTTTAGTTATAATGTAATTGTTTGGTAATACATTATGTAAAATATAACATATTTTAAAATTCAAATGGATTACTTAAGTGCCTCTCTGTAAATGCAATTATAAAAATAAGAGATATATTTTTATTCTCTTTCATTATTATTTGTATTCATATTTTTATTTTTCCAAAGCATTTATCATTTACACATTTCTCAAACTAACATGCTACAGGAAGTCTGTTAGCGCTGCTGTTTACATCCTCTTCTCGGCTAACTTCTTTTTTCAGTTGACGTGATCAGAGTTCCTCTTTCTATCCTCTCATATCAGTCTTTCTGCCGAGCAAAACAACCCCATACCAGCAGATCCCAGGTCAGCCATATCACTTCCATCTGCAGGAAACCAGCTCTGGAGAGAGCGATTGCTCAATGAAGATATTTCAGCATGGTTAGAGTGGTTGCAGATAGCGGCAGACCACAGCAATGAGAAACGAGGGCTAGTGGTCATGTTTATGGCCTCACTCATTGCTTTATCACAAACAGCAACGAAAGCGGACTCTGATTCATGACAAATCAGCATTATGGACCGCAACGAGCTGCAAAGGCCATCTGAAAGTCTGCTTTTCTGAAAATCTTTGAAAGATTGCCTGAAAAGATTCTGTTTCCTAGCTCAAAGCTGGGTCGGTCCACATTCAACCTTTAGAGGTCATCTGAAACTAGATGATGTTTTTCAGTTTTAGGATTTATTGTAAATCTGTCGAACAAGAAGGAAAGTACGACCTAGATGCTTGGGACTCAGGTAAGTAAGTTCCTCAAGTGGTGTGACCAGGGTCTATCAAGGAAGGGAACAACTTCCAAGAGGCAACATTTCTCAAACTGAGAACCAAAATACGCCAAATACTGAGCCAGGATTGTTAGTTCTTGAGCACATAGAGAGGGTACGCTTCTCAGTGTACTGAACTGAATGCGGGGTGTCCAGAGGAGTTCCACGGAAGGTGTTTTGAACATATGTCTTGCCTTCTGGACACCAGAGATGACTCATCAAGGGTAAGAGTAGGGATGTCCTTCTTATCCCACTGTATGAGGGTGATGATGATGGAGCTTGGTATAATGGTCTGTGATTCCTGGTGCTTCTGTTTAGAGGATTCTGGACAGGGCATTAGTTTTAACATTCTTGGAAGTGCAGTTCATTCCCTCATGGTTTTTCTTGGGTTTAGGGATTATGGCTTCTATGAGGCAGGAGATCCTGAAATTTAATAAATAAAAAAATAGTTCAAACTCGACACCACAGCAAGGCTCAGCTCCAAAGAAGGGAAAACTTCAAGAAGTTTCTGAATGAGATGCAGGTTGGCCATTTGGCTCTAAAAATGATGAATGTGGTACTTGTGAATTTGACTCATACAACGACCTTCTTTGTGCTGCTAAGATTTTACATTCTATTCTGATCCTATTCTAAACTAATTTAAAGGCTTATCTTTATATAGACATTCACACAATCACGTCTTTATAGGGATTTTCAGATTCATAATATTAAGTGAACAATTTCCAGAGATACGAAACTAATGTGTTCCAGGGTGGCATTCGTATCTCGAACAATTCGTATCTAGAAACAAGTTTTACATGTAAAACGCCTAATCCGCTCTCAGAAACAACAGTAAAAGTAGATGAAAAATAGAAACCAGACAAAAATCAAGTAACATTTCTTCAATTCTTAAATCTGCACATTGTAAATGTGAATAAATGACAATAAAACAGAATAAAACACATGCAAAATACATAATATGTACACAAATGTGAAACCTTACCTTGAGTGAAGCGATGTGTCGGAGGAGGTGGAACGGACGCAGAAAACATTACGGCACTACATTTGAAAGTTAACTTTCTCGTGATATTTCAAGTATTAGTAACACAAACACGGTTTCAAGCACAAGCGCAGACAGATGGAGAGACACTTCTGAGAATGCGTCACAGAGTTTCGCTAACTTGCGCTACAGAACAGCACTTTCCACATTATTTTTTTTTACACCTTGACTCTAACGTTTGTTATAGTACATTATTGGTAATCTATACATAATGTTTCGCTCCATTTAAAATCTGATATAAAGTGTTTTAAGGCGTATCAGCCCCTTAAAGCACACTTTCTTCAAAAGGAGAAAGGAGCGCAAGGACACGGAAGCACAGCGCGACGTGAGACAAACAAGTGGAAAATACAGCAGAAAGGTTTGTTATTTTTCATATCTCGATTTTGTCTTCGTATCTCGAAGCAAAAAATTTCCAGCGAGACCTTTCGTATCTCGAACATTTCGTAACTCGAATTGATCGTATCTCGGGGTACCACTGTACTGTGTTTTTTTGTTGGTAGCTTTTAATATTGTTTTTACATTACAATAAAAAATATTTCTGTTTTTGTTCAGTGTTTTGATACACACCTTCAATAAAATATAATAATGTTATAATGATTATATTATCTAGCAGAAAAATACTGATTTTGTGTGAAGGAGTATTTGTTATACCAACTTTGCTCACAGAGCATTACAATTTAAAACCTAAAACCTTCATGTGTGTCCATTGTTAGCAAAAACGTGTCATTTCTGCTCTGTTCTGTTTGATTTCTCACAATAACAACATGAGAATCACGCTGTTAAAAGATCTTTTTTCAAAGACACGCTGTTAAAAGATCTGCTTTTAAAGTTAAGATCTGCATCTATCACGTGATTGTGAACAGAAGTGGAATAAAAGTAGAATTATTAACTGTGAAAGTCATGAAGTCAACAGCTAAACGTTGAGCAGGGCCCTGAGTTGAGCCTCGTAGCTCCAGAGCGCCATCTGTAGGGGTAGTATTAAACCTGCCTGATCTCAAGATTGAAACTGAAGAGAGGTGTTCTTCCAATCCCCAGTGGACTCAAAGACAAATATCTGTTATTGTAAAAAAATTATTTCTTTCTTCACTGCAATACAAACCAAATATACATTTCATACTATTTTCATTCATTATTTTACTAATTGTTTTTTTTTTCTCACACGTCATGAAAATTAAAACTCGTACTAGAAAAGATAAACATTGCATTAGATTAACAATAAAACAAATCTGAGGTCATCAGCACAGGAGATAAAGGCAAGAAGTGCTCCAAATTTTTCTAGAAGATGCTGCATTGAATCCTGATGACCAACTCCACTCTTCTTCTGTGGCGATTTCCAAATGAAATGCTGTATTTGAGTTAATCTGAGAAGAGATCTTTGGAGCACAAAGCAATAGTCCAGTTTAGACTAAGCATCTGCTGGAATCACTGGTTTACATGAGGAGCAAGACGTTTGTAGTCCATCTCTAGGATTCATGTGGATCTTAATGCACTCTAAATACCAAACTTTTCAGCAATAATTTTCATGTTTAACAAGAGCCTCCCATGGCAGCGCATCTGGTGACAACAGGAAGATCACATGTGCCCTGACATGTAACATATTCTAATTTTTGAGACACTGAATGTTGGATTCATGACCTGTGAACCAAAACAACAACATTTTGAAAACAGTGGGGCTTTAAAGGCTCATGTTTCTCTCAGTTATTAATGTAAATGAATCAATTTTTACTCTATAACACCTTTAATGATCTTTGCTGCATTATAGGAATTTATTGAAGATGTGTAATATACGGTTTAACTTGAAACGAACAGAGAGAGGACGAAAGAGAGAGGGAGAGAGACTGGGGATTCATTAATGACTCTGCTGGCTTTCATTGCTGTCTGTTTATTACAGACCATTTACCGTTACAGTTAAACAACAGGAAGTCTCCCCCTCCAGAAGCTATTTATTTAATTGCTCAGAGAATTTTGTTCTGTGTGTTATTCCTTAGACTTTTTGGGTTATTTAAATGAGAGGAAAGAACAGAAGGTTAAACAGACTTTTAATAGAGCTTTATACAAAAAGAAACATTTGTTTTTTTTAAATCAAATTTGAAGAATTCTGGTAAGTGATACTGGAATTAACTGGAACCTCTTCTGGTTGCACTTTTTGTGATTTACTAACCCGTTGTAAATTTCCAGATATCGTTTCTCCTAATCTGTATGTTGCTTTGTAATAACTTAAAACGTTCTTAAGAACGCTCTTAAATAAAGTAAGAACACTGACAAGTTCATCGATGTTTGAAACAGTGAAGAGATTCTCTAGTAAACGACTTGAGTAAATCGCACATTTGATGGGTTTAATTTGTAATTTATGTTCTGGAACAAAGTAATCTTTTGCTCCTTTTTTATTTACTCAGGGATTTTTGGTCACAAAGCTTTTGCCTTTTGTTTGTGGAAATGTACACAAGTATTCATTATCTCTGATACTACACAACTTTCAGAATTAATGTTTCTAGCGCCTAAAGCTTTACATTCATTGGGATTGTGCAGTCTTCAATGCAGAAGCATCTATAAGATTTTATTTTAAACAGGAACAGGAACATAACAAGACAACAAATTACAATCTCTCTCCATCAAGGGAACTCTTTGCTGGCTATTTATTAAAATGTACAACATAAACAAGACGTGTTGAATCAGGACAATTGATAATGAATTTGTCATCTACCATATGATGAATGGTGTTCACAAAAAAGTGTTATAGGAACATTTGTGTCAACTATGGACACATTTTCACAAAGATATAAAGCAGAGTGATTCTAATCTACAACCTTAAAGTGACCGCCAGAGCAGGTCACTTGTGGCTTCAGCCACAGCCAGAATAGCTGGGAGCTGTGGTTTGGTCAGACACCCTGGCTCGCTGTCAGACTCCAACAACAGTGCTGCTCAAACCTCAAACTCTTCCACACTTCTCATTTCACTTCCACATTTCCACACAATCACTAAACCACAGGCTTCAGCAAGGGCCTCCACTCATCCTCTTTCTCTGTGAATAAAGAGGAAGTGCAGGGACGGGCTATGAGGGGTTCATGCTAGAACTGTTGGAGTGAGAGTAGTCGACAATGAACCAAACACAACATCTTACATTAATTAGAGTATTTTAAGAAAGTTGTATGGTATCAAATAACCTGCCAAGACCAGTCTAAGCAGATAAAAGACCAATATTTTAAAGAGAGGACTAATGGCAAGACCAGAACAGAGGAAAGGAGACTGAGCTAATGGCACGAAATTCAGAGACATGACCAAGATAATAAAGAAATAAGACCAACTCAAGACCAAGATCAGAGATTTCTAGACAGAGGCCGCCCCTGACTGAAGAGGGATGAGACCAAGATGGATGGTAGGCAAGATCAAAGAATCTGAGACAGAAACAAGACCAAGACAGATAACAAACCAAAGCATAACAACCTACTAAAGATCAAGACCATTGGTGGGTCAGACCAGACCAGAGACCAGAGCATAGAAAGCATCATGAGAAAAGACTAGGTCATCATTAGATTACAGAACTTACATATCGATAAAGATATGTTTCAAACAAGAAAGTCAAGTTTTAAACGTATATTTAATCGCTGTAGTCTCATTTAATGTTATATTTTGTAATGTTTTATTTAGTTTGTGATTTGCATTTCTCGACCACCCTCCAAATGAAGGGTTGAAAGAAAATTCCACCATCACCTTTACACCAGACCCCTTCCTTCATACCCCCTTCACGTCCTTGTCACCAGAGACTCCCGAGTGAGGCACCTCAACTGAAAGCCAAATTAAACCTCAAACCCTCCTTGAGATAGCAGCAGTAACCCAAGGCTGAAATATGTATCTCAAGCATATTTAATAAATTATGCATCTCTTATTTACTAATGGGCTATCGACTTAGCCCGATTGCATGTCAGCGAGCCTCGGGAAGGATGAAGGGATGAGGAGAGAGAGAAACGACGCTTAAAAGCATCTCACTTCTCCCTCAGGGGCAACCGAGAGAGACATTGTTTCCCTCTTCCCTTGCTCTCTTTGGCTTTGGGCCGGTTAGAAATGGAAAGAGAGGCTTTGTTTAAAACGGGATCACTTTCTCTTGAGCTCTAAACAAATTTTTAAATGTGACATCAGGTTTTTTTAATTGTCAGCTTGGATTTGCTGATCATGTATCCAGCTTTGCTGCCCTCAAAACAGTGCAGCGGCCCTTTGTAAGCATTAAATTAAAAGCTACAGTAGATGATTAACACTTACATGAACTTTTTAGTCCACTTAACAAGCTAATTTCACAAGTGATCGGTTATAATTGAGAATAAACAAAGAGCAGCATCTTCTTCTCAGATCATATTCACAGTGTTAAGTCATGTAACCCTAATGATTTGTGTGGTATTCAACCGTCATTGGCACACGGAGCATGGAACAAACATAGTCTGAGTCTGGGGGAGGTGGTATCGTTGGCAATATGGCATGCAAGACGTAGATCAAATATCATATGTAGTGTGTACAGGTTATTAACAGTGCTGTGACTTGAATTCCAGACTTTATCCCAGTCAAGTACTGTAATTATAGTTCATTCAAAGCAGATACAGTTGGTCACAAATCCCCTGTATCTGCATGTTTCTACAATGCGTAATAATTCTTTCATTTCCTTTACTTGCTTCTTCATTTTCAGGGGTACACATTGGACAACACACCAGTCCGCCACATAGCAATACACACAAACATAAGGGAATGTTACGTCACAACCAGAAATGTGCTTTAAATTAAGTTGACTGACATACATGTGTTCTCTTCAGCTTGTCCTGGGTAAGAGAAATGCAGCAGGCTGTTCTCTTAGAGGAATCTTCCCTTCCCCCCTCCTCTTAACCCCTCAACACACAGATTTAAATTGAGATTTGCACAAATCTTTGGATGGCTTCTCAGCAGGGTGTTCTTCGTCTGAGATGAGGAAATATTTATGCAATGAAATCAAAAAGCACATAGAAAAAATCATGGATGTTCGAGTGGTACAGGGAGTCACAGGGATTAGTCCACAGAGAGAATGTGTGGCGCTATTCCTTTCCCATTTCCTATACGGATTGGCAATGAAAATGTGGGATGAACGACACTCATAGGCTCTTCTATGTCTAACTTATGTTAAAAGAGCCAACTTTCAATGGCTCCTCGTGGAATATGGCAGTTCAAAACTCTTTTTCGTTGGCACCACTCGCCGTTTGTAACCGAAGTGCTTTGGTGGTCAAAACTTCAGACTGAAAATTTGGATCTGTGTGTAGAGGCTGTACTCCTTTGTTTTTCTCTCTCCGTGCAGTTTTAAAGTTCAATAAAGCTGCACTGTCTGCAACACCTTCTTAAATCTTGCCTCCAGCGTCTTCATAATAATGGATTGTGAATAATGTTGTTATTCTTATTCTTTTTATGACACTTAAAAACTCTTTTCAGCAATATTACAGATTACTCGATAGAAATATGCTAAATTGATTAATAATTTGACAAAAATTACCCCTTCAGGTTTCTATCAGCTGTTATCAATAGTGTTCTGATTTAAGATTTAAGAGTCAAACGTTTCTGTCCAAAAGTAACTATTGTGGAGCCGTGTTGAGTCTCTCCAAAGCTTTGACCACCAGGACTGGGATAGAGATATTGCATTTTCAGGCTCAACATCTGCCCCTCTTTAAGACATTCAAATGCATATTTAAGATGTTTAATGCCGTAATGGATTTATTTCCCCATTATGGAATATACGGGTTTTAAGTACCTGCACACACCCTGCATTGCTATAGGGGGAGCTGTTTGTAATGTTTGCTGAAGGTCCACATATTGTCCATAGGAGACTCTTCACTTCCCCTGCTGTGTGGGCTGAAGGATCAACTGTATTTCACATAGATCCCTCAGAACATGCAGCTGATTAGAGCATTTGCTCTCATGCTACTCGTCCCTTCAGAAATACTGCTTCTGAATTGAACGCGAAAGATTGTCTCCTCTTTAAAACCATAATGTCTGTGATAAAAGTGATACCTGTCATACAGAATCATGAGAAATGCGGCATTGTGTCCAGTTTCTGACACTCTACTATAGCTTATAGGGTTTCTCCGTATGCCTAGCAATTGCAAAAAGCCTTTTTGCTCAACTTTGATAATTCTTTTTGAGCTTAAGTTCAATTTGTTTGTCCAAATCTGTATAGTTCTAAAGAATGTAATGCTGCAGAGGCTGAAATGATGAGCATCTCCTTTAGTCCCCAAAGTTCAGCTGATCCTGGAACAGAAAGACCTGGATCATCTGAAACTGATGCTGGTGAGAGTAAACGCTGTATCAGGTGACACGGCAACTCCCTCTGCAGGTGCTTGTGGGTAATTTCATAGAGATGAAAATATACCCTGTATGCTTTCTGAAGATATCATGCTGCATCATGTGCTCAAGGATATGAGGAGAAAAGTCATATATGGGATCGCTGATTCCTACCTACAGCATTGAGGGATCCTTGATCATGAAATACATTGCAAATCTAATTTCAAATCATAATTTTTACTGGATCTTCTGAAAATAACTTCTGGAAGAGCTTTACCCTTTTTTGAACAAGACTATGGTTAGTCGTCATCAGTCAAAAAATAATAGTTTTATAGAACAGAAACAAACTCAGAGTATTAGTGTTTCTGACATGCTTCACCCGCTGATTATAAATGTTGTTTTTTTACTTATTTCTGGAACCTATGTCTAGATGACATTGGGTGTTTCAAGTCCTCACCAACCGTTCATTCAACTACTAGTCTTCATTTCCACCCAAAGCACATTTTTGGACTGGGGGGAAACTATTACCAATGATCCAAACACTAAAAGTTCACTTGGTGATCAGTTTTACCGAAACTGAGTACAA